>FR997774.1:11355680-11982664 GCA_905475315.1 Autographa pulchrina | reverse complement strand
ATACCTTTTTTGGGCTTGACGTTTCGACCGGGTTACACCGGCCGTGGTCGCAAGCAAACTCGGAGAGTTAGTACGACCATGTAAGATTTTTCAGTCTGACTGTAGACTGCTAGTATATAAGTATCTTGAAAGTCTGTTCCTATCAATACAAAATTTTTAATGATTTATTTCTAAATTATACGATATAAAGACCAGACAACCAAGGAAACCTGCATCTAAAGTAGGTAACCCAATAAATAACCGTCAAAATTTTAATTGCGTAAAAAAGCGAATTTCGCTTTTAGCTTTAAAAAGCTTGTTTTAATCAAAACATTGGCGCGGTACCGTATGCGGATAATTGTAGGCAAATTGACGATGGTTTAACGAGATACAAAAGGACGCTTTTTATTGGTCATCCTCGATATAGGCTGCATTTACACCGAAGTGTGCCAAACACAAAATAATTTGGAAATAAATTTTAACAAACCTGTTTAAGTAGAAACATCTAACTATGAATGATGGACCAATCTAGAATCACAAAATGACGAATGATAAGTACAGGATTATTACGTATGATACTAATTACAAGAAATTAAAATTTTGTACCATCTTCTATCTAACAATTTAGTTGCAATGATGGTTTCTAATTTCTTCAGTTTTATAAAAAGAAGACCTTTTTAGATCAAGGAGAGATTAAATGCAGACTCTATGCTGTTACTTGAACTTTTCGGTGTTTACGTCAGATCTGATTGATGATTTGAGACAAGAAACGAAACAATACGTTTAAATCTAAAATATATTGTTACGTTACGGTGTAAACGACAGCCAATCTTAATTCTCGCCTTCACATTTTTGTAGGTGTCAAAGTATGCAAAATATGTCGATACTCATTACGGTATCATGTGGCGCGCTTATTATCTTATTTAACTATAATTAGGCAATTATTAATGCCGACCGTGTACATTTTTATATAAAAACTATTTTTATTGTGAGTCATTTCTTTGTTATGTAATTATTGAACATTTCATACCTGCTTTGATTTTTGGGTGTCGCTTGATTTTCTTATCTCTATAATTAGTATAGTATAAAATAATAAATGAATAATAATAATATAAGAATAAACCATTACATATATAGTATATAATAAATACATTTTTAAAACTATAAAACATGCACTGATCATAATAATATCTCGAAAAACATATCGGTATCAAAATATGTATGAACAAGTAAACTCCAAGAACCTTTAGCAACGCTCAAGAAAAATGCCCAAAAAATTAAAGGTTAAAAAAGACATTGATTTCTAGTGAATTATAACATCGAAATTATACTTCCAACATTATTTTCCCGGTAATCCAAAGTTGTAATACGTACATTCTCAATTGAGTTCGTTACCGAACATAATGTGTGTAATGAGGGATTGCACGTCCAAAATTGTATGTTAAAATAATAAATTTCCCGCGAAGTACCAGTTTTGGTACGATTATGACACTTAATTGAAAAATTCGGTTATCGGGATCTGTTTTAAGTGCTTTCGTAGAAAAGCGCGCGCGCTCGCAGGGTTGACGTTTCAGGTTTTTAAATTGAAGATGCAAAAGGGTTGTGCTATACAGCCAAGCTATATTGGTTTACGTAACAAAGTATGATATTTAAATTGTGATTACTGCATTAATTTGGTATACTTCGTTTTTGGTTTGTAGTAGTAGTAATCAAGAATTGTGTTTTTTACGATAGCCATAAACCTTATAAATATACTTAAATTTCCTTTTAATGAACACAAATTTAGGTATTCAATTAGTTTAATTAAGTTATCTAGTGAATTTGTTACTGAAATTTCAGTAATACACGTTTTCCACAGATAAATTTAATTCGTCTTCGTAAAAAAATATCTTTCGTAAAGTTCGCCAGCCCTAAGGACCGTGCATCCTGTCTAAGTAATGGCCGTCGAATACCCCCTTTTAGTGGTCAGTGTAAACAAGAAAATTGATTTTGAAAGAACCTACGTGAGTTAATACAAGTCTCACAACTTCACGGAATCATTTATTTCAGTTAAGACCGTAGGCTGTACAAGTTGATTCCTTGGGACAGAAAAGTTGCAATTAAAAAAATACGCCTTTATACACCGCCGTGTTTTACGAAAAAATAAATGTTTTTCGGTTTTAAAATTCGAAGAAATTTTGTGTCATACTGATAGTAAAAAAAAAAATTTCATATTTGTTAATTCCGAATTACGATTCGCCTCTTTTTCAATTATTCTCTTCATTAATATTCAATAACAATATTATTAGTAAGTTTTGTATACTTTTAAAATATTGTATTTATAAATCATATTGTACCTATGATTTATAAATACAATATTTTTCGACGACCTCCGTGGTCGAGTGGCGTACGCACCGGTTTTCAAGGTGTCGCCAGCTCTGAGGTCCCGGGTTCGATCCCCGGACGAGTCAATGTAGAAAACCACTTTTCTACATTGTCCCGGGTCTGGGTGTTTGTGGTACCTTCGTTGTTTCTGAATTCCATAACACAAGTGCTTTAGCAACTTACTTTGGGTTCAGAGCAATGTATGTGATGTTGTCCGCATTTAAATACAAAACGACCTTAGGCAACAAACATGGCACAATGACAATAAGCATGTAGAAAAGTATCTACATTTAGAAAAACCTAACACCAAAAACCTTAATAAAATAACATAAGCCAATACACCTTAACAGTTAACCTATCAACAAATAAACAAACAATCAATCAAACAAAACACAGTCCATTCACTATTACATACAAAACTTCATACACCACACACAACGTATATTTGAACAATATTTATTCGTGTTCAACCTCATAGGGTTACACAATTACAAAAAAGAATCGATACCTATCAGTTAAATAAATGAGATCGATTTTTTAATCGGAACCAACTCGACAGGTTATTTTGGAACGATTTTAGGGCCAGTGTTGTACTGATTACGATACTTAAATATGTATATCAAATTTTTATTTATACTGTTTTAATATGAATTTATTTTTCTCTTTTCTAAGCAGATGCCTATTTTTTTGTGCACGGAATCTTTATAGTAAAGGAAATTATAAATTCAAATTAATAATAGTTATGTGTTTCTCGTGCCTGTACTGATATACTGTACGACAAACTAACCTTTAAATACACAGTCAAAATGCATTGATTACTCTACTAAAGCCCACTACTGTGTTTTATCGTAAGCAAACTTTTCATCGATAATAACAATTTCATCGATACTTTATCGAACAATCTCATAATCAGAACATAACCTTTCACACAGTGAAGCGATTAATCTGTACAATTTCGTTAATCGATTTTAATCGCTCGATTCTGATCGCAACGCCTCATATTCACACGGATGCCTCTGCAATGCGGAAAAAATGACAAATGAATAATCGCTATGCAATTATTGGTTGTTATATTCTTTTAAATTAAAAAAAGCCGGTTGTTCTCTTTTTAAAAGTGGGCTGATTTAAACCGTTAGAGATTGCGAAACTTCTTGATGATTACAGCAAAGGTTATTTATATGGGAAAGAATCTTAAAAGATGATGTAGATGAAAAAAATGGAAGTGGGAATGAACTAGGTCTACTTTTTTGTTTATAATTATGAGATTCTTTAACCGTACCTATCTTTAATCAGAACATGGGCTGAATGAGCATGGACTGGCATGTCCTGTAACCCATTACAGGATATGCCAGTCAAGTGACAAAGCCAGTCTCATACATAAATGACAAGAATAAAACCCCAACTTCACGTGATTCAAGTAAAGTCACTTCCTTCATTTCTAGCTAAATCAATCTTGACCAGACAATGGGCACTTTGAGTGGACTCATTAAAAATACTGCTACAAATCAAGGGTGTTGGACGTCCAATAATTTCAGTGGACGTATGACTGTACGGTCCAATTATAATGAAAACAATCATATCATTAAGGGACTCGGGCCTGACCATAAAATTGTTGGCCTCAACAATTGGAATATTGGGGCGATGTACGAAAATGTAGATGTGGTATTTTGGTGCCTGAAACCATGTGAATTGAGCTTTAGAACTGATATTTCTCCTTTTATTTTGTATGTCGAAATTAGTTTATTTAAATCATAGGACAAAAATTTGTTTAAACTTTCTTTCTCTTGACCATCCAAGTCAATATTTCAAACCAAGCGTCACGTGTGCGTACTGTTAAATTAATTAAACCTTACTCCCAGGTTTTGGCGAAAACATTTGCTAAAATGGTCTATTTTTATAATTATTAGGTGAAGACAGTTTCATTAAATATCCCTAGAAAAAAAAGTACCACCTACAACTAGCACACATATTTTCGCAACTCCACAACACCTTAATGGACAATTATGCATTGTGTGTTTAGAAGCGGTCTACTGGTAGATTTAGACTGATAGCCTGAGCTCGTTACGTTTCTGAGTTAAGGCGCCCATACATACATACCTGCACGCATGCAAATGCGTCCAACTACAGATTTATACCCCAAGTGATGGGAGATTAGTTCTAAACTATAGGATTTGTGACTTGTTCATGAGATGTAAGGACAATGAATAAATTAATTTCCTTTAGGATCCGTTATTCTTTGACGAGGTTCTGATGGCCGACAGATGTTGGTAATGATTCGAAATGTTCTGTATATTGCTGGTAATGACAGTTGTGTGCCTGAAATGAGGGCAATGGATTGGTCAATGCTCGAGTTATTTCTCTTAAGTGCTAATTGAAAACCTAAAGGAAGCAGAAATACTTTTTGAAGACGGCAATGCAAAAAAGCGATTCTGCATAATAAATCTCTTGGAAGGTTAAGATTATTTAATTCAACAAGATTATTTAGTATGTAACCGAAGCTGTGATTGATATACAATTCTAATTTTTTCAATGACTAAATTAATTCGCTTCTTACCTCAATATAGGCCCAACAACGAATGTGAGCTCTAGTTTAACAGAAAACGCGTATTCATAAGCAAGTTAAGGTAAGCTTAAAATAAATACAGTTGGTATGATATGTAAAACTCTGGTTTATAATATAAAATACCAAACTTTGTCACTCCATCTAAAACGGGACTACACGAAACCTTCAATCCCAAGTCAATACATATTCAATTTTAGCGATTTTAACAATCGATCGTGACTTATCGAGATCTCGATATCTCGCCGTATTTATGAATAAATCGGCAGTAGAACGGATCATAGCTCATAAACGGCGTCAGTGAGGAATAGATAAATATCTGAGAATTCAACGGTTTCACGTTTTGTTGTTTCTCACGGTTGCGGTTGACACTGTGGCTGTGGATGGGACTGGAGATTTCTTTCTGGTCGGAATTGTAGAAGGTAATTTAAATTTCCATATTTTTAGTAAAACTGTTTTGATCCATTTATAATATTTCCAGTTAACCTGTAAATTGGTGTTACCTTTGTATTTTATTCCTGGTCTAGTGGTCTTTTATTTCCAAATAATATAATGTCCAAAAAATAGTATAACATAAACGTCACAGCACACCGAATTTAAATTTCGAATATTAGACCTCATTAATACTTAATTAGGATTGCATCGAGTCCTGTTTTTAAATTTCCTTTCCACACATATCCCATTTAACATAACAATACTAATTATAGAGAAGCGCAATGTGTCTTACTTTATTCAGTAATCCTCAATTAAGCATTAACCTTACAAACAAATCTAGATAACCCAAAAATATTGGTACAAAAAATCATTCAGGTCCAATAAACAATGATAAAGGCCCGTTTCCTTAACATTTAGACCCTCATTATTATAAGCAATGGCAATATTATGCTGGTTTGACCTCAAGATGATCACTCCAAGCAATTGCGGATATTACGCGAAATATATAAGTTCTTGATAAAAACCTCTGAAATATGGACGGATTTTGTGATAAATTTTTTCGTCGCCATCCATGATGTAGTTTATTTATTTTGCATTCATTATTTTTGGTTGATGATGTTCGGTGGTTTATGGACCAGATTTATTAGTTTGTTTTTCAGGAAGGGTGGTGATTTTTGCTTATTACGCTTTATTGATGTTTTTTATTGGTCTTTTCTTGAATGAAATCTGAAGTGAGTGTTATTGTGCAAACCAACAAATTAGAGTTCGTGTTACTTCATAGTGTCTATTTATTAATACACCACCATATATTTTGATATTCAAGTCGTGATAATATTAGGATATTATTAGATAATTATTAATATTCCGGGACAACTCACACACGGTTATCTGATCCCAAGCTAAGCAGAGCTTGTGTTATGGTAACCAGACAACTGATAAACATACTCATATATTTCTAAATATATACATAATATTATAGATAAATTACACCCAGACACAGAACAAAAGATCGTGCTCATCACACAAAGATTTGTCCTGGGTGGGAATCGAACCCACGACCTCCGGTATAGCAGTCAGGGTCACCAACCACTAGACCAACAGGCCAGTCAAATATAATTTCTTTTTGTTTTGTTTCTTTCTGTATGTTAATTTATCTTTATCTAAAATACCTTAATTAATAATGACAAGTTGAATGAAAATGTGCAATAATATAATATACGATTAATTGCATGAATCGAACATATTGCATTTTAAATTAACTCATACACATGACCGTCACAGACAATCACAAGCCCAACAAACCATTTCTAACTACCAATAAATTTTTATTTTTTAGCCTCCTAGAGGTGTCGGAGCATGCTCAGTGCATCAAGCCCTTCATATGGCTTGGCTGCCCGCCTAGGCTATAATGGGCTATTAGGGCTAAAAAAGGCAATTATAGCCTCAGATACAATTAGTCTACAGTTGAGTTAGCCACACGGTTAGACGGAGATTTCTTGATATGGTTATGGTAAAGTTATTGGCTCATAGATAATTGATTTTTGCATATCTGTATTAGGTATAATTGAAGGATATTTTATTGGTGTTTTTTTAATATTCGTATACCTTTTAGGTAGTGAGAATGAAGTATGTAGTTTTAATTGCGGTTCGCGGTAATCGTTTATTAGCTTAGATTAGTTTGTAGAATTCATGCTAATGGAACCTCGTGTCTATGAAAATAGAGTTGCCTGTCTTACTTGTGAGTTTAAGCAAACCATCAAATCTCCTAAACGGTAGAGGTTGTATGAAAAAAAATGCGCTACTTGTTAAACGAGAATTTGTCAGAAGTAATATTTGTCACAGTACTTTAAATAAAAAGGCTTTTCTACCAAACAAAGTCAAAACGTTCCCAACGCCAAGTTTACTGAATAGTTGCGATAGGATCTAAGATCAACGCCCTGCCGGCCCCCTAGATGCCTTAGCTTGAAGATTGACATGAAATGGGGCGATTCAGTCACATCGTACAGTGATTGACACCCCGTGTTAATGGCCCGGATTGTTCCACACTGTTTAGTGTTTAACCCTTAGAGGATAGATAAGAAACTATAGAGTACGCATATCAGGGTATGAACAGGGTGTGAACGAGTTTCGTCGTAAAAATAGTATGAAATCAGAGACGCGGTTTTAATAAAACTATTGCAAACTCTAATATAATCCTAGTAATATCAAACCATCAATCGTCGTTGCCCGGAAAATTACTCAAATCAGTAAACGAATGTACTACACAAATCAAAAATAACAAAGACGCTTGGCATAATATGATTTTAGGCATACTTGCACTCTATACTTGAAACTTTTTTAAACTCCATGGTTTAGCCCCATTTGGGTGGTGCGTGAAGATTTTCATATTGTTGCGTGTTTGCCTATTAATGTCGTGTTTGTGCGCCTTTCGTAGGTTAGATGGATGATTTGGATGTGCTGATACTTTTACAGTGGTCATTATGATTTTGTGTCAGAAGACGGTATTCGAGTAGTATCCTACAATAAAAAAAAATATAACATACCTAAAAGTGATTTTAGTTTCCGTTTCCGGTTTTATGAACCAAATGACATGGATGTCATATCAATTGTTTAAATATTGAGCCATTTGAGCATTGATGTAACTGTACTTATTCAACAAGACTTAATATATTCATTCTGATGTATTTCTGAAAAGCCAACAATAACAAAAGCATACTTTAGTCGATTAATCACTTGCCTTCACAAAAGTGACTCGAGAGGCGATAACTAGATATATAATTTAAGGCAACTTTTCCCGTAATTAATTGTCCTCACGTCACCCATTAAACGCCCACATTAACCTCTCATAGGGCATTAAATCACCAGATCACCTTTTAAGCTTAATGAGACAAAAGCATTATTCATATGCTGCGATTTTTTTCACCGTACAAAATAACTTACACTGAATGAGCATTATCGAGCTCTCTTATAGTCACAAAAGACTATAAATACGGAATCGACAACGTTACCTTAACACCTAAAAACAGAAAAATCAACCTTATAGCTAAAGACATAAGGTTGTTGACACATGCATTGATAAGTACGGTAGTGACAAAAAGTAGGAGACATTACTCCATTGTTGATCGAACTAAATTATTGTTAAGTTAACATTCAATCCGTTACGTTAATCGAATACGATTTTAAATTTCGTGATTTCGATTTTTAAGGACGTTGCGTGGATCGCGCGACTTTTTTCTCCTGTCAGATTTTTCGTAAATTAACAGTGTGATTTAGCCTTATTTGGTGGAAGTAAAAAAGAGACTGTTATAGCGAGATAATAGGGTGAGTTTTAAACTATTTATTAGTTTAAATAATGTAGCATTTTACACATAACTTTTGTGGTATTGTTAATAAATTAAGGAACATGTTTTAATGAATTAATTTTGTCTTGGTGGTCCTTTTAACTCACTAATTAACTACTACAACTTGTTACCATGTCGAACCAAGGAACATACCATAATATTATTACCATAGGTAAAATAATTTATTACGTTTTTCAGTCACTTTGAAGTTAATATCATAAGTTAATGCTATGGTCAATAAACAGCCTTGTTTTCAATTTCATTTCCATTTAACAATATTTTAACCAGACCAACGGTACTCATAGTACAATAGTTAAGTGTAAAACTATGTCGTACTCATAGTTAAGTGGTGCGGAAACGTTTGTAAGGAAACGCGCATGCGCCGTGACCTTACATACGTTGTACCAAATGAACATGTTAGTTGACTCACTGGTCTAGTTAGGTTCGAGTCCTAGGCTGGAAAAAGGAGTTATGCGTATAGAATATAACAATTAAGATAAAATTTTAGAGGTATAAATTTTTTTGAAGAATAGCAAGACAAAATAAAGGTTGAACAATAAATAATAGTTTAAAAAATACTAATTATTTTTTACTTTAGGGACCATAATTATCTCGGTAATTAAAGTAGGTACCTAAGTATACATAACGTTCAAACTAAAAAAAAACAATTATTAAATTTATTGTTATCTGTCGTACCATTTAACCGCTATTATTTGCACCACCAGCGCCAAACTTTTTCATGAATATTTAATTCCATCTTTCAAAACCAATTAATTGATATCCCAATTAATCGATTTAAAAAGTCTAAAATACTTGACATGTCGCATGAATGTCCCAAAAGACAGGCAACAACATAATTACGAGTGACGTATAAAAAAAAGAAAAATGGAAATTAAAAAATTAGTCGCTGTCACCGCAGATGACCAATCAGATGCGTTTATTTTGGCATAAAACAAACTTACTGCTACAGTTATGAAAACACTGTCACGCGATTTTGAATCTTAGTACGTTTAAACTAAGGTATATTTAGAAGGTATTTCAAATTTTCGACCGCAAAATAATTATGTAAATTCACCGTCAACGTTCAAAGGCGCGCTATAATTTCTTTTGTTCCAATTAAAAATTTCACGTCGAGTTTTTTAAGAAACATGTGAACTGGAATTTTGCCATATATTTGCATACATTACTATTTCTTTTTTTAGTATGCTAATTATGTTTAACCGTAGTAATTAGTTAAGTCGAGTAATTGGAACTTGAATTGAATTTGAAATGCCACCAAAGTCCCATAACTTTGACAGCTGTCAACAATTTGTTAGTATAGGTTAGTATCTTAAGGCTGTAGTAAACGGAACGTTATTTTTTGTATATCAACGTAACATTAATATTTAATTTTAATTGCACTATATTTCTTGAAAAAAATTTGAGATATTTTAAGTAGTGAAGGAAGTTGTCACTTTACGCTTCAAATATTCTTTCTAATATAGCCTATACATAGCATACTCATATTATCTTGATAATTATTTTTTCTCTATCACAAAATTATAATTACAAACATAATCTTAAAATAAATCGGAGAATAAATAAAAAATCAAACAACAGCGATAATGATTTCTAACACAACAAACCTCATTGCATCCAACATTCCATATTCATAACTGTAAAAGAAATCAAATCTCGAACTCCCGCCATAAATTCGAGGCGTCGATGACAGCTGTCATTATTGGCGGCATACAACAAAAATTTCACTTAAAAACTTCATAATTTTAATACGATTTCGAAACGTGACTTTAACACTTCACGTACCGATTTAAAGGGTGTTTCGATATAGTCATTATATTTTTTTTATAGTCGATTTTTTTATACGGAATTAACGAGCGTTTTTAATAAATAATAAAAAAGTTTACATTCGTCGTATGTTAGGCTGTATGGGCGTTTGAAATGTCATTAATAGTGTTGAGAATATGTTCTGGTGTATTTTGATGTGTAATGAATATTGACTTACGATTATTGAGAATCAAAAAAGTAGTTTTCTTCATTTTCGAGAAATTCTATTAGTTTTGAATGATTATTGCCTTGTGTTTATCGCTCGCTACTTCATTTTTGTTCTGATTTGGTTGTAAAAGAATGCATGAGAAGTATAACCATATTTTTATAATTCTTTAGAATAGCTCAGCTAAACTCATTTAAATTAAATTGGTTTGTGTGATGATTGTAGGCGTAACTGGAAAATTATGAATATTGTTTTAGTTCTGTGGAAATATTTAGTGGACATTATAAAATTCTTGAAATAGTTTTATATTCGAGTACTTTCATCGTGAAGTAAGGAGCTGTCAATACATTCAGACAAAGAGTATATATTTTAGATTACATTAATTTAAATTAAAATAGATATTTTTTTTTAATTTACACCTAACACTGGTCGACATGAAAACCAAAACCCTTCAATATTTTCTTTCTTTTTCTAACTACCAATCTTCTTTATTCAAACCTCAGCCTGTATCTATGAACCCTTCGATTGCCGAAACGTGTATACCTAATTGAAAGCAGAAGGGGCGTCTGTACGTCCGAACCCAGCAATATAGTAATGAGCGCGATATTCTGAACGCTGATAAAATAACACGCCATCGAGTTACCGCGATACAGATTCATGTGTAATGTCGGGGGAAACAGTAGTGTTGGGGGGATGTGTTCCTCTTGGCACTAATTTTTGCAAGGATATGTATTTTTAATGTGATTATCTGCAACAAATCGTTAGGCCATGATATATTATGTCATACATTTTTGTTGAAGATGTTTCCAATCGAATGGTTAGTTTTCGCAAAATTGATGCGTTATTCTTGATTTGTTCTCTAATTGTAAGTGCAATAACAAAAAATGTGTAAATATGAGTAAAATTATGTTCATAATAGAAACTGCCGTACGTTTTAGCAAGGAAAATTCTATGAAACAAAAATATTTTTAAAATAATGAAAAAAGTGAAATACCGTTCTTTAATAAATCACCTGAATGTGGGAACTTTCGGAAAACTTGAGAATCAGAAAAAGTGTGACCATCTCAATAAACCATGAATATTTTACTCAATGAACATTTCTATAAAGATTACAATCATCATAGATCTCTATAAAGATTTAAAATACTATCACACATAATAATATAACAGTTAATTTTATTACGACGCGATTCTCATGGCACAAATACGAGGTGCCAAGTGGAACGATACCTTTAACCAACGTAGGACGGTCATCAAGGCTCATTAAGGTTAATATCAAATTTTGAATGAATATCGATTTAAATGTATCGATGAAAGTATCGAATCTTATCGATTATGTCCTTAAGGCCACGGTTACGTAAGAAATTTACTTAATGACGCATTTAAAATGTAATAAATTATGGAAAGCGCGATTTTTGGGGGTGACTCCGCCTACTGAAGTAAGTATAGGTTTTGATTGTTGTGAAGGAATTATATTCTCTGACTAATTCTATTAAATGAAGTAGGTTCTGAACGGCAAAACATTGAGATAGGCAACTATAATGAGACACAGCACAAATACTGAATAGGGTAGATGACTAGGTATGAAAAGTCAAAATTTATTTAGTCCGCCATTTAGATAATCAAAATATAATAGAGACATATTTTTTCTTTTCTCAAATAAATTACAAAATACGAAGATAAACCGCTGTAAAGTTCAGGAGTGGGGGCTTGTGACGTCACGGCTAGGTACAATTTGTACTCAAACGTGACGTCACGCAAGAATTGTACTCGCTGTATCTTCGTAATTCTTTGTTTACGGGACTAAACAAAAAATACGTGTCTAATATTTTTTCCTTATCTAAAAGATGGACATAAAAACAAAAATTAGTCATCATCCCTATTGCTTTTATACAGTTAAAATTTAGCTTGGCCTTTGAATTGAGATCAATGGTGGTTACAAATTACTTTATAACATTTATTAAATATGATTCGTGTACACTTAATTGTTATATTAATCAATAGTAGTAGTTTGTTTCCGGGAGAGATGGATGGATTGTGTGAAAGATGATATGAGAAAAAAAGGAGTGAATGCTGAGATGACGAGTTGTAGAGATGAATGGAAGCTGAATACACATTGCGCCGACCCCAAATAATTGGGATCAGGGCAGGGAGATGATGATGTTTCCGGTTTTAAAAATTTGTATTTTTCTTGTATTACGGAGCTAACTAACGGTAGCACAATTTTATAAAAAAAAATATAAGTATAATATATGCAATATTGCTGCTATCCTGCGTCATTAAAACTACAGCACATTTACGTACCCTAAACACACAGGACCACACTACAAGTTAATTATAGAAGTTTTTAACAAATTTACGACGTAAGTACAATTTATAGCCACCATAAACATTACACGGTTAATTTATATTGCGCACACGCATAATTAAAGCAAAACCGCGCCAATTATAATGCAAGTAGAGCAAACATGATTTATTATTTGTTAATTGAACTATTTTCAACTCGACTTTGAATAAAAGCCATGACGTTTGATGTTAATGTACGTAATTAATTAAAGCACGGCTGTTTTATAAATGTCCGGTTTATGAGTCTACGGTTTTATGATATTTTCTTTATAAATAAAAAGTTATATTATTTTATAGCATAAGTTGAATCCCCCTGCATGTCTTTTTTAAAGATTCTTTAATAAATAAATATAAGGTATGTTTTAATATTTAAATAGTAATACTAATTCGTGCTATAAGTAGATACATCTGTTAAAAGTATGTAGTTTTACATTCGAAGCTCAAAATAATTTTACTATTTCAGATTCATTTGTTTTTTTTTTCTTCTCGTTTTACTGAAGATAGATGAATCCTTGTAGTCTTTGACTTATGTATGCTTCTAAAGCCTAAATAGCATAAAGCATTTAATTTCTTGGCTTTTTTATGATTACGATTTTAGTTATTTATAGTGCCTATGTGGTGACCAAACCTTTCCTAATTTTCTGTATAAGAAAATCAGTTTGCCCAAAGTGAATTACACGTTTACCTAAGCATAAGTACTGATAATGATTATATTAATTTATTCTAAGTTTATCTAAGTAAGTCAAGTGCCCACGATTTATGTAAATGTATTCATATTAATATTTATGGTGCAAATAAAACTAGTGTAGTTATTGGTGGAGTAAAAGTTTTTATCTTATCTGTGCGACAATTTGGGTTTACGATGGTGATGTCCGAATGTTTGGATGTTTTGATTGTGTTTGATGATAGCTTAAGGCAAAGATGTTTAATTGTGGGAAGAGTTTCTTTAATGCAATGATCTTGGTTTTTTTGAGTGACGGCAAAGTGAAAATCTCTTTTTATTTTGACAAAACACAAAATACATTTTAAAGTACCCCATTGAATAGTATATTTCTTATAATTAAATAGTCTAGTCTACCTATGTATTTTTTTTTTGCAATCATAATTTTTGAGAAAAGTTTTTTAATATCTGCGATGAACACAAAATATTTCGAAAGCAGAGCCAAAAATAATAGTTTAACAAAAATCCTGTAAATATTAAAAAAAAAACATATTTATCTATATTTTCTTTATAACAGCACAACTTACTTTAATTCCTATATTTCGTTTTATATAAAACACAGTAAGTAAAACATTCAGTCAAAAACAGTGTAATAAAAGTTAATTAATTAATTAGATCAATTTTAAATACAAACTTCACACCTACTCCTTAACTGGTAACATTTTAATTGGCCTGATTTACATGATATCACAAATTTGAACCAGCAATTAATATTTAAATACGTTGCATAGTTATACAAACGAATCGAATGTTCGTTAGAAATATTTATAGAGAGAGGTTAGTTATATTTCAATGAAATAATGTAACACTTTCTACCAGGTAATTGGTGGTCACATAATGTATGGAAAATTATTATTTATTTTCAGCCATTATCGTCCCACTGCAGGGCAAAGGCCTCCCTTTCTTTCTTCCAATTCTCCCGGTCATGAGCTATTGTTGTCCATAATGCTGTATGGAATATTATAACAGATTTTAATTTAAGTTGAGCATTTTCACTGATTTTACTACGTCATCATATTAAGTGCTAAAAAACTCTAAACCTCTAATACCATTTACAAAGTTTTAGAAACAAAATTCAGCTCTTATGAACGTTATTTTGATAGCCAAGTAAATTCTGGAACATAAATCGGAAATAATCTAAGACGAAATTGAATAGAAAGGTCTTGACTTCTTCAGAGCCTCTGAGATTTCCAGAGTTATTTACAAACAAATATATCACACTAAAAGCCCTTAATTCTATTCGCGAGAAACAAAATCGTGACATTTTCAAATGTACAGCCGTATATTAAACATGACGTAAATGAAACCGTTTCTCAATATTATATAGGGACAGACATAAACGTTTAAACTAAACCACATAAACGACACATAATTCATCGTACACTCATAAATAAATCAAATGTGGACCGGTGAAAACTCGTAAAAACTGGCTGCAACCGGTAACGGCCGCTTAGAACTAGTTTTTACCGGGCGCACGCGACTAAACGCAATAATTACACCGTTTTAACTAGCCTTTATTACTAATTATGACACTCTTGTAATTGCATGTAATTGTGAAGGTAATAACAGATTACAATTATGAGAAAAAGGTTTCGCTGTTTTTCTGTTTGGAAAAACTTTGATAAATTGTGACAAATTGTTTTGTGCACGCTTGCAATTAAAGATGAATAATTTGACTAATTAGCTTTCTAATGAGATTAAGTTGTTATGTCAAACGGTATAGCTGCACGTGCATAGTTGCATGCTCATAGTGATAGTGTAAACACGAAAGGGAAAGTGGAAGCGGTTTTATTTTTCCGAGAGGTCGTGAGATTGACCGCCGTCAGTTGCATTATAAATATTGAACCCTTTTCTTACTACTTCAGACATTTTTCTTGCCGCAGTGATATTATAGTAGGTATTAAACTGCCTCCTTGGCCTAGTGGCTCTAAGCGCGACTGCTACGCTAGAGGTCTTGGGTTCGATTCCCAAGTCGACCAAGGTGATATTGATTTTTTCTATGAAATTCTCAGTAGCAGGTCGGAGTTTGGATTTGTGCCCGGTTAGTGGCAATAGGCTCGCCCCCTATTACATGGGACCTAAACATACCGGCGAACTGTGGGTATACATTGGTACACCTCTGCCTAACCGTTCGGGGATACAGGCGTGATGGTGTGTTATGTTATGTTATTAGGGTGTAGTCCATCGGGGTATGCCCCTTAATTTATGATATTGCATGCTACATAATGAGCTATTTCCGAATACCTAATTATATTTCCCATAGTTTCAAATATTGAACAAGATACCTGTCGAGCTTTGAATTTTATTTACAGTATTATATTAAGACAAACAGAACTATATAATACGGGTAACAAAATCCAAGCGTCAAAATATATTCTTTTTCCTCATAGAAAAACCCAATACTGACCTAGCAGACAAATTAAAGATGATGAATATCTATCACGCTATTGGAGAGTACAAAAAGTTCATGACAAATACAAAAAGTTTATATTGGGACATTGAGAGTACATGGTTCTGTGCTAATTTTAGTACATTTATACATTAGGATTTCGATACATTAATTATTTTATAGACTTGACTAAGTATGGATTTTGGATTTTTTTCGACTCACGAATATGATTATCAGTAACTATTTGCGTGTGTCTTGTATTAAATCAAAAATATTCCAAACTAAAAAAATTACCTTCGAAGAATAAATAAATAAAGTTTTTATAGGCTCCGTACTGAACTACTAAAAACTTCCTGGTTCCAGTTTAAATGATCTACTATCTAATAATAGGGGTGACCTTTCTTTATAAAAGTGCTGACCATTTCTCAAAAAAACACGAGCAAATAACGAGACCTCAAATCAAAAAAACCCGGTTCACCAAAGTGAAGAGTTAAACCGTCATGTTCATTAAACAATAATTTTAGTTTCAATTAAAATCCTATGATGGATTACCAGTCGCTTTATATCATAGAGGCTTCCGTAACGCTCTATATTAGGAATAGAGATGGGACACAGAATTGGTTTCGGCCTCCAATAGGTATTTGGTTTCGGCGATGATAAAACCGAAAATTATAATTAACTAGATCATATTGACTCTTCTGAATTAACTTAATATTATATCTACACTACATTTTTGTTTTGCAGTACACAATGAACTTTTTTTTTTTTTAAAGCCTTCACTATTTTTGTGATATCCTAAGAAATACAATAATTATAGTTATAGTTTACGTTTAAACACAGTTTCGGCATAAAATTACCAAAGCCGAAGTATTTCGGTTTCGGCCTAACCGTGATCGGACACTAACTTAATGATTAATGAACCAAAAACATTGAACATAGATTTGATGATGAATTATTATATTAGGGAATTAAATATTAAGAATTAACTGCTCTCATTATGAGAGCAGGTTACTTTACTACATATTTTTTTAACCTAAAATAATATCAAATAATAATAAAATACACAAAATATTATGATGTAAAAAGAGGCAGGCTCAGCAGTTGGACATTTACAGGCTGGTATTTTTCTTAAAATATTAGAGTTCCGTTGTTCTTATCTGATATGTATAATATTTAATTTATTTTTAAATAGTCATTATATTATTTCTTACATAATAAAATTTTACGGTCATTAATATCACATAAACTAAAACTATTTATACAATTAATTTATAAAGTCGAAGTATCTTAATCGGAACATGCTCTATTTAAAACTAAATCATTACATTTTTTAATACCACGTCGTCATTACGGCTACCGTCAATTAAAATGTAATAAAACCACGGATATAGCTCTATTTGTTTTTTTATTGTGCGTCAAATGAGGCACAAGTAATTGTATATTAAGTACGTAGGTTTTCCGCGGACAGATCAAAGGAAGTCTTTGTTAATGATTAATTTATGTAGAACCTTTTTTGTTGATTGGTATTAAAGTTAGGAAATGTCGTGGTCGCGTAGTTTGAAATAGCTACATACAAAGGAGCTGACATAGGTACCAAAAAAGTATGTCTGTCGGTCTTTATTAAAATAATTGTCAGAAAATATGGATATAAAATATACATACAGAACCATTACCAACCAGCCGTACAGAATCATTTTAACAGTTTGTCTTTAGATGTTTCGTCTACCTGTACTAAACCGGGGCGGGTTGCTAGTTTAGTAAATTACACGGTATATTTACTAGAGATTCCAAACACTTTATTTCATCTATCAATTACATACCAAAATATTGCTAAATCACGTCTTTGCCTTAACGACCGAAAGAGAAATGCTCTACATCGAGCAATCGCAATTTCGCGCCAATTGCTGGTGAGAAAATCAACAAAATTATACCATCACAAATTTATAACAACCACTCTACAGAGATTAAGACATTTTTGTTTGCAGTTAACCCAAAAAATATAAAATCCGTGAAGTTTTAAATTGCTCCAAAATCATTAAGGAACACATCAATGAGAGCATATCCTTTTAAAGAGAATGGTCAAAAACCAACATTCGTTTACAGTTAAAATAATAACACCAGCTTGTAACTGCTGACTGATTGCATGAGTATAGTATACAATGGCAACTGGGTATACATATTTTATACAGACACGGGAGATATGAAAAGAGGTAAAATAAGCTTAAAAGGAGTGCTCTCATATCGAATATAAGATATAAGTTAGAAACAAGTATATTTAGGTGAAAATAGGACCCGAACAGAAACATTTAGAAATATCCCACAGCAATAACTAGGTCCTCCTTATTATACATTAAGAGTACTAGCATTGACCACCGCGATGCAGAAGGATAAATTTAGTCTTTTTTTCCCAACGATGTGATTTTCTTTCGCATCCTTGTATAATGTAATAGAAAGTATCTTCTTATATGACATTTGAAAAAAAAAATGATTTAGCAATGGGCCCGGTCATTGAACCACAAGGACGCCACAACGTTATATTTACTGTTACCATAACATAACCCATTTATTTGTATTCATTATACCGTACGTAATTTTCCAAATACAGAAAGCGGTCTATATGAGGTGCATAAGCAATTAGATTTGTGTAAAAACCTGGTCGTACCCTAAGTGGTGAGCGTCATAGTGCGACTGCAGAAATTTAATATTGATCATTCGAATCATATGATGCTAATAAATCAATTGGTCTGACTTACAAACGGGTTCATTTTAACCTACCTGCTTTGAGATGGTGATGTTTTTTGTGACTCATTTTCGACTGACTATATTACACAAGTGTTTTATAGATCAGCTATTCAGTTGAGCAATTGGTGTTTAATATTTTCAAATCTTATTACCATGCAAAGTAGTTTTTTTTTCCTGATAAACTTAATTTTAACATATATAAATTAGGCAAGTTAACTATATGTTAAAATGTGAAATTTTCAGCCCCAAGGACAATAGGCATTTGAAAGGTTTACAAAAAATCTGCCTTACATTTGCTTTGATATAAGTGCATATTGATCAATTTCAAAGAACATTTCATTACAGACACAATATGGTTTAACTTACTGTTCAATTGTAGTATCATTTTTTACTACGATAAAAAGCTACAGAATATGTTGCTACTAACATAATCATAATAATTTCTTTAAATCTACTAACCTCTCGAAATCCGTGTAATCTCTGCCAACTCTTCATATCCTTGAACATCTAACCTTTTTGAAGAACTAAGTGAATATTATATACAAATAAATTGCCGCTCATTATTGCAATTACATTGTCCTTATAAAGCTATGACGATGTAATCTTCCCGTGCCTTATAAGGTAAGGAACGGTACAAATTAGATATGGGTCAGTGGCAGTCAAAGTGGTCCGATCTAGACTTTAACCTTTGAAAACGAAAAGATAGAGTCTCTAAAAATAGTTGATATGGTATTAAGTAATTAACAGTTTAAACTGTTTTTTAAAGAATAAGAATAGTAATTTAAGTCAAATATTCTTAATTGGGACCTTTAATTCTATAATATTCAATAGAAAACTTATTTATTTGATAACTATGTCAAATACCCTATTAGGTAAATAATTCTCTTGCCACTATAATTACATTATTACATAATAAATTAATTGTATACTCATTTTGAGAAAAGAAATCTGAACTGACCATGTACCAGATGTACTTATCCCTTTTGTATAGATATTCGTTTACACCCCATTAATAATAGGTCACTGGCTCAAGACCTGTCACATCCTCCGTTTCCTAAATCCGCGCTTCATCCGTGAGAAATAGCGCACTCGTGGTCCGCCCCGTCCAGTTTAGAGGATCGCTCGATATCGACCGCTTATGATGGCTGATCGCTCGATCGCTGATTTATTCGCAATCGCCGCCAATGCCTCACGAACGCCGTGATTTGTTCGCACGACATGATTTTTGAGGTTTTGTGCGTTTTGTTTAGATTTTATTAACACGCTTTTATTAGTGTAGTAGTAGTGTATTCTTAGTGTCGAGCACCTTAAGTATGCAGGTATACACTTACCAAGAGTATTGTCGATGTTTTTTAGACTGTGTGTGAGTCATTCTTATCTGCCCAGTGCGCTTATGCGAACTATAGTTGTACCTGTCATAAAAAATAAAACTGGTGATGCTGCTGATCCCAGTAATTACAGACCAATATCCCTAGCAACGGTCATAGCGAAGGTGCTGGATAGTCTGCTGGATTCATACATGGCCCCCAGGATTGACTTGCATGATGCACAGTTTGGCTTCAGGCCTGGGCTGTCCACAGAAAGTGCCATTATGTGTTTAAAGCGGACTGTCCGGTATTATACGGATAGGAAAACACCTGTTAATGCGTGCTTCTTAGATTTGTCCAAGGCATTCGATCTTGTGCCTTATGACCAGCTGTGGGACAAGCTAAGAAATGAGCATAAAGTAGATTTTGAGGTCACGTCATTGCTAAGATTCTGGTATATGAACCAAATAAATAATGTGAGGTGGGCTGGGACTATGTCCGAAGAATATAGATTGGAATGTGGGGTGAGGCAGGGAGGAATCACCTCCCCTCGCCTTTTTAATTTATATATAAACCAACTGATTGTTGAGCTCAGCAATACTGGTGTCGGCTGTCATGTTGGCGGAGTTGCTATGAACAACATCAGCTATGCGGACGACATGGTGTTGCTGAGCCCATCAATCAGTGCATTAAGACGTTTGCTCAAGGTCTGTGAGAACTATGCAGTGACTCAGGGGCTTAGGTATAATGTCACTAAGAGTGAGTTACTTGTTTTTAATGGTGGTGCCAGAAGATACTTACATGTTCCTTGCATCTCATTAGCAGGTACACCCTTGAAGCAAGTCTCAAAATTTAAATATCTGGGCCACTGGGTCACTGAGGATCTAAGCGACGATTTAGATATCGAGAGAGAGCGTAGGGCGCTGTCTGTTCGAAGTAATATGTTGGCCCGTAGGTTTGCACGGTGTTCTTACGACGTTAAAATGACGCTTTTTCAAGCCTACTGTCAGACTTTTTACACCTGCAGCCTTTGGGTCAAGTATACGCAGAAGTCATACAGCGCCCTGCGCGTACAGTATAACAATGCCTTCAGGATGCTTGTGGGGCTGCCGCGGTATTGTAGCGCTTCGGGTATGTTTGCCGATGCGAGAGTGGATGATTTTTATGCCATTATTCGAAAACGATGCGCTTCTCTCTGGCACAGAACAGATACCAGCACCCACGGCATGTTGAGAGCATTGAGTGACCGGTGGGACTGCCCGATGCTTGGTCGATGGGTGAGACTGCACACTCAGGTCGGCTTCTAGATCTTCTATCTTTAATGCTATTATGTTATTATTATTCTGCCTATTTTTATGTGTGTGTATAGTGTGATTTTTATGTTATTCTGTGATGTAATTCAATTATGTTATTTTGTTATTATGCTTATTTGTTATCAATGTTCTACTAATTTAATTCTATGGACTTCAATGTCTGCAAATAAATGATTATTATTATTATTATTATTATTATTATTAGCTTCACTTGTATGTATGTATGTATGTATGTATGTATGTATGTATGTATGTATGTATGTATGTATGTATGTATGTATGTATTTATGTATGTATGTATGTATGTATGTATGTAACCGACTCCTTTGGACTCGATTTTGACCCACTTTAAACGGACAGATTTAACTCAAACTTTGTACACTTGTCAAGAATCAGCGACAATATAATAATTTCATAGGTTTATCTCAGTATCCTGATTAGGATCACCAGGATTAAATAAATAAAAAAAAATCAATAAAAAAATTTAAGTCCATAAAGCAATACGTTTGAATTCAGACAACACGTATTGCTGCTAGGACTAAAAAGTGAAAAATAAATATAGTTTAAAAAAAATTGTTTGTTTGGTGTTTGGGTTGCTCGATAGACGAAAAATATGGCACAGAGCGCCCCACGCTTTTTCACAATAATACTAGTGTTTTTTGTTCATTACCAATTTCAGCTTACATTAGGAATTATTTTTTACTTTTTTAGTTAGAAGTACCTACTTTAAAAGCGTGTTTTTTAGTTTTTTTAAACTATATTTATTGGTTGTTACGTCTATGTTAGGGGTAACAAGTCTTAATCAGTCTCTGACCTCTGGTTTAAACAGTGTGAAATTTAAATTACGTATAATTCTGAAATAAAAATAAATCTGTAGCAGTTTTAGGGAGAGCTGAACAAGTTGGCCATGTTCTACGTGTTTATTTTTTTTGTACTCTCAAAAGAAATGTAGAGTTTATGACTTTTGTTATTGAAGATAAAAGAGAATGGAATTAATTCATTCAAGTATTAAGGCTTAATTTTTGTTTCCCAATAATCCCACAACTACAAATTAACCTCCCGGTTAATGTCACCGGCATTCATTCAGTTCATCCACTTCAAGACCAGATTTAAAAACGTTTAACAATTCTGCGTACCTCTTAAATTAAACGGATCCCACAAGTTAAGTTAATTGTGGCTATCCTAGCACTTCCGACACTTACCTCAGACCTTCAATTTCAGAATTAAGCCATAAACATAAGTACCACATGATAAATTAAGCAAATTAGCTTAATGTGCGCTACGTAAGAACCAAGACAATTATTAGTAACAATATCTCGATTTATCAAAACCCATATTGGTTTGCGAGTAGTTATTTGGCAGATTATAATGTCCCCTTAAATGTTACGGCTCCAGTTAACATTTATGACACTTAATTTTGTCGGATAATATGCTATACATCGGTAGCGTAATCATAAAATCGTGTAACGATTGTAAACGCGCTTGGGGTGTTTGCTTGTGGTTTTGGTATAAACGTACAGCGGGGCGGACCCGTCCCTAGATAATACTGGCCCGAGCCGGTCAAACTAGAATCAAAACAGTCCCCAAATAATCAATCATTGATCCAGCCCTCTCTTGCTGTTTTATTTGTTATGATCGTGAGCAACGAACTAAGTCGAGGTTCGAACCCCGCAAGGGGTGCCCTTAGCTTTCGTTGCCACAACCCTCTTTTAATTTGTAGCTTCTGGCTGGAGGCGTATTAGTCATGTCTCGCCAACTTAGTCCGGTAAAGCAGTAAAAGCCTCCATGAGGCTAACTGCGGCAGCTCTCCAAAAAAAAAAAAAAGGGTTTGAAAGCGGGCTCTAAGCTCTATTTTCTTAAATCAAAAGCTCAAAGTTATGTTATTTTACAACCAGTAACTGTATAATTAATGGAAGCCTTATGTATTCATGTTCTCTATTAGTTGTCTTGTTTTACATATAGGTATTTTTTTAATTTATAAAAAGATTCGTTGTAAAATCTTGTGTTCGCTTCTCTATTATGTCTTCCTTATTTTCGTTTATTTTTATGATATTCGCAATCACTTCTTTCTGCGCGTTGAACCAAATCGCTTCCGCTTATAAATTAAGGCAAGCACAACACGAAAAATATAAAATTTTATGCGCTCCCCAGCGATCGAGTTGGCCATTTCAGTTCATTGTAAGTGTTATTGCTTAATTTCACTATCATATCAATCTCGGTTTGCATGTAAATACCATTTTATATGGAGCGAATATGGGAAAAACTTTGGTAAAGTAACGAGCCACGGTATACCTACTTATATTTTATTGTACCAACTTTTTTATGTTTGCCTGTTTTTTTTTTTCGTTTTCTGCATAATTTTCACGGCTATATTTCTGAGTGGCTAACCACAGGTGTTTATGCGGTATAATTTGAATATTTTGAGTCCGTTTTATGCTTATTTTACTATATGTATTTTTATTATAATTTTAGGGTCGTAAAAAAATTACTGTATTTTTTCTTGAAGTGTCTCTATATAATGTAAGCGTCACTACTAGTACCTAATTACAAACGAAATTTGGAGCTTTTTGTGTACGCCCCTGTGGCCTAATGGATAAGGCATCGGCCTCCTAAGCCGGGGATTGTGGGTTCGAGTCCCACCAGGGGTAGACATTTATGTACAGATTTTGCTTTTGTAGGTTTTTTTGAGCTTTATTTTTATTTTGGTTTTGTTATTTTTCTTTAGTTGACCGATTATACGGACTAGTTTTTGATCCACAACATTTCAATTTTTTGATATTATTTCATTTACTCATTAAGAAATGTACAAATTATTATAATTATTAATATGCTTGACTGCTGTGAATTATGCTGCACAAGGTACAATTCCTAAGTAAATTATTTTTATTATAAAAACGTTAAGCTGCTATTTACAACCATTGATAATCTTTTTCAGTGGGTCTATTATTCAAATAGAAGCGACATGTTTATCCGAATAAATATTTTGAATTTCACAACAGTTCCAAGTACAAACATTAAATTAAAAATTCGGTTACGCACATAATATTTATCATTCGATTTCATATCGTAAATCGTACCGAATCGAATCGATACCAAAAACGATTCGATTCAATCGAGACTTGATTGTGATATGTTATTGTTCCTGATCATAATTTTCAGTCACTTTCTTTGCAATAAAGGTCCAAGGGATAATATTTTAATAATCGATTTATAAAATTCGGTACGGGCAATACCACTGGCGCAGTTTGAAAAGTATGCTGGCTATCGGTAAAGTACCTAAAAAATACCTTTCCTTTTACCTTACCCTATGTAATGCCATTACTGGGCAAAGGCCCTCTTCTAGGTCCTACTACCGATTATCCTATGACTATCCTCATTTTAGCCCTCGTTAGTGCGTGGAGATTTTTTACTTTTTATGGCGATTATTTTTTCATATTCCTTTTCGAAGTAGTTTTATTTCGAAGCGTAACATAGAAACAGTATATTTAGAACTTGTCTTTACAATTTTGAGAAGATTTTTTGGATCTTTGATTAATATAAATTAACAAAATAATTCGCAAAAGTTTGCAATATTATATACTACTAGCTGTACCATGTGTACATGCGTTGCAATGCAATTTTTTCTACCTATCACCTGCCTACTACCTACCTTCTACCACTTAGGGTGAAAAATAGATAGTAGCCGATTCTCAGACCTACTGAATATGCATAAAATAATGCATAAAATTTCATAAAAATTGGTCAAGCCGTTTCGGAGGAGTATGGTAACTAACATTGTGACACGAGAATTTTATATATAAGAAGAAGATTTATAAACATGTAGTAAAGCTCTAACATCAAAAACAAAAGTCTTAAATACCTATTCCTCATGATCGTCATCATTTTGAGGTGGTATTTTAAATTTTGTGATAGATTTGCACAATCCTCTTTATTTCTATTCAGAATACGTACAATTTGTGCTATACCTACCTCTATATGTGTTGTGTATTCCCTATCATTATTTTTTTCTTTAACATACCATCACGCCTGTATCCCCGAAGGGTTAGGCAGAGGTGTACCAATGTACACCCACAGTGCGCCGGTATGTTTAAGTCCCATGTAATAGGGGGCGAGCCTATTGCCACTAACCGGGCACACTCTACGTCCAGCACTACGTAAAGTTTTTATAAGAAATTCTCGAGTAAAAATGTCGGTGTTGTGAGTGAGGTGAGAGATGGGCTTTAAATTAATAAGTGTTGGCCATTTCCTAGTAATTACCTGCGTCAGCGTCAGATATAGGGCGGTATACTGAGCTAGTTAAGGGATAGCCTATTGAATTCTTCGACATTTTCCAGTTTTCAATTCTACGTTTCTTCTAAATTTAAGTAAATAATAACATAACATAACATACCATCACGCCTGTATCCCCGAAGGGTTAGGCAGAGGTGTACCAATGTACACCCACAGTTCGCCGGTATGTTTAGGTCCCATGTAATAGGGGGCGAGCCTATTGCCACTAACCGGGCACAAATCCAAACTCCGATCTGCTACTGAGAATTTCATAGAAAAACCCAATAACACCACAACCACAACACAAGTAAATAATCTATTGTAAAATATTCATCAACTTTAACATGTCTGTAAAGTATTCCTTTTAGCTGTTTAAATAGAAAAGATGACTGCCTGTTAGTTTACAGTTGATATGAATATACTTACTAAGCAAATGTATTATGATTTTAACAGATAGTAAAGTAAAATGCGCAATTATGGAGGGTTTGTGACATACTATACAGGGTGTTAAGAAACCCCTGTCCAACCCGAAAGGGTGATAGAGGGTTCACAATCACATGCCCAAATAAAATATCAAATTTGGAAAATTCATGATAGAAACAATAATAATGGATTTTGAAATAACCATTTTTTGCCCCGAAATTCCCTAAATTTGAGAATAAAACAAAAACTTTCATACCAATTTCGTCGGTATTTTTGGGGGCCTTTTGTTTGGTAATAAGGTAGCATCTGTGACGACGCCGACGGCCCCTCTCGACGTTTGAGAAAAAAAAATATTTAGGTTATAATTTTTTTTTTTCCATTTTTTTTCCACATCTTTGTAATCAGATATCGATACCTAACAACACCATAACGGATCGGACAGCGGTTTCTTAACACCGTGTATAGCTATGCGCGTATATGTAACATATAAGATATCATTAATTTTAAATGGTGAACATTTTTTGTCACTTCAAATTTATAAACAATTATCAATAAACGTAACAATATTTATCCACACAAAAAAATGTTAGAGATTTTATCTACTTATGATCTAAACAATAAATAGCTAATGCATATTCTTCTATCATTTCAAACTTCACCTTAACCCAAAGAATTTATCGTGCAAATAAAAATAAAAGCTGGAAATTGTCTCACACCTATTAAGACTACGTGATCCTCGGTAAATTGTCTTCATAGAGGAAATAATAGTGCGCAATAAAAACCAATAAGCCTAATATGGTAATTTCCTCTTGATTTGCTATACTTTCAACTTTTTACCCGAAGTTTTAGGTAAATACCGGAATTGCCGGCGGTAATTACCAAGATAGCTTACCGTTACACCTGTCAGGACAAAAATGTGATCTGTTTTTTTTTATGGCTATGGCATCTAAGCCTGAGTTTTCATTCCTACGGTTTTAATTAGTCATGTTCAAGTATTCAATTTAACCTTCGTTGTGTCAATTTCTATTGTTGCATCTTTATTGCAATTAATTTGAATGTCGAAAACATTCAAAGTAATTAAAAAAATGTACTTAAGATTCCTTATATATGTTTGTCCATATCCTCTTTCTGACCTTTATTTTGACGACCTCCGTGGTCGAGTGGCGTTCGCACCGGTTTTCAAGGTGTCGCCAGCTCTGAGGTCCCGGGTTCGATACCCGGACGGGTCAATGTAGAAAACCACTTTTCTACATTGTCCCGGGTCTGGGTGTTTGTGGTACCTTCTTTGTTTCTGAATTCCATAACACAAGTGCTTTAGCAACTTACTTTGGGTTCAGAGCAATGTATGTGATGTTGTCCGCATTTATTATTATTTATTTATTTGTTTTAATGAACGCTTATTTGAAAATGTTTGTAAGTCTTTAGAGTACAATCAATCACCTCTCCTCATTCATCAATCTTCATCATATTCAATATGATACAGATTTTTGGCAACATTTAAATAACTCAGTACGTTAGTTTTCGTGTCTATAAATAGATCAGCTGTGAAATTCCCCACGATATCTGCTCTCTTACCATGAGCTTTTGAAGCAGGGCTGTTGCAGACGTTGAAGCGAGACACCGCTACGCGCAGTGTATAGCGCCGTCTCTCTTCCACAACCACAACAGCTTGCTTTAAGACCTCATAGTACAGGTACTGATCTTTCCTTTGCCGTACAAAACAAGCATCAAACAGACGCCATTATTATAAAGAGATCAAAGTCTAATAATTAAATCAGTTAGGGAGCATGACTTAGCGTTTGTCGGCACCTTTATGTTATACTTTTTGTATCTTTTTACAATCATTATCGGGATATTGAGATACAAGTAGGTATGGATTGGACGAGTTTAAAGTGATTAAGTATATAATACAATGTGAGGTCTTAAATTCGAATGCTAACCGTACTTGTACGAGTTAGGTACCTGGGCAAAATGATTTTACTAATATCAGCCTGTGTTATCCAACTCCATTTTCTCATAAACAGAAGAAAACAGACAATATTTAGGACAACGAGGACTGCAGTTTCCTCAGAACTCAAATTCTTTGAAATGTTTTTTCGTTAACACTACACAAAAGAATTTTTTTTAGTCTATATTATAACTGATAAAGTCATCCAGTAATATGGTCATCCACAAGGCACATTTAAATAATTATTAATTATACTTCAAAAATCAAAAATAAAAAAAAAAAAAATTGAAGTTGATTCTGGTCTCAAAAACTCTTTATTTATCTTACAGGAAAAAAAAAGAGTTTTGAGACTTAAAACTATTCAAAGAACAAAATACACTCACAATAATTACATTCCCCACTACCCTACCTGATCTATTAAACCCAGCTTTATTACAAGAAAATTACAAGCGAAGCGATAGCATCTAATAATATTGGAGCAATCTGGTTCATTCAGATGACTGATCTAATACAGTCAAAGGCCAGGCTAGCGTAATAACCGGTAATCAATTATCGTTATGTAATTTGTTAGTAGTATGTCGATTTTGGTTTGTATGTCTGTGTGTTTTATGAAATTTGAGTAACATTTGAATGTTTCGCATAAGGTTTGGCGTACTCAAGTACGCAGGAAAGTTATGCCACAATAATGTTTTGTAAATTTTAAATACCGAATTTAATGTTAATTTTGCATTGACCTAAAATGATCACTTATCCAAAAAGTATTAGGTACATGGAAAAACATTATACAGCTTAAGTTACATTTCTAATAAAAAAAAGGAATAGATGCAGACAGCTTGGTTATAAGAAGCACTGTTTAAAAAAAATACCTTAAGTGTAACTTAGTGCAACTAAAGGTATTTTTGGTACTTAACAGATAAAAGTTTATTTATTTATCGATTTCGAATATCGACAGCGAATTAAGATTTTAGCAAAAATAGCATCAAAATAAACATCAAATCCCACAAGCATCACCGCAGCATGTACCTATACTAAACAAAATAGTACCAAACAAAAATAAATCATATTCACGTGGGAAGATCCATTATTCTCGCGCTAATGCAAAAAGCTGTGCAAATTGAATCCACCGACTTATATTAACGACAGATACAGTCCGCGGGGTAGGTAGCTATCTGAGTTATATAATTAATCATAATAGTATGGATTTTAATGGTATGTGTATTTACAATTTTAGGAAGTACTAAGTCGAAGAACGCTTTAAAGTATTCATCTCGATTATAAATTTAACATCCTAAATTATTTTTTCTTGAGTCTGATTTTTTCTTGAGTTTGATTTTGTTTCATATTCTTAGAATATAATATCTCAATAATACAGTATTGAAGTGATTAAGAAAATGAATATAATCAAAGCCCCTTGAAAATATAGCAACTCAATTAAAGTTTAATTTAATGAATAAATATTTTTAGGCCATTTCTCATGATATTAATTCCAATACTTCGGATGTTCACACAATTTTGTTACAAACTATATAAAACTTAATACGTTTAGCTAATGATCGAAGCTATTTATAACCTAATCTCTCACATAACTGATTCAATTCAGACTAATCCAACATTCGTACAAATCTAATTCATTCGGACTATTCACATCAGAACCTATTGAATATATTAAGATTAATGCATTCTACGTCCCTGTATTGAAATGGAATTAACTTTGCATATAAATTAGCGCTTTCACAGAAGATTGATTCATTTCAAACTGTTTCTTGAGATAATTCTGTTTGATGGTGGTGTTATTGAAATAGTTCGCAGCTTTACCTGTTTTTTTAATCTCACAAATATATATGCCATCTTTGTAATAGTTTAATAATAATAATAATATCCTGGGACAACTCACACACGGTTATCTGATCCCAAGCTAAGCAGAGCTTGTGTAATGGTAACCAGAAAACTGATAAACTTACTTATATATTTCTAAATACATACATATTATAGATAAATTACACCCAGACACCAGAACAAATGATCATGCTCATCACACAACATTTGTCCTGGGCGGGAATCGATCCCACGACCTCCGGTATAGCAGTCAGGGTCACTAACCACTAGACCAACAGGCCCGTCAAAAATATATATAAAAATATAATAATAATCATTTGTTAAATAGAAAAGGACCTCTGAAAACGGAGTTTATGTAGTAAATAACATTATGGTAATTGATGTGTGTCAAGTCCCCCAATTATTTAGCCATGTTTCTTTATAAACGTTCATTTGTAGTGTCCAACTAAAACCGGATTGTCAAAAAAATATATATTAGGCGGCTGAAAGCTTAATACTAAATTTGAACCAGGACAGCAGGATAAAAACTAAGGAAATACAGGAATTATTTCAGCAAGTAATAAATCACCTGCTGAAACAATTCCTGTACTTTTGGACTCAACAAATAAATTATACTTTAAATAAAACAATTCACCCTTATATTTTATTAAGTAATAGTGTTCCAAATATTACCAAAATTTGATGTTGCATATACCATGCCCCAAATACCTTAAAATTTTTAAACATTTACCATTAGTCTTTCCAAACGAACTTAAAACATAACGAGTTCGCAAAACTCTCATTTAGGGTCCAATTCACCCAAATGTGTTTACCTGAAGACTGATGGGTAAACATTATTCGTTTAAACTGCGTTACTTAATTCCCGAGATTATGTGGTATGCAAGTAAGGGGCAATTTCACCAGTGACATTTTAAACTGCGTTCTGAAAAACTAAGTTTTCAATGATCGAGTTTAAAAATTTCAAATGTCGAAGTCTTTACTTCGCTTGCAGAGATGTCGGTTATCGCGGCAAAAACAATCCTATGTAGTTACTTTCTTTTTTTTTCTATGTCATTTATGATATTACCGTGGTTTTCTGTGGTTTTAGTCCACACTGAGTTCGGTTTAGGTTGAAGAATGCAAATCGGTGCACTGAACTCAATTACACGCGTGAACCAAGATTAACTTTTTCTGATCGCGTTCACCCCCGTGCAATCCGTCCTCAATGCTATAACTATATTCTCAGGTAGGTACCTAATATCGGTCGTACATCATATGGTGCACCATACAATATTTTACATGCTCGTTACGTTTCGGGTGCAATAACCGTTATGGTGGAAAATTATGTTAAAAATGTACCGGTGCAGTGCCATTTTTGTGGTGGTTTGGTTCTGTATGTTTTTTTCGGTAAACATTTTTGTATTTTTTGTGGTTGTATGTGGTATTATGCTTTTGTTAAAGAGTTTATCAGTCAAAGGTTGTTTCCACAAAGCACCGAGATTTAACCTTTAGTCTGTATTTATCTATTTAAGCGTTACGTCTAGATTCATGTTTTTATTTATTATTTATTTTTAGTCATTTCGTCCAATTGCAGGGCAAAAGCCTCCCTTTCTTTCTTCCAATTCTCCCGGTCTTGAACTATTGTGTTCCATAATGCTAAAAAGGAGTCAACTTCGTCCCGCCATCTCCTTCTGGGCCGGCCACGAGGTCTTTTGATGTTTTGTTGAGTCCACATTGTCGTCACTTAGGCCCAACAGTTGTCGAATATACGGCATTTATGTAAATGTAATGTAATTTTGTAAATAAACATTATTATGAACATTTGAATTGTATCTATAGTGAACCTACGTAGTTAGCCAATGACGGGCCTGTTGGTCTAGTGGTTAGTGACCCTGACTGCTATACCGGAGGTCGTGGGTTCGATTCCCACCCAAGACAGTTGTTTGTGTGATGAGCACGATCATTTGTTCTGGTTGTCTGGGTGTAATTTATCTATAATATGTATGTATTTAGAAATATATAAGTATGTTTATCAGTTGTCTGGTTACCATAACACAAGCTCTGCTTAGCTTGGGATCAGATAACCGTGTGTGAGTTGTCCCGGAATATTATTATTATTATTTACGACAATTTAATTCAGTCCATAAGTGTGCTCTCCTAATATTATGAGGTCAAAATTATATTTAATCATTCTAAATTGATTAATAAAAACAAATCTAAATATCATCATAACAAATCCCATTATATTATAATACTTAATTTGATTAATCTTTAACGAACCGATGACCTTTAGCGGGCTCCTAAAAACTGCGCATACGCTGATGATGGTAACAATCAAGGCTAATGCATTTCGTCCAGTATCACGCATCTCGCGAATTTATACTTTGTACTCTTATTAATAACTAGTACAGTTTTATTGTAATTGGGTCTTATTTAGGCTATATAAGTACCTACCTGCTTCATTATGTAAAATTGAAGTCAAGTTAAATAGGCCTGTACGATTGATAATATAATAATTCTTCACTTTAATGAATGAATTATGCATATCGATGACATAAATATTTTTTAAAATGATTTCACAATTATCCGAAACCCGTGTAACAAACAAAAAAAAATCACACCGTAGATTTGAGAATCTCTTCCTTAATTTGAAGTCGGTAAAAATTAACGATCACTGTTATTTGTGAAGTACACCTACCTATTCCATGTTGGCTATCTAATAAATCATTATCAAGACTTCTTCACTACCATATCGTCAGTTGGCATGAGCTTTCACAGACACAAACCAACAAAACACCTAAAATAAAAATAAAAACCACAATACATTCTCACCTATTTCGATGTGGGTCAAACAAAACATCTCAAAAACGTTTCTCAAACAATTCTTAGTGCAAACCGCATAAACTGGGGACCAGCAGTTCAGGAGGTCAAATGCATAACTCTCGCCACCTCGAGCGGGCGCATGTAAATAAGGGCATATTTCAAACGTACTAGCATCCACTGCAGTGTTAGGTTGCTTCTCCAAAGTGTAAGGGTCGGCGTTGTTTGATGCGAGCATTTTGAAGTTGTAACTATTAGGTTCGTGTTACGTTATAATTTAGTTTGTTTGTGGTAGCAATTGTTATCGTGAAGCGAAAGATTTGACCAGTAGTAAGCATAAAAATATATACAATTTCTTCATGAATTTTTAGTTTCTACTTGATTTTGATGAATAAGTGGGCTATCAGGATATTGTTGGATTACTGTCCTTGCACTCCAAATTTTTGAGGTCATGACACTGGTGGCAATTCTAGGGATTTAGACGATATTTTTTACAATTAAGTTACAACGACGCGGAGGGATCGGTCCTACTTAGTTACTTTTCATTTTTATATGACTTTATACCTAATGTAACTATTACACGCATTGTCGTATCGTTCTATTTAACATAGTAAGTACCAGTAGTACATAATATACCAGTTTCATTCCTAACCAAATGGACGCGCAAAACAAACAGCATCCTTACAATCACCATACACGTTATACAGGAATGTGTGAATGCGATTCATAAATAAATCGATCCAAACAACGTCAGTGCTTCCGTGCGCTTATTGATATGGAAATTATGTAGTTAATGCACTGTATTCTAAGTACTTACTGTCCGTGATACCTGTGTTGTATGTAGGTAATTATAAGATATCCCTGGGAATACCCACTTCCTTAAGATTTGAATGTTTTCTTCCTAGGCAGCCCAGAATTTGAATTAAACATGTACAAGAATTGTAATTCCACATTTTCTGAGAGAGAATTAGAGAACTCAATGTATTTTTCTGGTTACGTTCGGTATTGTTTTATGTGAATGAGGTTAGTAATGTTTCTAGTTTTATCCACTAAGAAGAGACTATTTTTAAGCATGTAAAATAATTGATTCTTAAACATACTCATATAAAATATATTTCGAGAAATGTTTACCTACTCGTGATTACATTTTCCATAACAGTTTGTTCATGTAATCTAAATAGAGAATACTGTATTACAAGTTTCAACATTTCAGACAAATAAAGACATAAGACTCCATACTAAAACGTAAGACTACCTACTGAAAATAGATTTCCATACAAAAACATTTCAAGAACTCAGTACCCGCATTCTCACAGTAACCCGCCACACTAATGTAGTTTACGACCGACCTAGAATCGAGTCGTTCATTCAAATGTATTCGATTCTCGATTTAAATCGAATTGATGCGCTCTACACTGCCCTTCTTCACGTCAAATAAATAAGCTTTAGTTCCAAATAACGACACTGGTATGTCAATGGCGCTAGTAGCTTATTTCATTGATGGTGATATCTATGCGTAAATTGTTTTCCATTGTTGTACTAGTTTCGTACTTACCTATATATTTTATACTAATCCGGGATTGAAATAAATTAGAGATTATTGAAGAAAGTTGGCTTTTTAAATTGATTTTTTACGTTTTTTTCGTTTAATACTAGGATGAACAAATTTACATAAATAAAAATGTTGATATGAAATGTATTCATTTATTGGGCTAGGAGTACTAGTAGCTATAAATATATCAATGTAAATTGATATTAATTTAAATGATACACTGTATAGCATAGTTCAGCAAAAAAAAACATGATATTCACATCCATATTCTACAGTCTAAGAACTATCGATATTGTCATAAATCCATCACTACTTTCTTACTCACACAACCGAAACAGTACGTAAATGAGAACAAACCTCCAGAAAACGTCTTATAAATCAATTAAACTTTTTTCTCATTGCAGAAAAAGAAAAAAGAAAGTCGGCTTACATTGACTCGTCAGCGTTTTTTCACATCAGTTATAACTGACGCAGACTGACAAACGAAGACAAATGACTGACGAATCGGTAGACCGATGCTTATCTTATATATCTTAGATCAGTATCCAATCCCACGTGCATTAGAATTTCAGATACGATATGTTTAATATGTATTAAGCAGGGATGTATGACGTGTAGTAACAACACTGGTTATGCAAGCTTCCTGTGGAACCTTATTGGTTGACGCAGCTGAACATGACAGGTAATCCTAGGTTTTATTGTAGAGTTAAATGAAACAAATATAATAATAATAATAATAATAATATTCCGGGACAACTCACACACGGTTATCTGATCCCAAGCTAAGCAGAGCTTGTGTTATGGTAACCAGACAACTGATAAACATACTTATATATTTTCTAAATACATACATATTATAGATAAATTACACCCAGACAACCAGAACAAATGATCGTGCTCATCACACAAACATTTGTCCTGGGTGGGAATCGAACCCAAATGAGTTGAGCGATCCTTTTTTTAATCATATTTTATTAAATAATTAATTACACTAGCAATTTCCGAGTTTATTTTTATTAGAATTGGGTGTTAACTTTAAAAGTAAGTAGGTAAACGACAAATTCAAAAATGAACTTTTGTTGCTCTTGATTTTCAACTCAATGCGGTTATGCATTGAATTTGCATTTTTGCATTGCATTGCAACTCAATCATAATGCACATGCCTTAACAGATGTAGAACCATGTAATAGTAAAACATAATTCTTCTTTTTATTATGTCGATCCAAATTCTTCCATATATTTCCCAAGTCCCCATTTCAAAGCTTATAGTGTAGTATTTCAAGAAAGAAAGCTCCCCATATCATGTGTTATCAATGCCGCAATCTAAGCCACATCACACGAAAACAATTTCACCACAACTTTATTGTTTTTTAAACAAATAAAAAACATTACGTGACTGTTTGTCTGTCTTCCATGAACTATAAAACAAAGGCGTTACATATTGCATAAAGATTTATTATCTATGAATCATTAAATTACTGCTTTCCTTAAGGGGTTCGACGAAATATTACTATGCTTACGTAAGTAAATCTATAAAGGGAAAACCTCAGATTCCAAAAAAAAAGTGGTGCAAGAAATATTCTGTAAACAAAAGGTTTTGTTCTTTACTTATTATAGTCACACGCTTGTAATAACAATGGTAATGTTGCATATTAGCATTGCATATTATTTTATTTATGGTATATTATAATAATAATTATATAATAGGAAATCTGAAATCGCCAATCTACAAATGAGCAAGCGTGGTGATCAATGCTCGTGCCTTCTCTGTATGGGAAGAGGCCTGTGCCCAGCAGTGGGACATTTATAGGCTGGATTACTATATTATTATAATAGGAAAATTGTTTTCCTTTTAAACCTATCTTGTTTTTGTCTATTTGACTGCCACTAGTTACAAAATGGATTATCTACTAATATGATTATGGAATGAAATATGGAAAATGTCATAGGATCATGTTTTAACCCGACTGTGAAGAATATAGGCAGAAATAGCGGCAATCACTTTCTTCTATCTAATAAGTATCGCGGGTAGGCATCTAACGTACAAAGCATTCTATATACCCCTCAAACTAACAGTGCCTCAATTCCGATCCCTCAAACGCGATTTCTATATTAAATTACAGATATTAAAGCTATCTAGTTATTAGATAAATGTGTAGCTAATTAAACAGCTCATTAGTACGTCCTGCGTACGCGCAGGTACGTACGGCTATTATACTGGCTGTGACCAGATGACTAGTCGTGATGGTATTTGTATCAAGGGCTGGCATGAAAGGGTTATCGATGGATCAGGGTGGATATTGAAGGGACGGTTTAGATCAATGTACTTTATGTTACAAATAGCAATGGAATTAGACTTTAGCATATAAGCAATTCAAAATCATGTTATTTGAGTAATCAATAGGAAAGTATTCGCCTTTCATTGTTTATCACAAAGTAAATAACAGTATCCCCTTAATTACGTGGAGCGCACTACCTAAAGGAACGAGGGTTTTTAACAAAGACCTGAATATCATAATTATACGTTTGCAAGACTAAAACCTTCTAAACCAGGAGATCTGCCCACCATTTCTTGAATTACAGATAGCATATACCATAAGTCTGCATTATTAGGTTACATGGCTATATAAATCAATCGTTTGTTTTATTTTATTTTACCGGAACTTTGAATTTTCACTTCGCATTTGAGTTTTGGAAAGTTATAAAACAAACTTCATTGATCATTTATCACTGTTTATAACATGCATAGGCACTTACATTATAAGAACGAACATAAATGACAGTATTCCTTACTTTATGATTGTGATAATACATATTTTTAATAACTTAGTATAATTAAATTTTAATTGCGCAACCCTTAAACCTAACATTAATAGACTCACCTAGAATAATGAACAGTAAGCTACCCCCCGCTGAAAATTGAGCGGGTGTTCGTACCCAAGTATCCGCGGCATTTAAACTACGTCGCGTCACAGTAGTAGTTCACGGGAATCGGGACAGGGGGCGCTGTTACTACAGTTATCATTTAATTAACATTGAGAAACACATGTTTTGGAAAATATTTGTCAAAAGGTTGTGTTTTTCTATGTTTTGGGATGTTCTAAGATGGAATGGCGTTTTTGGAAAGATGTTTCATAGATGGTATTATTTTTGTGTTTTGAGTAAAACAGCTGTTTACACCGGTTGTGAGAATAGGTAAAATGGCAATGTTGTTCAGACAAAAATAACAGTACTATAAGTCTAATTTTGCCTAATTGCTGTACCTAGTTTATAGAATATAAATGATAGTAGGCAGTAATATAAAATCAACAAGTAATAAATCTTCCTCAATATCGATAACCCTACAACAAATAGTACAAGCGATACAGATAAATATTTTTTGCTATTTTCCTAGTAATTATAATCAGTTATAGAGACGTACTTCAGACGTATCACTTACATTCATCGAAGGAAATAATCATCGAAGGAATAGCTTACAAAAAGATTGATAAAAAGGTAAAGGGGAATGCTTAAGTTACACTTTCTTGGGATCTGGTGGGTGACAGCATTTACCAAGGGGCTGATAACATCAGAATGTCGCATTCCGTTTGGTGCGTGCAAAATATGCCACTAGACTCTACGTGCTTGATAGGGGAAAAGGAAGTCCATATACTGATTTGAAAAAAGGAGAATGAACAAGCTCTTCTTTTGTTTTATTTGGTTTGATTTTATTTTTGGTTGAACTCACTTTTGTCTTTATTCTTCTTCCTGTTTTTCTCTATATAGCAGAGAATAAAATATCATAAAAGTTAAATTTACATTAGGTATCATGTTGAATTTACTTATCAGATAATAATATTAATAATCTCTGTTCTACCAAGGCGAATTTCAGACCAGGATCACGTGATCAAAAGGTGCTTTATATAAAGCCAGACCCAAAAAGAAAACAAATTTTCCCAACCCCATTCATTTAAGCCTAGATCCATTAAACCGAGAATTCAATTTAAAATGTCATTACAAACTTATCAGTCAAAGAGAAAAGCGTGAATACCGACAGTCAAATAAACCCGTCAATTCCAAAAAGCAATTATGTCGACTAATTACGACATTTCTGTTGCGATTAAACGACATTGTGCGTCCGACTTTATATCTGGTCGGTGGAATGTGCGTATATGGAGTTCCGTAGGTTTTTATTTATTTCTAACAATCGATGAGGTTATTATTGGCTTAAAGCTTACACACCTGGCTTCGCTAATGCACTAGGGACTTGATCATGGCCAATTTAATATCGTGAGAATCAAACTGGGCTTAGTACTCTTGAAATGTTGGACCGATTGACATTGGAATTATAACGTTTCATAATCTTTAAGTTAACTTTAGTGCCAAATTGTTTCAATATTATGAGTTCATTGAGAGGAAGTAACTGGAATTTTCAAAAAAAAAATAGCATTCTAAATCACGTGTCTTCTAAATTAGTACCAATTATTGACCATTTATTGAAAGCAGAATTAAAACAATTCAAGAGTAACCCTGCTGGTATCGATGAATTGGCTTAGGATAAAGATTATGGTTTGGGAGGCACCGCAGTCACACCTGTCATACTCGCAAAAGCCACATTTCCCCAATACTTTAAATAGTTAATTAGTTACAGTTATAAACAGAAAAGCAAGCTCAAAGGTTTTAAGCTTTTGTCCACAATGAGGTAAAATGTGTGTGATTTTGCAGTTCTGTACGGATCTCCGAAGACATTTAGTTAAAAACTGTAACAATGCGCCAAATTCCCATAGCGGGAGAACGGTGTTTAATTCACGCACATAATAATCTCATTTACTAATTATTAAAAAGCAGACCATTGGGGTTCAAGTCCACTAGATTGTTTAACACACTAACGATCCCACTCGGCTTCACCTGATAACATTTTTTAATTATTTTTCCGGAATATAGTCATTTATTAAACTTTACAAAGCACCACAACTAAATAGGCATTGTCGTATCTTAATTCATCAGGCAGGAAATGACTAGTGTGAGAGCCAAAACCTCTGTAATCTTTTGGTCATCATGCATTTACGCAATAAACATATTTTTTTGCCAGCTACTCATCCAACATTCAATTATAATTAGATCCCATTTTCAAAACCAAAAACGATCACAAATATCCACTTCAGTCAAGCAGCACCTTTAGCCCAATTTGAACAACTTTCAGATTTACTAAAAAGGCTTTATATTTATCGCTTAAGCTTAAAAAAATAATAAAGGGCGATCCCATTGGCCTGATAGACGTGAAACTCTCGTTTTAATGCGATCGTCATTTTTAATGGGACCACACCTCAATACGGTTTGTGTAATCAGGTGTAACTGATTAATTGGGACTCTGATATAATTTTGAGTGATTTTATTTTCGTTTTTAATGTGTGTGATTGTAATTTTTTTACCTCTGCACTGTATTTTTAAGTCATAACCATACTGGCAGAAATTACTCCAAATTGTAATGGTTTTTTTTATTGGATCAACCGATGAAGTTGTCCCATTCAGAGTACTGAACTGTACCAATCAGTCGAGTTATGGATACTTATGGACATTATAATATAATGTGGTGGACAATATAATTCCGCAATGGATTTGTTTCCAAATATTTTGCAGGCAACCTTTGAGACGGGTCAATTTAAGGTACATAGTTACGGGTCTTTTAAACTGGACCAATATGGAAATAGTATTATTGATACAAGCCACTGCTTGTGTCAATAATACTATAATAATATATTTTTTTTAATACTATATATTATGCATTTATAGGTAGGTGTCACTACACCTACCTATAAATACATAGATAGATACGAATTTTACAATGTCTGCCTTATTTGAACATCCGTATTTTAACAAAACATATTTACGTTACGTCGTCCGATCGATATTCAAGTTTCTAATCCCAATAAGAATTTACGACGACCAATAGACACTAATAATATGTTAATAACCGCACCAGTCATTCCAATTATTTTTTTCATACATAAATAATATTAATATCTCATTCATCCATCGGAAATATAAATAATTATGTAAATTGTATTAAATAATAGAATTGAGATCAGCGTGTAATAAGTATGTTCTGGATTAATAGGCGTTACAATTTTATTAATTAAATGTTTATTGGAAAGTTAACGATAAAAATTTTTGTTAACAAGTTGTAGGCTTAACACTTTTTAAATTATTATGGCAATTTAAATTATTCAAAAAGTCACAGTCATGATTTTTCATCTTGTTCCCTGCCTAATCTTGAAAAGAACTTCTCCCTTTCGATGATCTCTAAATCTCTAATAGTCCAAAATTCGGAGACTGAATTACTTAGTGAAATGTAGAGGTCATAATATATTATACGACTGGCCTGTTGGTCTAGTGGCTAGTGACCCTGACTGCTATACCGGGGGTCGTGATTTCGATTCCCACCCAGGACAAATCTTTGTGTGATGAGCACAACCATTTGTTCTGTCTATGTGTAATTTATCTATAACATGTATGTATTTAAAATATATAAGTATGTTTATCAGTTGTCTGGTTACCATAACACAAGCTCTACTTAGCTTGGGTTCAGAAAACCGTGTGTGAGTTGTCCCGGAATATTATTATTACTACCGGCTGTCTGGATAAACATTACCAAAGGGAAATACTATATGAGGGAAAATAGAATATAAAACTAGATTATTTTTGCAGTTGTATTCGCAACATTACTCATTCTCCAAGTATGAGTAATTCGTTGAGTAAACAGATCATAAAATAAGGCACATTCTGTCGAGGACAATCCACAAATTCATTGCTCCTACTATGTATACGACAAACATGCAATAACTTTATGACACATCTTTATTAACGAGAGAGTTCAGAAGGTTTACTTCTCACAATACGAGAAATAAATACTATTGATCCAATAAATAGTTCCAAAAAAGTAGGATTTTCTATCATCCAATTAAAATATTGTTATGTGTCAAGTTATTTCGTTTGCAACAACTAATTTAAAAAGCATTTTATGTTTTAATAAAGCAAAAAGCCACACACTTTCTGAGTTTATTAATACCTACTCTAACTAATTAAAAAAGCATTTTATGTTTGAATAAAGCAAAAAGCCACACAGCTTCTGATCCAGACTTTGTTAATAACTTCTCTAAACTATTTTACACGCCCTTAAATCGAGTTCTATTTAGTATGCATATAGTACAATACTACTAATATAAAAAAAAACATGGGATTTCACTTATTTAGTTTATTTTCTGTATGTATTTATATCGTGGTACAAAATAATCGCCTTACACAAAGCCTGCGAAATGCGACCTGTGAGCGTCTAACTTGTACTTAGTGTTCCCAACCATTTGTTATCTGGTATTGTTGATGTTTCTAGTTCTATAAACGATGAAGAATTCGTGTTGTTCGTGATATATGATATCTACAATGAAAAAAAAAAATAGCTGCTGCAATTATTAATCAATCATTAAAAACAATCCTATTACCTAAATGTCGTGGTGGCCTAGCGGTTCAATGAACGGATTTGTATACACAAGGTTGCAGGTTCGAACCCATACAAGTACCAATGTGGCTTTTCAAAGTTATATGTAGTTTCTTAATTATGCAAAGACACTTCTGACAAACGGGTAAGGAAAACGTCGTGAGAAAACCTGGATTCCAAAATTGGGATCTGAAATCGCCAATTCGCAGAGAGCAAGCGTGGTGATCAATCTATAATTATAGAGAAGGCACGAGCATTGATCATCATTGATGACGTTTTTAGGCTGGATTTTTATTATATTATCTAAACCTTTATATATTTTTGTATTTTGCGTACCTCGTATGGATTATATTAATAATTATTTTAATGCTTAATTAATAGTTATGATACTTACCGTAACGCACAAGATACGGCAGAAAAGTAAATACGGTATCTAAAGGACTATATTGGCATAGAAAGTTTTTATTTTTCCGTTACTAATCTAAAGGTACATCCGATAGTTTTAATTAAGTTACATATTTTATACGTAGCAATAAAATATTAATTAAAAGCAGGTTTCCTGAAGTTAGGTAACATCCTTTGCTAATAAAATGTATGTTTGTCAGCGTATGAACCAGAGCAATATTCACGATCGACTGTCCTTTATTTAATTTAACCATAGTAGACTGGATAAAAAATAATAATAATAAAAGTGTATTTTTCATAGAAAAACTCTGACGCAAGGAAAAATTAATTTCTCATTTCAGATTTTTTAAATTTTATAGGAAACACACAGACAAGTTTTATACATGGAACTTTTACTTTATAATGATTTTCTCTTAATGTCAGTTTATCTCTTAAGAAGAAACTCATAAATAAAATAATCCAATCAAAAGTTTAGAAAACAATCATTCCCTCAAATTAAATAAGCGTTATTTAGCACGTACTTAGCCTAACTCAATCGACAATAACACAAATCCGATTAATAGGGAATGATTTACTACCACATTTCCTTTAATCTCAGCATTCTATATTAATATAATATTGTTAATTCGAAGGTGTGGATCTAGTTATTATAATTTCATATTCAAACGAATTAATATCGTAAATCAGAGTCTTATTAATTATACTAATGGGTGTCGACGGGTCCGCCATGTTATTTTTATAAATAAAAATGATGACACGTTTTGGTATAATAAGGATCAACTTTTGTTGTTTGGCTATTGTTTTATCTCACAAGGATTTAAAATTAAATAATAAACATTATACTTACTCATTTAAAAAAATCTTTAGTGAAGATAATTCTTACTATTTTATATATACAAGTTTGAAATCAGTAAGCAGATATAATATTCTAGAGAAATGCATAGAGCATAAGTACCACATAAGAAAAAGTGTTTAATTCGCGCTTCAAAAATGTCTGCCTCGTTGGCCTAGTGGTTCTAAGCGCGACTGCTACGCTAGAGGTCTTGGGTTCGATTCCCAAGTCGACCAAGGTGTTTTTGAGTTTTTCTATGAAATTCTCAGTAGCAGGTCGGAGTTTGGATTTGTGCCCGGTTAGTGGCAATAGGCTCGCCCCCTATTACATGGGACCTAAACATACCGGCGAACTGTGGGTGTACATTGGTACACCTCTGCCTAACCTTTCGGGGATACAGGCGTGATGGTATAATAATATTTAATAATATTCCGGGACAACTCACACACGGTTATCTGGCAACTGATAAACATACTTATATATTTCTAAATACATACATATTATAGATAAATTACACCCAGACAACCAGAACAAATGATCGTGCTCAGCACACAAACATTTGTCCTGGGTGGGAATCGAACCCACGACCTCCGGTATAGCAGTCAGGGTCACTAACCACTAGACCAACAGGCCCGTCTGTTATGTTATGTTATGTTTCAAAAATGTTACAAAAAATCTTACATACGTGACATAATTTATACAAGACTTTTTAAGGTCTGCGATAAAATTCGACATTAACCAAAACTAGAGCATACAGCTTACATAAATGTAACTGGCTTGCATCATGAATAAAAACCTTTTGACTCGCAAAAAATACAATACCACATAAAAAACTGCCAAACCCAACCCAGATAAGAAAAAATAAATCTTTAAATAAGAACACTGATGCCCTTATTATTAGTAGATATAAGACAATCGGTACTTGTACCACGAACTCTTAAAGTGGAACTGTAGCCGTTGTGGAAGCGAGACAGCGCTATGCGGAGTGTAGCTGCGTCTCGCTCCCACAACGGCGATAGTCCTTGGTTAGCGTTTTGTTCTTCTGTCGGCAATAAAGTACGATGTCTCAATTTTGGGCCTCGTTTCCAAATGATTTATTTGTGCGGTCGTATGATATATAGTGCCAACTTCCAATACTTGGGCAATAGCATTGTGTACGGATTGCCTAATTTATGACCTATTGATCCAAATTGGCTTCCTTTTAAATTTTATGGCTATTTTTTGGTGGTTGTATATTTTATGATGTTTAGATGTTACCTAAACGTTTATTGTTGAGCGAAGTTAAAACGTAGGTACTATCTTGGGGAGCGCTAGTTTTCTACTATACAAAATTCACTTGTAACGTCGCCTATATTACTGTTTTGCAATATCTGTAAAACGTAAATGTTACGTAACTTTGAATGAAATTTTCACCTATGTGCTGAAAAAAGGTATATAGTTATGCTATATTTACAATGTGATCAGCGAGAGCAAGGTATTTATCCTTTTTTTCCTTAGCTACTAGGTACACATTTATTTTATTTTCCTTTGACATAACACAATTTTTGTAGAGACATAACTATTGCTGCAAAAAAAACATTTACAACTTAAGTCAAGCATTATTTCGTACATTACCAAGAAAACCCGAAACAAACCTCCAAAAAAGGGTTCACACAAGAAAAAAACAAAAGAAATACCGATCATAATTTTCCCGAACATTTTTTCGCCTTCCAATTATTTGTAGCGTCGAAACAGATAAGTCGCGGCGGTTTAAGTGCGCACGCGCATCGGACATCGTAAATATGATCGCGATCAGCTGCATTATGTTAAGGACGGAACGAGATCACTGCTGCCCTTAAAGGATAATGCGTGGGTGGATATGGATGAAAACTGTGAACTTTTTTGGGTGAAATATGTTTTGTTGTAATCAATGTTGTTTGCCTTAACTTTTGTAGTGAAATGAAGATGTTTCTTTAGGTGTTGGAACTTCCCTAGAAGGTCTTTTAAAGTGTCAGACAACAATATGTGTTAATACAGTCATGAATTTAATCGCTTTACTCTTTAATACCAATACTTCAATAAAAATACTTTGCCTTTGACCAAGAAATATGAACGCTTTTTAGCACAAAAAAGGTAACGTTGTTTCAGAAAAAATAATACAAATAAGTTTAAGTGAATCAATCAACACTGCAGAGCGCGCGCGTCTCCTGGCTGTGGGAGAATGGGCCTCTGGTTACAGGCACTTCCGTCAACCACTCTTGGTACGATTTTGGATGACAATACTTTCCGGCTCGCCATCAGTTTACGTTTAGGTATACCTTGTGTCACATGTCATCGGTGTCAATGCGGTGAAACAGTCGATTGCCTCGGTCACCATGGCCTGTCCTGCAGCAGGAGCGCAGGACGTATATCCCGTCACGCAAATATTAATGACATTATTCGTCGTGCTCTTGTCATTGCCGGTGTACCAGCTGTTTTGGAACCCAATGGTTTGGTGCGCAGCGATGGTAAGAGACCTGACGGTATGTCATTGTTGCCTTGGAAATTGGGTCGGCCTTTGGTGTGGGACGCAACGTGCGTCGACACCCTTGCGCCATCCCACGTTCTAAGTTCGGCGGCCTCTCCTGGAGCTGCTGCTGGAGCAGCGGAGACCCTTAAACGGCGAAAGTATAATAACCTAATGGGTAATTATATTTTCGAGCCGTTTGGGGTTGAAACGCTCGGGTCATGGGGTCCGAGTGCACGAAATCTTTTTAAAGAACTGTCAAAACGTTTGGTAGACTCTACTCGTGATCAGAGAGCTGGTTTGTTCCTTGCACAGAGAATCGGCATAGCCATTCAACGTGGCAATGCTGCCAGCCTTCTGGGCACGTTTCCCGCCATTGACAGGGATGACGATGAGTATTTTGACGCGTGTTAGTTTTATTTATCTATATAAGATTTAATTTTAGTCTTTGTTTGTTCTTGTATTAGATTTAAGTATACAACTAATAAAATAACCTACTATACTATTAAATAATATTATTTTGAAAAAATATATGGATTATTTTATGTCTTATCCGGCTCTGCGAATCTCAGTCGCTACACATACAAAAGTCGACCCAATATTTTAGATTAAGAAAAAACGAAGGGAACGTTTAAGTTTATAACTGAATGGACTAATAAATTGAGTTAAGTCGAACCTCATCCCAGATAATAACGCGTCGTGTTTAAACTGGGGAAACAACTACTATATATTTGATACAATTGTCCCCCTTACATTGTCAAGTAAAGTTAAGTTGGCAGCAATGAGTACATAAGTTATTACTTTGCACTTAATAAAGTTTTGCATAAAATATTTTGTAACTGAACCTACATTCAATGACGGACCTGTTGGTCTAGTAACTTTGGTCACTAACCACTAGACCAACAGGTCCAACAGCAGTCAGGGTCACTACCCTGACTGCTATACCGGAGGTCGTGGGTTCGATTCCCACCCAGGACAAATGTTTGTGTGATGAGCACAATCATTTGTTCTGGTTGTCTGGGTGTAATTTATCTATAATATGTATGTATTTAGAAATATATAAGTATGAGTATCAGTTGTTTGGTTACCATAACACAAGCTCTGCTTAGCTTGGTATCAGATAACCGTGTGTGAGTTGTCCCGGAATATTATCATATTATTATTCACCTTACCTTTCCGATACTTTTGACACCCTGTATTTTTGATAAATTGTAGGTCCAATCCAGATTGTCCTAGTATTTTAATTATCATATAAATGTTAAAATATGCTAGTTGTTAGCCAAAATGTACCTAAATGACACAATATTTATTTTTCATTTTCGTTTATTAGTCGCAATGAGTTGTTGAATTTAAAAGAGTTTATGTTTTAATCGAGAGACTCAAGAACAATTAAATACCCGTCTAATGTTGGTAAATATTGTTTATTATGTAAATGTAGGAAGCTTGATTTAAAATGGCTCATTAATAAAATGTAACACGATCTGCGTAGCGAAAGACGATGCTACGCATGCTAAACTGAATGTATAATTCTGTAAGCTAATTCCTAAATTCTCAAAAGTTTTTAAAACTTTGTTCCTACTATTTAATATGTTGAGTACAAATGTTTTGTAAATAGGTGGACTTACTTTCATATAAATATTGTTAAAAGCACCCACACTATAGGAGAAAGTATTGTTTTAAAATAAACAAGTACATATATTAAAAGGAGACGCCTTAATTGTCACTTACAAGCACCTTAAAAATTAAAACAAAAAAGTTTTTATTGAAGCCACCCGATACCGTCGACCTTTGGAATGATTTATACAGTCTAGTGACATTATGTTGGTGATAAATAATACTTTAATTCTTCTTTTGTGCTTTAAATAAGGTCTCAATATCATTGATGTTGAGGGTCAAAGTTTAATTTTTATACACCCATATATTTAATCGTATTTAAATGTATATTAATAATTGTTACCTACTGTATTGTGTTACTTCAAAATTGACTATACTAATTACAAATTAATTTATTAAAAAACAAATATGTATCAAAAATATATCTTAACTTTATTAAGTTTAGTCAAGTAACTCTAAACTAAAAATTTGTAGTAGCTTCTCATAATATTTATCTATCTTCATGACACTCAAGAATATAACATTTTTAAACAGTTTGTAGAAAAAATGAAAAATCGAACAAGAGGCGTATATTAGTGATAGTCGATAGATATTTTAATGCGACCTTCCCCCAGTATTGGCAATAAGCATCACTTCCATATTTTTTTTGATTATAATTATTTTTGTTGCTAGGCTAGGGATGAATGACCTCAAAGTACATCCTACCAACTTTAAACCACGTAAATCATCGTATATCGTTTACGTTCAATATTTTATATCACAAAATTGTACAGTAAGGTGTGATACGGTTCTGGAGCATGAAATTATTGTTATTTATTCGTTTGTACGGACATTTATCATTAACAAATTGACGCCTTTACAAATGTAACGAGGCATCACGCCGACAAAGCCTTGTATTGTTGCAGGGGTCCGTGGGGACATTTATTATTCGACTTCATTCGTATTAAATAATTTTATGAGTATATTTGTATTTTGTAGTAACTTTCAGTAGGCACATGGAGGTTTATTTGGAGAAAGTCAGTAGCTATTCAGGAGATATTAAAGATATCGTATGATAGATAATCTATATTTGATAACCTTGCATATTAATTAACACTGTTCTGGCTATAATTTTTTCAAATCAAATATAGTTGGTTTCCTGTTTTTTATAGTTAGGTTCTGTTTTTTCCATATCAAAAGCAACCATTAAAAATACTATTTATTATACTATTATTTAGCCTCATGTCGCTCACTGACATAGACTTTTATTTGAAGTTCCGTGTATGCTAATTAATATGATAACACAATGATGTATATGACCTAAAATAAATTTATTTTTTCTTGAGTTTAACAAACTGAATTTAATCTTACAAAAAAATGGATCAGAACCCAAAGCTCCTTAAAACATTTCATCGATTGCATCTCCCTTTGTAGATAGGAATTAAAATGTGTAAAGCCTTATTTATGAGTGCGGTTCTATCAGACTGCTAATTTGTAATAATTGTACTGACCGTGATAACGTATCTGTATTACAAAGACTACATAAACTAGGGACCTCAAAATCGTGAATAAAATTTGCAATTTAAAGCACAAAACAAGATTAGATTTCAATCAGAATAAAATCGAGAGAGAAAAGTTAAGAATGAAAATTTAATATCATATATTTAGAAGCATGTACAATTGTATAACAGTATTTAATAATAATTTAATCATGTAATTGTAATGTTATGTAACCTTTTCTGTAATTTAATAGTCAAACAGGAAGATTTAGTAAATCCAAAAACAGTGAATTTACTAACTAAAAACCCGAGTTCAGCGACTCACATTTTCCACCTGAAGTCACAAGCACCATCAATTTCAGAAAATTCTCCAAGTTAGAAGTTTAAGTGGCAAACTTAATACGCTTACATCTTTATCTTGCTTTCGCGGAAGTTTAAATCGTGTCGAAAAGCCGATTGCTAGGAAATAACGACCGTACATCTTAACTTATTGACTTCCGAAGTATTTTCGATTGGATTTTTACTTATTTTTACATCGCTAAACCCTAAAAGAGTGCTACATAATTTGGTTTCGACGAATCCGGTTCAAATGTAACTTATTTATGTTTTACAATAACTGATACAGTATATTCTTAAAAAGTTTTTGAATTACCTTTAGATAGGTACCTGTTAATAAAAGCACTCGTTATGCAGATGTTGTCCAGATTTGAAAATCCTTACAAGAATAAAGAAAATACTACATCAATATAAATCATGAAGTTCAGTTTCTTCGCATTATCCATAGATAGTCCAATCCATACTTATCAAATACATATTGAGACAATTATTAAAAACGATTACCTATAACAAAAGAGTGCCAAGGCATTCAAATAACAATACCTACACATTGACATTAAATAACATGTTTAAAATCAATATCAAACATACTTCCAGATATTACAATCTTTCTGCTATAAATTTAATGTAACTAAAAATAAATAGAGGCCAAAAATCCCATTGATCATATTTACTCCCGATACGGACAAGAAATTCGACCACCAATCATCTAAAGACTGCTTAAACGGTAAAAAATTGATGCAAGCAATAAAATTTTAAACGCATGATCTGGTTAAAACGGTTCCCTGAAACAATCTGGGTTTCATTGCGGTCGACATTAACGGTAATTACATTATAATTCGTGTACAATTATGTTTCATTGAATTAATTTTTGGTAATAGATTGGTGTAAATATGTTTTTGACCCTTTTTCTTTTAAAATAGTTAGTTATAAATTAAGCTTAATGGAGTGAAAGTAAATTGTAGAGAAACAAAAAAAATCGTCCTGGAGAAACTCTCTCTAATCATTTGTTGAAAAAGAATGAAATAAATAAAGAAGTATTTAAATTTTCTTTGCAAGAATGATAAGAAGAAGGTAATAGGTAATAATGATTATTTTGGTTTTATTTATTTATTTCCTAAGATTTTATAACCGTAAATAGTATTAGGTACACACTTATCACATTACAAGAAACAATTAATCAAAATTCAGAAACGGGAAAACGTAGTGTAGGTCCTCAGACAAGGTGGAGTGACGATTTGCTCAAGACTGCTGACAGGATGCGAGAAGCCGAGGATAGAAGTAAGTGGCGTGCAATTGGAGAGGCCTATGTCTAGCACTGGACTGCTATAGGCTGATGATGATGCACATGTCATTCTTAACGCACAACTACAATTAAACGATTACACCTTATAATATAATATGTGTTTACATAACAGCTCACAAAATTTATTAACCGTTTCTTTTGCTTGTAAGCTGTGAGAAAATGATTGACTGCCATTATTTGCCACGAGCCTTCTTCAGTGAATACGTCCAATATGTACATATATTACATACTAGCTGTGCCTGCGACTTCGTTCGCGTGGATGACGAAACTTATCAATGTGTTTTTAACCGCAAAATTAAGTTTGTTTTTTATTGTTTATACTTTTCCGGGATAAAAACTACCCAGTGTGGTGCCCAGGATAATAAAGAATATACCAAGTTTCATCGTAATCGAACCAGTAGTTTTTGCGTGATACCTGAACAAACAAACAGACAGACAGACAAAAAATTTTTTTTTCACACTTTTGGGTTTGGTGTCGGTCTAGTAACACCCCCCGCCATTTATTTTTTTGGTATTTTCAATGTACAGAATTTTCACTTCTACAGATTTATTATAAGTATAGATACCGCGTGTCACAGATGTGTATGATATACAGAGGCTGAAAACACGACACTCGAAAACAGTAAATAATATTGATAACCTCGCGAAAAGAATTTACGAGCGTACCAAAACGTTCGTAATTGAATTTTCGAAAACGCCCACAAATTATTGCTTCGGTAAATATCACGGGTACTGGGAAACGGATATTAAATGTGACATACAAAATGTATGGAATAATGTATGACAAATGTCTAATTGTTTGATTTGAGATATGCTTTAAATGTGTAACACCTACGCTTGTTGTAGTACAGATCTTGCAAAGTATGACATTATAAATATTATTGTAGTTTAGACCTTGCACACCAGGATATAAATATTATTTAAGGTCAAAAATGTATTGCGTAATAGAAGAAAAGTACATCTAGAGCCTGGCATATAATAATTTGGTATAGAGTATTTTTTCCTTATACAATTTAATTAAAAACATATCAATTGGCAGCCACATTTTGTATTTTAATCTCCGAACAAAAACTTTGAGTCACCCTGATTCCTAATTCTGGTATCCGTCATATTTTTGTTAACAATACCAAAAACTTTCAATTAAAATACATAAAAAGGAACTCTATTTTACTAATTGATAGATCAAGTACCAACTACATCACCACCAATATCCTATAACAATTCGAACTCCATTGAACAGAACCAGTAAACTATATAATCCAATTAGCAAGTCACGGTAGGCAGCAGTGTATAATAAAGTCGTAAGCAACACTGGTAGCGGTAGGGGCGCTACATTAATCACAGATTACTGCGCTTAGATGCACTATCTCTTTGTCCTGGACTCCCAGTGAGGGACATAGAGTAGGCAAGGGTGACTGGAAAGAGTATTGTGCCTACTTGTGACTTTTATCTAGGTTACATGATACAAGATAAAATTGAAATATTACGTCTAGTAAGATGTCTATATGCAATGCTACTCCTTTTATAAACGTATGTAAAACAAAACGCTATTTTCCAGGTAATCAACGGTTTTTCTCTGTTATTTTTCACAAAAAACAAGGGACGACCGAAAAAATAAAAATAAAGTAAATATGGTTAATTTCCTCTTGTTTTACGAATGACTTTTTTATGTTGAAATTCCCAGAAATATTGATGATGTTAAAATTGTTATTTCGATTTTAAGCTGCCTATATTGGATCGTCGAAGGATAGGCATAAAACAAAATGAATAAAATCAGAGTATCGCATCTGTAAACAAAGGTAACAAAATAATCTTTGCCCATTATTACGCTAAATAATATATGAGACGATTTATCTTAACCGAATAAGTAGTTGGTAATATTTTATACGGTGTATTGTGTCGCTAAAGTTACGACTTCCGGTCAACAGCGGCGAACTCTACCGTACGGCTTATCTCAAGATGAGATATTACTATTGTTATCTCAGTAACACTGTGGGAATATTTAGAATGCTCTGGAATGAGGATTCGTATCGGTTTGGAGGACTTGAATAATGTCTGTCGGTCCTGGAATTGCCACCGTGTGTACTGCCATAGAGTAAGTGCGAAGAAGTTGAAGCTTGTTTTACGTTGTGTCATAGGTTCTCTAGTTTGTATCTTTGGTTTCTGTCGTTTTTGATTAACATAATGACCCATAGATAGTACCATAATGACCCATAGATAGTACCATAATGACCCATAGTAAATTCAATAAAAAAAACTGGCCAAGTGCGAGTCGCACTCGCGCATGAAGAGTTCCGTACCACCGTCGTATGAGAGCCCCCCTTAAATATTCATTTTATGTGGTTTTTAGTATTTGTTGTTATAGCGGCAACGGAAATACATCATTTGTGAAAATTTCAGCTTTCTAGCTATCACGGTTTATGAGATACAGCCTGGAGACAGACAGACAGACAGACAGACAGCGGAGTCTTAGTAATAGGGTCCCGTTTTACCCTGTAGTAGCCGATAATTGCTATATTGATTTAATCCTATTACAGATTGCTGTTTTTCCTATGGTTTTAAAGATAAAGATTTTCAGGTTATGGTCCAATGGTATTCAAAACAATGCCTACACATTAGCTATTATTTTAGATTGTGTCAATTTGATTTATTCCCTTTCTATTTTAATTGGTATTACTTTTAATTCTTACCCTCGAGATTTAGTTTTTTAATCATTTTATTCTTCCTCTGCTTGGCTTCTTACCCAATCGACTCTACATTTTTATGTCTTAAGTCTCTTCACTCGTCTTTGATGCATCGATAGATGTCAACCCCCACCATTTTTTTTTAATTAAGGATTAAAACAAAATAATTATCACCTATACCATAAATAGGCACTAGGGGAGAGTGCCTACACTCAATAGATTTCCAAGACAGCACCAAAACAACTTGTATATCAAATCTAACGGCGGGCTAACCCAATAATTATGATCTTATTAATAACCAGAGAGCTATGATTAAAATCAATGTGAACGTTCTCACGTTTTAATTTTTATTGTTGTGATTAATCTATATTTTGACAGCTGGTCTGGTTTGTGAGATATGAAGGAAGGAGGCTGTATACACGAATAGGGAGAAAACTTTTCCATTTTTATGTTTTTGTCAAAGTTACGCCATAATTCAATTCGTTTCGTGTCAAGATATTAAATAGTTGAAAATTATGTAGGTAAACAGGTACCGATTCTCTAAGTGTTTCCTGAAACTTACCGTGCAAAAAGTAACACAAATCTATTGTTATAGTTATAAACGTTGTCTTGGGCGGTCTCCCAGTTGATTTTTAATAAAATACTTTAATTATTCAGCGACCTAAAATAAACATATTTTATAGATTACACAAGACCTAATAATATATTCTCTAGTAGTCTAGTAGATAAGAATACAGTAATAGCATGCTCAGAAATGTGGACAGTTGCTAAGACTGAAATGCAAGGCGTTTTACCAAAACATTTAAGATCAAATAAAATTGATTGCCAGAAACAGTTACTTATATCAACGCCTCTCAATCAATCAAATAACAAACTTTCTCCAAAAATATCCTTAAAGCTTTTAAAAATAATATTACAGAATCGATTCTCCTTTTGAAAAATGTCCACAATTTTTCTTTGCACACCTCACTTAAGCGTATGCGGTTTAAGAACATATCATTAATACAAAACATATAGATAAACAATACTCTATATTCTTGGGCGGTACACTCGAAATAAATCAAAGTTTGTGCGTAGGTGGCCGGCGCGGGCGCAACCCGCAATTACCAATTAACCTCGCGTTATATTCATGTTCGAAATTCAAATTCATTCGGTCATACCCCGCCGTTCAGGACACACGTCTAAAAGGTGCCGTGAAATTGATGTGCCATTTTTAAATAAACATTTTTTTAATCAAGCACGTAATTTTTCACTTGCACAAGAGATTGGAAAAAAACAAAAGTTGATCGAACGATATTCTTTATTTATTATTGTTAATTTAGAAAATAAAATCTCAGACCTAAAAATAAATTTACATTTAATCTGATTATATCTTATTATTTCATATATTATTATTTATTAATAACATTTAGGCTTTCCAATTTTCATTTCTAACGATAATAACTAGATTAAATAAATTACGTCTTATTTTATGCGTCTATACCAGTTGTATTATGGAAAATGATATTGTATTCACGAACTACGAATATTTTTTTATACATTTATAGTGAAGTACCTATACACTTTGAATCAACTTTAAACATACAGTACAATAGGTATCATTTAGGTCATTTCTATAAAATGACCTAGGCATAGGCAGGATAAGTAAGCAACTGTGCTTTCTTCGCTAAGTTTTATTGTAGGTACAAATATACGTTTAAATATCTCATAAAATACGTTCTATAGAGAAAGGTAAAAACTATTACAAATGAGCATTTTATTTCTAGATACATTTCATATAAGGGTAGTAAAGATATAGTAGCATTTAAAACAGGCCTTTAAGTTACTAAAACTTCAGAAAATATTGGAAAGATCCAAAAGTCAAGTGTCCAAATGTCAAAACTCTTCTAAATTGGTGGGATATGCATTTTAGCTGTTTTAGTCTAAATAATTTAGCACCATTATACTAAGGAGTATTAACTCAAAAAAACAGCACTTAAAAATACTATATTCTTATTAAATGCAAATTAAAAACTACTTTAGGAGTCATGCAACCATGTCATGTTAAATAATCTTTCTTTAGTTTTATATCACACTTTATAAAATACTATGTTAAAATTAAAACTAAATTAGGTTTGCATTTACTTGCAATATTTACATAACACCTACTTGCTTTAACATTTCTCATAAAAATTAACACAAAAATAGACTTTCGGTTGTAGCTTAAAATAAAAACAACATTTGGCAATACTTGACAGAGTATCAAATAATGTAACTTAGTCCAAATACTTTAATTATTAATAGTATCATAATACTTACACCAAAAATAAAATTGTAACATTCTAATGTGTCTGCAAAACGCAGTCGTGCGACTTTGCTGTATTATTTTGTAAGGCGCTTTATTCTTTAATATACTGAAACAATCATACTTTCATGTAGCAATATTGTTGTTTTAAATAATAATCAAAGCTAATATTTTACTACTGAAAATCTGAAAAAGCCTTCACCATTTAACAGGCATTGTGATATACATTTATAATGTTCTATACACACCATTTTAACATTTTAAAGACGTAACACAAATATTAACATACAAAAATATACAGATAAGATAAATATTTCTACTCAGCTATTGATAATAATATGATTTTTCTACTTTTAAATAACACTTATTAAGAATGTGTACGATATTATTATTAGGCCTAACATTGATTACACTGTCTATTAAATTGTTTTTATGTTTTTTTTGATATAATTTACTGACAAATATAATAGTTTTTCTAAAATCCTCTTAAATATTTAAAGATAAGCAAAAACTGTCTATCTCCATATACTAAAGTTCTTTTTTATCCGACTTCCTCTTATGTAGGTTCGTTTACCAAAATTAAATACTTATTTTTTTTCTAATATTTCATTCTCACACATATTTTTTTGTTACCTTGTAACAATTTATTTCTTTGCCTCGTCTCTACATAATATTATTTTTCATAAAACAATGCTTCTAGCTTTCAAATAAATTACTAAAAATAAATATTTTTACAAAACAAGCAGTTAAAATCACAATTCCAAAACAGTGATTTAGTATTTTTATTCAAATTTGTTAATTTCAAAAATCTTCAAATCAATTCTCAAAAAAAAAACTTTTTTTCTCAAATCACTTCTCATTTTAATACTTCTTCCATCTTCTCTCAAACATTCTTCCTTCTACTTTTATCTCTATCTCTACCTTGGCCATAATTTTCTCCATTCACCGTGGCCAACAGCCTTGCAGTCACTATTGGGGTGTGGCCAATGTTGGCCCAACTTATTGTCCTCCAACATTTGGTGTCTTCACGAAGTATGTTGTGAGCGTACCCTTGCCTTTCACGAACGTCGGTCCTCGACATTCACAGGTGTAGCCTGCGTTCATTAATACCCTGTGAAAGAAATAATTCGTAATTCAAAATTTCAATTTCTTAATTCTATAGTTCAGAATAGTAATTTAGGAGGGTACTTAAATAATGTTAAAAATAAACCTGTTTGATTCCTGTATACCTAACTTGATTATGCCATTCTTCTATCACCATCATTTAAAAAATACATACTTTTCTACATGTGTACTTATTAACCAAAAGTAGTAATATATTATGTAGTAGTAGTATATTACCTATGTCAATTCTAAATAAACATGGCACTTAACGAATTCCTGTTACGAAAGTTTTTATATTGCGGTTCCTACTAAGGTTCATTAAAACAGAATAGAGTTTACTCAGTGCTCTACTTTAGAAAACATATAAATTGTAGACTCTACAATCTTGTAAACTCTACAATGTAGAGTTCCAAAAATTATTTTTGTTAAAAGTCACTTATTTTAAAAAAATCAATACTATGAACTTACTTAGCAGTATCCTCAGTGACCTGTATCCTGCCCATAACCCCAGTAGAGTCCATCCTTGAGGCTACATTGACGGTGTTGCCCCAGATGTCGTACTGCGGCTTCTGGGCGCCCACCACGCCTGCTATCACTGGCCCGTGGTTCAGACCTGGAGGTTATTTTAATAGAGTATTTGTTAGGGAGATTTATTGATAATTTTTTGCCGTGAGGTGAAAGTTTTTCAACTGTATATAGATGCTCCAAAAGCTATTGAAGTTAAAAGGTATTTGGTATGCCTCCTCTCGATAGATTTTTTTTTACATATTTGTTTTAAATGTTTTTTTTTTTTGGATACATCAGTGCATTCTTAACAACTTAACTGTCCCGCCAGAAGACACAATAGTTAAACAATGGAAATGTTCATGTATGACTTACGGGACAGGGAAATGGTTAAAAAATATTACATTAATCCTATCGAATTATTATCACAAGCATTAGCGCCATCTGTAAGTTTTCAGATAAACTAAAAGCTATGTATGTTTCCCCAAAGTTCCCCAAAGGGTCCGGTAAGTGCCATCTACCGACTGGAAAATCGAGTAGGCTTTACAGCTCTCTTATGGTTTAGTTTGATCAAAAACCGCTATGTGACGCTAGCGATAACTGAAAAGCCTGGATCTGGCAGAGAAGCCAGCAGATTAAAAGTAAAATTGTAGAATATTTCCTATTTTTTTTTTTTCAATAACTAGTGATTTCTAATAAATAAATATAAATAGTTTTTTTTTAAGATTTCTAACTTACCTATCCGTAGTTTGAACCTCTGGAAGGACTCCCTGTTGATCTGATCCAGTATCGTCATGAGGGCGACAGCAAACTCCACCAGAATAGCTACCGTGTGTTCTTCTTTACTCTTCCCACTCTAAAAGCACAAAAAAGTTATTTTTTCATGATTGCTTTAGTTTTGCGATCAATTTGATGGTTTCTCTGAAATCATCAAATTAATGATGTTAGCCATTTTTTTTCAGTATTCTTAAACTGGATGTGTATTCAAGGCGATAGTTACTTTTCGACTCAAAAATAAAATACGTACTTTTGTTATAATCCATATCTTAATAATAAATGATAAATAAATAAATGCGGACAACATCACATACATTGCTCTGAACCCAAAGTAAGTAGCTAAAGCACTTGTTTTATGGAATTCGGAAACAACGAAGGTACCACAAACACCCAGACCCGAGGCAATGTAGAAAAGCTTTTTCCACATTGACCCGTCCGGGGATCGAACCCGGGACCTCAGAGCTAGCGACACCTTGAAAACCGGTGCGTATGCCACTCGACCACGGAGGTCGTCATTATCTTATTATGTAAGACTTACATTTTGTTCTTCTTTTCCCGGTCTTAGTCCAGAAGCGATCATGTAGGTGCTTCCTATTGTCTTTATCTTCTCTATACAGCTGAACTTTGGTTTTAGGAGTAACTGCATTAAAAACAAGAGGTCAGTACAAGAGTGTGTGTCAAGAATTTGGTACATACTTATGATAAATAGAAAAATAGATTATGTACTTCCTTCCTCATTCATTGTACTTTTACGAAATGCCATGTTCATAGAAACGCCCATTGTTCATTTTTCAGGGTGGAGAGGAATAACCAGACAGAGGACAGTTACAAAGCCAAGAAGAGGTCTGTGCCTCAACAGTTGGCTGCTAACGCTGTTGATGATAATATCCCAAGATAACCAGTCTTACCTTATCAAAATCACATATAATCTCATTGAGCAGTCGCAGGCACTCCAAGCCTTGCTTGTTGACGTCAGTCTCATCGTAAAACTCCTTGTAGTTTGGTATCGACGCGAACATCACCGCTATACTCGAATACCTCTCGTGGTACAACTCTGCCTGGAAATTGAAGATCAGAATATTAAGTACCAAAGAGAAGAAAACAATTAAATAATTAATGGCACATAATATGTAAAATCACGAAATAAAAAAAAAACAAAACTACTCGATCGATTTGAATAAAATTCACCTTAAATATGTCGCTGAAAAAAAAATGAAATCGGTCCACAATAAACGCAGCGTAAAATACATGCATGCTAAATACATACAAAAAATATTGACACGAATTGCGAACATCCTCTTTTTGTAGCCGGCTGAAAAGAAATACTTGAATTTAAAACATAAATGTGTGACTTACCTCAGATGCAACAAACGTTAAGAAGTGCTCAGCTACGTGAGCAGGCAATATATTTTCTAGTAGGATCTGTAATAGAAGATAAGGTTTGGTTAATTAGATGTATTTATGCACAAAACAAAATACTATCGGTATAATATAAAATATGCATTTTTTATTTCTAGCCATTTATGTCCTGCCGCAAGACGCAGGCGGCTCTACCCTGCTCCTACCAGCTCTCTGGTTAAAGCTGTGGTGAACCAATCGTCATCGAAGCCTATATTTAAATGTAACTTATCTGCACAAGGAAACGAAAAAACATGGAAAAAAAACCCTACCCATTCATAAGTTCAAGAAAACTATGCACAAGATTTTAGTTGATAAATGTTACTACACAGTTGAGTTCCTTAATGACTAAATAGAAATTTTCTAAATAATCTTATGATTTCCCAAATATTGTTATATTTAAAATGTTGTAATATTCTAAGTTCTTAAATATTGTTTAATTTTAATTTTTTGTTATATTAATGTTATAATTTTTCCACAATTGTATAATTTTGTATTTAACTTTGTTGTTTTTTGTTTAAATTCCACTACTTTAATATTTGTATGTCTCACCATAGACAAAACATAGCGCTCTGTAAACCTATTTGTAAGATCTGTATTTTTGTTGCCTACCTATGTTTTACAAATAATAAAATGATTATGATTATGATTAAGATGGCTGCAATCTCGAGCAATTTTCACCTGATCGGACACCTAACCACGACCACTCTTACTGTTAACACGTACAAATGTAAAAATAACTAAAAAAAAGTAAGTGCTAACTAACCTTATTAATCCCCCTCATGGTCTCCACCTCCTCCTGCTCGAACTTAAGCTTGTCCTTCCAGAGGAAGTCGGTCCTGGACGTGAACTCTATCTGGCGGTCCAGGATGTGGAGTAAGGCAGCCAGGAAGACCAGCACGCCGCCCGCTTTGGCCGCGTACGGGAGCATTGAGAAACTGGAATTTAGAAGATGGTTTTTTTTGGGAGTTGTGGTGTAGTTTTGACTCACATAAGTGATAGTTTCGTAAAGGATAATATAATTGATCGCGTGTTAGTGTAAAATATAATCAAATCTAATCAAACTTTTTGTTTTAAACATAGGTGTTGGTAACAAAGGTGTTAATATAAAAAAAAGTTGTACTCTATGTTTTACCACGTAAGTATACAAACATGATAGTTAAATATACATAATACACAGAATCAAAAAAATTAATTATAGTTATAAATAAAATTATATAATTATATTATATGATAGTATGCAGCTTAAATTTAAAATATATCTAATATTTACAAGACCAGCATTTCACACGAGTTGGGCTTGCAAAGTTAGAAATGCATTTCCATAGCTTGTCAGAATTGATTACCATTTAGAACAGATAGGTATAAATTATGCATACAAAACCATAAGTCTATAAGTTTGCAGAGTAACAAGACCTAGGTTTTTCTGAGTAATCGTTTGGGCCACTTTTTGCCATTAGTAATGAAAAACATATTATCCTTATTTTTGAAGTTGGTTTAAAATCCAGTTTTTAATAAATTTTTTTAGTATTTCACTTTCTGATTAATCAGTCTTCTATATCAGGTGCTGTAAACCTTTTAATATTAATAATAAATGCGGACAACATCACATACATTGTTCCGAACCCAAAGTAAGTTGCTAAAGCACTTGTGTTATGGAATTCAGATACAACGAAGGTACCACAAACACCCAGACCCGAGACAATGTAGAAATGTGATTTTCTACATTGTTCCGTCCGGGGATCGAACCCGGGACCTCAGAGCTAGCGACACCTTGAAACCGGTGCGTACACCACTCGACCACGGAGGTTGTCGAAATTAATTTAATATTTATTGGTATACTCACTCATTACCCAAGTCCCGTTGCTGGTACTCGTAGAAAAGTTCCGCTGATGCGAACAACGCAATATGTGCGATTAAAGTGACACACATTAGTGCTAGCTTCAACACGAATCCAACTCGAAGGAACACTGATATCGAAGCCAGGGTTAATACTGAACTGTAGAGGTAGCTCTGGAAAAATGAAGAAATAATTATTTTGATAAAATTTGGGGAATTTGCAAGGAACCAAAATTCTATGAGAAAAGTAAAAATTTAGCTGGAGAAGACGTAAGAAGTAAAAAGAACAATTCTCAAAAATATATATATATATATTAAAGCTTTTGATTGATTGAATAATTATAAAGTTGTATCCGTATAGTTGTCATGAATAATCTTTTCATTGTGCTCATTCCTCATTTATATAAAACTCAACTTTAATTTGATTGCAACTTAAACACTACGTCACTTACAAAAACCACTTACTGGAGCGGAATCAATATCGTTGTATATCTGCAGGTTGCTGATGACGAAGTCTTCCGTGAAGTTTGAGTCGGTTATGTTTGAGCTAATATTACTGCGCATGTAAGTCGAATAGTCAAGGATCACGAATGTCTGGAACTGAGAAACACAGCAATTGAATTAACATAATACAAAAATCACAAGAGTAGATAAAATTTTATATTTTTTGACAATTGTATAATTAATTTTCCCGACGGAGCAAAGTCTGAAGAATTTTAAAAATAATCTAGACTAGCTAGCCTGGACCTGAAAGAGGAGTTGATTAGAGATAAAATTAAGTTATGATCCTTACCAGGTTTATAACTGCACAGGCTCCAATAAGTATCACTGATACCATGAACATTGTCAGTCGTATAAATCGATTTTTGGATACCACCTGAAAATAATAAAACAAAACATTACATTAGGATTTATTCAAAGTTAGGTTACATCTTTACCTTCTAGGATAGGTAATAATAATAATTAAAGAATCTCAACCAACCTGTCCCGGTTTACTACAGTTATCAGCATACAAATCATCAGCTAACACAGGCACATCAGAAATGGGCCGAAGTCCACGGGACAGCATCCTTCCATCATACCACGATAGGTACACGAACACCAGCAGTGTGAACAGAGTTGGTCCAAACGATGCATACAAAACTATGCCTCTGAAAGCAAATTTAAAATAACAGGTTGTCAATGTGCTTCATAAAGGGAAAAAAGGAGCTATTTCTAAAACACTGCAGTGCAGCTCACTGGAGCTGTCAACTGCATTTTACTGATACATAGACGTAAGAAAGGCTTTATTACTGCACACTGTGGAAAAGGGATTTTTTTATTTAAGAACTGTCAAATCGTTTGGTAGACTCTACTCGTGATCAGAGAGCTGGTTTGTTCCTTGCACAGAGAATCGGCATAGCCATTCAACGTGTGGCAATGCTGCCAGCCTTCTGGGCACGTTTCCCGCCATTGACAAAGATGACGATGAGTTTTTTGACGCGTGTTAGTTTTATTTATTTATATAAGATTTAATTTAAGTGTAGTTGTAAGTGTTTGTTCTTGTATTAGATTTAAGTATTGAATTGTAAATAAAATAAATATTTTTTTTAAAAGGGAATTGTATTTATAGCTTCAAAGTATGGATGCTGGTGTAATTTTATAGGCATAAGAAAATAACATAATACTAGAAACAACATAAGAAAACTAGAAGTAAAGGAAATATCTTAATTATGTTAGGAATTCACATCAAATATTTATCTGAACTCAGTCTTAATACTCACTTTGGTACAGTCAATAACTGTATGAACGCCAATAAAGCAAACAGTAGAGCTGCGCACGCGACGTTGTACTTGAACTGTGCGTCAGCTTGGTTGCGGTACTGACGCTCTTGGGTACTGCTCTTGAACCAGAGAGTGACGCGATTCATGCCTTCGGAATTGGTGCTGTGGAATAAAAAATAAAAATCATAAGTCAGTACAGTACACTTTCACATCAAACTTTTCTAATATAAAAACACTTAAATTGATATATTTTATTCTTTGTATGATCGGCCATGTGGCTCACATAGGGTGATACCCAATAAGCTAAGTAAAAATCAGATTTTATTTTGATCATTATATACTGGCTTTGGTACTTACCTGCAATCACAGCAAGTTGTCCTTTGAGGAAGTAAATTCTGTTCGATCATTGCCAGACTCTAAAACAAACCAGAACAATACGTTATTTAGTAACATAAATAATCTATTAAAAAAAACAAAACATAAGGATTTTTTTTAATTTCAAAAAATGTGTAAATTATTTTTCCTTTGAGAAACGACTCTGAAACTTACTGAAATCCCGATGTTCTTGGCGAGGGTTGAGTCCGTTATGTTAGCGAAGGGTTTGTCTGCTCCCCAACACTCTACGTACTTCGTCATCTTGCTTGAGGGACGGGACCTTGTAGGCACTCCAGGAGTGGCTGAAATTGATACCGAGATTAATTGAGGATTCATTATAAAGGAAAAAATCTATTAGAGGAATTCGATGGATCTATAATGAAGATCTATCTCGAATATCTAATAGAATGGACCTTCCTACTGAAAACAAAATATATGAAAACGGAAAAACGATTATGAGAACTGACGGTTTTGATGTGTCCTAAGGTTGGAACTGCTAATGTGTACCTTTTAATGTCAGGGTTTTGGATAGTTATTGTAATAATTTGTTTCAAATTTCGTGATTCCGACTTTCGTGGAAGAAACGATACAAGGTAATTTTCTATTACCCTCTTATAATAACTTGAAAGTGACCAAAGGAAAATTAAAGTTATTTCCATATGGAATAATTACCTAAAGTCAAGACAATGGAACACAAAAATGTGAAAAACAAATCAACTAATTCTATCGTAAGTTAGAATGGGAGAAAAACATCTAATTAGGCACAGACGAATCTTTCCATAAATAGACACTTGTGCAGTCGCGATAAAAACGATGAGTTAACCGCACATCTGGGACAGCCTTGGTGGCTGGACGATCACACAAACGATGTTCTTATGAAAATACAGCAGTAACAAACTATAATACGTGCACGTACCTTGGTCTGCTATTTCTGCTGCCGATGATCCGCCGGCGATATGATTCCACCACAGTTGATTGCTGAATGTCACGAGCTGCTCGGAATATTGATTCCCAGCAGAATATCGGTCGAGTTGACGCGTTTAAAAGGTTTCCTTAAGAGAGATCGCGAAGTGCGCGCGCGTGCAAGATGGTGAGAAAAGATTGTCGATAGGGGGGCGGTCCGTCCGTTAACGGTAGTGACGTCATGACAGATGCAGCAGTAGCACCAATCGGATAACGAGTACGGCACGTATTACAACTGTCAAAACAGTTGTGATTGCCACTGCTGAAAATCGATAAGAACATCGTGTGTTGCCCGTGGTGAAATTAAACGATCTTATTTTAGTCATTTGTATGATGACGAAACATTCCGCCCACCAAAATACCTATGGTATTTTCGAAAATACGAAATATAAATAGAAAAGTTAGGAAGAAAACGTTAAACCTTAAGGGCCTTATTACAAAAGATGGTTTAAACCAAGACCAAGGTAAACCCAGGTTTAAAATATACCCATCACTTTCTTATGTCATATAACAAAAAGAGACGGGGCTATTCCAAAACGTCGGTTTTTCTTAGACCATCTTTTGTAATAAGGGGGTAATAGTTACTGAACTACGAATCTAATCAACCTAACCTACGATGCTTAAAAATATTAAGTTAAATAATACGTTAATCCTCTATAGGTAGAGGACAGAGTTTGACCAGCGGTCGCTTAACAGAATTGCTAGTAGCGGTCTTAAGAATTGCAACCCTAACTACTCCGTCAGCGCCAGGAAGAAGATCAGTAACCCTACCGAGTGACCATGCAAGAGGAGGTCGATTGTCATCCTTGATGATTACAAGCGAGCCCACCCCTAATGGTCTTGAGTTCTTGGTCCATTTGGCGCGTTGAGTGAGTGAATTTAAGTACTCGTGTTTCCATCTTGACCAAAAACTTTGTTGGAAAGCTTGCAACAACTGCCACCGATGAAGACGATGAGTATTGACGTTAGAATAATCATCATCGGGGACAGCGGTCAGAGGCTCCAATGTAAGGAAATGACCCGGTGTTAACGCTGACAAGTCATTAGGGTCCGAACTAACAGGGCACATTGGCCGTGAATTTAAAACCGCCTCGATTTGGACGAGTAATGTAGTAAGTTCTTCAAATGTTAGAACCCGATCACCGACTATGCGATACAAATGTTGCTTTGCGGCTTTGAATTTTTCTAACGTTGAAAAACGATTTAATAAGTTATCGATAATTGAAACATCCTTTTCCCGAGGATGCACAGTTGATACTAACACAGGAGATTTACGAGTCTCGGCCTCAACAACTTTCTGCTCGTCATTAGTAACGCTGTCAATACAAGATGGCCATGACTCATGCGGCTCGGGTAACCATCGTGGCCCCGCCCACCATAACGAGTTGTGAAGAAGTTCACTTGGAAATTGGCCTCGCGAACAAACATCTGCAGGATTGTCTGCAGAGGACACGTGATGCCAATATTCAATAGCTGTTATTTCTTGAATATGACTCACGCGATTGGCAACGAAAGTAGACCAACGACATGAGGGTGAACGCAACCCAGAGAGTGTAACACTGGAATCGGACCACAAAAAGACAGCTGATATAGGAATACGAGACCGATAAGTTTCTGTAATTAATTTGTACAGATCTGAAAGCAAAACTGCGGCGCAGAGTTCTAGACGTGGCAATGAGGTACGTTTTAATGGTACCACGCGAGCTTTCGAACAAACGAAATGAACGTAAGAATTGTTATATACGTCTGTTACTCGTAAATAAATAACCGCGCCATATGCAGTTTCCGAACTGTCGCAGAATCCGTGTAGCTCGTAGTATTGTGAATCAGTACGAGTGACTCTACGCGAAATTTTTAGATGTTGCAACTGAGAAAGTTGATTTTGATAATTTTTCCATGTACTGACGACCTCGTCAGGGGGAACGTCATCCCACCCGGCACCGATAATCCAAAGCTTTTGGATTAAGCTTTTAACATGAATTGTCAGGGGGGATAAGAATCCTAACGGGTCGAAGATTCTAGCGAGTTCACTAAGAATAGACCGTTTGGTACATGGCCGATGTGAAGATACAACTTCAAAAAGAATCGAATCAGTTGAGGGATCCCATTTGTTTGTTATTTCCCACGATACAGAATCAGTTAGGCAATCTTCAGGTTGAAGATCCGATAAAAGACGATTGTCATTTGACACCCACTTCCGAAGATGAAAACCTCCTTTTTTAAAAAGAGCGATGAGTTGTGTTTTTGTTCTTTGTGCAGTGGCGAAGTCCTGACTACCGCTGACGACATCATCGATGTAGGTGTCCGACAAGATTACACTCCTGGCGAGCGGGTAAGAATCCCCCTCGTCATCAGCAAGCTGTCGCAAAGTACGGCAAGCGAGATAGGGGGACGAAGAGATGCCATACGTGACCGTGTTCAGACGAAACTCTAAAAGAGGTTCGCTAGGCGAAGCTCTCCAGAGAATTCGCTGATAGTCACGATGGTCGCCGAAGAGTATAATCTGTCGGTACATCTGACGTACATCTGCCATGAAAACGACGTCGTGTTCCTGTTCACGAAAGCGTAATAGAATTTCCAAAATGTTTGATTGTAATTTTGGACCGATGTGTTGACTTTCGTTTAACGATCGAGAACGTGCATCTTTAGCAGAGGCGTCAAATACGACACGAAGGCGAGTCGTGGTACTATCAGGACGTATGACGCAGTGATGGGGAATATAGTATTTCCCATTCCCTACGTCATCTGGAGAGACTAATGACATATGGCCCGCAGTTAGATAGTCAGACATAAAATCGCAATATTGACGATGACACTCGGGGTCACGTGACAGTCGACGTTCAATCGCATAGAAACGACGCAAAGCAATATCACGTGAACCAGTGAACATAGGCTCGGACTCGTCCCTGAATGGCAACTGCACGATGTACCGCCCAGATGAGTCACGAGAATGAGTTGTGATAAAATGTTGTTCACATGCTATCTCATCTGGGGTTAGGGATGCTGCGGGTGGTAATACATCTAATTCCCAAAAACGTTGAATTAATGAGTTTAATTCCTTATCACTTTGTATAGAAGTGTTCAGTAGGGAGCCGAGTGAATGAGTAGCTAAACGAGTTTTACCGAACAATAGCCATCCAAAGACTGAGTCGAAGGCGGTAGGTTGATGTGATTTTCCTTTGATATTACGATTACGAAGCGATTCCGCAAATACATCCGCACCGAACAGTAGGTCGATCCGGCCAGGAATGTCAAAACCGGGATCGGCTAACGATAGTGAATTGATGTGAGACCAACCCGATGTATTTAATTTAGCTATTGGCTGGTCCCCGCAAATTTTTGACATTACGTGCATATTTAAATTAAATAAAACTTGATCACCAGTGCCAATGGAACAATTAATGTCTCCTAAGATTGAAGCCGGGGCTTCACCGATTCCACTTATAGTTGTGGTAGGACTGGATAGTTTTAAATTTAAAATTTTGACAGCTGAGTCAGTAATAAGATTAATCTGACTCCCCGAATCGAAAAGAGCTCGAAAAGACACGAACTTGCCATCCGAATCCCGTACTTGCACAATGGCAGTTGCTAATAAAACAGTTGTGTTATTGGTTTTAGAAAATAATGAAGAGGTTGGGTTCGACTCGACCGGTTTATCTTTATGAAGTAGAGTGTGATGTTTATGGTTACACATACGACATTTAAAAATAGAAGTACAACCTTTTAATTGATGTGAAGCTCGAAGACAATTGAAACACCAATTATTTTTGCTTGCGATAGATATCCGCTCATCTACTGGTTTATTAAGAAATTGTTGACATGATGATATTGAGTGAGTGTCACCACAAAACGCGCACTTAACTGGTTGTGACGTAGGAGTTTTACTGCTTGTAGTACTAGTTGTGGCAACTTGAGGTTTATCTGTACTGCCCACAAGCGCATGAGAAACGTTTGCCCGTTTATTTATTTGAAATGATTTTACAGATCGTTGTTGTGGCTTACTCGAAGTTTTATTATTAGCTTCGCAAAAATGAGAATCACGTAAAAGCGCTTCACACTTCAAGTTTAAGAAAGACTTCAACTGTGCATATGGAGGAAACTCAATATCAGGATATTTTTCCTCGAAATCGCGACGCAAGTTTGAGTCTATCTTAGAGAGAAGGTGGTAGACTAATACAAAATCCCATCGGTCCTCAGGTAAAATAATTTTCTTTAAAATAATTAAATTTTCCTCAAACAGGTCTAATGATTTTCTAAACTCATTACCGTCAGTAGTATTAAAATTAATGTTTAAAAGGTCCTTCCATGACGTAAAAGCTAAAGGTCGTTTCCTTTGATAGCGAGTAACAAGGGCCTGATAGGCATCATTGTAATGCTCATAAGTTAATGGGAATGCCTTGATAACAGATAATGCATCGCCGGTCAACGATGAGAATAAATAATGAAATTTTTCCGTATCAGTAAGACTACTCGAATTATGAATCAATGCATTAAAAGTGTCGTGATATTCAGGCCATTTCTTGATGTCACCACTGAAAGTTGGAAGAACAATTTTCGGTAAACGGATATTCGACGATGAAGCACTTTGTTTATTGTTTACTTGAGGTTCACTTTTAGTTAAACTACGATGAATAGATAAGATTTGAAAATATTTATCGTCAAATGTATCCTGGAGCGTATTATCTGCATGATCAGGATCATCTAAAAGCTCCAAAACGATCTGATGAGCACTTTCAAAGCTATCTAGAATATTTTTGAGTTCCTGATAATAAGAAAGAAATAAATTCCGTTGTGAGTCATCACTCATTGCCAATGTACCTATTTCCAATGCCTTATCCAACCGCTTAATAGCTAAAGTACGCTTTCTACGTAACTGTGATAAATCTTGAACTGTATATTCATTCTCCGTAGAGTGGGATTTCGATTTCTTAAAACAACTTTGTTTACGAGACGAATGTTTACTTAACAATGACATGATGAAAACGATTAGCAAGATCGGTTACCGATAACGAATAGTCGGCGATACAAGGTTCCAACAGATGGGCGCTGTCTGCTTACAAAGATGTAAACAAGATAAGAACACGAGTACTTACGCTAATCGGTAGTAATATTTATTTAATTTTGGTCGTGTGTATATACTATATATCTACAGATTATAGATTGTGTAAAGAGCGCAACATAAATCCTTTGTTCAGTTTAAGTAAATGTATCTAATATTTACACCTACCTCCGAATTAAAAATGTCACACGAACAAAGGACTTTTTATGACCGATATTTGTTCGATACGATACGATACCTAAAATAGTTAGTATAGGCCGAAAAGGATAATATTAAGCACCGAAGGAAGATAGATTGCCTAATATTGAGATCCCACAATAACTATTAAGGTTTAACTGGGTTGAAAAAATAAGTCGTAATGGCGGCTCCCGGGTTTCGGCACCATAAAAATGTGCAGTCGCGATAAAAACGATGAGTTAACCGCACATCTGGGACAGCCTTGGTGGCTGGACGATCACACAAACGATGTTCTTATGAAAATACAGCAGTAACAAACTATAATACGTGCACGTACCTTGGTCTGCTATTTCTGCTGCCGATGATCCGCCGGCGATATGATTCCACCACAGTTGATTGCTGAATGTCACGAGCTGCTCGGAATATTGATTCCCAGCAGAATATCGGTCGAGTTGACGCGTTTAAAAGGTTTCCTTAAGAGAGATCGCGAAGTGCGCGCGCGTGCAAGATGGTGAGAAAAGATTGTCGATAGGGGGGCGGTCCGTCCGTTAACGGTAGTGACGTCATGACAGATGCAGCAGTAGCACCAATCGGATAACGAGTACGGCACGTATTACAACTGTCAAAACAGTTGTGATTGCCACTGCTGAAAATCGATAAGAACATCGTGTGTTGCCCGTGGTGAAATTAAACGATCTTATTTTAGTCATTTGTATGATGACGAAACAACACTAACACAGTGATTCCATAGATATGTTACTTAACATCCTAAGATATAAGGGCTGCGGTGTCTCTGTGGGGGTCGGTAGTTCACTTGTGTCACTAGAATTTTCTGGACAAAAAATAAAGTAATATGTTTATATGGGGGAATTAAATTTTGATCTCTTGGTGATGATAATGTATCTCTTGGAGTTACACGTACGAGTATCGCCTTTAGGTAAAACCGTTTAACAGTCTTATTCTTTTGGATCTTTATCATTATTTCTATTAAGTTGATCAGGGTCTAATCTGTTGTGATTTAGACTGTTGACTTTAACAAATTTTTTGACAAACTAAAATTTATCTTACAAGTAAAGCATAAGCATTTTCCAGACAGCATATTATTGCAAAAAACTGAAAAACTTTTTTTTAAAAAGACTCCTAATTTGACTATACACTTATTTACCTGTTCCCATAATAGGACTGATAGCCCCAATAATGGAGCCACTGCGACTCTTAGGCTTAGTGGTAATAACTGTTCCGTTGCCAAGTCCATCTCCCGGACTGGTGGCCTGGGTGCTGTCGAAAGCTACCACTTTCACTGATGCTCGACGGCTAAGATCTAGAAAAATATTAAAAATAAGTATAAATCTCTTTATATTATATTGTGTTGATGATGGTTTTACCTTGTTTTCTTAATAATCTTTTCCCTTTTAATATACATAGTGTATAAATGATCCTGTAACTTATTTGACTTTAATATGTATTGCATACATTATGATGCAGTAAACGTCACGAATTCCAGTCACCTTTTTTTTTAAGTTGTGAGGGCCTAAACTTTTTCACCAGATTTTTGCATTTCGCAAATCAACGAGAATTTTTACATTAACCAGGCTACAACTGAGACCTAAAAGCTAAGCTAAAATGGCCAGAGAACCTGTCTTACTTTTACTTTACTTTACTTAGTCTTTCTAAATAATGGCTGTAATCAGAACCACCAACCTCCAGCAGTCCTCATAGACTCTGTCCTCAGTACTCTGGTGGGGAAGCTCTCCATCTCATTGAAGCTGCTCTGTGAAGGTGCAGGACTGACGTTGTCTCGTGGCTTCGTTGGAGACACGTCCTGGTATAGTGAGGACACGATGCTGGCCTTCCTGTCTACTGTGCAAACTGAGAGGCGGCCGTTTTCTGATGGTTTCTGTAACAAGGTAGAATAAATTAATTTGTAAATAGACACTACTGTTCGTGGTTGGTATTTAGATAGAGTTTCAAGTTGTGTAAGGAGTAGTTTAGTGTCGACGTTGTTTTTTTTTTTTTGGAGGACACGGACACATTGAGTGCAGGTATTAACTGCTTCATTGTACTTAAACATTTTGACCCTTTATTTTCGGTAAGCACCTAATATTTAATTGATTGCTATCTTTATCTTTAGCTTATGTTGAAAACTAATTTGTTTTATCAACTATGCAGCTCGTGTTTTTATAAGGAAAATAAAAAGTATGTATATCGGGATAAACGCTATCTTGAGTAAGACTCTATGCTCTCGCTTTGCATTTAAAGGGTTCCCAGAATAGCAACACCCCGCTTTCATTTAGTTAGCGAATCAGGTTAATTCAACAGCTACGTGCTACCTGCAATAATTTTGAAATGTCTCTAGGGCTGATAAGACCGGCACGTGTATCAGAGACACAAACCTGATTATCGGAACTCGCCTCTGGCGATCCTATGTCTTAATATGACATGTCTTTAGACATTATTATTTTCGGATACAATATTTTTTGCTTTTATTAAAAAAAAATCGTCGTTAAAGATCAATATAAAAAGTACAAAAAAATGCGTTAAATCTATCAAAACTGTTCTGGAAAAAGTTTAATCAAAATATGTTTAAAAAAAATCAGATCCTATATTTTTGGAGTTTTGTTGGTTAATTAGACACATAAAATGTATTTATAACCATTGTGTATTTCGAAACCAAGCGTTAGGAAAAACACTTTAAACTTACTAGATCAACTATCATTAAGAAGACTGGACTTAACAAATCAAAACTCTAGAATAGCGCAGAATCTCATCTAAGTTAGGATATACAGTCGACAGCTGTAAATTCACTTAAACTTAAATCACTTTATCACTGGCAATTACTTTAAAGTTCGCTCTCAGGACAGTAACGAGACAACTGTAGGGACAAACTAAATTACTGGACACTTGCAGGCTTGGTTGCGGCAATTTACTGTTTCTAGATTCAGGCTAAAGTCAGGCTAGAATATGTTTAATTTATTTTATACTGTTATATAAAAAGGTATCAAGCTTTTGAGTCAGTGCACTCAATGACATTGGAAATGTTGATGAATTTTCTGTAACGCAAATATTTTATTCATAAACGGAAATTTTGCAAAATACACTTTAAAAAGTATTTTTGAATTGCCTACCCTTTTTCAAATTCTATTTTTTTTTTGGAAAAAGAAAAAATTTGGAAAATACCTATCTTTAAATGAAGAAATAATACATATGACACTTATTAAAAATCTTTTGAATAACGTGAAAAAAAAATCCAATAATCTTATTAACCTCAAATTCTTACCAAAATGCATCAGGAGATGAACAAAGAAAACAATGAACCTGCAAATGTAATGAAAGCAATATACACTATACCGTTGATAACAACCGAAGTTGGATTGAAGGATTACAACTGATTGCAAGTGTACTATCTTCGTATATACTGTGATGAGAGAGAGAATTGCTTCGGACATATCTTTGCTGAGCTTAATACACGAACTTGGTTCTTGGTTTAATTCGAAGTGAAGGAAAATCTAGACAATTCTTGGTAAGTTTGAAAGCGTATTTTGATCCAGAACTGTTTGTGAGAAGCTTAAAATCTTTAAGCTAAGTTTGAAAAGATTACACTCTAGAATAAAACGAACACCATTTGCGAGAGAAGCTTAAGAGGAAAGGGGAGCGGACATTTTTGTTTTTAAAGAAAGTATTGCTGTCGCTCTAATTTCCCCCGCCCTCTAATTCATGCGATAAGGACAACTGCAGCTCAGACCGAAAAACTGACGAAAAATCGAGGTTTGGCTCTCGTCTATTTTCTCCCCCAATTCTTAACCAGTTTTAAAGATATTTCATATACTTACTGCATGAGAAAAGAATAATCTGTGCCTCTATTTTTTCCTTTTTTCGATTATTGTTGTCAAATTCGAAAAAAAACGCGTCTGAAAACTGCGGTCAAAATAAGCACCTTTTAGAAGGTTCTAGTTCCTTTAAATAAAAATTATCTTAAAAAAGGAAAAAATAGGGGCATAGATCTAGTTCATATTTATATAACTGCAAAAAATCATAGCCCTAAGTTCAGAAACCAGTAAGAAAACAGACGAGAGCGTTTGTATGGAAAAATGTCCGCTCCCCTTTCCTCTTAATAGCTTGTATACTTTGAAACCTAAACCATAACAACTTTAGGTTTAAAAGTAACTTCACAGTATTGCACATAGTACATACATCTACATCACTGATAAAAACTTTATACATGTCAGTCTTTTTATACTTTGTTCATTCCTTATTCTTCAGGTTACCAAAACTATCTGCTAGGTATGCTCTATTGGAAACAGATAAATTTCCAGTAAGAAGTTCGTCATATTTCTCAATTTGTTATAAAACAGTCGAAGGTTTTCTTATTATTATAAGAATATCTTGAAAACGTATTGAATGTTATTTCATCCCCGACATAGCATTCGTTAGTGTTTTTCTAGGTTTCTCGTAGAAGTGGGTGAAATAAGGAATATTATGATTGTCTGATATCAAATATTTATTAAAGGTAACTTAAGAGCGCTTCATTAAGTTCAGTAAATCAAAATATTTGGGACGTAACCTAGATACTTAGAAGTTTGTAATATAATATCAATTTTGTTTTGTGTTAAGAAGTGAATTAGTACCTATTTGTGTTGACGATTTTTCCATAGATAATATGTTATTTCAGATAGCTATTTAGGACGAATAAGATTCAACACCACGAAAAATTTCCTCATGGAGTCTCGAATTTAAATCAAAGAAAAATTCGCTGTGTTTCTATTTGACAATAATTCACAGCCTGGCAAAAGAATACTCTCCCAAAAACAATATTATTAATCATTATCAATTACCAATATATTAACCAGCAGAATTTTCGTCTATATTAAAAATAATTTCTAATATTCCTAGATAATAAAAAGGATTTTCTACATACACGTTGTCATTATGACACAGTAATGACAGGATGGCATCGAGCCGCTATTCATTTAAAAAGAAGATTCGTGACCACTTTTATAAACAAACTCTGGCAGAATCAAGTTAGCGGTTTTATTAAACAAAAAAAAAAACCCTACTTCTTTTCATCAGTTTACCTATTTACTTAGCCGTTTTTACTATTTATTAGAAGTCTTTTATATAATTATGTATATATATAAATTTAAATGTAAATGTATATATATTGGTTTTATGTTATATTTGTGTATATATTTTTTTTTTGTCTTAAGTATACATAATTTATTTACACTTTATTTTAAATTTTGTACTCGTGCATCTACCACGATTTTTTTCTGCTTCACCCTAAGGTTGACTGGCAGAGAATGCCAATTGGCATTAAGTCCGCCTTTGTGCAACAGTGTGCAAAAAGTATTAAATAAATAAATAAATAAATAAATAAATAATGGGAATCGACAGAATCTGATTTCAGTCTACATCTTCATTATCATTGGTCGCCGGCGGCTGTAGTAAGTTTCCGATAATTTGGTTTGCGACTCAAGTTCACGTGCCGTCGTAATAATATCTCTGGGGAGGTCGAAGTGATTGCCGATATACACAGATTTATGACCTTCAATTAATATTAGTTGGTGTGAGATGATTAGAATATTTACTCATAGAAAAACTAAGACAAATATAAAAAAAAGAAGCTTAAAACCATAAAAAATGAATAAATGTTTTCTTTAGTTACAATTTTCTATCGAAACAGGATTTTAATTAAGTTTTTGTAATTATGGAGGTTCATTGAACAGCACAATGTCAACAGTTTAATTAAATTATATGTATATAATTTGTAAAATATCCGTTTTCTTGAAGCGTATAAGAGGACAGGAAAAACCGAATTAATTACTAGGATATGACTGCCCATATCAGCCTTTAATTATATCATTTAATGAATAGTTTAAACAGTGCCATGCCTATACAATTATAATAGGCTTATTAAACAGACAGACCTCATTTATTTTTATTATTATTCTGAGCCTGAACTGTCCCACTACAGGGCAAAGCCTTTCCTCTTTCCGCAGGTTTCTATTAAAAGCTATTTGTTGCCACACCTTTTTGTACATGTCCAGTTCATCCCTCCATCTCCGCCTGGGTCTTTCACTCGGCCTTCGTTTATTGGAAACAGTCTTTAAAGGCTTTCGCCCACGATTCCTCTCATATATAAGGCTATTTTCAAATCCCTATCCCTTTAGAGCTTTGATTTATTTATGGACATATTCAATGCATATAACATGAGACAACGACATGCGCTCGATGTACACAAGATTTGATTTGTCTGTGATACACGGATATTGGCAATATTCGACACCGTTGGAGCCGTGCGACACTTGATTGAACTTCATACGAAAGGGATTATGGTGTAACTAAGTAAAACGATAGTTGTAAAGCAATTGTTAGTGTCAATTTATTTGTGAATTGTCGTCTTGTGAGCAATATCAATATTTCTGTTTATATCTGCCACTTTTATAACAATATGGATATAATAATATATTATGTCCCTAAAATATGTTAGCGATCATGTATGTGCAAATAAACAGTTCTCAATAATTACGACCATTTTACCGTTTTATTGTATGAAATACAATAAAACAGAACAAATTATATAATATCCTTTTTATTACAATTCTATATTTTTTTAATAACCTTTATTAATTCAAGCGAAGCAATTTGTTCTCGATACACAATAATTTATATCTTGCCCTCGTTCTCGTTCTATTTTTCTTGTTGAACGCGGTAGCAACCAGTCGCTAGATTTACAATTCATAGAAACTGCTAGCAGTTGCTTTTACATAATCCGTTCAAATCATGAATAGTTCGTTTGCAATCCAATCATTTTTTAAACTTTTTGATGGAAGTTGAATAGGGCCTTAATTGGGAAGATACGTCAGGAATTAATCAGCTAAAGTGGACTTTTTGATGATCGACTTTTTGACAGTGGAGATTATTTCCTTCAGATCAAAGATGAAAAGGTTTTGATGGAGGCAGAATTGATTTAGTGTATACTCAGCATATATTTGATCGCCAACACTTTGACTGATAACGTATAAATAGTGAAATTGTAAAAAATTGGTCACGTCATAAATATATTCTAAATTAAACTTGTGTAACCTACTTTAAAACTTTCTTTCGTCAAAATTAAAATCTGTTTTACTTATGATCCTTTTTGCACAACTTAACTAAAATGTAATGTAATGTAAATAAATATTTAGTAGATGATAAAAGGTTTATGACACTCCAGTCTTATTTTTTAAGACAGTTTCAAAGTGAGCTATATTTCTCAAACAGGAAAATCTCAGATATCTGAAACGAATTTATATTATTTTTAACGAAGATAAAGTGAGACGAATCTGTTACTAGTTATTTCCTTATTTATCCTAAAGGAATACGATACAGAGATAATAATATATATTTAGACTATAATGTTTTTACGCTTATACGGTTTTTTCAGTACTATATTTTTGTCGACATGGAAAGTCAGTTTAAAAAAACTTATATTGGTTCTGATTAATAGGTATATAATTATTTAGGTACAATCGCCTAGTACGTCCCTGCTACAAAAGCCCCACATGTTAGGATTTCCCTGCTACGAATGTCCCCTCGTAGGACCATTGTCCAATCTTACGATTTTCTTTTATTCTAACCAGTCTGGTTTCGCTTTAGTAGTTAGTTCTAAACACGCTATTAAAGGCATTAAAATTCTGAACTCTTAATGAAAACTTCACCACAAGTTCGATTGAGTTCTCTTCAGTGAGAGGTATCGGTATCAGCCACTATCAATCTTCAAGAAACGCATAGCGTATAGAATTACTTAAGACATCAGTAATGTATAGGGAAGTATTCTGAAGCTTATTTCCTCTTGTGAGTTTAGTTGTCTTCAGATGATACATTGATCTCGAGAAATAAATTAACTTTATCTATACCATAAAATAAAGATAGTTCGTTTGTTTGAATGCCCCTATCTCTTGAACTACCAGTCGGTTTTTTTTCATTTTTTATTTTTTTATTTCAATTATGAGGAAGGTTTTAGACTATTTAACATTACACAACTACAATAACTTGCAAATAACAATTTGCCTTGCGAGGAAAGCCACGGGGCAAAGCTAGTAGATTAATATTGGACTTGTAAAATCTGGCTTTCGTGATTGTATATAAAGTAAACTTAATATCATCGTCTAGACTTCGAACAAACACATAATGCAGGGTTTAATAAACAATCTTGGTGCTTTGACAGTAATTTCGCGTAATGTAAATAAAAAAGACTTTGACAAAACACAATATAGAGACTGCAATATTTCGTAAAGTAAATATAGAATAATATTAGGGGTGTGGTCACCTTGAAATCTACTAGGGACTGTATAGTGTCACATCTCCAAATCTCGTTCAAAACCACCAATAAAGGCATACAGATATATCGCACGTAACTATAATATTGACGAATTCATTGAAAAAAAAAATTTCGATTTTGATGAAATTTACATGAAACCACCTCTGAGGTAAATATAAACCAAACCCTATCGATGACAAAAACAATTTCCTGAAATCGATCCTCTATTGACGTAAATATCGCAAAATTGAGAACCTCTACTTTTTGAAGTCGTTTGAAGATGAGTTATGTACCATAAACTAATAAACTCAAAATAAATCTCACATACCTTTGGCGGTACAATAAGGTAGGTCTCTACTTTGTGGTCCGCGAGATACCCTTCTCTGGAGGCTCCGTCGCCCGGCTCTACATCAAACCTTCCTCCTAGCTGGAGTAACGTAGATTTGGTTATGTGGACTCGTCTGTAATAAGGGTTTAGTTTAAGTGCAGTAAACGAGATTTCAGTGTCATCAAGTGATGAAGGCAATACATTAAGTATAAAAATTCAAATCTAATAAAATGCACATACGTTGTCCAGAAGAGATTTTTATTTTATTTTATTTAGACATATAACAGTTACATGCTAGAGAAAATACAAGAAAATCCTTAAAACTAAATGAACAAACATGTAACCCACTCCAATGTCCACATATTAACATAAGAATAAGAGAAGTGAAGGAGTGTGGTAAAAGTTAACAGAATACATTGTCTCCTGCGAAAGCTTTTTGTTTTACAAAATAACATTATTTATTGCATAATCATAATTAAGTAATATACATATTATTATGTATAATGATAGTCACTGCTAGTTCTTTGTCTGCGTAAAAAATGCTCTTGATGAGCGTTTTGGCTTGAAATGGGAATAGAATACTATGATTTCAGACAACTATTCCGAAATAAATAAGGCAAATAGTGTTGCCAAGCTCTTTTTGCAAAGAAGACATCATATTTCAACGATATACATACTTTAGATGTCATATTTTTATCCAACAAACTCTCAGTAATCGAAGCCTTTACTTTCTTGTTTTTGCACCAAAGTACATGCATCCTAGAAGTACTCTCTACTCACCCAGCAATACCTCCAGACTCCATATGGTTGGCGAGAGTAACGTCATCGCTCCAGACATCGAACTGCCACTTCCTTAGGCCAAGTACGCCACATAACACGTTACCGGTGTGGATGCCTATGCGCATGTCCACGTTGAAACCCGTGGCTTCGCGGACGAACCTGGATTAAGCATTATTTTTAATTTAGTTGACACATATAATGAAGGAAGGGGTTTCAGACAAAGTGTTCCTCCAAGTCTAATACGGGTTGGTGGAATGTGCATTTACAGGTAATTTGGTCCCTGAGGCCGATTAACGTTTCCGGTTGGTCAACTAGGTTAACTCGCCAGGGGTGTGGATAAACCGCCACGTTCGGTTGCCAGAGCCATGTTCGTTGATCAGCAGAGAGTACTGAGTGCAGGTAAGGTTGGCTAGGGCAATTACCTTTGGCAGATACTGTGTAGCTTGCTTATTGCCCGTAAACACAGCTAGACGAAAATTTAATCAATTGTGGTAATTTTTTGTTTTAATTTGGAAAACAGTAAGTAAATAATATCTCTTTTACCGTATAGCGTCGATCATCTGCAGGCCCATGTTGACACAGTTGTAGGCATGGTTGGGCCGCGACACCGGCAGCCCCGACACGCAGTAGTAACAGTCGCCTAAGATCTTGATCCTCATGCACTGGTTCTCCTGAAACAAACAATAACATTACATAACCTAACATACCATCACGCCTGTATTCCCGAAGGGTTAGGCAGAGGTGTACCAATGTACACCCACAGTTCGCCGGTATGTTTAGGTCCCATGTAATAGGGGGCGAGCCTATTGCCACTAACCGGACACAAATCCAAACTCCGACCTGCTACTGAGAATTTCATAGAAAAACCCAATAACACCTTGGTCGACTTGGGAATCGAACCCAAGACCTCTAGCGTAGCAGTCGCGCTTAGCACCACTAGGCCAACGAGGCAGTCTCATTACAAAATATATCTATTCAAAGCCAAAACAAAAAATCTAAAATTTTATTATAAAAAATATTATTTACATAATGCAAGGAGACTAAGGTTTTCTAACTTATCATATTACTCCCAGAGTCAGAAAGATTTTTACATTCGTTAAACATACCGACTTAGATTACGAACCATGATCTTCCTGGCATTATTCTACATTTAGACAAGAAAAAAATATTACATCTGGTAAAATAAATCAGAAACTACGGAAAAGCATACAAATATGAAAACATAAAAAGCTTTCAAATAACATTACTACTATCTAAACAATAATTAAAACAACATTACTGGTTACCGCCATAATGAACACATCATTACAAACCACTATAATTTCACGACAGTAATCGATAGAGCCTTGCCAGAACTCAATCAATCACTAACCACTACCGCTCACTTTAAAAACTACTGCATCGATTATTTCAGGAGGTATATTCTCAAAGTTTTACTTTCTCACTCCATCACACTTAAGTTTTTTTTTACAAAACCATAAATAACAATGTACTTAATAAATTGTTTGTACAAATTATGAAAAACATAGAATAGTAATATTGAATAAAGCTTGAAAGAACCTTGATTATCTCTATATCTATATTAATCAAGATATAATCTATACAAAAATATACACAAAATGAGAATGAAGGTTATTTTTATAGACGAGTTTGGGTAAATAAGTGCATCATTATAGTATTAAGTCCTTGTCAATCAATGTTTAGCCTATGCAAAGTACCTTGTATCAAACTAGACGCCATTGCACTTAACGGCCACTTTGACTATTTTTTCCGCAAAGTGTCAACTTCAATACATTTTATACAGAAAGAAGTCTATCCGTCTTCTCAGGTTACTTGAAAGATTGAGAGCCATAGCGTTATGCTATCAATCTCTTGTGACGACAAGCCTTGCAGGATAGATAATATGCTTTAGTGAAGAATTGCCAACAGCTTCTGATGTAATGCATTTAGCAAATACTAGATATATGCACATTATGTTTATAAAATGAATCGTCGCTTTTTTTATAGAATTTAATTCGTTACAGACTAATACAGACATCTAAATATCAAATAGACAAATAAATATATTGTGTTCGAATTTCAAGCACTGTTTGTTTGAGATCAACAGTCCGTATTTTTAGGTTGATTTTTATAAGTTTGATTTCATGAAAATGATCGTAAATAGGTGTAAAATTGCTAAAATTAATAATACCTTATTTTTTTATTAAAAAAGAAATGGCATAAATAAAAATGATGTTCTAAAAATAGTATTGTTTCACGTCCTATTAGGACGGTTACTAGAATACAATAAATAAAAAAGTCTGCTCTAAAAACAGCTTATTAAAATATAATAGGTAGGTATGTACAATCGTAAAATAATATAAGAGAGTGCTTCAAGGAAGGAGATATAAAGGAAATATGGTAGGCTTAGCTTCAGGCTATCATCGTTTACATCATAAACAAAACATATCTCTACGTTTGTAGAAATGTAATTTGTGATTGTACCTGTACCTATATCTAATAAAATAATCAAAATAAAGTGAAATTTGGTTTATTTTGTGAGTATAATCACAATAATTTTATCATAATATTTCAGTGTTATTTTAGCCAAATTTAGAAACTTAAGCACGATGAAAATATTTGGCCCCACAAGAAAACCGTAATAAATCGTAAATGTACGTCTATTAACTTACCTTTTCCAAAGTTATATAAGTTTTCAGTCCTAATGGATTCAGCTGAATACTGCATTTTACATTGAGCAACTGCCAACCTGACCTCCACATCTATTTTACTGTGTTACTCAGTATGCCGTGGTGAGAGTAGTCGTCAGAATTCAAATGACTTCATGACTGCCAAAGATCATCGTAAAGCAGTAAAGAAATAGGCAAGTCTCGGTCTGTTTAAAAATGTTCATTTGTTGGACTTGGCGAAAAAAATCAAGGAAATTTTCTCTACCCCTATAGTTTACATACCATCACGCCTGTATCCCCGAAGGGTTAGCCAGAGCCGAAGGGTTAGTTAGGCGGGCACAAATCCAAACTCCGACCTGCTACTGAGAATTTCATAGACAAACCCAATAACACCTTGGTCTACTTGGGAATCGAACCCAAGACCTCTAGCGTAGCAGTCGCGCTTAGAACCACTAGGCCAACGAGGCGGTTAGTCCCCTAGTACCTATAGTTTATCACATCATAAACTACGATTATCAACATTACACAATATACAGACAATAACTATTATTGTACCATATAAACAGTCACACACATCGCCATACATTTGCATAACACAACGCTTGTTCATGCAAACTGCTCGATTTACGAGTGCGACTGCAAATTGTTATAGTTTCCAGTTAAATCAAAATAACGTAAAGTTAATTGTGTGTATTTAATATCTGTTTAATTGCATGTAGGGGTTAATAGATGTGTCATATAACATGTGTAGAGACCTATGTTTCTCAGTCTATCTACAGCTTATGATATGTAATTAAGTAGTTAGAGTACTTTAGTTAATTAGGCTAAGTAGCACAACAATATTCTAGCAGCGACTATTGTATTGTTTTATTTTTCTTTTTTTTTTATCGCTAGTCTTCCGCACTTCTTTTAATCTTTAGTTAAACCGTGGACAATGGTGTGGGAAACATGTTTGTTAAGTTTTAGTTTAAGTATTATTCTGTACTTTTTAGCATGTAACTGTTCTTTGTCCCAAATAATAAATAAATAGTTCAATTTTGATGCTTTATTAGATTATAGTTTCTTTTGTTTTTCTTATTTCTAGTGTAGGTACATATAGTTAAGTTTTTTAATATAGATATTTGAAATTAAATTAAAATATACCCCTACTAAGTTGGTATTAGTCCAATAGTAACGTAAAATGATCCTACAAAAATTACTACTCTGACTTTCTGGTAAACGTCCGGAACTGAAATATTAAACTGATGTGATAAAACCTTGAACTTCAAGTAAAATCTTAAATGTTTTACTTTTTGACATAAGTACGAGACCTTCGCGAGCGAAAGTTAGTTAGAAAATATTTCCAAGTCCAGTAACTTTGCTCATCCTATAAAACTTTGTCCTAAGAACAAAGCTTTTAAATTCGACAATATTGTAGCTTTATAAGAATAGGTCCTGTTAATTATTATTTCTGTAATTTTGAAAATCATGCTTGAATAAAGTCCAGTCGGACGTCATAACCGTTATTACAGGTCAAATTAATACATACATACATACATATAAAATACCCATAAAGATATAAAGTGATACCATCCAAACTACATCATTAAACTCGTAAAACTAGACTGTAAACTCTGTCGGTTCTAACTCATACAAACAAGTACAACATGTAAAACAGGGGTGCTTAACCTTTTGGTAAACATACAAAGCCTAGCTCGGTTCGGAGGGAGGGAAATTTTCTGCATACTAATTATTTTAAAATTTATCACACATTATAATAGAGGACATAGGTCGACAGCAAATTTTAAGAAGACGCAATTTTTTTTTTCTGCCTCTCATTTTCTCCTGAGCCTTTTCCCATCTATGTTGGGGTCAACTACCAGTCTAACCGGATTCAGCTGAATACCGTATTTTACATGGAGCGACTGCCTATCTGACCTCCACAACCCATTTTACTGGGAAACACAGTATCCCATGGTAAGACTGGTTGTCAGAATTGACTTAACGACTGCCAAAGATCTATGTATGACCTACTGATGGACTGACTGATAGACCTACTGTTTAACGTGCTTTTCGAAACACGGAGGGGTCTCGGTATGTTTTAAATGGTCACCCATCCACGGACCAACCGCGGCGAGCGCGGCTTAACCTGTATTATCGGTCAAACCGTACGGCTTACACTTAGCCACGAGCCCCCTTTTTTGTCTGCAACTATAAACAGAAATTTACAAAATATAGGACAGCTATATTTCTATGATATGAATAGGAATCAAGGCAGGCAGGTTATTGATTCAAAAATCAGGAACACAGATACACACAGGCCTTCATTTTAATTTTATTTAGAATCTGAAGATACTACATTTTTTATATAAATATAATTACAATTACTTATTTTATTTATTTACAATAGTATGTACAATTACAACACATAATTTAAATGTATTTATGTATTTTAATTCTTGTTTATATTACAATTTTGATTCATCAGTCTCACCATTATCATTGGCCTTTGCGATTAACTGACAAGACGGACAGAACGTTTACAACCACTGAAGTTAAGTAATAAACTTAGATGGCTATGTAATTACTCCGATGTTACTCTAAATTTATGTTCCGTTCTAGGCTAAATTTATTTATTTAAGGCTGTGTTGCAGTGTTTTACAGATGTTTGTTCAAGTATGTAGATACCTACAACATTTTTCAGGATGTATTTAGGTACATATTTATCTTGACGGAATTTGAATATACACTCAGAGATATTTTATATTATACAGGGAAAACTTGTCGTGGTGGCCTTGCGGTTCAATGAACGGATTTGTATGGACAAGGTTGCAGGTTCGAACCCAGGCAAATACCAATGTGGCTTTTTCAAAGTTATATGTACTTTCTTGATTATTCTAAGACACTTCTGACAAACGGTAAAGGAAAACATCGTGAGGAAACCTGGATTCCAAAATTTAGGATAGGAAATCGCCAATCCGCAGAGAGCAAGCGTGGTGATCAATGCTCGTGCCTTCTTTATATGGGAAGAGGCCTGTGCCTAGCAGTGGGACGTTTATAGGCTGGATTATTTATATTATACTAGCTGTGCCAGCGACTTCGTTCGCGTGGATGACGAAACTTATCAATGAATGACGAACTTATTACTATTGATTGTAGCGTCATAAAAAGTATACTATAACCTGCCCAGGAGTATGAAGAATAATTGTACCAAGTTTCGTTAAAATACGTCGAGTTGTTTTTGTTTCTATAAGGAACATACAGACAGACAGACAGACAAAAATTTTACTTATTGCATTTTTTTCATCAGTATCGATCACTAATCACCCCCTGATAGTTATTTTGAAAATATATTTCATGTACAGAATTGACCTCTCTACAGATTTATTAAAAGTATAGATTATAATATATACAGGGAAAACCATTTATATATTTACCTTTAATTATAATAATATAATAGTTGAAGAAATAATATTATATAGTAACTAGAAAACCGAAAAAGCATTGTTTTGAAATTCTCACTGTTAAACCAAAACGCGACTTGTTCGCGTAAATAGAAATATCTTCAGTCTCAATAAATTTAAGTTTGTTTACTTTTACGAGAGCTTTCACCTCACTACCACTGAAATTCAGATATATTTTCGTAGTAAATGAAACTTTATAGGTATTATTGTTAGTGTAGAATATAAGATTTGAGAACTATATGAGAATTGATTGCACTAGGATAAATTATGTTTTTAACAGAAAAAAGTATATTTAAGTTCTCATTAAAATATTCCTTTAATTCGGGAGAATTATTGTAGTAACCCAAACATTTATTAAATATATTAACGGTGCCCAGCTTTTTCATCAACGTGTCACATATTTTTTTAATAGTTATTCCGCTATTCTCAATGAAGAAGAATACAACAAATCTAAAACCATGAAAATAGATCCAGCCGTCCTCGAGTTCAAAAACACCCGACTGTGCTTTATAGTTATTATGACATTGCATGTTTCAAACATCAAAACATGTTACATAACATACAAACACATTTAATTCTAATGAACGACAATAGTTCAGAGTTCCATTAGTGATCAAACAGTACAACATTAATAATACTAATACTATTTGATTAGATAGAGTGCATTTTGATTAATTTAATCGATATGTCGAGATGTGTCAGTCTAGTAAACATACGTTCATTTACATACTATTTTAATTAGATTGCTGTCAGTTATTGCAGTACCTACATTATTGTGTGTAGCAATTGACTATCGTTTCTTTGCTTAGGATTTTTTGTTTTAGAAGGCAGAAGGTTAATAAAAATAAACCTTTTCATCGATGTGTCAAATAACTTTTACACTAGTGAACCTAAACGTTTCACGACCTCCGTGGTCGAGTGGCGCACGCACCGGTTTCAAGGTGTCACTAGCTCTGAGGTCCCGGGTTCGATCCCCGGACGGGTCAATGTAGAAACCAACTTTTCTACATTGCCTCGGGTCTGGGTGAATGTGGTACCTTCGTTGTTTCTGAATTCCATAACACAAGTGCTTTAGCTACTTACTTTGGGTTCAGAGCAATGTATGTGATGTTGTCCGCAATTATAAACAAAAAAAAAACATTTCCTATTTTTGACCAAGTGTAATATTGCATTAAGGTTGCATTAAGGTTTTCGCACATTTCTCATTTACTCACACCTTCCTAAAACTATTTACAAAAACAACTTCAAACTAAAGCAAGAATTTGTAACAAAATATAATTCAGCCACTGCAAACAAAACCAGCAAGTTCTCTGTCAACAAGAGAATCCTATAGAATTTAAACTTCAGTAAAAGCTACTCGAGCCTGAACCACTTTTAACGATTTGTGTACAAGGATGTACAACAGTCACTAGTATTGACGTTCTGACAGCGATTGTACTTGCCAGGCACTCCATGCCAGGCGCTGGCGGTAAATTGAATCCTACTGGTTTACTTTGTAGGAAAATACCGAGACTTTAGTTTTAGTGACAAAACTCTACTAGGTAGCAAAGTAGCGCCTTGTATGAAGGATAGAGATATTTCTTGAGGATTTTGAGCTGTAGAGATTTTTTTAATATGGTCGGACTATATCGAAATTAATTTAATTATAATTTAGATGTCGTGGTGGCCTAGCGGTTCAATGAACGGATTTGTATGCACAAGGTTGCAGGTTCGAACCCAGGCAAGTACCAATGTGGCTTTTTCAAAGTTATATGTACTTTCTTAATTATTCTAAGACACTCCTGACAAAACGGTGAAGGAAAACATCGTGAGGAAACCTGGATTCCAAAATTTGGGATCTGAAATCGCCAATCCGCAGAGAGCAAGCGTGGTGATCAATGCTCGTGCCTTCTCTTTGTGGGAAGAGGCCTGTGCCCAGCGGTGGGACGTTTATAGGCTGGATTATTATTTGTATTTTTTATTTTATTTTTTGGCCTCAAAAACGGTTTGACGGTCCTATTTCCTTTTGTTTCGTGTTAGAATTTTGGAATGCTTAATTGATATATACTGATATTCTAAATGTTTCTAATACAAACCAATCTTTTTTGGTCAAAATTCATAAATAGTGCATATTGAGATTTTCAGTTCTTGGTAAAATGCAAGTGTGCATCAATGCATGACTTTTCAGTTGCATCATAAATTACTCAAACAAATCTATTCCTGTCTACCAGTCACTTAGTATATTTACCGTCCACCCGTAGTACTCAACAAACACGGGTTTTCAATAGAACAGACAGACAATAGACAGTCGGAGTGAATCCTCACTAGGGAGTGAAAGAAGAAAAAAACTTGAGTTACATAAATAACTAGTAAAATGTAGATGCAGTTAGGATCAAAAGTGAAAGATTGCAAAGAGAATTAATGACGACAGTTAACTTGTATTTTTTTTTTGTTACAATATAGGTGCGGAATGAACAGACTTAAAAAAATATATATACGAGCATCAACATTTTCATTTAAAAAAAAAATATTAATTGGTACTACTGTTTTTGCAGAACATAGATATCTTAAGAAACTGAAGCAAAAATTTACTGAAAAATTAACCTGTGTTTTCCAATAGATTTTTCTTCTACTTTAATGAGCCAGTGGCATCAAAAATATATACAGTCATTATCGTTTATTGATTTTCTTTTTTTTTTCTTTTTCAATTTTCTGTACAGGGTGTTAAGAAACCCCTGTCCGATCCGTTAAGGTGTAGTTAGGTATCGATATCTGATTACAAAAATGTGGAAAAAAATAGAAAAAAAAGAAAAAAAAATTATAACCGATTTTTTTTTTCTCAAATGTCGAGACAGAGCGTCGGCGTCGTCACATATGCTACCTTATTACCAAACAAAAGGCCCCCAAAAATACCGACGAAATTGGTGTTCGAGTTTTTGTTTTATTCTCAAATTTAGGGAATTTCGAAGCAAAAAAATGGTTATTTCAAAATCCATTATTATTGTTTCTATCATGAATTATCCAAAATAAATATTTTATTTGGGCATGTGATTGTGAACCCTCTATCACCCTTCCGGGTCGGACAGGGGTTTCTTAACACCCTGTATAGTTAACCATTTTGTACTTGAATTTTTTTTTGCATATAAAGTGTTGTTCCAAAAACGGGTGAAGACACTGGCTCCTGTAACACAGGTCTCACCTAGCGCAGGCGCCAGGGCTTCCAATATAATTGTACCTCTTTTTATGCCAATGAAACATTTTTATTTATTTATTTATTTTATTTATCGTTGGCTCACTGCATTGAGACCCTTGACAAGACGTTTCTCTTTATCCTTAGTAACATCTTAGAAGTAATTTCAACTTTTGAATAAAGTATTACTTTGTTAGTTACAGCATAGCAATATGGTAAATATGGGTAATGAGTACATTCAATTACGATTGTATACTTATAAGTGACGTTTTCAAAAACTAAGTTATTCAAAATATTTCATTTTCTTTCCGATCAATATAACATACCTTCACGCCTGTATCCCCGAAGGGTTAGGCAGAGGTGTACCAATGTACACCCACAGGTCGCCAGTATGTTTTAGGTCCCATGTAATAGGGGGCGAGCCTATTGCCACTAACCGGGCACAAATCCAAACTCCGACCTGCTACTGAGAATTTCATAGAAAAACCCAATAACACCTTGGTCGACTTGGGAATCGAACCCAAGACCTCTAGCGTAGCAGTCGCGCTTAGCGCCACTAGGCCAACGAGGCAGTCCGATCAATATGAACTTTAATAAATCCGTACTAGTAAACAGAACTTCGAATTTATTTAGTAGAACCTTCAAAGAAAATCAAGAACCTTGCGACTGCAATTCTAACAAATACACAGCGGTCCCGAGTTGCGAAATCGAGTTCGAACGAAATGCAACCATTGCCTTTGGGAATCTCTTGCAGTTTGTTACGATGTTTCTTATTCCCAGATATGCACTTTACTTCAAGATATCAAGTATGAAAAGGACTATTTTCTGCAAGTGTTTAAATAAATAATTTTTTATCTTGCTTTAGGGAGTCATAACTGGATATAACAATTTGTTATAAAATTATACTTTCTGCACTAACTATTTTGAGTCTATTAAATTAAATCTAAATTGGTATAAAATAGCTAAAGTCGTTTCGTTTAAAAGCTCTAATTGAAAAAAAAAAGAAAAATACAGGTTGGTCTCCAAATCCCAGATTTGGAGACCAACGTATTTTTCAAGAAAATAGGAAAAGAGGGATCTCAATTTTTTTAGGTTTTATGTGATTCAAACTTTTTATTAATTCTCTGCTAATTAGAAAAGCTTGTCACTTACGATTTTTTTTTTTTTACATTATATTATAATATGTAATCAACAAAATTAGAAAGAGAGTTGTGCCTATTTAAAAGCTAACTAAACCGAATTGAGTATAATTTTCATCAGGTCAAAGAAAACTATCAACACCAAACTCTGTTTAATAAATGTCAAATAACGAAGCAGCCACGAAAATGGATGGTTACAGAGAAATAATGAGTAAAGTTGTAGTTAATCAAACAACTGGCCGCAACTAATTGGTTACGAGCTGACAAACTAGGGTTAGTTAACGTTACAGACAATATTCTGTCGTCACGTAACAACAACGCGGGAACTTTAATTAATTAACGTTTTACAGAATTGTTTGTTACAGAACAAACTATGTTTTTACAGAAAACCCCGCTTGTGTTTATTAAAACATTTAAAACTCATCTTTTCTAGATATAACTACAGCATATTTTCAGATACCAAATTCAATGTAATACCAATAGTCCGTTAGGCAAATCATACAATTTTGGAAAACAGTTTTATTTTTTATTAAAATCATACGGACATGATGGTCAAATTATTTTATTTTTGTAACATACCAAATATTTTACTAAATAAAATAATAACTCTGACAACAATGACAATACATATGTATGAATATTTTTTGAATATTCGATTGTTTTCTCATCGTATATTATATATCAAAGAAGAAAACTAAAAGAAAAAACAAAAACAGAATGGAAAAACTTGGTATTTTTCAAGCTTGATTTAAAAATCTCTCCTGAAACTTCTTATTGCATTCTATATTTATGAAATTTTACAATGCAATGCTAAGGTTTGTATTTTTCACTGAGAATCACGTTATTTTTTTTACATGCTAAGTAGTTTCTTTTTTTATAAACGAGTTATATAATTCTGAATATTTTTATTATTCTCATTTTAATACACCTTTTAAAACGAAAATGTAACACATCATCATTTCAGTGATCAAATCTTCCAAACAGCAACTCGACAAGATCAGACGCGTAGAGTAAGCTGGCGTAAAGCATATAACAATATCTTTTATATAACCCATACCGCACTAACATCCAGGCAGACACTATGTACCCAGTTTCCCTACTATTTCACTAATGAATACATTAACATACCTGGGCAATCTGATCGAATCTCCCAAACAGTTCGTTAAGCGTCTTGACAAGATCAGACGCGTAGAGTAAGCTAGCGTTGCTATATCCTTTATATAACCTATCCCGCACTAATATACAGGTAGACACTATGTTGCAGGCCTTCCTACCATTTCATTTAATCCGTTATTAACGTACCTGGGCAATTTGATCGAATCTCCCAAACAGTTCGTTGAGCGTCTTGACGAGATCAGACGCGCTGAGTCTTTCAGACAGCGGCGTGAAGTTGACGATGTCTGCGTACAATATGCTGACGTTGTTGTGTCTCTGCACGTGCATCTCATGGAACCTCGTCTGCTTGGAGCTGTCAGCGCACGCGTCAGCCATCTTGAGCATTATTGAGCGTTTTACCTGGAACAAAGAGCATTTTATCAAGCAGTTTGTCTTTAATGCGACATCGTGCTTTATTAAGACTTAAAAGACACTGGTTTTTTCCCTTACTGCTAAAGAACAGAAAGTAAGTGTAAATATAAAGTTAATATTAACACTAAAACTACATGAAGTTTTTATTATATCATAAAAGTAGTTGTATGTTCTACATACTAGAATTGACAAATGTTGCAAACTAATACTAAGTAAACTGTTACGGTATGTGTAATACTAGTAATAATACATTATCTCTTTTTTAAATATAACAAGGAAAAATAATAAAACGCTCTTCCTCTCTCTGATTATTTATTTAAAATTTGCTGTGTCCGAGAGTCTCCATAGTTGTTTCTATATCTTTTTATTTTTTACCACCATTAAGTGTACATTATGGATTGCAAAACGATTTGATTTGATTTGAAACTTAATCTGTTCATTTAGGTACTATTATGTATGGATAGATAACTAAAATCCAAAATAAGACGCCTGTAAGTAAGTAGCATTATAAAGACTTTGCACCGACCTAAATCGAATAAAATGTAATTATCCTTAAAATTAATTAATGTTTACAAGTGCTAATTTTCCTTTACAAATGGGACACAAGGCTTATCGACAGAATCATTTACTTGAGACTGTTTGATAAAGGACACTTAATATCTCGGTAATTTCAGGTCATTTACCCCACATATCTAGCTGGAGATCTATTTGGAGCATTCCAACTCATAAATTTCCTTTGGGGAAATAATTATTCCCCTTGCCTATGATTTAAGGGTAAGTCTTATCATAGGTATACTTCAGTTAACAAGTAAGATTTACATTTTCAATTGTGTTTTATTTGGTGACAATCTATTGAAAAAGAAATATAACTTTGCTAAGATTAGTGATTAGTTTTAAATTTTGTAGGCTAACACTGCTTCTATTATAATAAATTATTATTATTAATATAATTATATTTTTATTAATTATTTGTGTTCCGGCCTACGCAATATGAGCTCACTGTGTATAAAACATGAAGGTAGAACGAGCAACATCAACCGTCAAGACGAACGCCACCTCAGTCTGCCCGTGACCATGATACCTGCGAAGGTGGCGAAACGTCGGGATTTAAAATCTAAATACAAACCGCGATAAAATGCGTATAAGTAGTTTTATTTCAGTACCCTTAAATGTTAATATTAGCATAGGTTAAGTTTAGATTTAAGTAGTAATTTAGTTTGTTTAAACTCTCAACGCAGACAATAGGGAAGCACTCTGATAGCATTCTGCTGTATCATCAGAATATAAATCGCTTTTCTAGCAAAATTCTTGATATTGAACTTTTAGTAGACAAGTATTCAATTGATATTCTTTGTTTTTGTGAATCTTGGCTTAAACCAGATATGATGAATTTTAATGTAAATAACTTTGCGATTGCCAGTGCGTTCAGCAGACTTTCAGCTGAGGGGGGTGGGTGTCTGATTTTATGTAAAGATTATTTTAAGTTCAAGGAACGTCAAGACATCTCCTCTTTCTCTGTTGACCGCATATGTGAGGTAGCATGTGCAGAAATAGAATCTCTTATTGTTCTTTGCGTTTATAGGCCTCCCTCATCTAACTTGTTATCATTTTTAATTATAATGGAGGAAATTTTAAGTAAATTATGCCGCAATAATAAATCAATATATATTTGTGGAGATTTTAATGTTAATATCTTGATTGATTCGCCGGATAAATGTAAGCTCTTATCTTTATTTAAGTCATTTAATTTAAATTATATTTTTAAGGAACCAACGAGGATTACTGCAACTTCACTTACTTGCATTGATAATATATTTTCAAATAGTTCAGTGCTAAACTCTAGATTAATACCCGGTGTAAGATCTGATCATATGGGTCAATTAGTTACTATCAAAGCTAAAAGTAAATTACCTGTAGCTAAAGTTATTTCAACCAGGCCCTTAACTAATCATATACTAAATTCATTTAAAAATAATATTACATCAGCCCTTAATTTTAAATATTCTTTTTCTGGAGTTCCAAATAAAGATTATAATTCCCTATTTGGTATTGTACGGGAATCGTTTAACAAAACGTGTCCTCGAAAAGATGTTAAAATCAACTTTAAGCGTAAATTTAATGAGTGGGCTACTAAAGGCATAAGAATAAGTAGGGACGTTCTTTACGGTCTTTATGATGAAAAATCATTCAACACTAATCCTGATTTTCATAACTATGTTAGAAATTATTCCAAAGTATTTAAAAAAGTGTGTTTAGCGGCAAAATCTAGACTTATCAGCAAGCGTATAGACGGATCTGATAATAAAATTAAAACAGTGTGGAAGATCATCAATTCTGAAACTGGGAATAGTATTCAAAGAGATACAGACCTGACTTTGAAAATCAATAATAAAATAATTTCAGACAAGACAGATGTTGCTAACGCTTTTGAAGTATTTTTTTCAAATATACCAGTAGAGGTAACGAAGTCTCTTCCCTCATCTTCTTCAAAAGCAGAATCAATATTAAAAACATCTATAAATAAAAGTTTTCCAAATTTTAATTTTACTCATGTATCTCCTAGTATTGTTAAGAAAACATTTAGTATGCTTAAAGTAAAGACCACTGAAGATTTATGGGGAATTTCTGTCAAAGTACTCCAATCCATAATTGACACTATTGCCCCGATTCTTGCAAAAATCTTTAATGACTGTGTTGATTGTGGCACCTTTCCTGATTTAATGAAACACAGTAAAGTAATACCTATTTTTAAATCTGGATGCAAGAATGATCCATCTAACTATAGACCAGTTTCAGTACTTCCAGCTTTTAGTAAAATATTTGAAAGAATGGTCCTTGACCAAATGATGTCACATTTTAGTAAGAATAATATTTTTCACGAGCAACAATTTGGTTTTACTAAGGGAAGGTCGACGACCGACGCCGGGGTTAAGTTAGTCTCTCACATTTTGGGAGCTTGGGAGGGTTCACAAGACGCCATTGGCATTTTTTGTGATCTCTCCAAGGCTTTTGATTGCGTTGATCATAACACTCTAATCCTAAAATTAAAATACTACGGATTACGAGGACAATCTTTAGATCTAGTTTTGTCATATTTGTCAACAAGACAGCAAAAGGTAGGCGTAAACGGTGTGACTTCACCTGGGTCCTTAGTAAGAATGGGCGTGCCTCAGGGTTCAATCTTAGGCCCCTTTCTTTTCCTAGCATATATTAATGATCTGCCTTTCACAATGTCTAATTTAACGGATATAATTTTATTTGCAGACGATACATCTCTTATTTTTAAAATTAACAGAAAATTGCAAGACTATTCCAATTTAAATAGTACGCTCAACGTGTTGTCAGATTGGTTTTCAGCGAATAATTTGCTACTAAACGCTTCAAAAACAAAATGTTTAAAATTTTCACTTCCGAACGTTCGATCGCATTTGGATCTAAATCTAATGCTTGATGGTAAAAAACTAGAATTAATTAACGAAACGGTATTTCTTGGTGTTACTATAGACTCTAAGTTACAATGGGGCGCTCATATCAAAGCATTGACGAAAAGGTTAAGTTCAGCTGCATTTGCGGTACGGAAAATTAGACAGCTCACGGATATTCCCACGGCAAAATTAGTTTACTACGCGTATTTTCACAGCATTATGTCATACGGCGTTCTGCTATGGGGCTCTGCAGCCGATGTAAATTCTATATTCATCTTGCAAAAACGAGCAATTCGCGCCATTTACTGTATGGGCCCCCGCGAATCACTTAGAGAGAAATTTAAAGAAATAGGTATTCTCACGTTGCCATCGCTTTATATTATGGAAAATATAATGTACGTTCGTAAACATTTAGATAGTTTTAGTGTCAACAGTGATTATCACAACATTAACACCAGAAGTAAAAATAAACTAGTAGTCCCAAGGTTTAGACTAACTAAAACAAATACTAAATCCTTCCTAGGGAATTCTATTCGCTTTTATAATAAATTACCAGATAGTTTAATTCATTTAACTAACAAAAAGTTTAAAACGTGCGTGAAATCCAAACTAATAGGAAAGGCTTATTATAAAATCAGTGACTATGTAGAGGATAAAAGCGCGTGGATTTAGGACCTTCTGCACATGTGGCCTCCCTGGCGGTCCGTTAGTTCATTTGCCTCATCTTGTTGTTTCATCTTTCTCGATTAGCTTCCCCACGGTCTCTATTCGTAGAAACCTTTTGACATGCCTTGACATTCCTGTTAGGGTTTAGTTAGGACTACATATCTTTTGTATGTAAAGCTATTTAATTAGATATTTGTTTTTTCTTCTTTTAATTATTGAGTTTAGTCTTTTTTTTATTATTCTCATTCTTTTCGCATAGGCGACCTTTGTAAATGTGACAACAATGTAAATTTGTTGCGTGTCCCTTTTCATTTTTCTTCCATTTTGGATGTTATCATTTACAATAAACTAAACATTTTGCTATTTACGCTGTTGTCGCATATTTGTATATTTTTTTTATATATAATTGTATTTTTTACATTGATGTTAACCTTTTTTTTAAAAGAGTAACCAATGGAGTTTCTTGCCGGTTCTTCTCCATTGGAATGACATTTTGGAACCTGCAACTAGAGTCAGTAATTTAACGTTTTAAAAGAGCTTAAAAAGGCCTACTTGAAATAAAAATATTTTGATTTTGATTTTGATTTTTTGAGTTAATTTTGCATGCTTTAATTTTAAGTAAAACATGTATGATCTCAAACTAATGTAACATCTTTACATTATACCATATTTTATACAAATAAATATACTTATTATTCTCTTTATTTTTTTTAAATACATACAAAATACATTTTTAAATATATACAATAAAAACTAAAAATATACATTTAAAAATATAAAATGTAGCTTCCAACCGGCCTCGGGACGGGGTCCAAGCTGCCGGTGGTTAGGACTCCAGAGAGAGGAACCTCCTCACAATACGCGCCGTGTCGAGAAGTACCGCTTTCTGAATCAAACCCTTGACCCAGGCACCTAGCGAGAGCCTCTTAAGGTGTTGGTCGAGGCTCTTGGCTATTATGCCGTTGGCTGTAACGACTATCGGGACAATCATTGCTGAGTCCACCTCCCACATGTCGACAACCTCGTGCGCTAAATCCAAATATTTTAGTTGTTTTTCTTTTTCAGCTTTCACGAGGTTCTCGTCATGAGGAATTATACTTATTATTATTTCTTTATTTCACAATAAACATATAAAATACATTTTTAAATATATAAAAAAAAAGAAATATACATTTAAAAATATAAAATATAGTGTCCAACCGGCCTCGGGACAGGGTCCAAGCTGCCGGTGGTTAGGGCTCCAGAGAGAGGAACCTCCTCACGATACGGGCCGTGTCGAGAAGTACCGCTTTCTGAATCAAACCCTTGACCCAGATGCCTAACGAGAGCCTCTTGAGGTGTTGGTCGAGGCTCTTGGCTATTATGCCATTGGCTGTAATGACTATCGGGACGATGATTGCTGAGTCCACCTCCCACATGTCGACAACCTCGTGCGCTAAATCCAAATATTTCATTTGTTTTTCTTTTTCAGCTTTCACGAGGTTCTCGTCATGCGGAATCGTTACATCAACAATCATCGCCCGTCGCTCTGATCGATCTATCACCACTATATCAGGCTTATTGGCTACAATAGTCCTGTCAGTGATGATAGATCGGTCCCAGTATAATGTGACATGACCATTATCCAGAACTGGGTCGGGAACATACCTGTAGTACGGAACCTCAGCTTCCACAAGTTTGTATCTCAAAGCAAGCTGCTGATGGATAATTCTGGCCACTTGGTTATGCCTGTGCAAGTATTCGCCGTTAGCAAGACGAGAACAACCGGAAATTATATGTCGTATGGACTCACCCGGACAGTGACATGCCCGACATATGTCCACTGTCCCGTCCTTTATTATATATTTTCGGTAATTATTCGTCATGATAACTTCGTCCATAATTGCACATACAAACCCTTCGGTTTCTCCAAAGAGATCACCGAAGCGTAGCCAGGCCACGGACGCCAAGAAATCTACATCGGGCCCATGAAGGGACCGATAAAAGCGTCCGTGTAGCTCCTTGCTTTGCCATACATCCCTGCGGTCCTTGACGCTCAGTACGACAGGTTTGTGCCAGTTCTCTTTGCCCAAGGAGAGCGGTGTGAAGCCCTTATCCACTACCACCACATCTCGATGCATCCCCACGTCGACTTGGAGAAAATACTCCCTGAGGTTACATACCTCGCGATTATGGAGGGTCTTAGCATTTAGAAAGCCTCGACCCCCGCATTTCCGCGGGATATATAACCTCATTACTGAAGAGCGTGGGTGATGCATTCGATTTGCGGTTAATAGTGTCCGGACTCTCCTATCCAAGGCGTCTAACTCAGTCTGAGTCCACTTGAGTATGCCAAAGGAGTACATCAACACTGGCATGACCCAACCATTAAAGGCAAGCACCCTGTTGCCGCCTGACAAAAGACTTTTCAGTACTTTGTTCAGGCGGCCAAAGAAACGTGTCAGCAATGATTGTTTCATGTCAGCAACGTCGATGCCTAACGCCTCTGACATACCCAAGTATTTGTAGGTATCCGCTGCAGAAAGTGACCTTAGATTTATGGAATCCGAGAGTTGTATACCCTGGGATTCCACAATCCCACCTTGTTTTACATGCATGACCGCACATTTGTCCACACCAAATTCCATCCTGATGGAATTACTGAAGCTTTCAGTGATCTTCAGTAACCCCATCAGTTGCAATTCATTGGAAGCAAACAGCTTAAGATCATCCATGTACAACAAGTGGGAAATTACCTGACTTCCTCTCCGCAGCGAATAGCTCAGCCTCGAATTCTCGAGCAGAGTGCTCAAAGGGTTCAAGGCCAAGCAGAACCACAAGGGACTCAGACTGTCGCCCTGGAATATTCCCCGCTCAATCCTTATTGGTTCGCCACTCTGTTGAATATCTCGACATCCTGGATAGCGAAGTACTGTAGTCCATCGCCGCATACATGACGACAAGAAAGCGCGTAGAGTTGTATTGAGTTGTACTTATTATTATTATTACGCTTTACTGTTGATGTATTTTATGATTATGTAATTTTAATGGTGTTCAATAAACAATATTCTATCTATCTAAATCTTATTTACATAATTTTGTTATCATTGACGTACGCACCATGGTTTATTCAAACTCATTTTTCAGGCTAATCTTGAAAAATGGTTAAACCCATATTTTGATGGACATTACAGATTTCCAATCACCCCTAATTGATGTTATGAATTTCGGGACCTTTTATGAAATCTCTTAAAATTTTTGACAGCTTTAATATCGATACAGCTGAGAACTAAATTAGGTTTTTAATTAAGGGCTTTAAAACGTAGATTAAAGGGTGGTATTTTCTTCAAAATGATTTGAAATAGATGCTGTATTATTTTAAAATTTCTAAAACTGTTTTTTTTTATTTATGGATATCATTTTATAATTTATTTTTGAAAACATATTTCAAAGCGATGTTACAGCGTATTGTATCTTATTTTGTGATAAGCTCCTGAAGAAAATGTAATAGCAAATGTTTGCACAGTGTTAATCACGGTCATGTGTAAAACAGGCATTACTATAGGCGATGAATAGAAGGCAACGGTAAAGTAAGACCTTATTGTAAATAAATAAAAAAAAAAACATACATTAGACGCCATATTAAAAAGTCCTAACAAACTTACATTTGTAGTTCGAAAGTAAATAGATGGCACTATAGGTCTATAACTCTATATTATATCCGTCAATTAAACTTGATTAAACTACATACTTATATGGCATGGTTTTAAAACGTCTTTTTGAATAATAGGTTTTACATCTCACTTGATACAAACACCGGGCCAGTACCAATGTAACTTTTCAAAGTTATATGTACTTTCTTAGTTACTCTAAGACACTTCTGACAAATGGTGAAGGAAAACATCGTGAGGAAGCCTGGATTCTAAAACTGGGATCTGAAATCGCCAATCCGCAATTGAGCAAGCGTGGTGATCAAGGCTCGTGCCTTCTCTATATGGGAAGAGGCCTCTGCCCAGCAGTGGGGACGTTTATAGGCTGGAATTATAATACAAACACACATTGATGCAATAACTTTAAGCATGTATGTTTTAAGCAGACAATGTACCTAATTTTGCTTAATGAATTGCAAAATAGCGCCTATAAGGAAAAATTCACGCAAAAAAACTTTGAATCATCTAGTATTACAAAACGGTAATTTTCTAAGAAATATGAATGAGTTGGGATTCACCATATGGTATGTGGGTGTGGCCTTGTTACTCAGATAACTATAATTATGACGTATTCGTGACGTCACTTGTCCTTAGAATGGGGTCAATCAAAGGAATGTTATGTGCTCATACAGTTATAATGTATAGAGTGATTTGGGGGTTAATGGTGGTATATAATTTGATTCTGATTATTTATTGATCAAAGGAATTTTGATTGTAATTAGAGTACACTTATCTACTTTGACTTTATTTACGTTACATACTTTGCTTATGATTGATTTTCGGTCAATGCTATTGATTAAATAATAAGATTGTAACTTACTTAAAGTTACTTGGCTATATAACAAACAAGATAAAACAGTAAAAGGGGAGTAGTCTACAACGGCGTAAAAATTACAATTACGTAAATACAAATCGTTATTTTAAAAGAAACCTGCTTCAAAATAAGTCTTACATTTATTTCCTGTGGATCCCACTGTCAAACCTGGACCAAATCGAAATGGGACCACACAGAAAGTACCTAGATCCAGTAGCATTCAAATAAAAAAAAGAATCAAAATGGGTTCACCCAGTCGAAAGTTATGAGGAAACAAACATAAAAAAATATTATTTTTTAACACCATTAATGTAACCTATGTTTAACCAAATAAATCATATTATCAAAATGGGTTCACCCAGTCGAAAGTTATGAGGAAACAAACATAAAAAAATACAGTTGAATTTAGTACCTCCTCCTTTTTCGAAGTCGGTTAAAAATAAAGGTCAAATTGTTATTATGCTAGTTCGTTACCTACATTGAAAACGCTACCGAAAAAAATAAAAAATATCATAATAAAACAAAAATAAAATGTGGATAATATGCTAATTATAGGTACCTACTTTATAAAAAAGTTGGCACTAATTTATCATTTTTAATTCGGGGAAAACCATGCAGACAGTTCACAACTCAGACCCAAACACGGTACGATAACATTCGAAATTCAAATCATTTGTCACCGGCCTGTTATCGGTAAAGTCCGGTGACGTCACACGTGTAGGTCAAATAATATGTACCACTTTCACATCCTTACGACTGGCTGGCGATAATTGGAATAACATTTTCAAATTTAGAATGGAGGACAGTTTATTTGTATGAGAAAAATACCCATTTATGGTATGTATATGAGTCATATAAGTTTAATGCTTCATTTGCTGTGTTAAGTACAGTAAATTATTTTAATTTAAATATGGTTTTGTGAATTGTGCCATTTTATTTTAATTGTTGATTGCCGGTCTCTATAAGTATTGTACCGGAAAACAACAATAAATAACTACAGAAACATAACCGACATTGGCATGATTTGATTTTACTTTTCTAACACTTTACTAAATATGACGCTTTACCTAACATAATTTACTATCAATTATTGGTCCTAAAAAAAAAAATCTCATTCAAAATTCACGCGGTTTCTTTATTTCATGACATGTGTAAAGAACGCGTTCTCTAAGCGGCCGGACTATAGGTACACATTAAAGAAGAAAATAAAACGAATACATTTTTAAATAAGCTAAAACGTTTTCTAGAAATAAAATGCTACTACACAATAAACGAATTTTTCGATTATAAACTAAACTAAAACTAAATAAATCAAACACATTAAGAACAAAAATACTACATAAATAATATTATATAAATAGAATATATTAAATACATATACAAAACTCTCTTCCTCTCTCCTAAGTTTTTGCTGTGCCCGACAGGGTCCATAATGTTTCTGTATCATTCTATTTTTAAGACCATTTATGTAAATTATGGAACGCAATAAATTATTGAGTATTGAGTATTGTAATGATTTTTCTCAAAATATCGATCGAGCTGTCTAGTCGAAGCTACGTGACATAAAGCTCGTGCTCACCCAGTGCGTAACTCCCACAAACAGTAGACAATCAAATTTGATGCGTTGACGTAGGAACGCATTGAGTGCCAAGAATCCGTAATTTGAAGTTGTGGTATTTTGTCTTTGCACACGTCATTACGGTGAAGAAAACCCGTAATTATGTTCAGAGTTTAAAGAAACTTAGATGAAATTTGACGAAATGTAGTATCTATTTCTCCCGACTTCTAAAAAGGAGGAGGTTCTCAATTCGAATGTATTTTTTTTATGTTTGTTACCTCAGAACTTTCGATTGTATGAACCGATTTTGATAATTATTTTTTTATTGAAAGCTGGTGCTTCCCGTGTCCCATTTCAATGTTCTTGGTCTTTGGACAGTGAGTTTCATTAGATAACCATATAAGTCTTGTTTTGAAGTTTTTTTTTTCCTGGCTGACTAGCACTCGTAGACTTGCAAATAATAAGAAATTAGGGACAATGTATTTAATTATTTTTAATTACCAATGAAATTAAAATCATTCCTATGTACTAATTTAAGTACAAAGTAACTAGTCTAGTCTAAAATATGATTTTAACTACAAAAATTGGCCAGTTTTCAGAATGTCTTATAACAACACATTGCCGTCCCACTTTAGATAATTTCAGAGAGAAACTATAAATAAAATTGTTGACGAACAAGTGATAATTACTTTGTTTATTCTAAATACGGAATATTTACTACATTTATACGGAATATGTGGCGAAAGCGTATTGTTTGGTTATTAAAAAGTTTGTTATGTTTTTGCTTCGATAACAGCTATTTTGGTGTTCTGTGATAAGAGCTTGTTTGAATTGTGTTATGTCGTACTTAGTAACGGGTTATGTGGTTTTTGAGCTTGGAATTATGTTTCGCGCCTATTTTCGTGTAAGGCGATTATGTTATTTTTGGAGAATATATTACGAAATTCTATTTATAACTAGCTGTACCCGGCATGCATTGCAATGCAATTTTTTCTACCTAGCACCTGCCTACTACCTACTTACTACCACTTAGGGGTATGAAAAATAGATAGTAGCCGATTCTCAGACCTACTGAATATTATGCATATAAAATTTCATAAAAATCGGTCAAGCCGTTTCGGAGGAGTATGGTAACTAACATTGTGACACGAGAATTTTATATATAAGAAGATTTTATGTCACTACCCAACATTATTTTGTTTATAAATTAAAAAAATATTACAATTAAAATGGCACGTTTAAATTGAAACCACAATTAGATATTTTTGTTATCGTAATTATTGTAATAGCAAATATTGAAAAGTTCGCTAGTTTAAAATTATGCCGTTAAGAGTCATGCTGTCTCGGTCACTTTAAGATGTTAAATAGCATTATTATGCTTGCATTATAAAATTCTCGTGTCACAATGTTAGTTACCATACTCCTCCGAAACGGCTTGACCGATTTTTACGAAATTTTATATGCATATTCAGTAGGTCTGAGAATCGGCTACTATCTATTTTTCATACCCCTAAGTAGTAGTAGGTAGGTAGTAGGCAGGTGCTAGGTAGAAAAAATTGCATTGCAACGCATGCCGGGTACAGCTAGTAATAATATAACATACATAACATAAAATAACATAATTATAGACATCTAAGAACGTGTTTAAGTTAATTCGTGTAACAACATTAAGGAGTAAGTTCTCGAAAGATCTTACAAATGAAGTGGCCTCTTTTAGCTAGGGTAGTTTGTAAAATCATTGGTTATGTTATAATTTACTCTTTTTAAACAACGCATAAAAGTTATATTCTTTAAGTACTTACTAGGTCAACATTCAGTAAATCAATGATGATTATCATGTATTACCTTAAGTACCTACTTAGCCTACTAAATATTAAACCTAATGGTAAACGATATCGATCGTCATTACCATAACTTAATTACTATTCTACTAACAATCTGATCACCTCATATCCCATTGGGAATTGATAATCGTACAGTTGCATAGAATATTAAATAGGTTACCGAGCTATGATTGATTGTCATTAGTTCAATGTAATTTAGTAACGGAACAAATGACGAGCGAAATAATGAAATAATAACTCTTCTTATTATTTTTAATAATAAATAAATAAATGCGGACAACATCACATACATTGCTCTGAATCCAAAGTAAGTAGCTATAGCACTTGTGTTACGGAATTCAGAAACAACGAAGGTACCACAAGCACCCAGACCCGAGGCAATGCAGAAAAGTTGGTTTCTACATTGACCTGTCCAAGAATCGAACCCGGGACCTCCTTAACTCCTCCTCCATAACTTTATATGTAAATACTTTATGTTTCTTATGTCTTTTGATGTTCTGTACGACTACTCGTTTTTATTAGTTATATATATACATAATTAAATGCATTTAATTTATTGCGATATCTTAGTGTTTAACTCACAGGTATTTTTTGCAAAAATAATGTGAATTTCCGTGTAAATTCTTAAATTATGACGCAGTTAAGATATTTGTGAATTATAACAGGAATTTAAAATTAAGAGCAAAAACATTTGTATTTTTTTAAGGCCTTTCCAGGTGATAGGGCGATGATAATTTCTGTATGATTTTCCTCACTTTTTCCACTGTCTTTTTTTTTAATATTTATACCTCATTCTGTAAAGAAGATTTTATTAGGCTAGTTATAAAATATATACACCTGCCTACCCCTTTACAAAATCAAGGATTGTGAAACATTTAATACAAAAACGATAAAAAGATGTACTTTTATCAGAAGCAAATGGCGTTTTTGATTGTTTGTTTACATTCGGTACACAATAAAAGAAACTTATCTAGAAGATAAACTGTAGATATGATAACCAGGCCAATATTGGTGCAAAAGTCTGATAAGTTACAGGGACACTATTGGTGCAATTGCAAGTCTGAAGTGTTGCAGACATAATAAAATATGAGGCACTTTCGAAAAATCCGAAAAGTTTCGACAATTTTCAGATAAGTATTTTTATTAAAATTAGGTAAATATAATTTTAATTGACACGTAGCTATGTTAATTCAACTATCTTTCTTGTTACAAGTATCATCATTCTTCGTTTGTTTATGAAATCATATTGGTAGAGTCTAGTGATACCAATGATTTAAGTTTTTCCGTTTTTAATTATCAACTTATTAATTTTTCATTATGTATAGCTAAATATTTGTAGTTAAACCTAATTACAATAATTACATTTCCATTTAATAAAAAAATTAAACCTAGACAATCTATGAATTTAACAGAAAGTTACAATACTGCGACAGTATGAAACTGATACTAATCGTATAGATAACTTTATGACCGGGTTACAATAAACTTAGGTATAACAAAAACATACGTTGGGGGTGATAAATATTGGTGTTGACATGACTGTAAATAATTTCTACGAAATTGCTGTAACAATTTCACGAAAATGGTTTCATTTGTTAAAATTTGGGTTTTCCTCTTTAATTGCTAGAATTATGGCAGTTACAAGTATAGGTTACTATTATAGTATAATTATGATTTGTTATAATATTCATACTTTCTTATACTTATGTGTAAAACTATAGACATATAATTAAGAACGCTTGTAGAGTATTTTTTTTTTAATTTAACTACATAATAACAATTTATTATGTTATCCCGATGCCTGGCAAAATCCTCAATTTTTTTTTTTTTTTTTATAGTTCTAAACTTTGGCCCAGTATGTTTCAGAAAAATATTTTTACCCTCGCTATCTTTTTGGAGATGATGCTTGAATGTAGGTAAACCAATATTCAGACAGTTTTTATGTCCGAGAATTTAATATCGGTGAACAATAAATAATAATGGACTTTTAAAATGGAGTTTTCGTACAAAGAGCTCCAGTAGCGTTCTCGTTGGGTTTTAAAGTAAATAATAAACTTAATAAAGTTTATTATTAGTGTACTAGCTGTGCCTGCGACTTCGTTCGCGTGGATGACAAAACTTATCAATGAGTTTTTCACCGCAAAATTAAGTTTGTTTTTTATTGTTTATACTTTTCCGGGATAAAAACTACCCAGTGTGGTGCCCAGGATAATAAAGAATAATTATACCAAGTTTCATCGTAATCGAACCGGAAGTTTTTGCGTGATACATGAACAAACAGACAGACAATTTTTTTTTTTTCACACTTTTGGGTTCGGTGTCGGTCTAGTAACACCCACCACCATTTATTTTTTTTATATTTTAAATGTACAGAATTTTCACTTTTACAGATTTATTATAAGTATATAGAAGATAAGGCGAGTGTGAATGAAAGCGTTGGAAAGGGTAGACCTAGGCGGACGTTTCAAGACCAAATCGGAGACGTCTTGAAAAAAGGCCAGGTCAAGAGTACCCTAAACCGAAGAGCATGTATGAAGGGAATAATGAAAGTGGACGAAGCGAAACAAGTATGTATGGATCGTAGCAAGTGGAAAGAAGTGGTATCTGCCAACCCCAACGGGAAACAGGCGTGATTATATTGTATGTATGTATGTATAAAGTTAATTAGTATATTTATGTAATAACTTGTAGATGTGGCAATTAACTGACCTATATTATTATGTAGATAAGTAAGTTTGGCTATTATTTATTATGACTATTTTAGCCGAATATAAGCCAAATCAAATTATTTGAAGATAGCACAGCTGATAGGTATCTATTTGTGGTAAATATATTATTAATAAGTATTAGTGTTCTTATCTTAGTTTATTGTTTTTCTATTTGGCTTTTTAAAGTTTCCGTATTCTTATTACGTATTACTAAGTATATAAATCTAATCTAAAGTCGTATGTTGACAAAATAATGTGCATAATATTACTCTTTGATATTTTTATATAAACATGTTTTGAGGACACATGATTAATAAAATTTAATAGTTATTATGTGTGGAAACAAAATTACAAAAAAAAACAATATATCAGACGTGAATACCATTCCAAGACTGTTTTCAACAAGCTACCATACAACATACTATGTAATTAACATAACATAAAATACCATCACGCCTGTATCCGAAGGGTTAGGCAGAAGTGTACCAATGTACACCCACACTGCCTGCCTCGTTGGCCTAGTGGTTCTAAGCGCGACTGCTACGCTAGAGGTCTTGGTTTCGATTCCCAAGTCGACCAAGGTGTTATTGGGTTTTTCTATGAAATTCTCAGTAGCAGGTCGGAGTTTGGATTTGTGCCCGGTTAGTGGCAATAGGCTCGCCCCCTATTACATGGGACCTAAACATACCGGCGAACTGTGGGTGTACTGTGGGTGGGTGAATTGTGGGTGTACACCTCTGCCTAACCCTTCGGGGATACAGGCGTGATGGTATGTTATGTTAATGTTGCATTTAGTTTCTACGACGGGGGTTTACAAACTATCAAATCACATGCACAAAGATCACCCGAACTTAGAGCAGGCATGTTGATCCCAGCGTTGCACACTGGTCATTGGCACGGTGACCTAGTCAAATTAATTATTATAATGGATAATAGGATGTTATTGGTACGTTATGCCATTTCCTGGACCACAACAATGGACCTCATCTCAATGGCGAGCCTTTTTCCCTATGATTGTTTATTTATTTTGAATAAACGGTGTGTGATGGAATTTGTTGTAGTTGTAGGCGAGATGAGAAGATTATGGTTATAAACAAAAGTGGTTTTATTGGCTATTTAAGGTTACTAAACCGTGTGGTCTTTGATTTACACCAACTCATGTCAACATACTAGTTCTTTATCAGCCTTCAGTATTTCACAGCTGAAAATATGCCTCATTAACGTTAACGTTTGTTGTTAGTTTTCTATCCTGTATGCCAGTGGGCAAAAGAAAACAGCACCTATAAAAAAAAAACTCAGTCTTTTATTAGTAGGTCCTCGAATCTATTATCTCTACTAATAGAAGACACATTTAAGCACGATAGAAATAACACGACTTAAGAAATATTTTACAAAATTTAACGTAACAGGTACTCAGTGACGAATGTCCAACACACACAATAACTCAAAGGAAAACTAAAACTTACGCAAGATTGCACAGCAAACTACGTCATAGGTAATACAAACACTAAATACCTAACTTCGTCTTAATAAGTATGACAGAGAATTCTTATCAGCTTCGTCGAATAAGATTCAGGTTACAAACGATAACTGTACCCGTACCATGATCTCCTAAAGCAGTACTATCCCGGTTGTGGAAGCGAGACGGCGCACTAAACTGCGCATAGCGTTGTCCCGCTTACTCAACGGCAAGAGTACTGCGTTAAGACGTCATGGTAAGCGGACTGTTTGTCTAATGAATAGATTGATGCTGTATAATCATGTTATGACTAACGCAATACCGAGAAGTGAGTTCGGAATGGCGAGAAATGCAATGGTTTTCATATTGAGGAAGTCGTAAGCGAATGTAAACATTGATAATGACTGTAAAATGGCTATTTGGAAATTTTATTCAGTTTGTAGAGTTAACAAGTTGGGTTACAAATGAGTATTGAGTTAGTGATTAACATTAAAATATTGTTGAACTGGAGAAAATAAGTAATCTCTTGGAAAAAAATAAAGCTTACAAAAAAATGCGTTAAAGAAAAAAACACCAAGCTATTGTATTTTTTTTTTATTTTAATTTTTTGATTATTATTTATTTTGAAAAGTCCTTATAGTTCGATTTATGTATAGCTTAATTAAATAATTAGAAATATTTACTGAATTATCGTGAATTGATGTTATATTATACTTGTTTAATAATATAAGAATAATTTTAGAAATTTAAAAAAAAAATCTAATATTACCTATAAGAAAAATGTTTCAGTACCTATGTTGTATTCGAGTTATCCAAGTTGCAAAAAACCAAGTAATAGCGTAGGTTTGAAATTTCTTAGGCTTATTTATAAATACAGACGCACGTTAATGTGTTGGAACAACGTGACCAATTCAGGCCATTATAAACTGACGCTCTTAAACGATATTCATTAAATAAATCGATTGACCTATTACCTAATTCATTTCAACAATTAGGTAATCGATAGACATTTATATGTCAATAGCAATTATGTAACTGGTATATTTGGATCATTATGAGAACATACATTTCTTAAAAGATACTCTTTACCTCGTGAACAATCCTAGTACCGCGTGATATTTAAAAATATGCATGTCAAACAGACAAATAGCAACCTAATTGACTTGGAACAAACATTGGATCACACAAATGTGTTGGTCCAAGCAGGGTACTCGCGTAAAGTTGCTACTTGCTACCTTGTACCTCTCGGCTATTCTAACATTCAAATTATATTATTATCAGGTATTTTTGTACCGTCTCTCTATGTTTAGGGCTGGGTGAGCCAATTTTAAATGATCTGACACGTCAAACTCGCCTCGCCATCTCCATGTGGGCCCGCTGCGATTTCAATGGTAATGCAGTTGGACCAATTGGGTCGTCATTTAGCCCGTTTTTTTCTACCTTGAATTTGCCCAAGCTATGTTGGGGTCAACTTAAGTCTTACCAGATTCAGTTAAATACCGTTTTTAAATGGAGCGACTGCCTTTGACCTCTACATACTCCACAACCCATTTTTACTTCTCAACACAGTATTAATAGTGAAACTGGTTGCAAATAATATAATTGTGTTAAGTAAAGTCCAAGTTAAGACTTGAGTAACTCCACGTATGGTGTAACTGGGGTAAAGAGTACCGTTACAAACTCGCCTGACCAATTATTAAACTGAACCACTTTTTAATGTTAACTGTAGCCTGGAAAGCTGATGTAACAAGTTTTTAAAGACAAGGAATGAACCGATATTTTGTAAAAAATGGTTTTAAATTGATGTCGGTTTTGCTAACACTTACTTCATCTACAGCTTATATGTATGTAAGATAGTTATAGTTATAAAGGTTAGGTAAATAGATTGGTTTAAGAATAAGACGTCAGAGAAAAAAACTGAATTTGATCTGTAAACTTTGCGTATGGACCCCGACCATTTATCTACTAGGGCACAACGACATGTACATTGTACAAGTATTTTTTTCTCGAACATTTCTAACTAACAGTAATCCTTAAAATTCTTTACTATCCATCTTATAAAGGCCGTCGGTGTCCAACTTCAACTTAACTTGTATGGAATATAAACGTAGAGTCACTTGGTCAGTCACGTAGACACGGATGACGTATTGACTCTAAGTAGGCCTACCTATACTCTATCATGAAGGTATTGCTGTATAGATCAGTTATATTGCATCATGGTGGGCTACCGTTCGCAGAATAGACACTTAGCATAACCAGTTTGTTGGTAAAGCGAAAAGGGCGTCATAGTTAACAAATAACAACATCCTGTATCTGTCTTAAAAACGGCAAATGAATTCAAACAGAAAGAGTATTTCAGACCCTTTAGCTACTTATACAAATGTTTTTATTTATTTCCGAAATACCTTACTCTTAATTATTAAGAGTAAGATTAATATAATATTATATAAGATAATAATTATTTACAAAAATCTCTACCCACGAAAACTTCTCAGGGTTTATTTATGTGTGTCAAAACTTTAAATTATCATAGAATTTCAAATTTACTTTGTACTACTATTACTTTTATCGGACATGTAATTTATTTAGCAGTTTTACTGCAGCAAGAGTCATTCTCATTGATCACCAGACTGGTTTTTTCTTGCCAGTGACATCTGATTATGAAATTCAAGTAATATCACGTCACTTCTTTTGCCCCCATCGTCAGAATACTATCTTATCACATAGACACACAGATTTCATTTGAAAAACTGTTCTAGTATTTATATAAAAACCATCAAACACTGACTCACTCAATTACTTGTAAATTAGCAATCATAAACAAACACTGAATCTTTTATCTTTTTTGAGTTAATAATGATGAAGTGATGCATAAAATACACTTTCTGACGTTTCGCAAAAACATGATAATTTAAGTATGATGTAATTATACGATAGGAATTAAAATTGTCTGGTGTAATGTGGGTGTGTGATCTATCTTTATGGGCCCTGCTATCTCTGAGACTCTACTTTATAGACGATTTAGCGTTGTCAGCTTGTAAATATCCTTCAGCAGGAAAAATGGCTCTTTCCAAACATTTACTCGTATTTAATGACATCACATATACTCACAATGGGGTGGTAGTGTCACCAGATTTCATCACTACATTTTTTTTTGTGACTGTGTCTAACGACAAAAACCGTACAGTTTAACATCAAACCAGCCTATATCAGTCCACTGCTGTACATAGGTCGTCTCCTACCCTTTCTAGGTCATCTTTTGTAGGTCCTATCTTCTCTGTCACCTGTCTAGTGCCTAAAGTTTTCTAGTGTAATTTGGGCATTGACGCATAAATTCGGTCTTCAAGTCACTAGGCCATCAATACATTATGTCTTCCCCTGAAGCAAATAACGGTATTAAACAAGAAACAAAACTTGTTATCGAAACAGTTCGCAAATATATCATTATCAAATTGATTTATTTGAAGGGCTTTGAATAGTGTGTTGCTAAACTAATGATAAAAGTTCATAAACTATGAGTATTTGTTTAGAAATGCCAATTATTTATCTTAGATAAAATTGCAAACATTTATGTTGTACATTTTGTTATTTATTTTGGCAAGAGAGAACTGATGTGGAAACATGTACAAACATACATACCATCACGCCTGTATCCCCGAAGGGTAAGGCAGAGGTGTACCAATGTACACAAACAGTTCGCCGGTATGTGGAAAAATGTAGAGCTGATTAATTTTTTTGTTACCTTTATTTAATGTCAATAGTCGTTGATTTTTTGTAAGATATCCGGGATAATAGGTACCATTCTAACCTTCATTATTTCTTTAAACATGTGAGACATTTGAACTAAAAAATATTTCCTTAAAAACATTCAACACTATTTTTCCCCCGACACAACATTACATAGCATAGGAAAAAGCTATGTTATCTATTTCAACAGTGACCTCTTTACTAACATCCTACTTTCATTTGATAAGCGATATTGTCCCGCTTTTATTAAATACTCAAACGCACTCGTTACAAAACTGTGATAAGACAGTACCGAAATGTAGAGTTATAACCGCAATCTATAGATTTATGAAGTATCATAAATCCAAAGATAATTTGATTAAAAACTTCAAATTAGTATCACTTGCTGATTGCCACAGTTAAAGAATACATCTGCTCAAACTGAATGAAACAAAAACAAAACAAGACGCTTCGAAATTCAATTAAACTCGCACTGCTTTTTGTCCTCTAGGCAGAATTTAGTCTGTCATAATATTTTTTCCTCAGCCTACTCCGTTTGGGTAAAGGTCTATTATATATTATTGTCATTAAAAAGATTAATCCTAATTAAAGAAACATGTAAACAAAGATAGCCCGCCCCTCTACATCACTCACACACGTGTGAATCATCGAATACGTACGCTAGACCGGCCCGCCAGAAACTCGCGAGCGTTCGACGCATCGACTCGTGCGCATATCGTTATACAGAGTGCTCCGATATTTTTTTTTGTACTTTTCTTGTATGATGCTATTGCAAGCATTTTGTTTGTGATAAGTGAGTGTTTTACTAAGTGAATTATTGTGAAGTGCTGTGTTATAAGTTGCTAAAATGTTTCCTAGGATTCAGGGATTGGTGAGTACAAATATTTTTTAAATATTACTATGGTAACCAAATTGTTGTTAAGTTCTAGTATTAAATATTTGAATAATTGCGTGCCTGCTTAAATTATGAATAAATTAAAACAAACGTGTTAATTTAAATTATTGTTGCTAAAAGCGGACGTCGTTCTAGATTTAGATTGCAATTATCAAATCAAAGCATTAAGTACACCAAATGAGAACAGCAATTATTAGTATTAAACAAAAACAATATAATGTTTTATCGATCGTATTGAGAACATAGTAGAGTTCATTCACTCTAAGGAACGGCGGCTTTAAACAACACGTGTGACGTCAAACCCCATAACATGTCCAGACAACTTCCCCAAACAAGTTTCTGTAACCAATAACTGTATTCGATGGGGATTTATTATTCTTAAGAAGGAAAATACTCTAGGTATCCAAGGTCAGAGTAAATGTGTGTCAGGCCATATGCGTACAGGATGCGCTTGCAATCCATATGGTCGATTAAACGAGCTTAAGTGCAGCTAAGTGACTTTTTATGGTGATGGCGAAAGGCTATTTTTATCCTTGACTGGAGATGTTGAAAGATAGTTCCCGTTATAAGAGCATGTTAAACGATAAGTAGGATTTTTTTTTTTTTTTTTTAATTCATCTAGTTTTTTTATACTAATACTTCTGGGGTAACAAGTTCATTATGAACGGCAGTACTTAGTATTCGTTTAACAAAAACAATTGGTAACAAAATTCTCCGAAACTTACTAAGTGACACAGTATTTAGAAATGTTTTTCAAACGCCACTAGTCACGCTTAACCTCATTCAAAAGAAAAGGATACCAAATAAGCTCTAGAAAGTCTAAACCCAAGTGAATCATATAGATAATCGAATGACCTATTTATCGATATTGATCTTGCAAATTAGCGTGTAGGAATTTTGATCACGTTCGAACGATTTCACTACGGTGAGAAGGAAAGGCCACGTGCGGTGGGCACGTACGTAGATATTTACAATAATACGGCACTTACTCTAGATTTACGTGATACCTCATGAGGAAATGCGTGTGATTGAGGCGTCCGTGCAGTGAATGTAACGTAAGACGGTATAGCTACTAAAGAACATGTAACAGATAGACTAATAAAATGTTAGGTTAAGGTTATTGCGACGTTACGTAGGAAGCATTCAGTTCAGTTAATGTAACATCCAGTAAAGTACATTAAAATAGATTCTACGATCTAATCTAAGTAGAACAAACTGTGTATGCTAGTCAATTGAAACAAAGGACAGATGAAAGATATACTGCTAGAAAATGATGATGTTGATTGTTTTATGGTTTTGGTATTTAAAATCTAATGGAGTACCGAGTACATCAGATAATTTAAAGCCCAACAATGGAGCTGACGCCTTTGTCTTTCCACTAAATAAGACATTTTCAAAACAAACCATGTTGCAAGAGTCATAACAACAAATCGCTGCAGTGAATTAATCCTTTGTATATTATTGAGAGCAATTTTCCTTCAACGTTAATTGGTTGCCAAGTATTCAATTGTTTCATTTTTTCCGCGACAATCTATATTATCTATCTGAGTTATACTTAGAACTATAATATCAGATGGTGTTATTTCTAACCTAACAATTTATCCTTCGATAATACCTTTGTGATTTGAGAATTACGGTGTACCGAGAAATTGGGTTTAACTATCAACTAATTTATTCGGTCAGGATTAAAATTTCTCAACTGATATAACTAAGACTTGATTCTCGAAATTGCTACCATTTGCAGAAGGTCTATTAGCTCTTTTTGAAGTAAACAAAACAATGGGTTTTTTTAAAACACTTCATTGTCATTCTCTCGGGGACTACCTATGTTCTTTTATGGAATGTGGGTGAACTTGGCGAAGGCTTGAAGTTCAATGGAATCCTTGTCCAAGACAATTAAGGGATAGCTCGTCACTTAGTCATAACAACTGAGTCAGCAATGTGACTCAGATAAATCTCCCGAACATTATTGTATGTCGTCAAAATTAACTTGAAAGTTTTCTTTTTCTGTTTTGAGTAACTTCTCTTTAACGTTCAGATTAATTGGTTAATTGGTCTCTTAAATGTTGATATCGTTTATTGTGTTTATTGAGATGGTATGTATTATGCTTTATTGTTATTGCTGATATACAGAGAATTTTTTTTTCTTTTCATGTAGGCTGAAAAAGCGTCATGTAACTTTTTCGTCTCTCTCTTTTCTTTATTTTGGATAAAGGTTTGATCGTTAACAGAAATTACCACAAAAAAGTGTCACAAAAACCAATAATTATGTCTAGTAGAGTAGGTAGAATTATGTCAGAGAAGTCATTTTTAAAAACACAAATAATCTTAAAAGTATGAAGTAACTTAGGTAAATATTGCCCCAGTTTTAGCAAAATCTCGTAAAAACTCGTTTTTTCTGACACTAAAATCTAGATTGTCTAACAAAGTATGTGGTACACTCATTCAAAGGCAGATTGCAAAAGATATGTTTCTTTGTGTTTATGATAAGTAAAGTCAGTTAATGCTTTTCTTAAGCAAGCAAGTCTGAGTAATATCTGTGACAAAGGATTTTTTTTAACAGCATGCAGAATAATGAACTCAGTAGTGAGATTCTTGGAAGATAACAAAAGTAGTAGTTAGTGGTTTTAAAATTAATAGTTAATTATAAGTACATAAAAAAATGTATTGGTGATTGATATAGTAGTAATGCATATGTATCTCATGCATACTAATATTACAAATGCGAAAACAACTCTATATGTCTGTTACACTTTCACGGCTAAACGCTCAACTGATTTTGATAGAACTTGGTATAAAGTTACCTTGAACTCTAAGAACGGATATAGGCTACTCGACAACTAGAATCTATGCAGGCGGAGCCACCGGTGAAAACTAGTGCATGCATAATTTTAAATCTAAATTATTTTAATCTAAAATATATGAGAGTTTTATAGTAAAACACTTATTAATATATTTCTTTGTGTACCAACAAATATAAACTTATTAAAGCAATGTAATTATTTATATAGAGAAAGAAAACAGCTGCTGATGTTTTTCGTAAACAACACGTTTAAATAAAAGAATATCTGTAAAAGGAGACATGTTTATATTGTGGTATTAAAATAATAATATTCTTAATGAATTCAAGTGTAAATAAACTTTTGCTGTGTGACGTCAATGTTATGGTTTTAATATAACTATAAAAACGACAGGACTTTCTAGTAGTTTCTATTAATGGTATATTTATACTATCATACTAGTAATACTGAGAAATAGATAGTTTTACTCTATCATCAGACGTTTTTCGTAATAGATCATCATCTCCCTGCCCTGTTCCCAATTATTTGGAGTCGGCGCAATGCGTATTCAGCATCCATTCATCTCTACGACTCGTCATCTCAGCATTCACTACTTTCTTCCTCATATCATCTTTCACACAATCCATCCATCTCTTTTTTGGCCCTGTTTTTCGTAACAGATAGAGTTTATTAATCAGATCTACGCGTAATTTCAACTTCATTGCTCAAGCATTGTAGATTGAACAAATCATAAATGCAAAATCTTATACCATCAATAACTATAAGTCGTAAAATAATTAAGGAATTGTGCTGATAGAGATTTCACTAACTTATTAAGTCGAAGGAGCCAAATAGGGAGGTGTTTCAAAAATGATCTTCTACATCTGAACTCATGAACTTTAACTTTTTATAATTTTAGTTTAGATAAACGTTACTCTACAGTTTATTATAAATTATATTCGCAACGTGCATCAAGAATGCGTAAACATTATTAGTAGCATGTTAGCTCATTTCGATCTTCGATCCAAACCAATATAATAATATATCGATATTATTAATCTATTGCATCTAAAATAACAAGTGATTTAACTTCAATGACGTCACTGCGTCATTCATTGTCAAGTTTAAAGTAACCTCGTTTTATATCAAGCGATCCGTGTTGATATTTTTTTTTGACTTTTGACTTTATTTGATGGAATATTTTTTGTTTATTTTAATATTTATATGCTTATCAATTGTTGCGCAATGTTTAGTTTATTCCCTGGGTCAATTTGATACCTATATCGTGCACCAAAAAAGAATATATATTTTTTATACTAGTTGCGTTTTTTTGATAAAGATATACTACTGTGACAGTTCAGGCGTTTGATAAACATAATAATTAATTCACGTGTGTCTCTACGCTCTATGACTTTATGCAGAAATATTGTACAATCAGTTTGTAATAATTGCGAAAATATGGCAAATTATGGATGCCGCCTTATTCCTAAAGACACCTTTTACTTCTGAACACAACCTGTTGATAAATTTATGTGTAATGCGCAGTCGGCTCGACCTTGGCTTAGCGGCTTGTTGTTTATGAAAGGACTTACATTAATTTCGACTTAGATCGAATTTAATATCTATCGATTACATCCTTGTACGACGTTGCGATTTCGACAAATAAAGGTTGTAAATAATAATAATAATAATATTCCGGGACAGCTCACACATTGTTATCTGATCCCATACTAAGCAGAGCTTGTGTTATGGTAACCAGACAACTGATAAACATACTTACATATTTCTAAATACATACATATTAAAGATAAATTACACCCAGACACAGAACAAAAGGTCGTGCTCATTGTGCTCATCACACAAATATTTGTCCTGAGTGGGAATCGAACCCACGATCCACGATTTTCAGCCGTTTTTTTTTTTTTTTTTACTCACACACGGTTATCTGATCCCAAGCTAAGCAGAGCTTGTGTTATGGTAACCAGACAACTGATAAACATACTTATATATTTCTAAATACATATATATTATAGATAAATTACACCCAGACAACCAGAACAAATGATCGTGCTCATCACACAAAGATTTGTCCTGGGTGGGAATCGAACCCACGACCTCTGGTATAGCAGTCAGGGTCACTAACCACTAGACCAACAGACCGGTCAAAATGGATCGCTAGATATCTTACCAGGTGAATTGACTAAGGCACTAGGCGAAATATACATGAAACTGCTCGAGCAGTTAGCAAGTGATCAACATACACGGACTGCTCGAGCATTAGATCACTATAAAAATATCAGTAATTATTAATTTCTGTTACAGAAGATCTGTGTTTTCATGACGACTGCTTTGCTAATTTGGCTTGTATTTCAAAGCAGTAAAGTCCATTTTCTTTTGCTTACCTAATAGTGTAGATAATTATAATAAAAATTGTCGACATCCTTTCTACATCAGGAAATAAAAACTATTTTAAAGAATGTAAGTCTAGGTACTGTATGACGATTGTAAGGCAAGTAATTTCCTGTAAGGAAATCCATTTTTACCGATAATAGTTTTAGAATAAATTATGTTTAATTACGAGAACTCTTTGTTACGAATAGTGGTTATAGTGGTTATTTATAAAACCCTGTTGGACTTGTTAAGGAAGCTTTGTTTTTTTTATTATTTATTTAAAACCTGAACTGTCCCACCGCAGGGCAAAGGCCTCCCTTCAAGGCAACAAGTAGCAAACAATAGAGACCTCTGGAAGGAAGGAAGGGAGGCCTTTGTATTTTTATAAAAGAAATTTATTGCTGGGTTTTTCTTATTAATGTTTATTGCCTGTCAATGTATTAAAATAATTACTTTAGTTCTATAATGGGTTGAAAATTTAAATTAAAGAGAGTAGTTTTTGCAGTTGCCAACTTTAAACCAATTTAAAATATATTTTATGATTTAATAAATAAGGTGCCTAAACGTTAATCAGATGTTTTTTCTCAGAAACGAAATAAAATGGTTTTATTATCAGCCAAGGATATAATCGAAAAAATAAATTGAATTCTTCAGAATACATTGTAGTGTTTAGATAGAAAGAAACCCTACACAATAATAAGTAATTTTATCATGTAATAGATATTCGTTGTATGTGAATATCACTATCACTACATAGTATAAAACAAAGTCGCTTCCCGCTGTCTGTCCCTATGTATGCTTAGATCTTTAAAACTAGGCAACGGATTTTGATGCGGTTTTTTTTAATAGATAGAGTGATTCAAGAGGAAGGTTTATATGTATAATACATGCATAATATAGTAGAGAAACACTGATAATCTTAGAGTTTTTTATGTAAGGTCGTAAATAAACACACTTTTTTGCGCTTACATTGCAAACGCTGGCTGAACCCTACGAGATAGATCGAAGTAATGTACTACAGTATTGTACACCTTAAAAAGGTTTACAAAAAAGTCCGCGATGGTATATGTCTATCTCTTGAGGATAACCCACAATAACCAAGCGATTTTAAGCAATACAGCATTAATCCTTATCCAATTAAGTACCTTAAATACATTGTGCATGTAATAAAGATCAATATGGCCCTTTACAGCATGTAATTTAAATGAATATTTTCGAAGATATTACAGATTAAAAATGCAGGGACATAGCGGTTGCGGCGCACAGTGGTCCGGATTTTCAAAATGATGGACTTTCGATCGAAGATGAATATTTCACGAAACAAAAAATTGTTTCGAATAGTATATTTAACACCGATCAATACTTACTACTACAATTTTTCGCTAAAATTGCTCTTCCACGTCAAAAAAAAATATTGAAAAAAAAAATGTATGGGAGAAAATATATTTTATTTATTTTCTCCGGCTAGTATCAAAGTATAGCAACCAAACCTTATGTTCTAGTAAGTACTTGTTGCCCTTAATACGACGACATATAATTTGCTTGCGTATCCCTGCGGCCTTGGCGCCTACCATGATTCAAAGTTTCACATTTTTATGTTGTATTTTCTAATGGTTATTAACGAGTTGATCTATGTAATTGAAGACAGTCATGTGCTGACGATGACTCTCTATATCTAAATGACTAAAACTACCCTCACCACCCTTCGGTGGAGGGTGGTGGGGGTAATATCGACGACGCTGATTGGTTGTTGAACGAAGCGGTACTAGTTAGGTCAGTCACTACTTGCGAACTTGTGTTTGTTATAAATATGTGTGCAGGAAACAATTAGGGCACTTGTTTCTCAATCCTTGAGGAAGCAACATCAATATCCGTGCTGTGTGAAAGTTTTGTGAATTTCGTGAGTTGAGTTTTGTGAGTTATGGCTGCATTTGTTTCGAATTTAGATATTTTTATGTTCCTTCGTGTTGAAGGAGACATGAAAAATTGGACACGACTTTATGAAGCTATTATTCAACGCATCCCAGTTGAAATATGTTCAGAAGATTCAGAAATAATTAGGAACTTTTTAAAAAATTATATTAGTAATATGAGTCGCAGATGGGCAAGTGCTTCCAGAAATCAGAAGACGTTCATGAATAGACATGCTGAGTGGTTACAATCAAATATTATTTGGCCAAATTGCACTACAGTGAATTTATCAGATATTTTTCTAGCCCAAGATGAAGTTATCGAAAACACATCGTCAGACATTACGAGTACTTTCATTGATATCGATTCTGTAGCAGCTGTGATTCCGTCCACATCAACTGTAGGCACATCCACGGATTTAGTTCAGATTAGGAAACCATTTGTTGACCTCGGCAACAAACAGAAGAAAAGACGTTCAGGGTCTCTTCTGGAATACTCTTCGGAAGAACTCACTTTCGCATTAGTCACAAGACTTAAGACAGAAAAGCAGAATGACCTAGCTAATATTATTGACCACATAACGAAAAACCCTGATAGTGTTGCGATTGTTCAAACCACTTTGTTTAAGAAAAGTAAGAAAACATATTTAGACGAAGATCACGCTCTAGGTCTTTATACATCTTTGAACCTGTCAAAGTGGAAATATTTGTGTTTAAGGAAAGTGCTGATAGATTGTGAAGTTCCAGTGTTACCATCGTATCACAAACTCTTTGAAGCTAAGAAAAGATGCTATCCAAGCGATTTAGAAATTACTGAGAGAGGAGCTAAAGTGAAGATTCAAGCCTTACTGGATCTGACAGTCCAGAAGATTCTTCAGATTACTGGTACCCAAGTTGATTCATCAACTGAAGGATTGAAGTTAATCAGTAAATGGGGTTTCGATGGAGCTTCTTCACAAAGCACCTACAAGCAAAGAAGTGAAGATGTAAATTTCAGTGATTCATCGGTTTTTATGTCAAGTCTTGTCCCTCTTAAATTAGTTTCTAATAATATCACCATATGGGAAAACCCAACACCTTCTTCAACCCATTATTGTAGGCCTATTAGGTTTGAATTTTGTAAAGAGACAGCTGAATATATCAAGCAAGAAGAAGCTTCATTGAAAGAAGAAATAGATAATATTTGTGCTACAAAGTGTGCCGGTCTGGAGATTAATCACGATCTTCATATGACAATGATCGACGGAAAAGTGGCCACTATTATAACGGATACTTCATCTGCATCTGCCTGCAATATTTGCCTTGCTAAGCCGACTGAGATGAACAAGTTGTCAGAAGTATTTTCAAGACCTGTGCGAGAAAATGTTTATAAATATGGACTTTCTACTCTTCATATGTGGATTCGTTGTATGGAGTGTATTCTACATATATCATACAACATGGACTTTAAAATGTGGACTGCACGAGGTGCTAACAAGGAACTAAAAGCTGCAAAAAAGCAACTGACACAAGAAGAATTCAAGCAGCAAATGGGAATACTTGTGGATTTCGTTAAGCAAGGCTTTGGAACCACAAACGACGGAAATACAGCCAGAAGGTTTTTTAGAGATTATGAGAAATCAGCCGAAATTACCAATATTGATAAAGACCTATTAAAGCATTTCGCGGTTATTCTTCAAACAATTTCATCTGGATGTGCCATAAATATTGAAAAATTTAGAACTTATTGTCGAGATACAGCTGAAATGTTTGTTCATCTATACCCGTGGTATTATATGCCCGCGAGTGTGCACAAGCTGCTCATACATGGTGCAGACATTTGCGAACACTTTGGCTTCCTACCAATTGGTATCCTTTCTGAAGAAGCTAGTGAAGCAAGAAATAAAGAATTTCGAAGAGTTCGTGAAAATCACACAAGAAAATTTAACAGGATTAAGACCAACGAAGACTTGCTGCATAATTTTTTAATTAGTTCGGACCCATATTTATCCCATATTCGACCAAAATACAACAAATCAAAACATTTTGATTTTTTTTCGGATGTTAAAGAGCTTTTGTTGTTGCCTGAGGTTACAACAGAAGAAACTGAAAATATGGATGTGCAGGAGCTGCAGGCAGGAGTTGACGATCCATTAGTGTAAACGTGACAGATTTAGTGATGTTGTTATTGTTGTTGTTGTTAGTTATTGTTGATGTTGTTAGTGATGTTGGAATTGAGATAGATAAGTAGTTTAATTAAAATAGTCCTTATCAGGACTGCATAAAATAGTCAATTTCAGGACTACCTGAAATAGTCCTTTTCAGGACTACTAAAAACAGCCCTTTTCAGGGCTTTATTCTAACCGTTTCTTTTAAGATGAATCGTCAAAAACATTAAGAAAAATCGACTTAAAAATGTGAAACTTTGAATCATGGTAGGCGTCAAGGCCGCAGGGATACGCAAGCAAATTATATGTCGTCGTATTAAGGGCAACAAGTACTTACTAGAACATAAGGTTTGGTTGCTATACTTTGATACTAGCCGGAGAAAATAAATAAAATATATTTTCTCCCATACATTTTTTTTTTCAATATTTTTTTTTGACGTGAAAGAGCAATTTTAGCGAAAAATTGTAGTAGTAAGTATTGATCGGTGTTAAATATACTATTCGATACCATTTTTTGTTTAGTGAAATATTCATCTTCGATCGAAAGTCCATCATTTTGAAAATCCGGACCACTGTGCGGCGGTACCGGCCGGGGGGCCGGGGAGCGCGTGCCTATACCAAATAGTGCGTCGAAAGCCGCGCTTCGCCCTACAACACTTTATGATTATGTAGTATATTTAGTATCAGCAATGCACCCGTGCAAAGCCGGGGCGGGTCGCTAGTAGGTAATAAAATGAATATATTTTTTCGTGTTAAGATAAATATAAAACTCATATAATTATTTTTAATAAAGTTTTAATTTAGAAATATTAAAAAGGTAACACATTATGCTAACAGTGAGTACAAAAATAACCCTTACTGCTTTAAAAGAAAGGCTTATTTTCCATTTAGCCATCTTTTTTTCTGTAGGCTATCGAGTGTACTCCTAATTATTCCTTCAAAGAACATTAAAGTCACAATAGAGTAAGAAAAACCAAATAAAAACACAATTGAAAGTATCATAATTAACCGAAGTGTCTATTCAGTCTCATAATTACGGCCTTTTAACCTTGCAAGACTATTTTTACTTGAGCACTTTATCTGGGGGCACGGCAGTGCCCCAGCCAAGTCTCGAGCAAAACGGGCACGGCCGTACCATTCTTTTCTCGAAGCGTTTCGCGGCTATTTCACCCCCCCTGTATCATCGATACGGACAAAGCTAGGGGTTTAGGTTTTCGATGACCTAGAGTAAGTATTAAAACAAGCTCAGCCTCAAAATTGCATGACATTTGAACCAATAGTTTACGAGTTATGAGCGATCAAAGTTACACCATTTTGTCACTCACTGACTCACTCACTGACCGATCATCAAAAATCTAAGGTACTTCTAGCAAACTTAGAACCTTCAAATTTAGCACCAAGATAGGTTTTTAGCTACATGTAAAGGGAAAATTATAAAAACGGTAATAAATTATATTAATCCTTAGTAAATAATATGAAACAAATTTATATTTGCGGTTTTACAAGAACATGGTATATGAATTTTGACTGCATTGTTAACTTTGTTCTTTGTTTATGTACAAAAAGCAAATATTTTTTATAGCAATTTTGTTTATTTATAAAAAGAAAAGAAAGAGACCTACAAAAAATAAATGAGATCCCACCAAAAACATTCAATGTAAAAAAAAGCCAAGTCTCTCTATGCAATTCTTCCATCGTAAAAAGTTTTGAGATCGCATAGGAGCCAAGTCCTGCTCAACTTAATTTGTAATAATAAATCAATATTTTGTGACTATATCAATAGTTTTGTTTACATTACAATAATAGTGACTTGGCCATGAGCACAATAAGATACAAATATAAAGCGGCATATTTGGAGGAGTTGCAAGTAAATAATAAATAATATCAGGACACCTTAACCGGCAGTCGGTATCATCCAAGATCAGTGAACTGCACATGCACTATGGCGCATGTTTAGTCCATAGTGATCTCAAATTCCAATCAGTTACAAAATCATGTCCATAACATATATATTATATAAAATCAACGGTATTTGCACGTAATTACAAGGAGCAAACGATCTTTAACTTGTGCTCATGGCCAAGTCACTGTTATTGTAATGTAAACAAAACCTTTGATATAGTCACAAAATATTGATTTATTATTACAAATTAAGTTGAGCAGGACTTGGCTCCTATGCGATCTCAAAACTTTTTACGATGGAAGAATTGCATAGAGAGACTTGGCTTTTTTTTACATTGAATGTTTTTGGTGGGATTCTATTATCTACAGCCAATGTCAATGTCTCATTGTTGGTAGTAACTTAGGCGCAGTGGCGATAGTAGTGGGTAATTGGGTCCATAAATGTTAGCGGGTACGAATGTACGAACCCTCTTTGCCCCTATGTATTTCAAAGCGTGGAAAAAATTAATGACGAAAATGTCCGCTATGTTTAAAGCTTTTTTTGTATTTAATTGCTTATTTCAATATACAAAATAAAACTAAATCATTTAAGCATTTAAATCCCAATTATATAGCTCTAAATTCTTTTAATTTACCTGAAGCTTTAAATAGGTACTCTATATTCTAAAGACGTAGGTAAATTATATAAATAAAAAAACATACAAACATCCGAATTGAGAACCTTCTTAAAGTCGGTTAAAAACATTTAATACATCATTAGTTTCACAAGTATTTTAAGCCTACGAATAAATTTAATTTAACCATCATTTTATTATTTAAAAAATCATTTTCTGAATACAAATTTTGAATCAATAAAATTAGTATTCTAAGAACGAATTTTGTGAATTTAATCAAAATACGATTTGAGTTTACTCGTTATGAATATAAATAAGCTTTATTCTTGGTCTTTTTATATTTTTTTATTTATTTAAACATCCGTTAGGCATTGTTTGAGGTTATTTATTAATAAATATTACTAAAAAAACATTTTTCTAAATATTTAAATACATAATATCCACACATTTGTTTTTTGTATAATTTATATGTGACATTAAACAAATGATCTAGTTCCATAAGTTTTTTTTAGTTTAATACGTTAGTCGCATACGTCACAAGGTCTATAACCTAAGATGTATTCAATAGCACACTTATTAGGTAAACAAGGACATAAATGACGCACGGGTTTATTCACGCCATACTATATAATTTAAAATAAATAAATTCCATTTTTATGGCAAATTTGAATAACTAGAACCTAGAAAAATAAAGGTTGGAAATATTGGTCTACTAATTACCTACATATTCTAAGAATATTTTTTTTTGTTTTCAACTGATTTGTATTTTATGTTATTCGTTTATTAGAAGTTCTAAGACATAATTGGCTTATCGATAATAATAGGAAAACTTTATTCCAAAAATAAGGTAAGTATTTTCAACCCGCAATGAAGCAACCGTAATGATCAATGCTCGTTCTTTCTCTATGAAAAGGGGCCTATGCCCAGCAACGCAATAATGACGTGAAAATTTATTACCCCCTATGACATTTACAGGCAGACATTATATTTTAATAACTAGAAAAAGGTGGAGAGTCCAACTTGACTCCTACCGGAAGGACTCACCTATCTTAGCTCAAAACAGAAGTTCGTGGAAGAGGGAGAGGGAGGCCTCTGCCCTGCAGTGGGACAAGACGGGCTTAATAGAAAGATAACTATATACTATATTGGTAAAGTTAAGGAGTATAGGTAGTCTAAGATATCATTGCAACCCTGCAACTCTACTGACCCACTTACAACATAGCTCACATTACATAAACTATAAAAACTAAGCGAATTACACATAACAAGAAACAGCTGTTCGTTATATAACCCGTTCTGCGCCTGCGCAGTAATTATAACGTACGGTATTGGTAATGCAAGATATTGCAATAGAGGTTTATGCTGTCTAATTATTTAATTGATTTTGTTTGAAAACTCCATGCTATTAATGCGATACGTGTGTTTGTTTGTCTATTGTGTTCTTACGGCAGAACTGTAGAACCGTTTTTGATAAAAATGAGCACATATTTAGCTTGAAGGTTGAACTCAAATATTCTATTCATGTAATATTATTTAAGCTGCATTGCTTTATCTTTATAATAATTCAATCAATCTATCATTAAATTAATTAAAAGATGTTAAGATTAAATATAATAGATAATTTTATTGTTTATATCCGCTCCTAATTCTTTAGAGGACTATTTTCGGTCAAAGTTGTATTTATAACTAACTCGTTTGTTTAACCTTTAAAAGTTTATTTTTAGTAACAAAAATCTGACTTATAAGGTGCATCCTGGTGCAAGATATAATAAAGGAAATCTAATATATTTATAATCGCATAATTGTAAAGAGCAAGAGTAATAAATGCCTTTGGGTATATCAATCTAAAATCTAAATGACGGGCCTGTTGGTCTAGTGGTTAGTGACCCTGACTGCTATACCGGAGGTCGTGGGTTCGATTCCCACCCAGGACAAATGTTTGTGTGATGAGCATGATCATTTGTTCTGGTTGTCTGGGTGTAATTTATCTATAATATGTATGTATTTAGAAATATATAAGTATGTTTATCAGTTGTCTGGTTACCATAACACAAGCTCTGCTTAGCTTGGGATCAGATAACCGTGTGTGAGTAAAAAAAAAAAAAAAAAGAAAAAAAAATATATATACATATAGGTATACATATAAGTAAATTTAATTTATCTAAAATCTTTGTCTATATTATGCATTTCCTGCAGTTTTTTGTATGTGTTATTCTTTTTAATTTACTTAGATTTTTTTTTCAATGTTCAATTCATATTTTTATTACTACTTCGATGATTTTAGGAACATTAAGTACAGTAAATATGAATAATAAAAGTGGACGAAGCGCAACAAGTATGTAAGGATCGTAGCAAGTGGAAAGAAGCGGTCTCTGCCTACCCCTACGGGAAAGAGGCGTGATTATATGTATGTATGTTAGTTCAGTAAACAAAGGACACCCAAACTTACAAAAAACCATTGTGGATCCCACAAATGCTTGTACAATTTGGCGATCGAACCCAAAGCACGTTGCGCACAGTCGTAATTTATATACAATTTATTCGTCTACCCATGCAGATATTATCGTTAGTATGTAAATAGCTTCTGACAAACGGTGAAGGAAAACATCGTGAGGAAACCTGGACTCCAAAATTGGGATCTGAAATCACCAATCCGCAGAGAGCAAGCGTGGTGATCAATGCTCGTGCCTTCGCTTATAGACTGTTCGCTTATAGGCTGGATTATTATTATTATTATGTAAATAGCTTATTAAAACCCTTCACTTCTTCCTAGGAAGAGGATATACTACAAAAAAGGGAGTTTTATTCCTGGTTCCATAGATATCCATAGTCCCACAAGTAATACTACACCACCGACAACCAATATCCTTTGAAGGATGTGTGGTGACCACATCCTGATGCTAAGGCTTCCACGCACCTTACAATAAATACGGGAATAATATTGTATATGGTAAAATGCTTTTAAGTCTATAATAATTAACAATAGGGTGCGTCCACATCTGACGAACGAGAATTACACGAGCAGCTCGCGAACATGCCGCGAACGCACTTGTGTCAATAACGCCGTGCTTGTTTGCACGTGTAATGCTCGTTCGTCAGATGTGGACGCACGGACGCACCCATAGGATTTGTTGAGTTCATCACGTAAGTTCACAAATTGGGATAGGTGACTGCGTAATATAATATAATAATAATAATAATCCGGGACAACTCACACACGGTTATCTGATCCCAAGCTAAGCAGAGCTTGTGTTATGGTAACCAGGCAACTTATAAACATACTGATATATTTCTAAATACATACATATTATAGATAAATTACACCCAGACAACCAGAACAAATGGTCGTGCTCATCACACACACATTTGTCCTGGGTGGGAATCGAACCCACGACCTCCGGTATAGCAGTCAGGGTCATTAACCACTAGACCAACAGGCCCGTCAACTATAGATCGTTTGCTCTTATGATTGAATGATCATTTAAATTTCTTTTTATTTTATTTATATTAAAGTATGACAAGCGCGCTTGAATATACCAAAATCAGTCATCCTTACGAATAAAAGAACAAAAAAGTTTTTATTACGGCTGAAAATCTCAAAACAACTAATTAAGAATTATCAAATAAAATATTAATTTAATTGTGTATTTAAGCAATAACTTGTGTTAATTTACATTAAGAAATAAATAAACTAATAAAACAATAACCAAAATAATACATCTCTTAATGATAATAATAATACAGCATAATCCAATTAAGTTCAGAGCATGGTTCATTTATAATAACTTGTTTAAATACAATTATATTTTAAACAAGTATTGTGACGACCATGTTTAATTAGGCTCCGTTTATTTCATCAATTGTTTGCACTGCCTCGAATATTTTGTTTTAAAACAAATATAGACCGAATGATGGTGAAGATAGCAAGCAATAATCAACCTTATTGACTTGAAATAAGGGTGTTATTAATAGTATTACAAATAATTGTACACACATAGGTAGGTTTTTATTGCATACCCCTGATACAAATGTGTGAGTGTTGTGCCTTTAATTTGTGTGTGTCTGTATGTGTAGGTTCAAAACAAACCGACCAATTTTGATGCGGTTGATTTTGTCTGAAATTTTGTTTAGTAGTTTTCTGAGATATATTCAGACTATACGATAAAAAAGCTATAAATTGTATTCTAAAATTTAGTTTAGTTTTAAAATTTAACTTACTAGTAACATTGAATAAATAATTTAAATGGTTATATGAATGTCTGGTTTCTTATCGGAAATTCCTTGACATTCATAGATATATTCACTTGTTTAATTTGACACAACCACGGTAATACTATACACAACTATCATACGACCATGAATATATTTTTAATTATTACTTATTAAATTATTAAGTCACACGATTGTTGACATTAAGTTTAAATTAAATTATGTAATATTTTTAAATCCTTGTTACGTAACTCAACATTGAATTTAAAACAATGATTATGACATCAGATAATGGCTTATATTTTGGACAATATTTAAGCGTAGTTTACCTTAAAAGAACAATAAACTTCAAAGGTCATTCACCTGCCACCTGCGAAACCTTGTACATATTAGTACAAGAAATGCTTACAAAAACTATATTATTATGAGAAGCGATCAAACAACTGTATGGTACAATCAAGCCCATTATATTCGTACCAATCAAATTCAATAATCAACCTTAATGTCCTTGCAATAAAGGTGGTTTTAAATTTGAGTCTTGCAATAGATTCCTGGTACTGATGTCCTGTGGGATAAATTAACAGGTGGTATACTTGAGGGATGTGATGGCCGTTTAAAAAAGTTGAAATGGCTTCCTTTTTCAAATGTGTTCTTTTTTAAATTGCATGTGTTGTTTTAGGCCTGACTTGTTAAAGATTAATTGAGCATCGAGGTTTAATGCAAATAAGGAATATGTATCAACATAAAAAAAGCAAGAGAACGAGATTGTTCCAACAACAATGCAAAAACAAAACACTAAAGGAAAAACAATAACATTTTCCACAGAAATTCTGATCGGATCCTTCCAACACTTATAAGTAGATTATGTTATTTTCCTATATAATTGCGTAGTTTACAATATTCGTTTCCTTTTTGATTTTCATAAACGTGCTGAACACTAAAAAATTAAAAAGTAGAGCCTTTAAGCATTAAGCTATGAGTTATTAAAATTTCCTTTATTTAAGTGAATTTATGTTTCAAATATCCATCTACATAAAATATTGTTTATGGAAAAAAACTAAATAACTGTTATTTTAAGTTCATTTAACTCTCTTTTTACACGACTGCCCAAAAAGGAGTGTTATGTTTTTGCGTTTAGGTTAAATAATAACAAAACATACTAATTCTAAATTAGCTATTATTTTTACTAATAAGTACCTTTCATTTATAAAAGGTTCTTAAATCTCCTTTTTAGTGACTAGGAAGTCTTCTTGTGTATTAATATAAAACATCTCAGAATTTGTATAAATCTCAAAAGAAAATTTTGTAAATCCTGTCTTTCGTATAATTTATTGAATTACCATTAATATGAAAGTAATGGATTTGCTTAATGACTACTTTTGACATTAAAATGTGTACGCAGAAACACTTCGTTCATATTTATTCTGAATTTATCCAATTATATTGTGAATCACGATTTAGTATGTTTGTGAAATTATATCAATTTATTATTATTTTATTTTGACGAAAATAATACATATACGTAGGTACAGATTATAATTATTTTACCTATACATAATTATTTCAAGGAAATATTTATATTAAATAACTTAATAAAAAAATAATGAAATACATTTTTATAAAATTCATAGCATTTATTTTTACTATAAGCTTTCCATACCGTAGGTTCTTACAATCTTAGTGTGAGGCACAAAAATACTTAACATTTTATTTTAGTGTAAACCAACACGTGTCGTTGTTGTCTCCAACATTCGTTTAAATTTAGAATTTATACCGAACGTAATAATCAATTTATTTCTGATTTCAAAATTATCTTCGAACGAAGCGTGGGAGATAAAAACTAAATTTGTTTTTAATTTCATGTTGGGAACGAACACGTGTAGTTTTGTTATTTGAATTTAGAATGTGTAGCGTACACATTCTTTTGTTTTACTGAACAAGACTCATCACATTTTGTTGCATAATTATTGTTTAGCTTATTGTAGTTGTTTTATCATTATTATAAATAAATCTACAAGCTGAATTTTAATTCTATAGTTAGATTATGTAGGAAGTGAGTCACTTCTTACCATTTCGTAACTTAAATTTCGTTCCTCAAATCCAAGCAGCACAGTAGGTATACGTACCTATCTGTTTAAGCATAGGTGTGACAAACAAACATTATCATTCGATAAGCGACTGCATATAACTCATACATTTCGTAACATAACTTCCTTGATGTACCCACTAAACCTTGTGGATGGCATTGACCACATGAAGTAACAAACAAAGACCTATGTATTTGCAGTCAAACTTATCACGTAGGTATAATGAACGCGGAAAAAAATTATGTTCATGTTGCACTTGAATTCATTTGTTTATTTTTATATTTGTGAATATAATTTTAGTACATCGCGGATGTATTTTACGGAAGAAGTCGCTTACTTTATGAGGCATCGTTAATATAAAGTACTTCGACCACACAATTTGTATAAAATTAAATTTTAATTTTTATACTTATATAAATATCTTAATTTTTCCCGTGTCATATAGGCAATTTTCTACCACATATTTTTTTTTTATGAAAAACAAAAAATCATGCATCTAAGGGTTAACTTAAAAATCCAGTTTGCTTAAGTGAACCTGTATATATTATTAATAATAATAGTCTTTTTGGCGCAGTCGGATAAAAAGTAAATACTCATAGCCGCTTATAGGCCGCTATTCTTGTCATTGAGTTACCTTTTCAAATTAATCGTATTCGTATTTCTCAACATTACTTATTACTTACTATACAAACATACTAATATCAACGTAACCGATAGTACAATCAATATTAGAGAACACATATGCAAACATAAGTGACCTTATTCCATAACACATTTTCATCGAAAAAGGTTTAACACTTTACAATAATTAAACAAAAGACAGTGCAGATAGGTGAACCTTGGTAACCAGTTAACCACAAGTCGTTGACAGCCGAAACTATGAAAGTGCTTACCTTGAAATTAAATAGTTTGATACGGATCATTGGCAAGGATAAAAATGGCGAAGTTAATATTAGACTGAAGGTAAAACGAATTGTGGTGTTTTAATTGCTTTTAAATGGTTAAACGAATATAGAAAGTGATTATTGAAATTATCATGTTAAATGATCACGTTTTACCTAACTTTCATTTGGTCAATGACTACTAAGGTTTCTGTTTTTTTTATAAGTTCACTTACTACATAATCCACAAAAAATGTTATACAGGGTGTTAAGAAGACCCTGTCCGATCTGTTATGGTATTGTTAGGCATCAATAACTGATAAAATTAATGTAAAAAAAAAATTAAAAATACGAAAAAAAATTATAACCTAAAAAAATAAAAAATCATACTAGAATTTCCTAATAACATAATATTATGTATCTGTTTTACTCCTACATAAAAAATCTTAATTTTAATTCGAGCAGAACATTACATTGTTGCACCAACCAACTCATAAAAACTAGCAAAAACGTAACAATTATAAAATCATCATATTTCCTCTGTTCCACACGACAGGGAAAATACTGCTTTATTCATAATAATGTCACTATTGAGGAAAAAATGCTTCGGTCGGTATTTGCGTCATACTAACTGGTTTTTGCTATACTTGCTATTATTTCCTGCGTCATTGATACATGGTATAATTTCACTTTATTTAGAACATTAATGTACCTAAAGGTAGGTGCGTCTTAGTTTTAATAGTCGTTTTGTTGCATCTGTGGTAAAGGCAAGACTGTAATCTAATAGAATTGTACGGTTTACGTACACTTATATATATTGAGCTGATTACGCAAATCGGCAGCAATTAATTTTCGTCGCAGTAATAAGTTTAGTGTGCACCTTAACCGGCTAGCGTACATACGCATGTGAGAATCACCCTTTTTATATATAATACTGCTTATTTGACCTATTAAATAAATACATTTAAAACTACATACAGAGTTTTCTCAAGCACACTCAGAACTACCAAACTACATACTTTACCAAACTACTGAACTAAATCTAACCTAAGCTAATGTATAGTTCACTACACTGTACAAGAATATAGTTTTTCAGCGTAAGCATAAAACCTATTAGATGTATATTGTATCACTCAGCCTGAAACTACTTAAGTACTTATAATTGTCTTGAAGTTAAAGAATTTCACCGAAACGTAGATGCTTAAAGTATATGTAAAGTCAACACGCAAATTATAAAATCAATATTTCCTTAAGCAAATATTGGATCCTTGCAAGAAAACACCTGTTACTTCTAAGCAAAAGAGCAATATTGTAGAACAAAAAGTTTTCTGCAAACTAAACAAAACGTTTTAAATCCCACAAGGAAACGTTTATTTATTTCTACATTCAATTCACAAGTTCCATTTCAATTTTATAACTTGTGTTTTTAAATGTTGAATTTATGAAAATTAATTGTAACACGTGCATACTTGTCTAATACTATTTATTACGTCAAAAATAGTTATTATTATGAGAAAAAAATATATATTTATTTAATACTAGCGACCCGCCCCGGCTTTGCACGGGTGCATTGCTGATACTAAATATACTACATAATCATAAAGTGTTGTAGGGCGAAGCGCGGCTTTCGACGCACTATTTGGTATAGGCACGCGCTCCCCGGCCCCCCGGCCGGTACCGCCGCAACCGCTATGTCCCTGCATTTTTAATCTGTAATATCTTCGAAAATATTCATTTAAATTACATGCTGCAAAGGGCCATATTGATCTTTATTACATGCACAATGTATTTAAGGTACTTAATTGGATAAGGATTAATGCTGTATTGCTTAAAATCGCTTTTTCGTTAAGGATAAAAATGGTTATTGTGGGTTATCCTCAAGAGATAGACATATACCATCGCGGACTTTTTTGTAAACCTTTTTAAGGTGTACAATACTGTAGTACATTACTTCGATCTATCTCGTAGGGTTCAGCCAGCGTTTGCAATGTAAGCGCAAAAAAGTGTGTTTATTTACGACCTTACATAAAAAACTCTAAGATTATCAGTGTTACTCTACTATATTATACATGTATTATACATATAAACCTTCCTCTTGAATCACTCTATCTATTAAAAAAAACCGCATCAAAATCCGTTGCCTAGTTTTAAAGATCTAAGCATACATAGGGACAGACAGCGGGAAGCGACTTTGTTTTATACTATGTAGTGATAGTGACAATAGATTTTTTTCGTTAGTCACAAAAGTAGGCAAGTTCGCTTCTCTACCTGAATTCTTTATACAGCTGTCGCCAAAGTTCTGATTACTTTGTTAAGTTACAAATACTTACAAACTAAAGTAACACCTGCTTGTTTAGATAAATTGAATCACTTCTAAATACAATACAAAATACTCTAAACTAGACTAAAGTCTAAACTAATTTGGTATAGTTTGTCATTGAATTCTTAGACACCAATTAATTGTAAATTTGTAACGTGTTGAAATTGGTGGAACTTATAAATTCAATTTTATTAAAAACTACAAGGATTACAATAAAACATAAAAGACTGAGGTTTACAAGAGTACAACAAGAAATGAAATTGTATTTACTTGTAAAAAAAAAATTTAATAGCACACTTTAAACGACAATTACCGTACCTACCTACCTACCTACCTAGATTCAAGGCTCTATCCTTATTTAAACAAACTAACTAGTCCCTGTAGGGCTCATAATATGCCACTATTTATTTATTCAGAATGCAGAAAAAGAATTAAACACGCACATCCGCTGGGCAGTCCCGTTACAAACTCGATGTTTTTTTGTTTTGTTGAGGGCTCGCAAACCCTTTTTTTGTTACAGTAGGTTCGATTAACAGGTGACTGTTTTTATATAGTTGTACAGAAAAATATCTCTTAAATAAGTAGCTACAGGTATTTCATATTATTTGTGTTTTATAGAAACTAAAAAGTGATTTTGCAAACTTTTACGTTACCAAAAAAAACAATTACCGTAATACTTTGTACCAACCGTAGAATCCTTATAATAAGTATAATAAATCCCTATAATAATAGAATTTTAGGATTCCCTTTAAACAAAAATAAAACATAGAATTTCTCCTTTGTTTGAAATATGAATTACCAATCCAATCCAATCCTATGGAGCAATTACTCCGTAGGACTATCCTTGGAATTATAGGTAGACAGACTCTTTTTCTAAACTTCAAACATCTGAACCCCTATTTTTTTCTTTTCATCTTTATTGTTATAACAACATAGTCCAAGAGCTACGTAACATCTAAAATACGTTGTTATAGGTAAACTCGTCTGATGACACAGTCATCCGGGGTGACTCACGCGTCGGGCGTTTGTTCCCGAAATAGTCTGTCTGTCCGTATCTATATACAGAAAACGGGTTTATTATCATTTTTCAACTAACCAATTACGATATTTTGAAATAATATTTATGAGTTTTGATTTTTTCTGTGGTAGTAGTAAGTGGAAATTAACCTAATTTTCATGGATGGACTTAAAGGAGTTAGGTTAAATGTCTATGTGTAATATGCATTAAGAAAGAATTTATATTCTCAGAACTATTACGCATTCTGTCTAACAAAGTAAAAAAAAACAAAAGCATACTTCTATGCCTACAGTGAAAAAACATGTCAAAATGCAAAGAAATTTAATAAGAACAATTTGTATGACACGTCGATTTTAATTTGAAAATATAATGTCCGCTTTTACCATATTGACTTCCGCAGTTTAACCATAATTTAGTATAGTTATGCAAATGTAATATCCGATGCAGCCATCAAACTTTACCATAATATAATTAATAACAATTATGCCATGAAAATAGACAGCTAGTAATTAATTTATGACTGTAATCAATAGCGTAGAGGCTTATACATAGGTAAGTTTTTAAAATGATTTTGACTATGAAAAAGACAGATTACAATGTGAAAGAAAAGGTGACAGCTTAGTAGAGGATAGATAAGATACTACAGAGTGCATATCAGGTTGTGAACCGTGAGTACTTGTATGAACTAGTTTCGTCGTAAAAATAAACTATCTCAAATCCTGATAGAATCCTAATAATCTAATACATGAACAAACACTTACAACTATACTAAAATTAAATCTTATATAAATAATTAAAACTAACACGCGTCAAAAAACTCATCGTCATCCTTGTCAATGGCGGAAAGACAGTATGCTAATCGTATCGAACCATCGATATTTTCGTATAAACGTCTGTCGTTGCACGAATAATGACTAAAATCAGTAGACGAATTTACAACATACAGCCAAAAAATGTGCTTACACTCGGCGCAATGGGCTTTTATTGATACTTGCACTCTATAGACCTATATTACATATATGTGACCAACATATACCTATACGACCAACTGCTCGAGCAACTTGTGTAAGGGTATGACGTTTGTTTTGCGACCTCTAAAGATCCGAGTAATAAATAATCACGAAAACCCTTTTCATGACTTCGATGCATTTTGCGTCATTCGAAATAACAAGTAACATTTCTAAGCAATAATATTACGCTATTAATCATTATTGCTATTAATTCAAAAGACTCATAGCTTAGCACGAACTTATTGTCATAACTATATTTATTAGATACTAGGTTTTGGCCGCAGTTCTGCCCGCTTCGGTTATAGGGGCAAGAGTAGCTTATGTCCTTTCTAAGGATCCAAACTTACTCTATATATACCGAGTTTCATCAAAATTGGTTCACTGGTTTAGCTGTGAAAGCGTAAAAGACTAACAGACGGACAGATACATTCACGTTTATAATATCAGTATGGGTGTACGGATTGTATAGATTGACAGGATAACTATAGGGTCAGCTAGTACCTAATAAAACTCAATTAAAATCAATTAACGACATTGCGACCTATAACATGAACTGTGTGCATCGTCAATATTTGTGCAAAATAGCACCATATTAAGATAAACTATGAAATGACGCAAATGCACGTCATTGCTTATAAACGTTGCATAAGATTGCAGCTAAGTGCATTTCCATAGATAGAGGCCATGGAAACATGCAAACCATGTTGACACTTGCAAATGTCGTACATTATACATATTCGATGTTAAACTAGCTATTTAGAACCGTTATTATGTTTTATTGATCGTGTAGGTCGATTGATTAACTTAAGGCTTGACGAATTGAGTATTTAATTCAGGATGTATAAGTTAAAAAAACATGGGTTAATATAATAATTAACAGTACCCTACGAGTGACCTGTAAGACCCAAAAAGAGGCATCGACTACAGAAACAAGAAAATAGGGAAAAGCTCTTTTTTTGAGTCTTCTCTTAAGTTTGGTTCATTCTTAAAAAGGAATTTTATTTGAGTCAATAACTCCCAGGCACTTTATACTTCACAAGGAATGAGCAAACTCTTTCAGAAACAAGAATTAACCTGAACAAGAGTTAATTGATGATACTTTTCAGACCTCATTGCATATTATGTGCATTGCGCAATGTCTGTCTGTCACAAAACATAAACAAAAAGCTCATATCACAAAATCAGATTACAAAACACAATCCTTAAAGCGCGCAATAATATAACCTTCTGAAGGGCAAGATAAAACAAGTGCATGCCTTTCTTATTGCAACAGTATATTTTTTGTTTTGTAACTAAAATAGAACTAGGTTAGTAATCTTATCAATAATAATTATCTTTATCAAAGTGACATTTTGCAGTCAATCCTTATCTTTGAACCTAGATTTTGTAAGTGCTAGTGCCCTAGTGAGGCGATGCGTGGCTCTAGACTAATTTGTTATGAAGTCAATACTTTATTTACGTTTTTTTTTTTATTATCATACTAGCTATGCCTGCGACTTCGTTCACGTGGATGACGTAACTTATCAATGAGTTTTTAACCGCAAAATTAAGTTTATTTTCTATTGTTTATACTTTTCCGGGATAAAAACTACCCAGTGTGGTGCCCAGGATAATGAAGAATAATTATACCAAGTTTCATCGTAATTGAACCGGTAGTTTTTGCGTGATACCTGAACAAACAGACAGACAGACAACAAATTTTTTTTTCACACTTTTGGGTTCGGTGTCGGTCTAGTAACACGCCATTTATTTTTTCGATATTTTCAATGTACAGAATTTTCACTTCTGCAGATTTATTATAATATAAGTATAGATAAAAGAGTCGGTATCAAAGCAATACTGCAGATTGTTTTTATTTTGTTATCATGTAAGCAGTCGGTTATTTTGTTTGTCGTATACGTTATGATTGCCTTGACTGTGTTCTTGGCCTACGATTTTTTGATCATTGTCCTGCTCTAGGCTTAAATATACAATAAACACGGGCTACAACGCATTTAAACCTGTGACACCTTTCTTAGAATAGGTCACTAACCATTGCGTAGCTTACATGCATATACATCTACAGAAGAAGGTTACAGCGCGCAATAGATAATGCACAAACTTTAAACCCAGTCTGAATTAAGTTCTATTATATTTCCCACGATAAAGAAAGACTTTATCTTAGGTATTATATTATTTATTTGTTTATCTTATCATATTCCACGTTCCACATTGTCTGCGAGACTTGTTATCTTACTAACCTACTTTGAATAAGACGGATTAGATACGTGTTTATAAACAGCATCGGCGATGATAATAGTCTGCTTTAATCTTATACACTTATAAGTTATCTTAATTTATTTATAAAACAGCTTATGTGTTAAGATATTACTGGCGTTGGACTTTTAGACGAAGTTAACCTATGACCTAAACTTTTTCAGTACATTTTGATAGATGTCTACCGCAGTTAGATTGAGCGTTGGCTTTGGCGGCTTCTGGTACCGGACTTAACCTAAGACGTGTTTAAAAATCGACTTATAGCTATATTAAACCTTAAGGTGACAACATACATGTGCCCTATGCATGCCTTATGAGACTGAATGAGTGCATAACGCTGCATTCATCGAAAAACAAGGATAATTTAACGCTATGTTATCACTTTTCGAATTAACAAGCTGACGTAAACAGCACTAAAATGGCTAAACTACTGACATACTTTTATTTAGCACAGTATACTTGGTCTAGTGATCTAGGGCCTATCAATCTTACTGCCACAAACTAATCTCTTTAACGAGAAAAGATAATTATATTTGACTACCATTTCATACAACAAAGGCACAGGAGGGGCTCGTGGCTTAGTGTAAGCCGTGCGGTTTGACCGATAATGCAGGTTAAGCCGCGCTCGCCGCGGTTGGTCCGTGGATGGGTGATTTATAACATACCTAGGCCCCTCTGTGTTTCGGAAAGTATGTTAAACTGTAGGTCCGACTGTCATACGTAGATCTTTGGCAGTCGTTAGTCAATTCTGACAAATTTCTGTGTTACCCAGTAAAATGGGTTGTGGAGGTCAGTAGTGCTATTCTGTAACATTATTTCCATGTCTCGACAGCGGAATCCGCGGTGAGATGTCAAATACGTATTCTCGAATTTGAATTCTAAATCAAGGCTAATTGGGTTCACTTTTGAAGTGAGCTTTATTGTCACTCAGGTGAAGCTTGATACCGAAATTATTTACAGAATAGACATACTGATAGGCAGTCGCTCCACGTAAAATACGGTATTCAGCTGAATCCGGTAAGACTGGTAGCCGACCCCAACATAGTTTGGGAAAAGGCTCGGCAGATGATGATGATAACAAAGGCACAAAAAAAAGGGTTTTATTCAAAATAAGCTTAAACTTAGCGCCCTTAAAACAGATGATACCTACTTGAATTTACAAGCTCTTCACATTTTAGAGCTTTGACTAGAAAAAAAGTCGCAAATATAAATTAAAAATAAAAACTTATTACGAGCTACTCTATACCTACATAGTAAAGTTTACATTTTAATCTTATCACGTGATACAAGATAACGTAAACATATAGAATAATGCGAGGTGTATATTCTGTGTGTGTATTGACACACTTCTTATAGATAGCGATAAGGATTATAGGGGTTAACGACATGTTATCGGTAATAGTGACGTATTTCACATCGAGAAATATTAAAGCGTCTAATATGTTGATTTCTCGAAGTCAAGTTTCCACAATTTTCTTTTCTTTAGACAGTATCGATCAATTTAGATCGATAAATATTAACACAATTAATATTCCGAACAATATTCCGAACAACTCACACACGGTTATCTGATCCCAAGATAAGCGGAGCTTGTGTTATGGTAACCAGACAACTGATAAACATAATTATATGTTTCTAAATACATACATATTATAGATAAATCACACCCAGACACAGAACAAATGATCGCGCTCATCACACACACATTTGTCCTGGGTGGGAATCGAACCCACGACCTCCGGTATAGCAGTCAGGGTCACTAACCACTAGACCAACAGCCCCGTCAAATTAACTTGCCTTTTTATATTTTTTAAATAATCTCACGGTTTTACGTTTAAATTCCAACAGGGCCCTTATTCATTCATCCGGTTGGTCTTACGTACAGAATAATAAACATTTTTGTTACAAGTAAAAACCAGAACTAACCAAATTAAGAGTTTATAGTTCACGCGTCATAATTATTTTATTTAAACGTAGTTGTTCTTTAAAACCAGTTAATAAAGATAAAAAATATATTTTATATTTATTATATTCGAAAGAATTAGAGGAAACGTACTTATAAGATTAAGTATCTAGTAGTATTAATCAAAAATTAAAATATTTATCTATTATCATTGGCCAACACACAACATTCTAAAAACATAATTGTTTCTTTTGTATATCGTTGTAGATTAAACAGAGATATCTTATGTACAGCTTCTAAATATATCAAAGACAATGTAATTTGACTGGCCTGTTGGGCTAGTGGTTAGTGACCCTGACTGCTATACCAGAGGTCGTGGTTCGATTCCCACCCAGAACAAATCTTTGTGTGATGATTACGATCATTTGTTCTGTGTCTTGGTGTAATTTATAATCTATAATACGTATGTGTTTAGAAATATATAAGTATGTTTATCAATTGTCTGGTTACCATAACACAAGCTCTGCTTACTTTGGGATCAGAAATGAGCGTGTTAGTTGTCCCATCAATTGTATTGTAGAGTCTAGAAATAGTCTTAGAAGAGTTTTTAAATGTCCTCAAATCTCACACTTGAGTCAATCGACACTTAAAAGAGTTTATTAATTAAATAGTTGTTAATGTGTTATTTTTGTAATGAAGGTTGTTCAACTTGTGTTTGTCGTTCTACTTCGATAACATGTTTCTGAACATTTTCAGATATTTTAATTATGTGTTACGAGGTATTTTGTTAAGAGTTTTAATAAATTAAACTTGTGATTAAACTAATTAAATTATTTGTCTGAAATAAGAAGGTACGTAGATGTGTAACTTTTGAATCATTGTAGAATTCGATTGACTTTTATTTGTAGGAATATGATACTAGAAGAAAAACGTTAAAAAATCATTCAAATCAAATCGTAACTAATCGATTACGAAATCGATTTTGTTTGATTGAAAAAGCAATAAAACGTTTGATGTTGCTTTGTGTAATTATTTACTCTTTGAGCCGAGTTAATTGGATATTTTAAATTACACATGTGATGGTAAAGTCGTGTCTATTTCTTGGCGTTTACGTACGGTATTCGCTCAAAAAATGGTTACCCCTTAATTTCCGGATTTATAAAGAAAAATGTGTAAAAATCGAGTACACTACAAGCCATATTTACAAACACACATATAAGCATAAACTGTTGAAGTAAAGCGTCAGGAAGCGACGTACTATTGTTTCGTGTTTCCTGAATTTACACCCACGTGGTGTAAACAACAAAAATAAACTGAAATATGGAAGCAAAAAACGGACGCTTTTGTTAGCAATGTCGCCCGAGATACTTTTCAATCGATGTAAGAATGGCAGTTGACAACCATTACGACAATTGGTTGGACGTTGAAATTATAATTTCGAACGCCAAATTCAAATTTTAAATAGTTTTAGAAAATATTTTATAGCTGCAAATGTTTCTGTAATTTTAATAATTAATTGCAGCAATTTTTATCGATAATTATTTCTGGACAATAATTATAAAAAGCAATATTTTGAGGTTCTTTTGGTTGCTGCGTTTGTCAGCAAGCCGAGTTCGTCCCCGAACATTTATAAGTTCCTTATAGTGAAGTGGTGTGTTAGTGATTAGAATGCGTCGACACGTCTTCCAAACGTCTTGTACTGAAGACGAAGACGATTGTTTTAACGACGTCACAAGTTATAGGCGGTTGAGGCGAGAATCCAAAATGGTTGTTCTAAGCCGTTCGGTGAGATTTTTTGCTTTGTTTTTGATTCAAAACATGAAATCGAGTTGTGACGATGTAAGGATAGTGGGTCGTTGTATTGTTCGTTTTTTGTGTGATTTGTATTGCGTACATTGTTAAGTGAGTTGAGTGCCAAATTGTTTAAACTAAATACCTAGTCAAATAAGGCCGTACACTATACCATTTTAAGATCGATTAAAATAGTGTTAATAAAATGTTTTTTTTTTACTCAAGAAACCTGGTAAAAGCCGTGGTAAAAATAATATTAATTATTATATTATCTTGGTAAAAACTACCAATAAATTGTCATCGCATTTTATGCATAGTTTGACACCACCAAGTTCATATTTAATTGGTTACAAAACAAAACATAATAACATGACAAGATACAATGTACATGTTTACAACGTGATAAAATAATTGGTAGGACAATAAAACAAACGTGTTTTAATGTTTTGACATAGCACAAGATACAAAAAAATATTGCTCCTACTAATTATTCAGATTGAAATAAAACTACCGTTTGATACCAAAAACTGGTTTATGAACAATAACAGATTACTATTTAAGTTCATTAATTATAATTCGTATAAAAAAACACGTTCATAATTTACCAAAAATTATGCAAAGCGTTCTAGGGGGGAGGCCTTTGTTTTCAGCAGTGGACGTCTTCCGGCTGATGATGATGCAAAGCGCTATTTTACACACGCAAAATAATCGCTAAATATATTATTTATATATTTACAACAAATTAATAAGAAGGATACTTCTAATACTAGTTTCCTAAAATCTAAAACTAAATAATATATAAAACATACAACTAGAAAACAAACTCAGCGTGGATGCGGCAAATCATGCGTGACTTTATTATGTTGACACATCCATTAATATAAATAACATTATCAGTTCGATAAGATTAATGTATTGGGTTCAGATGGGTAACTCCCAATATCAACAAAACACACGTGATACGAACGAAATTACGAAAAGGTTACATCTTTATTTGAACCTTTTTAGGGTTCCGTACCCAAAGGGTAAAACGGGACCCTATTACTAAGACTCCGCTGTCTGTCTGTCCGTCTGTCTGTCTCCAGGCTGTATCTCATAAACCGTGATAGCTAGAAAGCTGAAATTTTCACAAATGATGTATTTCCGTTGCCGCTATAACAACAAATACTAAAAACCACATAAAATGAATATTTAAGGGGGGCTCTCATACGACGGTGGTACGGAACCCTTCGTGCGCGAGTCCGACTCGCACTTGGCCAGTTTTTAATGTTTAGAATGGTATTAGTCTGACATCATTTGGCTTACGTACGGAATGATACTTAAATGTTTATTAATTAACAGATAAATTACGTCACGAAATATAAAATAAATAATGAAAAAAATATAATCGATTTTGCTTTGATTGTATATCGTCTTGTTTGGCTAGGTATTGAGCCTTTAAAATCTAAACGTTTCCATGCACTATGGAATCCTCCATGCTTATTGTAAAGTAAAGGTTTAAATAATTTACTTCGGAAAATATCTTAAGCGTTACATGATTACTTTTGGTAAAACTTGTAATGTACTTGTGTTTGAGTTGGATCCAATGTTGGAGTTGGCTCTGTTTGTTTGGCCAACAAGGTCTGACAACCCGTTTTCATACGAAAAGTTTGCGTCATAGTAAAGTGATACTTTTTGTAGTTTATTGTTTTATTATGTTGCGTACGCGCCACTTCCTCTTCTTAATTACCTGTTATGATAAATAGTCGAGTTCTGCCAAAACAAAAGATACCTACTTATTGTTTAAAAGTCTTAATAAAGAGATTGGCTGGTAAGTGGTATCATATTGTCCATTGACAACATTTTGAAATAGCTATTTACCCGTTTAGTACCAACTTCTTAAATATAAATCGTAAGTTTTGTTTTTCTTGTTAAACAACTCATTCCAAAAGTTTTATTACTTGTTTTATCAGAGTTTAAACAATAACAATAAAAACCTTACATTAACTAGTACTACAAAAATACTATTCGTTCTTGATTTAAAACAAGCCAACAACCTGAGCAACATACTACAAATCACAACATCTCGCAATCCAATCGTGCTTTCCAATTTATACGTTAACCATTGCGCTTTGGGCGAGAATGCATTCTTACTTAATAAGGTTATACCAAGCAATGGAGTTAACACAAATGTCTTATTAAGATAGTAGTTTTCGTGTTATAAGTACATGGTAGAGATTCAAAGTGAATGTAACAAACTGACCTTGTGACTTCCAGACGTTACGATACTGTCTTATTTTGTAATCAATCTGTTTTGATGAACTCATTACATCGATGCCTATGATACAATTGGGTGGTTAGAGATAATAGAAAGTGCGCAATGTAAATCATTTTTGTGGTGTAATTTTATTATGATCAATAACAGATTTGGTAAATAAAATTAATAAGTATTGCACTTGTTTTTAATATTACCAATGACGCTAACCCGGTCGCGTATTGCCATTGTGTATATCAGTACAGACACCCATAGTCTGTACTCGATCACTTTGTGCTCTTAAAAATAACAAAACTCTAAAGCAAACTACGTATGACTACAGACCAGTCTGTATAAGTATACAGTTTGCTTGCATATTTTTAAAGCAAACTACGTATGACTACAGACCAGTCTGTATAAGTATACGGTTTGTTCGCATATGTCTAAAGCAAAATGTGACCGTGTTATTGTTTGTGGTTCACTGTTGTTTGACAAAAAACAAATGACAAATTTTCATTTGACAAACAACGTTTGAAAAAGTTATCATTTGACAATCTTTCATTTGGCAAACATATTACTTTAAATACAATCATTTTACAAACTACTGGTTTCGCAAATGTTTCACTTGGGAAAAAAATCAAATGCTAAAATATCATTTTAAAAATAATCAAATGACTAAATGATTCGTTTGCCAAATTGATGATTATACAAAAAGTTAGAAGATAAATTATAAGTTTGCATGCAACATGACAACTTGTTGTAAATATTTTGTCTAATAAGTAGTTTGTCAAACAATAGTTTGTAAAATAATAAATTTATCAAGTATAATTTTGTCAAACGTTGTTTGTCAAATGAAAATTTAAAAAACAAATGTACCTATCTATCTTTGGTGCGAAAGAGACAGATTGTGTTTGCTCTGCACTCGCATGTAGTTTGCTCACACTGAAGCATACTATTGTACATACCACGGCAGCCAAATTGTCTGTACTCGTATGTGTTTTGCTCTCACGGATTAGAGCAAATTGTATTTTATTTCAATCTGTCTCTGTACTGATATGCAGTATGCTCTCTAGCTACAAGAGCATATTGCGTGCGATTACAGAGCAACCCCTGTCTGTGCTAGTATACATTATGGCAATACGCAACCCGGTCACTAGATTGTAAAAATTGTGAAAGATATTTTATTAAAGTAAATAAGAGTAGTTACCATATTTTTGTAGTAATATTATAAAACGGGGATTAGCGCGTACATGCATATACCCTTAGGGCTTGACGTTTCGACCGGGTTACACAGGCCGTGGTCGCAAGCAGACTGTAATAAATGTACGCGCTAATCCCCGTTTTATAATATTACTATAAACATGCAGCGCGATAGTTTAAAAGTTACCATATTTTTGTGTTATAATAATTGACGATGCAAGTTCAAAGAAAAGGTAGACTTCCTAGGTATTTTAAAAAAAGTGTTACTTTTAATTAACTTATTCATACGTAGTTTTTACTGTATTTAGCAGGATCCAGTTACATTCAAAAAGCTTCCCTTCAGGAAAAATACCCTATTTTTACAAAATCAATTAGTCTACTTAATACCACTTCATAAATGACCTCACCCAACAAATAATTCAAGTACTAACACATTTTTATCATACTCGTGTAAATTGTAAAATTAATATACCTTGTATGTAATATAATATATTAGCTAGTTGGGTATATAATGGAGATTGTAACTGATACGATACATAGAGGTAAAGTAACTCTAAGTAATATTACACGCTGAAGGATTTCTGTCATGCTCCCATCGCATGGAAGTACAGGTGGGAACTAAAGTGGTGGCAATGGTACTTTTAGGATTTTTTTTGGCTAATTAAAGTTTTGAATGAAATATATTACCATTTTTTAAAAAGCTCTAGCGAGTATAATAAGCTTTTAAAGCCTCTCATTGTGACTAAACTTGGCGTATCAACATATTATGAGATTTATTGTAAAAGAGTCAAGGATTTATAGGCAAAATATTTAGAAGTAGTTCAGGTTTATCGTAGAAAAATTTAGCTTTGATACGTGCATCTTGTAACTTAAAATATAAATTTAAGATTAATTTTCGCTCTCATTTAAGCGATCCAATCACTGTAATTCAGAGAAACGGCAGCTAATTAGTATTTATGTTACACGTAGCTTTCACTAGTAAGCCTTAGGACTTACAACTTATAGGAAAATAGTAAATCTAATTAATCGATCACAGAAAATAATCAAACCAATAACTCCAACATTTCTACGGCTTCAACAAATCATTACCGCACGTAACACATTTGCTCGCGACTGTACACTTATCGGGGATCGATGAACGATAATTAATATAAACATCTATATTTTAGTACAATCTGTTAAAGTTACTAAGTGACGGTATTAACACGTAAACCCATTTGATCCGGTAATGGAAGGCAACCGTGGAAGCAATCTACTTACTTAAGGATATCCTTGGATTAGTATCTAGTTAAGAACTGATAAACAGATAATACTCAAACGACAATCAATTTTGAGTCGTCGTTAAAGTGTTGTCTCTGTTACTTTAAAGGGTAAAGTAGCGACAGACACTTAAATTCAAATTCAAATATTGTTTATTCAATATAAGGTACACAGTAGCAATTATCGAACGTCCAACAAAAAAAAAGAAAAGACAGCACCCTAAGGGTCGGTTCATATCCGGCGGAACTTTTAAGAGGGCTTAAAAAATTTAGTTTGAGTAGATACGGGTATACAGGTACTGATGGCAATGTTCAAATTGATGTGTCGTTTTGTTATGTAGTATATAGAAATATTCCTAAATATGGGAGCCGATTAAATCAATTGACAGTTTCGATATAAACTAATCTTTATGTAGATCAGAGATCAGATTCCGATGTTTCGACATAATTTGCTTTTATTCGCATACATTACTTTTGGGGATATCCTAATGTTGATTGGGGTTTTACAAACAACCAAATCACAAATAAATAAAATCATTTTCACAATTCACAAGCTTTGGCATAGTTTGGTTTGGGGACCACTGTTTTCTACTGTGTAAAAATTTAAATAATTACCTGTAAATTGTGCTAGTCCTAAGAAACAATGTAATTACGAACAATAAATTTATTTTATTCTTATTATTCTAATTTATTAATTTATTATTTAAGATAATATGAACTCTGGTTTTGATGCTGAATTCTATAAAGTCTTAATAAAGAACGACAGGTAGCAACACCGTAATTTTACGTAACAGACTTACGAAATTCCTGGCCGATTTTAATGGAATGTGGTATGTTCGTAGCTTGAGCCTCGACAAAAAACAAAAAGTATTTATCTACCTGAACAAAAAAGGAAAATTTTCCCGCGAATACTTTTATAATAATTAAAGTATTTTATTGTATTGAAATCAGGCAGTTAAATTCCTGCCAATTAATTCAAAAAAAAAATTAAGTCTAGTCGTGACAAAATTAAATTATACCAATTTACATACAAATTATAAAGGTGTTTATATAATTGTAATGACATATAAATAGTATAAACACGAGTTAACGAAACTGGTTTAAAGGCGATATATTAGAAGGTCACACGAACTAAGTCACGTGTTGAAATTAAAGATACATAATTATTATTGTTGTTTCGTGTATTATAGGTATAGAAGAAGGTGTGGTAGAAAACTAACGGCTTTTTTACGTCAATACGTAATTAGTTTTTGTTTGTCTGTGACGTTATAGCTAGATCTGAAAAACAGATACTAACAACGTTTTTAGTATTGTTAGTCAAGAGATCTTATAATACGTTCAATTAAAATAATAAATGAATTCCATCTACCTATTTAAATCGGTAACTTTTTTTATATTCCTGCTATAGGACTATTAGAGCTTTTTTAGACGGTGCAAGAAATAGCGTGCGAGTTGCGGTACATTGCCGTCTACGATCCATCTCTTATGACACCATAGCCGCGCGGCCCCTCAATGTACCGCAACTCGCACGACATTTCTCGCATCGTCTAATAGAAATCAGGCCTTACTGGCTGGAAATATAAATGTTATTCCATTTTAAAATTTCCTTTCTCAATATCATTTTTCTGCAAGAACGTCAATGCACCGTTATCCCACAACCATTATTGTACCGACGCGACGTAGACGCCGTTTCCTATAGATGACTGCATAAAGTGCAAAAACATAGCTTATTCAACCGTTCTCGTTTTGTAGCTACCTAGCTAGTTTCAAAACACGGTGAAAGGTCGCCTTCCTGTGATAGATATGCGATGTTGAAAGTGTCGCTTGATAGATAGAAAATGCCGAACTATGAAGTTGCCTTTTGTGTTTTGATAAGAGCTATATCTTTATGAAACTACGACGTCTCGTAATAGGATAGATACGATATAGTGGATCTGCAGGAACTACTGTGTGTATACACAAATCACAATCCACTAATAATTGTTACGATCTTATTTTTGTATTTGAAGTAAATTAGTGCACAATTTAATTCCTTAATTTAAGAGTCAAGCTCTTAATGTAGAAAGCTACTTACAAAATAAAAAAGCAAATACCAAATTAAATCCAATAACATTTTTAAGCACATAACATTAAATTAAATGCCCGTATTAGTGCCAAACTGCGGGGTATGGGTTTCTCCATACACTTAAAAAAGTATTCAATACCCAAACCCTTTTACATGCACTACGCACGTCACGCAAAAAAAAACATTCATGTTTTTTTGCAAAAAGGTTATTTTTATTATGATACCCATCTTATTACTACAGTTTTATCGTATATTGAGATAAGCATAAATACATTATTTACCTCGTAAAATATATTGCCGATCGTGCACTCTTCCGCATATTAATGTCAATGCTTTGCATACTAAAGATGTTTTCCTAGGTTATGTAATGATTACAATATTTCTGATGGACCGATACATTATATGCTATGCGATTATCACCTTCGAAACACGAGTGAAGAAATGATACGTGACTTCAACAGATTCGTTACGGTAATGTTCGGTTATTGATCTGTCACGTACACACTTCATGAAATTAACAAAACCTTTATTTCCTTATAAATAAGGTTGACTTTTGTGTATCACTATTGTTACCATTGACGCGATCTGTCCCATACAAATGATCGTCTTTTGTTTTATTTGTGTTCTAATTTTTAAACACCGGACGACAATACATTTGAATGACCAAATATTTTTAAATAAAACAATATCTTGTATATATTTTTAGCGTATCAAAGCGTGGACTTAAAACTTTAGCTGCGCAATAGTTCAACGACTGTTGTAAATGGCAAGCTAAGGTATCTGGGTTCAGTTCCCGATCGTGAAGAAAACGTATTGATTCACAAGTAAAGTGTGTTATGTGACAAAAGTAAACCTTATTGTAATGTGTGTCATGGCCGACCGGTTTCGAGAAGTTGCCATTTTGAGCAGATACTGGTCGCTGGCCTATTGTGAGATGGTGTGGCATAACACTCACCTTTACTTGTTTATCTGGGTTGTGTACAACGAAAGTAAAGTTACTAATACGAGTAACACTCTTAGATGCAACTTTAAGCAGGTATTATACAGTCTCCGTCAGTTTAATTTCAAATTCAATTGCCGGGCCTGTTGGTCTAGTGGTTAGTGACCCTGACTGCTATACCGGAGGTCGTGGGTTCGATTCCCACCCAGGACAAATCTTTGTGTGATGAGCACGATCATTTGTTCTGGTTGTCTGGGTGTAATTTATCTATAATATGTATGTATTTAGAAATATATAAGTATGTTTATCAGTTGTCTGGTTACCATAACACAAGCCCTGCTTAGCTTGGGATCAGATAACCGTGTGTGAGTTGTCCCGGAATATTATTATTATTATTTATTCAATTTCAAACATATTAATGTAATAGAAAACTTTCCGTAAGAGACAACAAATGGCTGTTAAAAAAAAAAAATGACAAAAAAAAATACAATGAAAGGCGGTGAATTAGACACCAGGTACGACTTTCGCAATGTGAAAATAATCAATTTATATGTAAAACTTAAAATAGGTATATTACGTTCTCATAGTTACATGTCTCTACATAGTAATACAAAATAAACATTACATCAATCTTGCACTATGCACCTGTAAATAAAATGCATTCATTCCTTATCACGAGTTTGTATGCCAACAGCGAAGTACTGATGCACATGTGATGCACATTTATAACTGCAAACATGACGAGCAAATACAAGATTATGAAGTAAATGTCATTGCCATAAGGAAGTTATGTGTATAAAGGAATCTTTGTCAGAGCTAAAAAAGAGTTCTTTTCTTTCGAAATATTTGCATGAAACCAAAATATCTAAACTATAGGTAGATAGCAAGATTTCACGCACCAAGGACGGAAAAAAAATACTTTATATCTTCTTCAAAGTTACTACATTTTCAGTCGTAAGTTATTTTTTCAGCGACAACGTGTGTAATTTATTTAGGAAGACTAGGTACCTACATTTATTTCTTATTTACATTTACTGTACATAAATTCTCTTAATAGTAAATATCTAACCTCCTGTATCCTGTTTTCTTACACAATTTTCCTAACAATCTTTTTCCCTTTCCAGTTCCATTCCGTGACGGAGAAGAGATCACAGAACAACGACTGCGGAGAGAACAGCGTTACCATAGTAACGGAGAAGAAGATAGAAGATGACTCCTCAGACTCTTCTAGCGGAGAGAATGTGGAAATTGAAGGTATGTATCTAAGAATTAGTTATAAAAAGATACTAAAAAAGTAGAGCTAAGTTTAAGATACTTAGTTATAGAATAAAGATACCTTTTTGTTAAGGCGGATTTACATCAAACGAATGCTCATTCGTTCAATGCATCAGCACCCCCTCAAATTCTTTGAAATTCTAAAAGAATTAGTGAGGGATAGAATGAGTATTTGCTCATTTGATCGGCCTTTAAGAAAACTAAGAGTAAGAATTTAATCAATAAATTTAATATTATTAACATGACCTTTGAATATGAACTTAAGTTACCTTTACATTCTCGTTTAGTTTAAAATCAGTATTTTAACCTCAATCCTATATAAACGATTACAAAATTGTTTACCACTATCGTTTTAAATTAAGAACAATAATTTGATGCCTTTTCAAATTTGGAACGCACGTGATAAATTCGATTAATAAAGAGAAGATCGCACCGTTAATAACGGTAAAAGAGGTTGCGTACGCGCAGGTCGGTAAATCATAGACACCAGCGGCCTTATTAGGTATCTTTTAAAAGCAATAGACAGCAAACATTTGTACAATTATTTCAATTTTTAACAGCAATAATTGTGCATATGTTGCTTTTGCTCTGCTTGCAAGATACGTAATACCGACCGTATTCCATTTTCGAATGTCAACGGTTTCAAAATCTGATTGATGATGAAGTTTGTATGTCATTATGTAACGGACATTTTGTATGTTTGTCATTAGGTCAGGTAAACTGTTCTCATTCTATTTAAATATTAACACTCGAATATTTTTATCGTTAATAAAATTATCTAGATAAGATAAGATATATTTAACAGGCAATGACCGGTATTAAAATATTTTCTGTTGCAATTTTAATATAACCTGTATATTGTGTGGATATACAGGGTGTTAAGAAAACCCTGTCCGACCCGAAAGGGCAACAGGTTCCTCAATCACATGCCTAAATTAAATATTCATGATAGTCTCTATGTATAATAATGAACTTTGAAATAACGATTTTTGGCCGCGAAATTCCCTAAATTTGAGATTAAAACAATAATTACAGCACCATTTTCGTCGGTATTATTTGGCGGCCTTTTGTTTGATCATTTGGCAGCACCCGTGACGACTCCGATTCTCTTTCTCGCGTTTTGAGATTTTGTTTTTTTTTTCCAATTTTTAAAACATTTAAAACACCTTAACGGATCGGACAGGGTTTTCTTAACACCCTGTATAATAATAATATGCAAATTAAAGTGTATGCATCTGTTAGTTCATACATGTTTAGACCCGTTTGCTATAGAAAAACTTGAAATAAATTATCATAATTGCAAAGTTGATATTTCTTTACTGTTTCGTAACATAATTAGATATGTTTCAATATAAATTTAATTAAAAATAGAATTTAGAATTATTAATAGAATTAGCACTATTAATTAGTTTTAAATGTCGAATTGTGGCTTAACGACTGACGAAGATCAACGTGTGTCTATGTCAACATTTGACAATCGAGAATATATAATATAATATAATATTCCGGGACAACTCACACACGGTTATCTGATCCCAAGCTAAGCAGAGCTTGTGTTATGGTAACCAGATAACTGATAAACATACTTATATATTTCTAAATACATACATATTATAGATAAATTACACCCAGACGCAGAACAAATGATCATGCTCATCACAACGTGCTATCCGAGGCACGAAAGGGTCTCGCTAAAACGTAAAAACTCAACATACTGTAGTTTTGCACCACTTGTAGAGATATTTTAAGCAATCATGAAGTTTTAAAGCAAGTTGGTACAGTGTCAAATTTTGTTTTTTGTATTTTGCAGTGTATAATAGGTATTAGACATAAACCAAGGTCGGTTATTACAAGCATTTGTCAATAACGTCATTGTATTATCAAATTCAATGATTATACAGGGTGTTTTGTTCGTTACGCTTTTGTTTTGGTTACTAAAAACATTGTGTATATCTCAAGACTTGACATGTTATACAATGTTAATATTATTATCTTCTATTGTTTCTACTACAAATATTATAGTATAGCTATTGGAGTATGTCGTTTTTTGTGAAAGATCAATATAGAATCATATTTTAGAATCAAGTCTAAAATACGAGCTGTAATTGAAACGGAATAAAAAGGACCTAGGAATAAAAATGTCGTGGTGGCCTAGCGGTTTAATGAACGGATTTGTATGCACAAGGTTGCAGGTTCGAACCCAGGCAAGTACCAATGTGGCTTATTCAAAGTTATATGTACTTTCTTAATTATTCTAAGACACTTCTGACAAACGGTGAAGGAAAACATCGTGAGGAAACCTGGATTCGAAAATTGGGATCTGAAATCACCAATCCGCAGAGAGCAAGCGTGGTGATCATTGCCTTCTCTATATGGGAAGAGGCCTGTGCCCAGCAGTGGGACGTTTATAGGCTGGATTATAAAAAGGACCGAAAGAATTACCTTTTTCAAAATTTACTTTACAGTAGTCAGTTAACCTTGTAACTATGCAAAATTAAAATATAACAAAAATGCAGTTACATATATTCGTCCAGACACTTTTTATCTACAACAAAGCTATCTTGAGGAAATCATTAAAATAATCATTGCTCATGTTTGAGACAGGTGTTAAAACTAGGAAGCTTTATTATTATAATAACTTTGTAACTTAATATTTATTGCTGCACAAATTTATTGTGGCTAGACAGTTTAAAATGTAAATAAACGTAATAATACAAAAAACAACTAATAAACGAACTAAAAAAGACGTCTTAAAGTCACATTTAATTTATTGTCAAAGTCACATATTATTTTTATGAGCCATAAGGTGTTATGCTAGTAATATTATGTTAATTTGTCAATAATACCGGTATTACTACTTACAATGTTTAAATAAACAATATGGAATATATCTTTGATATTGACAGATTTTACTGTCTGTCTAGCCTTTTTCTAAGTTATTTAAGTTCTAATATTTTTTCCAAATTTCAACTGATTGTATCAGTATTACACACATATATACATAGAGCAATAGGATCTTCACATTGTATGTCCGGTGTGGATTTAATTAATATAAAAATATTACAGAAAAGTATAATATATAATTTATAATTGTTCATTTATCCCCATTTTTACAAAAAAAAAAAAAAAAAACATTTATAATCATAATCCACTCGATTATTGTCCGTACGAAAATAAACTTTAAAACTGCCTGGAACTTCTTGTCTTAATCGAACCTATTTGCACAGTAAATAATATGCCCATCATATAAATAATATTACCCATCAACACACCTCAAATTGCCACATTTAAATAAACCATACTTAGAACTCCCAAAAAGTTAAACAAAACATTACTTAACTTGTCTTTGAGGTAAAGACCTTCATTGTCAGTCAAACAACTTAACAAAAGATCCCTCGTCAACATTATTAGGGCTTCCCAAAGAAAATGCGGTAGACCAAAAATAAGATTGGTACAGGAAAATTGAGTTCGATCATTTGCTTACAAAGCCATTTAAATGAAATTCTTCTATCATTGTAGATATCGAAGGGAATATTGAAAGTGGGCGAAACGAAACAAGTGTATAAGGAAAAAAGTGGTCTCTGCCTACCCCTCCAAGGGAAAGAGGCGTGAAGGGAAAGAGGATGTATGTATGTTGTAGATATTAGTAAGGCATTTTATTGAATCGAAAAAACATGTTGTTGAGTTAAATAAATACAGGTAAAAAAACGTTAAAACCAATAACGATAGAATAACATAGGAATATTTATTAAATTCAATGTTGTTTTAAATACGTCATCTTCTTTCTTCTTTCTGGTCGTTCCCTCAATGCTGAGGATCGTGACTGTATGTCAATCTTCTCCACTCGGTCCGGTTCTGCGCCATATGTACCGCTCCCCATATCTGGCCTCCAGTAACCTCCTTGAGTTGGTCCACCCATCTAGCTGGCGCTCTTCCTCTAGCGCGCTTCCCCTCCACTTGTCCGAGAATGATGAGTTTCTCCAGGCTGTGCAATGGGGATCGCATTATGTGCCCAAAGAAACTCATAATTACGTCATAATTATTATTATTATTAATAACTATTATGCAGTTAGTGAATAAGTTCAGTAATATCCACGTATTTTACAGTTAAGTTAGAAATAATTTAAGAGACATAACATGACATAGATCAATTAAAAAAATGAATATGCGTGATATTTTCATGTTTTATCTGTTAACGGAAAATAGTTCATTGATCTTACGGTAAGATACCGTATTCCTAATATAACAGGAATGCAGCCTAACATATTTGTATAAAAAAATGTTTTTTTAATGATAAATTACAACCTTCTTGTTTATCCCTGAATCATTCTATGACATCAACATACAACACATTGTATAATTAATTTGATTACCTCAAAATTCTTGATAAAATTACTCATACACTATAAGAGACAGATTAATCACGCGATAAAATTATTCTTGTAGGAAATACACAATTTTTCTCAAAAGAGTCATTGCAAACATTGACACTATACGCGCAATAAAATAATAAGCTAATCTTGACCTTATCAGTTTGAAAATAAGATACAAATTACATCAAACAAAAGTCTATCATCATTGGTAATCGTCATCAGTTTAGCGTATCATACATGAATCAACGTAGATTTCATTCGTGACGTCACATAATCTGAAAATTTTGTAACGTCATAGTACTAAGTAGATGACAGCTATGTAGGTACTCATTGTTGACGAAATGAGTGGTTGAGATACAACTCATTTTCTGTATCAGTCTTGATAACTGTTATCAAGAGTCTGCAGTGAATTTCCGTAGTCAGAGAATAATTTAGTACCAAATGTAGAGATAAATTAAATTCTACTAAATTAGGCTCTACCTTTTAATTGATTTTTTGCATTCACGTTTTAATGGTAGCCTGAGGTAAATTGACAGTTCTTTTTAAGCCATGTAACGTTACGCTAAATACGTAAAATCAATCAAATAATTTGTATTTGCGTACAAATTAATCAGCTGGTTTTTCAATACCGCATATGGCTTATATAATTCACAAATATTAGGTACAGAATTAAGGACATTTTCCCTATTATGCTAAAATATGTGAAATACATACGACTTTTCCTGTAATTACCATGCATTAATGTTGGAAAATAAATACAAACATACATCCATGGCCACTCATAATTTTTGACGTCATCTTAGCCTAATATTAACAACAAGTTTACTTGGGTATTTTCTTTGACCACAAAATCGTAAATGGATGACGCTGCGTCTAAGAAACTGTGGTTTTATATCCTTAGGACAATAATTATTAGGTTAATCTTTGAGTTTATTTGTTCGCCTTGACTGTTCCCAAACAATGTAGGGATTGGTTTTCAACAGATGCACCTGATAACCAGTGAATATTGCCTATCTGACCGCCAGAAACCATTTACTGGGCAATATGCTATCACTTCGTAAGATTGATGTCACAATTATAAGGAATAAAAAAAGCCACTTAATATTGTTGTTGGCAAGTAAAAAATGCAAGGAATTTCCCATCGCTTACCAAAACAACGATTAAACAGAAAAAAAGCAAATGGTTTACGAGATGTCTTAACTGAAGTTTGGCTTTAACTCGTTTATCTTAAAGTAAAAGAAAACCCGAACTAAAAGTCAACAGCAGTTAAACCTCTTGAAGGCGTCACAACTAGGTTTAAAGGGATTTCAACGAATTTGGTTTACTTAAGTTAGTTTCAAAAGTCGGTCGGGATTTAAGGACTGGAGTGCGGGTGATCATTTATTTAAATTTAACTAAAATGCAAATTAACGTAACATCTAGGCCTTGTTTTGTATGAAAAGATTTAGGTTTTGCTTTGTAGAGAGATAGTTACGGGATAGTATTATAATATAAAATTAAAATGATAATTTATATAAATGATTGATTTTTAAGGTTTGTATATTACACTCCAATAATAATAATTATAGCTTTTGTTCCCTAAACTGAACTACGTTTACCTTTCTCATACATTATGGAATGGCTTTAAGTTAAATACCAGGAAATAATAGATATAAAGTTCTTCAACCCCAAATATCGTGATCTTTATAATTGACCATTGACCATCACAAAAATCACGTTATTTTGCACCATATTCAACAACGGTTATTTAGAACGATTCGCTATAGTTTCCAAATTGTTTTTTACTAACGAAAATATTTTTGACATAGCTGTTAATTTTTTGTTCGGGCGCCATCTTGTTTTCTGATTGGCGCGAATACATTACAAAAGCGGTGACCTGATAATTTGTGTGTATTGTGACGTAATTATTTCATGATATTAATTGCAGTCTTGACTGCTAATTTCACAATGCAAGGTATGCATAAAATACTATATGGTATGCTCTATTTTGAAACCGTGATTCCAACCTACAAAGTACGTTTAGTTCTAAAACTAAGTGAAAGGTTTGCTTTTCTATGGCCTAACAACCTGGATTAACGTTCATCCCAATGGATTTTATCCGATGAAAAAACTAGTTTTTTAACACTTTTCTCAGTGGTGTTCACATTAGCCTTAAAAATAATACAGGTAATATGCATGTGTAGTAATAACGTAATATAATAACCGTTCTTAGTTATTTATAATGGGTGAAGGTTAAAAGTGTCATAACATCTCATAATATACTCTAGGAAATACATAGGCATGCTTCAATCACGTTACATAATGACAGATTCTGATACAAGGTCATAGTATAAAGGTTGTGTGAAATCTGATTGTTTATTAGGACTTATGTCAGCAGTAATTTTTGCCTCTTAACGCACTGTTTTTTTTTGTCTGCTATTTTTTTTTCTTTACATTTTTTTCTTTAACTACTTATTTCATAATATAAAGTAGTCCGATATTTTTCACCTGCACTGCCCATCATACCACTGACCTCAGATATATTTTTGTAACATCCCGGATTTAAAAATAATCGTTGAATAACAATAAATTAGTCTTAAATGCACAAGATTTTCCAGTATTAATATATATTAAATATATTATTATTTTAAGCTCGCTTCAACAAATAAAACACACGTAATTTCTTAATTACCTAACCAATTACCGCAAAAATTATTACAGCTATATAAATGACGTTAAATAACGTAATAGGTATGATTTTACAATGTAGTAAAAGAGGACCCACATGGTATTAGTAACGATTAATTACGAAAATGGACTTTACTGCTTAGAAATAAAAGTGTCTGTTGAAGTGCAGTACAAAATCGGTTCGTACCTACTAATATTTTTAACTATTAGTTTGGGAAGGTAGAAGGTAGAGCTATGTTTGTTTCACTTTCACGCTAAAACCAGTTATCAGATTAGGATGAAACTTGACACAACGATAATTTGTAATCTGGACTAGCACATAGGGTATATTTGATCGAAATAATTGTACAAGATCCGGAACTACGCGAGTAATACTGCGAGGCTCAGCTAGATAGTAATAAGGAAGCCAATTGAATGATGTAACTCAAACATCGCAAAACAGATGATCGTTTAAAACAAAGATTTTTAAACAAGATCATATCAAGATGGATAACTTGAATTATAAAAACAGACTATGAAATGAATGATGGATGACATAACATGATATCACGTGTATGTGTTAAGGCCGATACAGACTGCGAATCACTAGCAGCGCACGGCACTCGTCGCAAGTTTCGCAATAATAATATATTGGGTCAACTCACACATGGGTATCTGATCCCAAACTTGACAGGCTGTATTATGGCAACCAGCCTACTAACAAACATACCTAATTATTTCTAAATGCATCCATAATATAGGTAAATTACACCCTGACAAGAAGACTCGGAACAAATGACATTGCTCATTACACGAAGATTTGTCCAGGGTAGAAATTGAACCCACTACCTTCGGCTTCGCAGTTAAGGTCACTAACCACTAGACCAACAGGCCAGGTAGTGTGTAGACGTTAATGTTCGTGGCGAGGCAAAGGCAAAATAAAGTCGCGTGCGTCGCAAACCGTGCGCGCATTCCTCGCAATGTCTGTATCCGCCTTAACGTGATTCATTGCCTCACGTGAGGATTGCTAAATAAATTAGGAAATGAATGAAGGTGAAATAAAGAAATAATCGAGTAATATTTGCTAAACCTTTTTGTTTTTTTTTTCTTATGAACTGTTGATATTCTTGGATTTTGAGGGCAAATTAAAAGTTACGTTTTTAAATTTTTTATTTTTTATTGACTTTGTCCTTTACCTACATTAAATTAACACCAAATTTATACATCACATAAATAAGGTAGATGACCTACAATCAGTCTTTCGTCAAAATAATATTATCTAACTTTTAAAATGCTTGACCTTGACTGATAGAATTCATAATAACAAACATGAACATGGAGAGACCTTCAGTGTATTTCTTAACGTCTAGATTTTAAGACTTGCCTAGCAACCTTTCTCTTTTGTCTGACATAGTTACTTGTTGCATCATTTTTGATCTCGTCTTTAATAAGTGTTAATTTTGTTATCTAATTGTGTATTTAGTATTGTGGATCTCTTACTTTTGAGATGAAATTTAAACGGTAATTGTGATATAAGTATTTACGTTGTTTTTCGTAATGAGGAGTGGTTGAATTTGTATGTGTATGGAAGTATTAGGAAAGCCTAGAAAAATATAATAAATTTTTTGAAAAGTTATTATTATCAAGTAAAAATAAAAGTAATCAAAATATAAAACTAAATAATGCACTGCACAAAGTCATTAATTTAGAAAAAAGAAACAAATATTTGTTAAAGGAATCATAAAAAAGCACATTCGAGGTATAAATAAGATTTAATTACTTAAATCCTGCGTCAGAACGATTAATTACAGTAATATAATTGTAATCAAAGAGCTAATACTAAATGGCAATTAAGTCGTAATTGGTTGGTTTTAATTAACTCTTAGGAATTGAGTTGTTTGTTAAGTACTTAACAAATTGATAATCCACATAGTCGTTATCCTAAATTTCTAGAAAATCATAAATAATAACGAATAAAGACATAACAGTAATATACATTCGTACTTCGATGGATCTAAATGCTGAAGCATCATCTGCCGAGCCTTTTCCCAACTTGGGGTCGGCTTCCAGTCTTACCAGATTCAGCTGAATACCGTATTTTATACGAAGCGACTGCCTATCTGACCTCCAAAACCCATTTTACTGGGTAATACTGTATCCCATAGTAAGACGGGTTGTCAGAATTGACTTAACAACTGCCAAGATCATCGTATGACAGTCGGGACCTACGGCTTAACGTTCTATGCGAAGCACGGAGGAGGTATGTTTATAAATGGTTACCCATCCACGGACCAATCGCGACGAGCGCGGCTTAACCTGTATTATAGGTTAAACAGTACGGCTTACACTTAACCACGCAAGCTAGATATCTAGATCTAAATGCTGAAGCATAGAATTCTCTTATTAATATTTAACAGGATATTAAACTGTTGCCAACATAGACCAGTGTGTAAATGCTCATACAAGTAAAACACTGTAGAATCTTCACTAACAACTCGATTAGAACGTTTTTCTGTTGTTTTTTATTAGGTTTAGAATTCTATTAAGTTAATGACCACTCAAGTTAACGAGCCAACAGTAATTAGTAAAACAGCCGGGATTTTGTTAAAAGAGACACTGGTTTTATTTTAGACATCTTCAAAACAACTACTGTTGTTGTACCTATTTTATTAAACAAATGCTTTTAAAGCAAAAACCTCTATTTCTGTATATACGACAATTATTACTGGTACTTAATAATATTATAAACAAATTCGAATTGATTTTTGGCATTCACGTCGAATGTTAAAACAACATTGAGAATGAACCAAATAATAATATAAATCTCAGAATAATACGTAAGAAAATATTTAACAATCTCTAACAGAACTAGCATTTAGATAATTTATTTTATTTAATTGTTTCACATTGTTACTTTCAAAATGAAGTAAGCACCAATTTGTTTGTAATAATAATACCTACAGTTATTATTATATTATGAAATGTTAGCAAACACTAACAATTATTTTTTGATAGTAGCAATCACAGACACGGCAAGTCACGACATCGCCTTGTTAAAACATTTATATTTTGATGAAATATTGCCTAAAACAAAATGCCAAAATACCTGTGCGCTATGCGACTGCATCGACAAACTGCAGTATTTACAATCAAATTTGGTTTGGAAGGTCATCTCACAATAATCCCATCATTGCAAATCTTAAATACAATATATATAAGGTGCTATAAAAACATCTGCCACGGCTTTAATGGGAGGTAGTATTGTGTTTATAGATTACAATAGTATAGATAAATTATTGATTATTTATCATATTTTTTTTCATACAAAAAAAATAACGTATAAATTTGAATTGATTTATTAGTATAAAACCATCCCGTGTCCTAAGCTGTTGCCGCTCCGCACCGAATTCACGTAATTTGTGAACCACGTTAGGCAGAATAGAGTCAATGTTAATTTAACAATTTTATTTTCTAAAATTTAATTAACTGTTCCGGGGTATGAAAGTTCTTCACTATTGTAATCTATAAACACAATACTACCTCCCATTAAAGCCGTGGCAGATATTTTTATAGCACCTTATATACTTTATTTACTTTCTTGGAAAAGGCAAAAACATTAACATTAAAATAATGAAGAATTCAGTGTTTTAGAAATTAGATAGAATAGTAATAATTTCTTATACCTATAGTTTCTTCGAAGACACTATCCCTTATTATCCATAGAACAAGGTCTAAGTATAAGGAAAAACTTTAAACCTTCGACAGGATAGACCACATAAGACCTCCCCGTACCATGACCTCTTCAAGCAAGACTGTTACCATTGTGGAAGCGAGACGGCGCACTACACTGGCGTAGCACCGTCTCTTTCCCCCATCGTCAACAGTCCCGTTGTTAGAAATACCAAGGAATTACATGTCAAAACTGCATACACACACGCACTGTGTAAGCGTGTCGACTGTAACCGTTCATGATATTATGTAAGAACATAAACTATTATTAGAAGAGATAGAACACCGCACTGCATTATAATCGCACTGTAAATCATTATTGGCAGTTAGTTTTAAAGTTCAACTTATGATGTACTTGAATTGCGTCTGGTAATCTTTGGTAAAAATAATAATACCAGCCTATAAACTTCCTACTGCTGGGCATAGGCCTCTTCCCATATAAAGAAGGCTCAGTGTTCACTTAAGTTACTTCTGTTAAGTTTAGTATTAATGCAATTCTACATAGTTACATATTATTATTTATACCTTCAGTTATACATATCTAAAGGCCGAATTTAAATTTGAGCTGTACAGAAGCTAAAAATAGACATTCGAGACATGACACATGTAACGTTAAGTAGCCCTTCTGTACCCTACACCACAAATTATAAATTATTTAGTAATATTTAAATTTGCATTATAATTGAAACAACCTTAACTAATAACATATTTCTCTTGTCCACAGACAAATCTCTGCCTTTAGTGCAGCCCTCGCTCGACGCGCCCGAGGAGGGCCACGCGGCGCAGTGCAACTGCCCCAACTGTGATGAGATGCTGTCCCGGTTCTCAGAGTGCAGCATATGCTTGGAGCCGTTACAGGTAAATTATACACTTTATATAAATAACTAGTTTAAATGGCATTTGGAAGTGTAGTCAAAAATACCTACACCCCTTTTCTTTTCCCGCGATTCTCAATGGTTTTTGTTGAAGATGAATTATTTCGCTTGTATACTTAATTCAGCATAATATTTAGGTATAAATAAGGGCCATAATAAGGAAGTTCTAAGGGTTATATGTTTGTTAAAAAATAGGAAAACAAGAGTTGACGATTAAATATTTTATTACTTCAATTTTATTTTCCATTGCTTGCTTTCTCACTCTTCACAAACATGACCAACATGTCTAACAATATTAGAAACAAACCATCATCCCAGAAATATAAAAGCAAAAAAGTATTGTTACAACAAAAAAATATTTTAATCCATTCCTTTATCCTCTAGGCCAGTATTTACTTAAATCGTTTCAAAATGAAAATTAATGGAAAATTTCTTCAGCTAAGCTTTGTACACAAGAAAAATATACAGCGTGAATACCAAATCCTTATAATAATATCTTATTTAAAACGTGTTCGTAAAATATTAATCAAAGAGATTATTAATGGACCTATTTCGCTTTTAAACGGAAACCTTATGTACTAAGCTATAAGTACTGCCCACTCAAGATATTGTGTAAGGCAGCTTTATCAAGTAGGCAGTAAAAGATAAATCTTAATTAAGCTCCGATCTTTTAAGTTTTGTCGGTAAACTGCGATTTAAAAATAGCATGTAAGTATGTAAACGACATTTAATTTTCTACCCAACCAATAGTCCACAGAAACAAAGTAAATTTCTTATATAATATATATAATAATAATAATATAATGTAATATTCCGGGACAACTCACACACGGTTATCTGATCCCAAGCTAAGCAGACAACTGATAAACATACTTATATATTTCTAAATATATACATATTATAGATAAATAGATAATTTATGTTTATATATGTAATTTTAGTCTCATTTTCAATAGTATATATCGAAGCGCGGAATTTCGTCTATTCACTATCACTGTCGCATTGCACAATACAATCAAACATAATTGGATTAAATATGTTTGACATTACCCTAATAAACAAATGAACATCATCATTTCAATCACAATAAAAACTCCTTAGCAACACAAGCTTTGCAAAGAACTATGGTGGTTATGTAAAGTAATTCAAAGCTACACGGTTCCTTAGTTCATGGTAATATCATGACAAAGGTGCCTAGGGCGGAATCTTAATCACAGTAAGACGAGGTGGGTGGTAGGCTCGCCACGTGCCGGTTTATTACGACGAATTGAGGAACCAGGCGAAAATATAAGAACGACTTTCCTGCTTGAGGTGTTAGGTTTTCCTGTAAAGGCTTAGTGTGTAGCTTTATTTAATTAATGAAAAGGAGTTTTCTGGTAATACTGTATAATAATAATGGTCCGTGGATGAGTGAACCTTTATAACATACCGAGACCCCTCCGTGTTTCGAAAAGCACGTTAAACAGTAGGTCCCGGCTGTCATACATAGATCTTTAGCAGTCGTTAAGTCAATTCTAACAACCAGTCTTACTATGGAATACTATGTTTCCCAGTAAAATGGGTTGTGGAGGTCAGATAGGCAGTCGCTCCATGTAAAATACGGTATTCAGCTGAATCCGGTATGACTGGTAGCCGACCCCAACATAGTTGGGAAAAGGCTCGGGAGATGATGACTGTATAATAATAAATGTTTTAACATATAGTAATACACTACTCAAATCTAATTTTAGTATGTATAACATAAGTTGATAAGTTGTACTTTGTTTAGCCGGAGTACCAAATTAATTAAAATGATTTCATGAAAAATAAAAGGTATTTTTAGAGTTTATTTCTAAGTCACAGTTTCAATACTGAAGTTAAGTTTTCTTGTTCTCCGCAAAGCCTTTTATTTTGATGTAAATTCGTCAGTCACAACCCGCACTTACACTCAACAGTATGCAAGTTAGTACGAGGTAATTACACAGCTACCGTGCACAAGTTAGGTGTTGTTAATAGTCCATTATGTTAAAGTTTTGCAAGCATAGCTTCGTATTATGTTTTATGTATACGCCTTGATAATTTCGCTTCAAAATACTCTTATAATTATTACTTTATTAAAAAAATTGATAGAAACCTATAGATTTCGAAAAGGCTTTTTCAAATGTGTTATTCAGTATACCTTATTAATTATGGAGGTCGGATAGACCGTCGTTACATATACAGTAGACTGGAAGCCGACCTGAACAAGGCTTAGGAAAAAGCAAAGTGTTTTATCTTGAATATATTTGAAATCTCTAATTATTTAAGAATCAAATTTAGTTTTGTTTATTGGAAGTCAACATATCTAGATATATCTTTAGTTGCTCTAATATAATAAAGTTTGTCATTAGACTCATCTAAAGTCAAAGAAAAGTCTTCTAAATGCACGAGAAAAATCTTCCATAAGGTATCTTGTGCCTGTAATACAATGCATACTTCCTAAATCATCATGATCCACAGCTCTTGTCATCTTTCTCCTAAGCATAGGCGTCTCTGTCTCTACGTGCCAATAGCTCTGATAATAAGCTCGTTCTTAAAAAATATTTCTAGTTCTTAATTCGTCTGTATGTTTTTTTACGCAGTTTCTCCGGAACAATTTTAAAAAAATCCTCTTCTCACCGCTACAGGGGTTTTCTTTCAAATTCGTATTTTTTTACATCTACGTGTAATCAATATAATACTAAATCTCTTCTTCTTTGTTTCCAGTGCTGCGGCCCCTGCGTCTGCCCCTGGTGCGGCGGCGTGTGGTGCGGCCGGTGTTCGCGGCGCATGTCTCGCTGCGCCTGGTGTAGGGGCGCGTTGCGGGCACCAGCAGCACCGTGTCTGGCCCTGCAGCGGCTGATTAACGATCTTATGCTGCCGTGTCGGAATTATAGGTGGGTTTTGAAGAGTTTTAGTGATGTTTACAGGTTGCACGGGGCTATGTTGTCATGTTTGAAGTTTTTTAACGGTCAACTATACAAAATCATCTCAACTAGAGACAGAATTCTGAGACAAAGTCGATTGTTAAATGTGGCTATGCTTTCAAAATACTCAAAAACCGAGGTGTTTGAGTACGAAGTAGTAGTAGTAGTAAACAGTAGTAAGTTATTTGTGGAAATTTCAAATCTGACGTCATTGAAATGTAGTTATAAGATAATCTCTGCCGACCACTTTAGGACATAGGCTAGATAGACATTAAACCAATCACTTATCGCATCGTAAATGTCACATAAAATGTGAAACATAAAATAAACGCTGTATCTAATAAGATGTTGTGTCCAATAAAATAGGACCTAACTTTCGGACACTAAAACCGATACGTTAAAGTTACCGATTTTATTAAGCTGGCTATGTGCACAAGGTAATAAAACCATAAAGGAAATGGATCACACCTTTGTTACCAACGATATCAAAGAAAAATAATCTATGGGCAGAAACAGTACAGCAAAGTTCACCACGCATTTTTTATATATAATAATTGTATTTGTTACATTGATGTTAACCTTTTTTTTAAAAGAGTAACCTATGGAGTTTCTTGCCGGTTCTTCTCCATTGAAATGACATTTTGGAACCTGCAACTAGAGTCAGTAATTTAATGTTTTAAAAGAGCTTAAAAAGGCCTACTTGAAATAAAAATATTTTGATTTCATTGCCGTAGCCCCCTGTTTATTTTGAAAGGAAAATAATGATGACTATTAAACGAAAAAACAAAACCTAGTATTTGTAAAAGTCAGGCAGACACCGATGATGATAATACCACACAATTTTGGTTAGCACGATAGTTTTATTTAGTTTTATCTTTACAATCAAGTCCATAATTTACCTCAAATGTCTCGATATTTGTCGCAACAAATCCAATTACAAACAGAAATCCGACTTACAAAAAGTTTGAAGAATCAAAATATAGTGCGTAATATGCTTAAATGGTTTTTGATGGCCTTAATGAAGGCCACGTAGTACAACGTAGTTCAAGGATCACGGAATGAAACGTGAAGTTCACGGTTGCAACGTAATAGTATCATACTGCAAGGTTAAAAGCTGACTTTGATCTTTTGATACCTCTTGAGTCACGATTACCCACTTAAACCGACTTCCAAAAAAGGAGGAGGTATATGTTAACTTTATTAAAGAATTTGATTAAAATTAATAATAATAATATTCCGGGACAACTCACACACGGTTATCTGATCCCAAGCTAAGCAGAGCTTGTGTTATGGTAACCAGGCAACTGATAAACATACTTATATATTTCTAAATACATACATATTATAGATAAATTACACCCAGACAACCAGAACAAATGATCGTGCTCATCACACAAATTGTCCTGTTTGTCCTGGGTGGGAATCGAACCCACGACCTCCGTTATAGCAGTCAGGGTCACTAACCACTAGACCAACAGGCCCGTCAATTGTTCTTTCGTCTTTCTACTCTTCAAAGTAGTATCCATCCAAAAGATATTATATAAATGTTCAATTGTCCATCTGACATCTAAACTGTATCATAATAGCTTAAAACTCGAATCTACATTATAATTCTATAATATAATTTATTAAACCTTATCAGTCATCAGGGCAATGAACTCTTAATAATAATTAATTCCAATTTAGTAATGAATTTAGGTCAATTTGTCTTTGTAGATATATCTGTGAGATAATCGTAATGGTGTATGCGATCAAAGTCGTCAATCTTTTTGGTCTAGACTTCAAAGTACAAAAAAGATATCGTAAAAGATAAACTAGAAGGAAAACAATTTTATATTTTATTCTCATTTGCAGATCTAAATATTTATACTGTCTTTACGAGTAAATTTCATGAGGGGTAGAGATTTTTTGAGTCTGTTTGGAATAAATAATGTCGAACAGCGCTTCCTAGGGTAATAACAGTGAAAAATCAGCTCAAAAGACACACAAGCCCTAATCAAGTACCTACATATATTATTATAAAAATATTAAATTTATAAATTACTTAAAGCAAAATGCAATATAGTGCGCGTAGATCCAGAAAGCCTTTATTGCAAACACGTGATCAAATTACCTTGCGAAAATATTAATATTTTACATCGTCTGGTCAGCTTATCAAGAATTAATTTACTTTTTGCACTTCATTAGCATTCCGGGGTCACTCGCGACTGAATGCAAAATAAACAATTTATTTACTTAATTGGAGAAGTAGGAAATACGTTAATTGAGTCTAAAGTGTTGTTTTATTCGACCTCATATATTGATTTTTAATTATTTTTGTTACAGACGCGGGTGTACAGAGCTTTTGACAGCCGTCACGAGAGTCAAACACGAGGAAGAGTGCAAACACGATACAATGATCTGTCCAATAACAGCCAACTGCTGCTCAGTACCGTTTGAAGAACTCTCCTCGCACCTCCAAACAAACCACAATATCATCGCAGTCTACTCCCAAAAGATCAAGATCCTCATAGAAAACTTCCAGACTAAGTTGAAGAAAACAGCCTGCTGCAGGACAAAGTACAAGATCATTCTCCTCCACCAAAAAAGCGCTTTCATCATCAAAGTCTGTATTTACAACTACCACGTAAGAGTTGAAGTAATGAGGAGGAAGCTCGGGTACATCGCAGACATAAAGTCAGAAACCAAGAAAAGCGATTACTGCGCTTTGATAGAGTTCCAGAGCAAAGCGCTTTGCACAAAATCTGCTATTATGATAGAAAACGAAGCGTACGGCAAGAAAGCCGAAATACAATGGAACGATATGTTGATGAAGTCAGAAACCGATGAGGCTATCACCATACACGTAAATATCGGCAAATCAGATTCAGATTTGTTGAGGAAAGATTACGCGGAACCCTGACTTAAGAAGTAAAAGTGATTAGTGATGTTCTTCAATTTCTGAAAGCATCAACCAATTGCCAAGATGCAAGTGATGATGCTAAAAAAATCGATTGTGAAACATCGTTACAAACATTTGGCGCTGATTGCAGCGCCGGCAATTTTAAATAATTCACAATATCATTCCGATTAGATATGCATTTAAATGTAAATTTAGTATCATTTGTATTTAATGATGTTCAACATTGAGAAGTTTGGTTAAGATTAGCTGTTGGCAATGTTCGCGATCTCAGGTGATAGGGGAGTTAGCTAATGGAGATTAATGACCAGGTATTGCTACGTAAGGAACTGTATAAACCTTGCATCAAAGAGTTTTGAATTGTTATCTATAAATAAGATGACTTGTTTTTATTTTAGATACCATGAAATTTAAATCTAGAGGAAGCGGAAGGAAGCTCCTTGCGTGAACACCCAAAGTGTATGTTAAAATTAATTTGCATGTGTTAAATATGCATAAACCAAGCATATTAAGTATTATAAAACAAATTACTCAAGATACTTCGCTCCTTAATTTTGGAACGTATAAATTTGGTCATTTAAAAATCCTTGAGTTCGCGAATTACGACCAATTGTGACTGATGTAGCCTTAATATTAGAATAATTTAGTTTTTAAGTTCCAATTAAATGTTCAATGAAATATATCTTTAGTATTTTTTATATCTGTATTTTTATTTTGTTATCATCATATCAAAAGACGTAATTTGTAATGATCCCAATTGACTGCAGGCTATGTCATGTTATATAGGCGATGTTGTCGGTAATACGTAGTCATGTTCTAACATCGTAGTATGTTAGGCCCTACGGGATATTTGTTTAACCTCGTATATCCAGCCTCCTAGTTCGAGATTTTCATTTGACAAGCCTGTTGGGTGTAGTTTAGTGCTTGGGTATGTACACAACGGGACCTAAGTTGACTGAGTGTTTGAGTTTTCAGGTAGAGAGTTTGAGCTGAATTGGTAGTAATATTTATATGGCGTAACTCTGCATGTTGAAGACCTCTGGGTTGAACAATTTGGTATATATTTCTCTGAAATTAAAATCTACGAAAATAAATAAACGTTATAAATGAAAAAGCATCTATTACATTATTTATTGAAGCAAGGAGTCGCATCAAGACCAAAACTCTTTCGTAAGTATGAGAGTTCTAATTATATGTATCTCTTTTCGTGACATAATGACTCAAAAACTCGAAGGCATCGATTTCGACCTCGCAAATAACAAGTTATTATCAATAGCACCAAGTTTCGATATTTCACGGCTACTTTTGTATAAGAGGTCATTACGTTTTGCATTTACTATTTCCGGCTTTATACGAACAGGACAACTACCAAGGTTATGACGTCGATGTGCTCAAAAATATGCACATTTTTGGTAATTTTTGGCCTCTTGAAGCGAGTATTATGTCACATAAGAAGTTCGTGTTATATACTTACAAATATACTTCTAGCATTTTGACCTTAGGTAATACACAATTCAATAAAACGAACTCTATAATACTTAAGAGTCAATAATAACTTTTAAAATATCGCGCTGCATGTTTATAGTAATTTATAGAACGGGGATTAGCGCGTACATGCTTAAATACCTTTAGGGCTTGACGGTTAGTGAACAGAATACGGACACGGTCAGTGTAGTGTGTATGGTACTTGAAGAACAGGGGGTAGATGAAAAATCTACTTCGTGCACGGAGCGATGACACCGCATCTCCAGTCTGCTTGCGACCACGGCCTGTGTAACCCGGTCGAAACGTCATGCCCTAAAGGTATTTAAGCATGTACGCGCTAATCCCCTTTCTATCTGGGGGCACGGCAGTGCCCCAGCCAAGTCTCGAGCAAAACGGGCATGGCCGTACCATTCTTTTCTCGAAGCGTTTCGCGGCTATTTCACCCCCCCTGTATCATCGATACGGACAAAGCTAGGGGTTTAGGTTTTCAATGACCTAGAGTAAGTATTAAAACAAGCTCAGCCTCAAAATTACATGACATTGGAACCAATAGTTTACGAGTTATGAGCGATCAAAGTTACACCATTTTGTCACTCACTGACTCACTCACTGACCGATCATCAAAAATCTAAGGTACTTCTAGCAAACTTAGAACCTTCAAATTTGGCACCAAGATAGGTTTTTAGCTACATGTAAAGGGAAAATTATAAAAACGGTAATCAATTATATACCTTAGTAAATAATATTTATATTTGCGGTTTTACAAGAACATGGAATATGAATTTTGACTGCTTTGTTAACTTTGTTCTTTGTTTATGTACAAAAAGCAAATATTTTTTAAAGCAATTTTGTTTATTTATAAAAAGAAAAGAAAGAGACCTACAAAAAAGAAATGAGATCCCACCAAAAACATTAAATGTAAAAAAAAGCCAAGTCTCTCTATGCAATTCTTCCATCGTAAAAAGTTTTGAGATCGCATAGGAGCCAAGTCCTGTTCAACTTAATTTGTAATAATAAATCAATATTTTGTGACTTTATCAATAGTTTTGTTTACATTACAATAATAGTGACTTGGCCATGAGCACAATAACATACAAATATAAAACGGCATATTTGGAGGAGTTGCAAGTAAATAATAAATAATATCAGGACACCTTAACCGACAGTCGGTATCATCCAAGATCAGTGAACTGCACATGCACTATGGCGCATGTTTAGTCCATAGTGATCTCAAATTCCAATCAGTTACAAAATCATGTCCATAATATATATAATATATAAATTCAACGGTATTTGCACGTAATTACAAGGAGCAAACGACCTTTAACTTGTGCTCATGGCCAAGTCACTGTTATTGTAATGTAAACAAAACTATTGATGTAGTCACAAAATATTGATTTATTATTACAAATTAAGTTGAACAGGACTTGGCTCCTATGCGATCTCAAAACTTTTTACGATGGAAGAATTGCATAGAGAGACTTGGCTTTTTTTTACATTTAATGTTTTTGGTGGGATAATATTACTTAAGAGTCAAGCCATATTTTGGACAATGCAGATAAAATATGTGTTTATTTTTTTCTTACCAAAAACTTGTATACAGTGTGGAGATGACAATACGACTTTAAATGAAAACACTGGCAGTACTGGTTTATAGAAACATTTTTCAACTATCAAATAAATCCGAACATCGAAATTAAAAAAACCATTTTTTTCTAACAAACTAAATAGCTTAAAACTGCAAACAAAATAAAACATCATGTATAAAATTGGTACACTACGGCACGCTTACGGCGATAAGAACGGCAACGCAGCTTGGTTTCATTCATGTTATAGCTGTGGCCGACGGCGACGCAGCGACGTAATGTTTGGCGCCATTATTCTTATTTTTTTTAATTACACAAATCAAATCACAGAATATTAACCAAATAGTCAGGCATCATTCACCCGCGAGTTATTCACTAATCAATTTATTATTCATAATCACTTTTCGATCACATAATTATGTCGCCAGTCATTAATTTTTTTTATTTTCAATATGTCCGCCATTTTCTTGAATACATAAACTACACCGACGTATAATGTTATTTCTCACTCTTGATAATAGGTCACCATTAGCAGCCATTTCTTTCAATTTATTAAAAGATATTATTATTCTAGCTTACTACTAGTAACTAGATGCGGATTCACGCGGCTCCAGTACCGAAGGTTCTGTCGGTTCCATAAACCATTCCTTGTAAATGTATTCTCGAGATGTTTGGTTTCCAACCAGCGACAGAAAGTTTCTCTTATTGGTTTATCTCTCGGTAACAATGCTTGTACTTTCTTGTACTTGTAAGGTCTGCGTTTGTTACGTTTCAAAACTTTTTGAATGGTTTTGTGATTTACATGAAAATGTCGACCTGCATTACGCAGACTGGACGTCGGATTGCGATCATAATAATTAATAACTCTTTCGTCTGAAATCACATTTGCACGTGGAGGAGCACCATCTACGTGCGGGATCAAGGATTGATTTTCCCGTATCCTCTGGACAGCTTGTACAATAGTACGCCCGTGGGTCGGACACATACGCGTGTTCTCATACCTCTCACGGTATGTCCGTACAGCTAAAGCGGCATTACCGTGACACTCCCCATAAATTAAAATCATATCGGTGTATTCCGAAGCGGTATAATTGTAACGAGGCATGATTATTTAATAATAAAACCTTGAAACACCAAGTATTAAGCGTCTAATTTCGCAAAGTTTACTTCACTATTTAACTAAGTACCTATAATACGTTTATGTGTCCTGTCACTATTAAAACAAAGCGTCAAATTTCGCACAACACAACACAACAACAAAGATACGATAACACTCGCGCCGCGACTTCAAACGGGCGCGGGCGCATCCGAAATTCCAGAGGAAAACAAAACACGTCACAGCAGGAAGGAGGTCTGGTGACACACTGACCGCGTAACCTATAACCTAGACACGTCGACAAAGTGTAAGCAAAGTAGAAACAAGCAATTTACCTATCTCTTTCGCACATACATATTTTGCGATTGACATGAGTGCGTAACAGGATAGTAATAACTTTCGCATGCATTTTTTATTATTTAGCTGTGACGACACGCTTTATGACTCTTTTTTTGAGAAAATAGGTTTTTAAAGTAGCGAGCTGGCAACGTGTGTCGTTAACTTGTAGCGCGCTCAGCTGTTTACAAAATACATCATGTAGAAAATACTTAAACTGAAAAATAATTTCCTGTGGCTAAACTACTGGATATATTCATTTGATTTTTTGTGTGACGGTTGGGAATATCATGACTTATACGAAGTTTAATTTATGATCATATTGTCCTCCCCACCCTGTATAACATGCTTTAACTTTGAAATGAAGAATGTTTACTCAACCTTTCATTTCCTTCTTGACCCCTTATTTCCCACAGTTGATACAATATACCTATTGTTCAAATAACATCATTCAAGATTAAGCGGTTTTATCACTGTGTATGAAGACAGGTCACAACCGCTTTTCACTCCTGAAAAGCCACCAAGGCTTAGCAATAAAGATGTTAATGAAACTACTTTTTACGGATCATATCGCGGCTTATTTAAGATTATAGTTCCCGACGTTTCAACCACACGAGTAATTTACTCATGTGGTTTCAACACCTTTGCAGATGATTGAGGTGGTGGCATTTTTGATTGAGGTGGTATTTGTCTTGACAGTAGATGTTGCTCGTGTAAATATTTAATTTTTATTTTATTAAATTATTAACATCATTTTGAAGTTCATTGCAATCATCTATGTTTCTAATTATTTAAAAAAAAATCTTGTCGTCCGCATATAACAAAAATATTGAATTGTTAAAATTTGTATAGACATCATTTCATCACCATCACCATCATCATAATAATATGAACGAAGAACGAGCAACTACTACTGTTTATTATGTCTGCCATTTGCTCAAATCTCAGAAAGCAATGAAATGTTTTCAAACAAAGCCTCTTTATTAATCAATCCATTTCTTATATCAACAGTAATTAATTAATTGAATTGGTCATAAACCATGGTAGTATAATTGACTCATTCCATACTTTCTGTCGCTAACCCATATATATGTTATAAATAAAGGCATATTTGTAGGTAAATGAATATTGGCGAAAAGCGGCCCACGGAGAGCCGCTTCGCTGCGTTGAATGTAAGAGGAGGAATGGATGGTAAGGAGGATGAAGTATGTCAGATGATGGATGTAGTGACAAAAATTAATGGTATGCTGAGATGGTTTGGCCATATCGAGAGAATGAATGAAGAACGTTTGACGAATAAAGTGTAAAAGGCAAGTGTGAATGAAAAAAGGCCAGGTCAAGAGTACCCTAAACCGAAGAGCATGTATGAAGAAATTATAATATGAAAGTGGACGAAATGAAACAAGTATGTAAGGATCGTAGCAAGTGGAAAGAAGTGGTCTCTGCCTACCCACCCCTACAAGGGAAAAAGGCGTGATTATATGTATGTATGTATGTATGTATGAATATTAACAAAGCTAATGTTTTCTCAAGGACACATATAAAAATATTGTCATGTAGTGTTTTTTTATAGCTGATAAATTATTATCTAGTATTGTAATAAGTACCTATGTAACTTTTTAAAGTTATATGTTCTTTCTTAATTATTCTAAGGCACTTCTGATTAACGGTGAAGGGAAACAGCGTGAGGAAACCTGGATTCTAAACTTGGGATCTGAAATCGTCAATCCGCAATTGAGCAAGCGTGGTGATGAATGCTCGTGCCTTCTCTATATGGGAAGAGGCCTGTGCCCAGCAGTGGGGCGTTTATAGGCTGGAATTATTATATTATTATTATTGTAATGACGGTTTATTAAGCAAGAGAGGTGTGTCAAGGTTTTAGGATGTTTTGCGGAAATTAGTCGTATTTGCATACTTGTAAGTAGTTATTTGTATACTTTGGTTGTTTAGCTTTGAGACCGCTTTGATCAAGTAGCGTAAACAACGATTTTTAAAGCTTGGGGGTCTCGCGAACGATTCCCGGATTTTCAATTTATAAAACCACATATTATTATCTACATTGTTTCGGGTTTAGCTGTTTATGGTATCTTCAAAGTCTCTGTTTCCATATTGCAAGTGCTTTAGCCTTTTTTACCTTTATTTTCATAACTGCTGAACGTATTTTATATAATGGACTGTAAAAGTTGCTCTTTTTATAGAATGCATCATAAAAATCGCATATCGAAGTGCATTTACGTAAAAGCTCACTTTCATTTTATAGTTTTGGTTTATTTTATTTTAATGCGAATATGATCAATAAATCTTTCCAGTATTTTTATTTAATGTCTCAAACAGCCGTAATAAATGGACTCATAAAGAACTATTTATGCACTCGCAGAGTGGTACTTTTTGTTAGCAAAAATAGATTTTACTATTAAGGTATAAACGGAGACACTAGAATTGAAACATTTTTTTTTGTAGAGTGGCTATCACGTGGTAAATTTTCAAATAAAAGCATATTAACACGTTCGCTGCGGCTGCTCTAGATTAAGACTTGCTACCAGTGCTGTACAAGTCACATACTTCCCGTATCAAGATTGCCTGATATGCGTTACGACGTCTATTTTCCCGTACGTAGTCCTTACTTCAAACCTCCACAGAAACATGGAAAGTCCACAGCAGGGTTTTTTTGTTGTACCAATCAATAGCTTACATCCTTGTGTATACACAGCTGCCGTCGCACGGGGATCTAAGTAATATCTTAAAAGTTACAGGTATTTTTGGAAATGGTTGATTTTACGGGAAAATAGTTGTCGTGGCGCATACAACAGTCATATTGCTAGGGATGGGATGTAATAAGTAAAATATTTTTCTGTTTTAAATTTATTATTGTTTATTCAGGTCGTACAAAATTAACGGAAACTATTTTAACAAAAATAAAAAGTAATTTACTACGCTAATGTCAACTTTTTAACAAAAACAGTAAATTCTTATTTTGTATTATTAACATTTTTAGGTACTTATAAAAGCTAAATTACAAAAAAAAACCCTGATTACGTTTTGAAATTATTTATTTTATTCGATAATTTAATCAACAGAAAAAAAATACTTAAGAAACTAACAGTACAGGTACCATACCGCGCTATTTATATCGCGTTCTGTATAATCGTATTAACTGGGCACAGCACTACGGCTAACTGTAGCTCCGCGCGCGCTCACGTTCTGTGCGGTACGGGGTTTAGGATACGGCTAAATAGTTCCCGTATCGCACTATTGTAAAATAATGACCTTCCTGTGCGTTACGATAAAATAATTCCCGTACATTTTTATTTGTAAATTTTAATACACTTCAAGCAAGGAAACCGGCAATATAGGTGTCTCTTTTTTACTAGTACGAAAACCTAAAAAAATCACCTCCGCACGGAGCGCAAAACAAGGACAACTAGCTGCCGCACAGAGCGAAATTCAATTACAACCAAATACTTCCCGTAACGCAGTGAATGTGTTAAAAAACAACGCCATTAAAATTAGTTGTTTTTTAATGATCGTAGAATTTCAGCTGTAGTAGAAAAAGGTGGTGAAAACCTAGAAACCTACACATAATCGACTTATTTACAAAATATACAACCGTTATCGATCTTAACTTTAATATCTTTAACAAAGTTTACTATATTGACAAATAAGTGTTTGACGAAACACACATTTTCAACCCGCCAAGGCCAATGTTGCGAAGACCATGAAGGACTTTGTAAATAAGTATATATTTCGAATTCCCACGCCTATGGAACAATGATATACGTACATTGTACAAGCCAATTGAAGGTGTATCATTACAGTTACAGAATATTCTAATAGCCTGCCATTAAACTGCTTGTAAGCAACAACGGATTTGTCGAAATACTATTGTTTCAGTCTTCGTGTTTCTGGTAATAATGTGTTTTTAACCGACTTCAAAAGAAAAAGGTTGTTATATCTCCGATTATTGACGATCGATTTAAAAAATGAGCTTACATTTCATGTATTGTCCTTTTTTTGAATCACTTTTGGTCACAACAGCCAGTAACATTGAGATGATTTAGACACGATATATTCCATAAACAATAAAAAAACGATAAACGACGAGAGAACGACCAATATTAATGTCTCGGTTATGAAAACGATCAATTCTTTACTGGATCTTTTTTATACAGACAAAACGGTTACCTATTATGATGGGTTATGCAAAATCTTTAGAGAACAACCTATGGCCCTTGATTACTAATCATCTTCGGCCTAGGTTTCTCCCAAGCTATATTGGGGTCGGCTTGCAGTTTTACCATATTCAGCTGAATACTATATTTTATAGGAGCAATTGCATGTCTGGCCTCCACCGCCTAATTTATTGCTTAACACAGTATATCATAGTAAGACTGGTTGTGAAATATTTATTTAAAATACACTTTTCGACCATTCTTGTCAAAAACAACAGCCAACTTCAATGTCAGTGAATGTTTCTTAAAGCGAAAGATCTAGTTTTTAGAAGTTCTAGACTATTCTAAACTAATATATTTATGTAGAGTAGGCCAGGATATTATCATTGCGACCTCAACTGAGGAGCACAATAACAGTCACCTGCTTAAGATGCAGCTCACGAATGGGTTTGTCTCCATTGTTTGAAGGCACGTCAGTTTGGAGAAAAAAAATGCTGTAAACCTTAGTCCTGCTGCCGTGTCATTTATTAAAACTTTTTAGTTGTGCAGTTTGGCGATATGTTTTTGTTATTTTCTCAATAATGCCCATTTTAACAGATTAATAAATAAACGCTGTTAATAAGCCCTTCGAGGAGAATTAGGTGCCTAATGAAAGTTTAACGTTGGCGCATAGGTACACGCTTGCAAACGTGGGTGACACTCTTACACCCTAATTAATAAAAATCCCGATATAGATTAGTACCGGCTTAGCACATTCTAAATTCAAATTCTCCATTTAAAAATTAAAATTAGATTCTGTTAATTCGCTGGTAATCTACATCGAAATTTTTATAATAATAATAATAATATCTTTACTGCAGAGGCAGACACAAGGTCCATACACAAAAAAATTACAAAACAAAAATTAAGATAATAAAAAATAAAATTAAAACAGACATAAAAATAAGAATAACAAACAACATTTATTATCAACTAAATAAACATACTACTATCATACGGGAATTTTATTAAAAAGTCCCTTAATGTTTCCTAAAATATCGTAGTGTAATATAATTATATTACACTACGATATTTATTCACCAGGGTACTAACTAGGCAAGCTGAGTTTACAATTTGTTTTGTGTTTTAAATATAGAAATATGTATTATTTAAAATACTGTCTGATCTATTTTCTTCTTTCTATTCTTACTGCCCGGTTTGTTGAAGACTTCAGAGGTTAACTTAATTATTAGACCTACTTGTGAACTCTACAAAAATTAATCAAACAAAAAGTCTGCTGCCTGTCAAAATAGGTTTTTCTTTAATCATTTTTAGTCCTTCGCTTACAAACACGATGCCAAGTAATTTACTTAAGTAAAACATTAACACTTATCTTCTTATCTATACTTATAATAAATCTGTAGAAGTGAAAATTCTGTACATTGAAAATATCGAAAAAATAAATGGCGGGGGGTGTTACTAGACAGACACCGAACCGGAAAGTGTGAAAAAAAAATTTTTTGTCTGTCTGTCTGTCTGTTTGTTCAGGTATCACGCAAAAACTACCGGTTCGATTACGATGAAACTTGGTATAATTATTCTTTATTATCCTGGGCACCACACTGGGTAGTTTTTATCCCGGAAAAGTATAAACAATAAAAAACAAACTTAATTTTGCGGTTAAAAACTCATTGATTAGTTTCGTCATCCACGCGAACGAAGTCGCAGGCACAGCTAGTTATGAAAATATATTTAGACCTATCAACAAATTATGAAAGTACTTTCCTACTTACTATTCTATTTTAAACCTTATAACATACAGGATAGAGTTGAAAATCATTAATTTTCTAAGTATGTTGATCGTGACAGCCGTATTGCCACGTGTAGTCAAATTATTTATACAACTGTTAAATTAAATAGGTGACCAGGTGAACTGGATTGTGAAGGTTTTAGTCACGATTTCCTAGTATTTCATTATTGACACTATAATAATTTGTGGTAGTTTATGACCACAAATGTCTAGAATTATGATGGATGTTCAAGGTAGAAGGGTCAAATATAATATATGATAGAAGAACTAATTAAAGGCATTGAATCTTATAATAATGTAAAATAATACTTGCATTTTCTCTAGATACATAGGTACTTATTTTTTAACATTTGAAGATACCACTGATAATTAAATCAGGCTTATCCCGTAAAACTTAAACTAGAATTTTTCAGGAAGAAGAAAATAATTTCAATTTATTTAACAACTAGCGGCCGCCCGCGGCTCCGCCCGCGTGGATGTCGGTTACCGCTGCAAAAAGCCTACCCAGGAAAGAGACGGTCAGAAAATGATTCCCAGGTCAATTCACAGACACCGACACTAACATCGACGAAACTTTTCTGGTTGATTTTTACACCTTGTGTCCGAAAAACCCAAATATCTTACGGAACCCGATTTTTTTCCAAAATAAAATTTAGTCTATGTTACTCGTGGATAATGTAGCTTTCGAATGGTGAAAGAATTTTTAAAATCGGTCCATTAGTTTTTGAGCCTATTCATTACAAACAAACAAAGTTTTCCTCTTTATAATATTAGTGTAGATAGTGTAGATTCATATTTTTTCGATCTCAAGATATTACGGTAAATTATGATATCGAATAGATAAAATATACGTTAAATCATTATCTTTATTTTATACCGATACTACCCACATTAGATGTTACGACACGTACTCTTTTATTTAGGTCCTAAACGTCATTACTAAATATACACGCATACATTAATAACAAAGCCTCAAACAGGTTTAGTTCTAAAAATATTTCAACAAACCCTTTTACACAATTTATTTTTATCGCCATTCCAACAATATCTTCATTATTTTTACTCCCCTATAGACCAAAATTACCACACAATATGATGTGCTATTGAAGTTCACACGTTTTAGGGTGGCTTAGGGTCCTTTCACACAGACCGGCTCGGAGAGGAGAGCAGATTCTTATCACATTGAAAACAGAGTTTTTAGTATTTGTAGTAAGGTTTATTTTTGCGTGTGCACTGCTTTTGACATTAAGAATGCTTGAACGCGCTTGGTGTGAAATAATAAGAGGAGCCGTTCGGCTCCGATTGCATGCTCTTTTGCAGCCGATCGGCTCCGATTGCGTGCTCTTCGCATGCGCATCCGCTTCCAGCCGGTCTGTGTGAAATAGTTGGCGGCTCCGCTCCGACCTACTCCAAGCGTATACGATCCGGTCTGTGTGAAAAGAAAAATACGCGCCGATGCTCTCCGAGCCGGTCTGTGTGAAAGGACCCTTAGGGTCTGTCCAGATAGGAGCTAAAGCAAATTTATGCTTAAAAATTGGTCATGAAAATTAAACCGCACATTTCAGCAGTTAACATCGTGATCTTACGTAAATTCATGAACAAAAGTCAATGCTTTCTATTACTTTAGTAGTTCCTTATTGTAATTAATGTTTAAAATCGTTCCGCAATCTCCATTTATGTTTTAAAATTCACTTAACAATCTTCTAATCTATGCTGTAAAATTATTATTATGTACTTACATAAACCTTTACAGTGACTGGCTTAACACCTTCCAAGAAGCGTCAGTGTGTATAATCCTTATGGCAGAGGCCTCACACTTATCGATAATCGATATATTTGCGTTTCCACACTATTAAGCATCAATGAAGTTCAGCCTCCATCATATTTTACTACCTGCCCGAAACCAGAGGCCCTTTAAAATTGTAATGAGGTTTTTTGAAAAAGGTCGTCCATGAAAATTTCCATTCTAGAACATTGTGGACTATAGAGCTTTGGAGATTAAAATTTTTATCTGAATAGTGAAACCAATATAAATAAGTAAAGGATACTTTTTAAGTGGACTTACAATACCAAACTTTTCATACTTTTTACGGTTCCGTACCCAAAGGGTAAAACGGGACCCTATTACTAAGACTCCGCTGTCTGTCTGTCCGTCTGTCTGTCTCCAGGCTGTATCTCATAAACCGTGATAGCTAGAAAGCTGAAATTTTCACAAATGATGTATCGGAAATACATTATTTGTGAAAATTGCCGCTATAACAACAAATACTAAAAACCACATAAAATGAATATTTAAGGGGGGCTCTCATACGACGGTGGTACGGAACCCTTCGTGCGCGAGTCCGACTCGCACTTGGCCATTTTTTTGTAAGAAGTAATGCCACTTAGATCTGAGGCTTCTATATCTTCACTTGTCTTAATCTTGTCATACTTACCTTTCTTTTTTCCTCTGAAAATGTCTTTGGTTACAGAATCACCTTTATCTTCTATTCAAAGAAACCTATCATTATTTTAATCTAAATCAACAAACAGATGACATTTGGAAGGGTCTAACTTTTGTCACATCAGTAACTCAATCTCTAATTCTCTACTTACCTCTGCAGCTATATACGCCGGTATGACAGACAGAAGAAGTCTCTCTTGCTGTTCTCTCTCACACTCGAGCTTGACTCTCTGCTCCAGGCAGGTCCTGGTACCAGCGAAGGTGTTCCGGTGAGCTCTCTCTGTGAGCGCCCGGTAGTAGAGACCGATGCCACTCGCTGAGAGAAGAAGGGCTAGCTCGCAGATCAGCTGTGGAAGAGAATTGAATTGTAATTTTTATATTGCGCAACATATTAAATACCAGAAATATATACCTTTGCTTTAATAGTAGGTAAATGATTATTTAAAGCTTCCGTCGAATTCATAAGCTAGTAATAAGTATCCGTCAAAATTAGTGTAAGACGGATATAAAAGATTATATGTAAACCTAAGTAGGTGGCTTAAATGATGTATGCATCGGTATTTCTATTTATCAAACGCAGAAGAAACAACGTTGATGTGAATCACTAATAAAACAAATAATTTTAGAGGTGTCATCATCATTAACACTGAGTCTATCTTTACCTTAGTTTTCAGAATACACCAAAATCTTAAAAAACAACACGGAAGACATGAAAGCACCTTTCCAGATTTTCTAAGTATTTGATGTCAAACCAACCGTAAAACCAAATTAGGAAGATAAGAAAGGGTACAGAATTTATGCAGCTCCTTACCTTCTAATAAAAATATTTATTTGTATAATTTTCTTTTATGAGGCCGAAAAGATCCCATAACAATCCGTTACACTTATTTTATTATCAAGGGAGGGTTGAAACTCTTTCGTTACGATCCTAATGTTAGGATTGGAGCAATAGTCATCCGGGAGAAAATGTAGTAATACTAAAATTCCACATGAATAAAGTGGCAATAAGAAATTATCATTATCAAGCTAGGTATCCCGTAATTGGGGCCGCAGAGAGATAAAATTGGAACACAAGAAGGCAGAAAGGTAAGTGTAGAATATGGTATCGAAGAGGCTTTTGATGACAATGAATAGTAAACTCTATCTTCAAGAAAATATGGTTTTAAATTAAGTGACACTCATTTGTTTTCTTAATTACGATCAAAATTATTAGAATACTCTTTATTTACCTTCCTATTTGGAATAAGACAAGGTGAACATCTGTCAATATTTTCATGGGTAACTAGTTTTGAGATACCATACGATTGCGAGTCGAGTAAATAATTTAATTATAGAAAACTTACTTTTTGCAGACCTATTGACCTACATACAATAATTATATTTAAAATAACTAGTTACGTTTACAAGTAGCTGATTACATCGGTATGAAAGTAGAAAATAAAACAATAAAAGCTAATGAAGTCAGAAGTATTTACGTTTTTGTATAAAGCCAGCTAAATGGCGAATAGTCACACAAGAAGTCGCCATAAAAAGGTTACTTAAAATACCCACGTAATAATGTAAACCGTGGTTAATTAAACAAGTCCTAATTACAAAACCAGTTTACGAAATAATTAAGTCCATTTATTTTTCTCACTTTGTTACATACGTTTCATAAAATGCGACTTGTCTTGCCAGCATAAACCAAATTAAAAATAATCAGAATTTGGAAGATCAATAATAAATAAATAGCGCAGAGGTGATCTTTGAAATTACTGACGCTATATTAAACAATTTTAACACACCATTGTTAAATGTCATTGCCAAGGTTTTCAGTTTAAAATGAAGGTCCATGTGGGCGAACCCACGGATAAAAGCTATTTACCTAGCTTTTATCCGTGGGTAATAAGAGGGATTAAGTCAAAATTTGCTCAGCAGTAAATTCACCATGTCGCATTGGTGACATTCCTAAATAAAAAACTAAGTTTATTCACTAAGTTGGTAGCAAGAAGGTTACTCATTGTTTTTATAAACAAATAATAAACTTTTATTGACTCGAGGCACGAGACCGCCTGCTTTCAGCTAATAACACCATTTGTTTCGGGTAATGTCGTTCTGAATTTGAATTACTGACGGTTTTCTTTTTAATGATAATCTTTATTTGAATATTTTATGATCCGCACTTCTTTATTTATAAGTTCTTTTGTTTAGATGTTTATTAAGTAGGTACCTACCTTACTTAAGTTGATCGGCTTTAGATAATTATACAAATTGGGTAGGTGATATAACATTAAAATTATTAGTTTTTATCGTTAATGGACTTAACAAGCTTTCGAGTTTATTACAACCCGACTCTACCCGTATATTATTATTCAAAAAAGGTTACCCGTTAGATACTTAATAAACCTGCGATAAATTCACAGGTGTCCCCGATATATTAATTTTTAAGGCCCGACGAAGATAATGGTCAAAGTTTTCCCCATAAACTTAAAGACACACACCATTGTACCTGAAACTTCGCGAGAAAATTTTGAATATACATAAATTCCACTTTACTTAGCGCTGTTCGAGAAACTTGGGGAGATAATACATATATGATGTATATGAATGATTATAAATATTAAGCGTATAGTAAAGCTTAGTTTTATTTATATGGTTGATGAATAATACCAAAATAAAACAAACGCATACTATCTACGGTAATTATTTCATCAATAGTCAATAATGCTCACTGAAGTGCATTATTAATTAATACGCAGCAGTAATAATTATAAATTAAACCTGCAAAAGGTGAATTGATAAAATATGAAAGGTAATTAAATAAAGAGAATAAATTATTAAAAGCTGCATACATAAGCGCCTGCTGTAACATTACTAGCAACGCACACAATTAACAGTCGAGAGTTATTGCTTATCTCATTCTGTCAGGCGCTTTCGCTGTTGACTATAAAAATAACAGTTTTCTCTACAATCGCTTCAATGGGATGAATAGACGAATGAAACAATAGGAGTTACATAACCGTTGTCTTTAGTAATTTTCATTTTCAAGTTCTAGGTTAGGTCCACAACGATATTATGGTTAACCTAATTTTAAAATCTTTGCAGAAAAACGGCTTATGTTGCCTTCGACATTCCGACCAAAAATTTTAATGTTGTAATAGGTATAACTTTAACTATTCATAACCATGAAATCTTGTAATTAACGACGAATTTCTCAAGCAATTGTCCAACTACATATCCAATTTCTAGTTTTGAATTTTTTGGGATTTTCCTAAAGTTGTGTATTCACCCTTTTGCCGATACGAGTTTGTAACCTAAAATAATTAATTACATAATTAAATCATGTTATGAACAGCTTAGAAACACCTTGGATACACATTTTCTTTTGTTCAATATGCTCCGTTTACTTAGGTTACACTTAATTAACGTAAACAAACTCCAATTTACTTTTCGGATAACTCTTCTGTTATTTTAGGTTAATAGCTTTTGTAAGATTAAAGGGCTCTTGTCCTCCTTGTACTTACTAGTCGAGCGTGAAAGAGCGTGAAATAAACGAACCGCGATCCGGAATATATTCTAATGTCTTGGAAGGGCTACTCCCATCTCATTACGAGATATAATGAATTGGCAAAGGTCAATTAGTTTTTTAAGATTGTCTCTATAACTAAGAGCTCGTTGCCAGAAAGAGAGTTTAGTTACTGAAACCTGCAAGCAAAGAGGGGTTGGGAGACATTGGAAAGCCTGCTAAGCCGTTGGGTCCCAACGTTGGCAGTCCATACAACTTTGACAACCACGGCTACCCAGTAAACTTGGTTGTGAAGTTCAGATAGATAGCAATCGCTTCATAAGGGTGTAATGCTCGTTCATCAGATGTGGACGCACCCTATCAAATGAGACAAAAAATTGGCCATGGCTTGGGTAAAGGCAAAGTAGAAGACACTTGGCTAACATACCTGCTGATAAAACTGCGACTCTTCACCGTCAGGTCGCACGCCGAGTGCGAGGCCAACGTACGCCAGCGTGAGGACAGCAGACATGCCCAGTGCTATGGGCCTGGCGATCGGCATCATTGTGTGCACCATCTGATAGGAAGAAGACAGGTTATTATTGAAGAAGTAATATGGACGTTAGATAGTGGTAAATAGTTAATAAATACTAGTCTATGAACGTCCCACTACTGGGCACACCCATATCGAGAAGGATATAGGTGCAGGCCACATATAAAATGAGTTTACTATAAAATATTCTCGAAATTATAGGCTCGATTTCAGAGAAAAATATTTCTAAAAAAGAAGATAAAAAATCGAACACTCAAGCTCAATTACAAGTTATCTGTTATACTTATATATTTGTTAACTATTTATACCTAACTGTAAAGTTAATAAATAACACAAAAAATAGCACCAATACAGAAAAAAAATACAATGTAAGATTTTTTTTTCAACAATCTTGGTAACAAGTCTTCTCCGACAACTCCAAAACGCATTAAAGGGAAGGAACATCTTTTAATCCTCACAAAGAAAGCAATCAGACACAAAATGAAGGAAAAATATAAGAATGAGGAATACAAGCTTTTCATTCGTATTCTGTAAACGTGTTGGCAACAGAAGTTTTATAACTCGAGGAAAGGGAAAATTAATTTTAACTTGAAGCAGTCGTTAATTTTGGCGTCCATTAGGTCTTGACTGTTAGTTTTCTGCAACAAATACGAAACTATCGTTTTTAATTTTATGTCATTATTTTGCAGTTTTGAAACAGTTAATTAAAATCTGAAATATTTACATGAGCCTCAAAAATTGCATTACAGTACCTACGTATTATGTTATGGTTGTTTGCCAATCTATCTATCTATATAAAAATGAATTGCTGTTCGTTAGTCTCGCTAAAACTCGACAACGGCTGGACCGATTTGGCTAATTTTGGTATTGAATTATTTGTGGAAGTCCAGAGAAGGTTAAAGATGAATAAATATAAAAATATTCGGTATTAAATAAAAAAAAAAATTGTTTTAAGTTTTATTTAAATAAAGTTTAGGCTTTTATTTATCTATTGAGGCAGTACGAAGTCTGCAGGGTCAGCTAGTCCAAAATAAATTGATTGTGATTCTACAAACTCTAGTATTTCGGAGAAAGATCTAACCTTCAAATAACAGGGATTTCTATAAAATACATCGAAAAGATCTGACAATGACAAATAAGGATCAAATATAATTATGTAATACACTTGTTAATTACAACTAATTACTTCCTAGTAGTTACGACAAACAATATAGGTATCAGGTTTTATTGTACTGTTTTATTCAATACACGTCTATCTCAATCGATTTGCATTGGTATGTATAATCACAGGAAGCTAGATAGGTATTAAGATAGCAGACTTTATAAGCATTATCTATCTATAACTTACTCTACGTGTTAACCTATTAGTTATAAAACCGCTCCTGGTTTTAATTTTTATCTTCAATATCTTTACCAACCACTTAAAGTTAACTTGTTGACTGAATTAGACAGTCTCATTTAGTTTTTAAACACAAAAGTTTATCTTTCATTTTACTATACCTATAAAAAAAAACTAAGAAGAAAGGTCCACTATGTGTATCCGCCAAATTTTATCATCAGCTATTGTAGCCCACTGCTGAGCATGAACGTTATCCCAATCGCCACAAAAATCGTGTTTGGGCCTTTTTGACTCTATGAATTGACAACACTATGTCGCAGTTGTCGCATATTGTCAGAGGAAAACGGAATTAAAAAAGATTTTTTATTTTTTTTTATTTATTTATTCACCAACATAACATCTTAACAGTTTACACCAAAGCGATGCCATGAGTACTAGTACCAATTCTTATGAACTACATTATATAAAATAAAAAAACAAAAATAGACATAATACACATACCGTACCTAAAACGGCTAATAAACTAGAATATAAAAAAAAGATATCAAAAGGGTCCCATTACACACAGGAAAAACGTCCCATTTGTTTTACGATTATTTTGAACGATTTAAGTGATTAATAGCTGCATTTGCAAAGCTTCGAAGACCGAGTATTGCTAGAATAGGCCTCAATATTTTTAAAAACATGATTTGATTATGTGCTTTACAGATAAGGTAGAATATGTCTGACATAACATTATATGTTGTATACTGGTAGCTTATGTATACGTATTATGTGATCATAAAATGGACAAAAATACGATTTACGACAAAGTTTAGTGTTTTATTTCAGCATTTCATACTTTTTTAGAAAGTACTATACAAGTACTTAAGGTATAAACAAACTATCCGTTCAGGGTCGCTCTGGCTGGAGGCCTTAAGGTCCTCGCTAAAAGTCCGGCGAAGCAAAGTCAAAACGTCCGTCAAAGCCTGCGCTCAGGCTAACTGCAAAGATCCAACTAAAAACTAACTGCAAAAAAAAACCGTTCAGGGTTATGTATACCTTATTAAACAATTCAACATTTTTTAACTATTTATTTTATTTTTCGATTGTTCTACCAGAACAAAATTACAAAATACATTTCTCTAAAATATGTAAAGCTCTAAAAGAAAGCTATAACGAATCCATCTCTTATCGAATCCAGTTCCATCCATGCATCATAACATCCATGCACATTTACACAGCATGTAGATACCGCAGGAAATTGAATCCCGTACCCATGCTCAGTGCTCATGTGCCGACAGATTGCGTCGATATGGAACTGAGGTTAAATGGCGTCTGTAGATCAAATTAAGCGTTTACTAAAACTTGAGCCATAAGGTAAGAAATAAAGACTCCACAAATCAAATTCAAATTCGTTTATTGTCAGGTATTAACCCATAAAAAAACAAAAAGTACACAAATACACAAATTAAAATAAAAACAAAATAAAAGCAAAATAACACCAACATTAAATTAAAATTAAAAATAAAATAATACAAAACAAAAGCAATTTTTTTATAAAATTAAAATGAAAATGAAAACATAAACAATACTTAAAACTAAAATTCTGGGACTAATTTTGTTGTGTATGCAGTTTTATCCAGTGCCACAACATTGTTAACTCCTACTTTTCTGCTTATACACTCAGGAGGCTGGTGTTATGGCGCAACTTGGGAGCAGCTTACGTCCAGCAGTGGACTGCGATGTTGCTTGTTGATAAATTTTCTCAACACAAAATCACAAAAAAGACTGCACACTATGTGTGTCACATTAAACCAGGAATAAAATATAATGTTGAGGCAAAGAAAATTGGACAGTATGGACAAAACAAATGACGTAGGTATGTACCATCAAAATTGTTTGTTTTTTCCGACGTATTTAAGATAGAAAAACACGACTTAAACAAAAACCTATCAATAGTTCTGTCGTCATAAAATTCTCAGTTTGTACCAGCCTCTCATGGCATGGCAAATTGAATTTCGAACGAAGCGTTCTTTTTCTTATAAAGCCGTTGTTAGATAAATTGCATCGGCCTGTGATTGTGATGGGCCGGCCGAGTGCTTGTCGAGAGTGTACACCGAGCCTAAAGCCAATGCTGCAGTGAGTTGTAAAGCTTCAGCTACTTTTTTAATATAGCTTTATTCCCGTACATATGCGAATTTAGCTACAATTTTACTAGCGTTTAAAGTTTATACATTCTCTCACGTCTGCGTCGCTTTACCAGTGTCTTCCTACCTTTATCCCTTTTTATTTTATAAAATGTCATGGCCGCAATTTCACGATTTGTTTTGCTTTAATTGTGGTTTTATAAAGTTTTAATGGAACGGCAGTTAATTCCATGCGCCTGACAGCATTTACCCCACAAAACTTTGATTGGATTTCCATTAGAAAAAGTTGATTTTTAAAAGGAGTTTCCTTTAAGACTTTGTCGGATTAAATGGAGCCGTTTTGTACTGATAAGCCAACACATTAAGAGTAATCCGGATTGACTTTCGTGATGTCAAATAAAATAAATCATAGATACGTAGAATAAAAACTGACACAATAGGTATAAACTTACGGATAGAATTCATACTTTGAAGTAATTTTGTAAGTCAGTTAAATTGCAAAACTTCGTGTTAAAATTATCATAAATTTCAAATGTAACCCTAGATTGTTGAATACATTTAGCCCGGGGACGTTCATGAAAATCCGGAGTAACACCTTTAGTTTAGGTCAAGTCTTGAAATATGTTAATCACGGACAATTATGCACAGTCAGCGGACGCGGACGTGTTTCACGGACGAAAAGGTAAATATTTCGTTACTTTGTAAAGGGGAAAGAAAAGCTAAAGGGAAAGATATTTTCTGTTGCAGTTTAGGACGCTTAAAAGCTAGAAAGTCTCTTTGTAGAAGATCAGATACTTCGTTTTCGCAGAAATCATATAGTTGTAAAGTTGTGTGTAGATCACAACTATTCGCTCATCTTGAGAAAATAAATAATGAGAGAGTGAATAAAAATTTGCATACATTTTTTCACATAGATCCATAATAGGCTACGAGACCTTAGTGTGTAATGAAATTTAGATATTAACGCAATTAAACATTATAATAAAACTATATTAAATGATTTGATTGTGTTTTTTTAGTATTTTTTTTTAATTAGTGTAGGTCTATTCAAGTCGAAGTCTCTACCCAAGTTTTTGTCCTGCCCGTGATAATTTGGAATTATTCAGTAGAATACTTCGAGTATAACTCTCCATCTTTTTACACAGAAGTTTCATTTCATTAAATTTAGTTAAGTAGACATTAAGGTATACAAAACCTTGACATACAAATAGTTAAATAATAAATTACATGAGACTAATGACGTCCTTGTCTTCGAGTCCTTATCATCCATTATACAATCGTAGCTTTTAATTAATAGTACTTTGTCACGAAGGATAGCTTGGTAACCACGGCTGGAGATTAATGGATTCACGAAGTTTGGCGGAAAGGTGTGGAGTTATTCTAGGTTATATTTAATGGTCATTGATCCTGATAGGTTGTAAATGGGTTTTAATCAGGTCTCCGGTAAAGGGTGAGGGTGTTTCGGTGTTTTCAGATAGTGAGTCTTCGGTATACTAGTTACCCTAAGGTGAGAAAAGTAAATTATGTGTGCATGTGCGCTTAGAAAGTGAAATCCAGCTTTATTTGTTTACCACACAGCTTTATCTGTATACCACACAGCTTTATTTATATACCACACATGATTTTAATACACTATGTTATAATCATTCTTTCATAAATCCAGTACCACTGAAGAAAGCATTTGTATTTTGTTACAGAGACGGGGAGCACGGATAAGAGCAATGGTATGAAGGAACCGGGATCACTGTGTGCATGTGCGCTTAGAAAGTGAAATCAACAAAAGCAAAATTCATTAATTACTACTAATGTATGACAAGGAATTTCTTTAAAATCCGAACTATGTTATTGGCTTTTTTTGGTCTGTGACCCCTTATTCCCAGAATGTTGATTTCTTAGTATTAATAAAATTGCACGTGTTCCTCTTGTCTCATAATTGAGATAAGGAAAAAAGCATGTCCACAAGCCACTTAGGCCATAGTAGTTAATTGACGCAATTTATTCGCGGCTCATCTCACATTACAGCTCACTTAGTAAGGAGGGATAAAGACAGGAAAAGTACCGTAATGATAAAAACCTGGCAACTCTTATTTTGGATTATAACCCGTAACTTCTAAAAAGCTGGGACCATGACCTTTCTGGATTAAAGAGGATTTGACCCAGATTCTGTGTTGCCACAGTTCAAATCAAAATATTCTTGACGGACAGATAGACGAATGAGCGAGTTATTAATAAGGATTCCTATTGAGATTGACGCCCTAAAAGTTACCAGAAGTAAATATATTTTTTTCAGCATTTAATTAATTAAAGGGATTTTTAAGTAGGTACTTTTTTATTTTTTATTTTCAGTACTTACAAAACTATATCGGTACTATATGAAACGTCCAATTAATGATCCCGTTTCATTAAGCTTAGCATTGATGTATATTTTTAGCCGTTGCATTGCCGTCAGCACTGCCATCATGCAAATATCAATAACCAAGTCTTAAGTCGCAACAAAGTATATCCCCATTTCGATATATTGACTGGCCTGTTGGTCTAGTGGTTAGTGACCCTGACTGCTATACCGGAGGTCGTGGGTTCGATTCCCACCCACGACAAATCTTTGTGTGATGAGCACGATCATTTGTTCTGAGTCTGGGTGTAATTTATCTATCATATATATGTATTTAGAAATATATAAGTATGATTATCAGTTGTCTGGTTACCATAACACAAGCTCTGCTTAGCTTGGGATCAGAGTGTGTGAGTTGTCCCGGAATATTATTATTATTACCTCTATAATACCACGGTAATATTATATATATGATATTACTTAATATACTTATGTGTATTTACTTGTCTGCGATGGACTAGTTCCCCATAAATTGACTGAAATGTTACCCTTTCAATTCCCCAGTAAAATGGGTTGTGGAGGTCTGATAGGCAGTCGCTCCATGGGGATCCCCCCAAGCGCTTACGTCCACGATCGTGATCCCTGGAAACGCTGTCCTCTGACACTTCGGTAACGCAGAAGCAGAGGACACGCGGCTAAAGTGCGCTTGAATTTTGTCGGCAGTCAAATTGGTGACTAATTATGATGCTATCATTAAATGATGAAAAAGGTCCTTCTCAGGACCAGGGGGAGGGTCCCACCTCCCAGCCCGTTGAGCGGTTAGCTCCGGGTCTGGTAAGGGGGGGCACTCGCCCGGAGGAGATTTGCGATGAAAAGAGGTTGTCCGGCTCCCTTTCGGTTGAGCGTGACGCCTCGAAGGATCGCGGTATTGAGGGTGCGGGTTTCACACCCGTTACAACCCTGGTTGGCATGCGAAGGACGTCGGTTCGCCTGGCGCGTCCAGACGCTGAGGTGTTCAAGCGTCCTTCGAGCCGCAACTCTTGCTCTTCGTTTTCGGGGAGCAAGTTTTTCAACCCGACCCCGGGATGTTTGTCTTCGGACGAGGAGGGTACGCTAACAGATGCGTCGGTAGCGAGCTCGGTGGGAGGCTTGAGCGAGACAGGCAAACTCTTTGTTAAACCGTCGCGCAAGCGCTCCCTCAAATCAGCGGGTGCCGAGGGGTCCAGCTCCGACGCTCCCTCTGTTAAGAGTACAAAATCGGCCTCTAGCAAACGTGGCCGCCCCCGGAAGCCACCACCAACTACGGGCCATTATGTTGGTTTAGCGGAGGCCCAAAGAGAGGCCAATAGACTGAAGAGAGAGGCGCTCACTCAGGAGCTCGAAGCGAAGATTGCGGCGCAGGAGCGTCAGGCCAATCTCGCACGGGCCAAACATGGCTACGGCGCCACTCTCTGGTCCGACTACTCGGACAAGACGGTAGCTGAGCTGGAGTCCCTTCATGATGTTGACATGGGCAGCATCATCGAAATTGCTAGAAAGTCTAGCAACATGAAGGGAACCCTACAAAAGGCTTTACGAGACCACGCAGAGAACGCCAAGAGGATCTTGGCTTCGATGGTGACACGTTCGGCCACAGAGGAGGTGCAGCGACTTCAGGCGACGGTAAACCGCCTGGAAGAGGAGAAGCTGCAACAGAACCGGCGCATCGAGGCCTTAGAGGCCAAGATCGCCGAGCTGAAGGGCGTCACTCCACATCGCCAAGTTGAATTGGTCAATTTATCGATGGACGTGGCCCCCATCTTGAACACGCCGGATCCCGCAACTTCTCTTCGCAGTGTATTAGAGGAAATGCTCCTCAAACATGCCGCGGAGACGAAAGTTTTTGTGCGGTCCTGTTTCGCGGGAATTGAGGACCGTCTCAATCCTCCCAAGATCGTTCGTCCACCCCTAGCGGCGGACAAACAACAGAAGGTGATTGGCGAGCAACCGGCCCCTAAACCTGTAAAGGGGAAAGGCGTAGGTAAAAAGTCGGCCCCTAAGGTTTCGGCGCCCGCGGCGGATACTGAGGCCTCAGCGTCTTATGCGTCGGTGGCCTCCACGGCGGCTCCTGCCAAGAGAGTAAACCCTGGACCTTCCAAAGCCAAATCGGGTCTAAAAAAGGACTCTCGCTCGAAAGCAACCACATGTAGCCCGCATGAGGCCGCAAAACCAGGGCCATCAAGGCTCCCGGCGCCTGGCCGTCTAGCTGACACAGACGGCATGCTTCCCGCAACCACAGCCGCTAACGAGTGGCAGGTAGCCGGGAACAAGAGGAAAAAGGGTCAAAAGAAGAAGGTGAAGGCTTCAACTACTACTGCCCCCTCATCGACCTCTAAAATAAAATCCTCAAAAAAGGTGAAAAGTGGCAAGGCCAAAAAGACCCCTAAACTGGTTCCCCCCAAATCCGCAGCAGTGGTGTTAACCATCACGCCAGAGGCTGTGGAGAAGGGGGTCTCGTACGAGGAGGTACTGACCAAGGCCCGCCAGTCAGTTAAACCCAGAGAAATGGGCATCGAGGAGGTCAAGTGCCGGCAAACGCAGACCGGGGCTCGATTATTCGAGTTTTCGGGAGCGAGCCGTGACACCAACGCTGACCTCTTCGCGACAGCCCTACAGGCAGCAGTCTCTGGTTTGGCAGTGGTGGGCAGGCCAACCAAGTCTACGTCCTTGGTGATCTCCGAGCTTGATGACTCAGTCACCAGGGACGAGGTGGTGAACGCGGTAGCGGCTGTAGGTGGATGCAGTCTCGATGCCATTAAGGCCGGAGAGGTCCGGTCTGGCCGTCGGGGGATTGGCGAGATACGCTTATCGTGCCCAGTCGTGGCTGCGGAGGCCGTTTTAAAAAAAGGGCATCTGTCGATGGGGTTCAGTTCGGGTGTAGTCCGGGCACTTGAGGACCAGCCTATGCGCTGCTTCAGGTGTTTCTCACTCGGGCACACGCGAGCCCGCTGCCCGTCGCCCGAGGACCGGTCGGCTCTTTGTCGCCGTTGTGGCAAGGCAGACCACAAGGCGAACGCTTGCAACAGCAAGCCGCACTGCTCCGTATGTGCGGCAAGCGGCAAGACGGCGAACCATACCATGGGAGGTGCCAAGTGCAACCCCCCTGCAAAACGAGGCATAGCACAGGTCCAGGCCAAGCCTGTCAACGCCACCACCACTAAGCCGGTGGCAGAGGGTACCCTACAAATGGAGGAGTGATGTCAAGACACAATCAGAAAGTACTCCTCCAGGGGAATCTCAACCACTGTCGGGCGGCACAAGACCTGGTCGCTCAGACATTGGCCGAATGGGGTGCCGATGCGGGGGTGGTCGCGGAGCCCTACTTCGTGCCCCCTAATTGGCTAGGGGATTTGGATGGTTTGGTGGCCATAATTCCACGACCCTCTATGGACTCCCTGCCCCTGACGTCCTTGGAAAGGGGGTCGGGCTTTGTTGCCGCCGCTTGGGGAGAGAATGCGCTTTTAGGCGTATACTTCTCTCCTAACCGCTCACTGGCGGAATTCGAGCGATTTTTAGCTGCCCTCTCGGGGGTTTTGATGCGTTTGGCACCGAGGCAGGTGGTCGTCCTCGGCGACTTCAATGCGAAGTCAGTGGCGTGGGGCAATCCGTCCAACGACGCACGAGGCCGTGCTTTGGAGGTGTGGGCGGTTTCAGCCAACCTCTCCCTTCTCAATAGAGGGACAACGCACACGTGTGTGAGGCTGCACGGAGGGTCCGTGGTGGACTTAACCTTCGCCACCCCTGCACTTGCCGCCACCGTCGCGACATGGCAGGTCGAGCTTATGGAAACCCTATCCGACCACCGATACATACGGATAGGGTTCTCTTCCCAGCGAGCACAGGGCACACAAGGTCGCACACCGTTCCCGAGGTGGGCTGTTACCCACCTGGACCGCCAGATGGCAGGCGAGGTCGCCTTAGTGCAGGACTGGTTCTGTCCACCGACCAGTTCTGATGTGGACGCAGCGGCCTTTCACATGCGGGACTTGTTGACCGAGGTGTGTGATTCGTCTATGCCTCGGTCCCGCCGGCCCCCGCCTAGGAAAGCGGTTTACTGGTGGTCTGCAGAGCTGGCCGATCTCCGACAGGGCTGCATGGCCGCCAGAAGAAACTATCAGCGCCTTCGGCGACGCCGCCAGAACCGGGATCTTCAGGGGGAGGCTCGGTATCACCTGCAATGGCAGGAGGCAAAGAAGGCGCTGAAGGCCGCCATTGGGGAAGCTAAGGACGCAGCCAGGTCGGAAATGTTGGAGGGACTCAATGCCGATCCGTGGGGGAGACCGTACAAAATGGTGCGCGACAAACTGCGCCCCATTGGTCCCCCACTAACGGAAACCCTTCCAACTAATCTCTTGGACAGGGTGGTTCAGGCGTTGTTCCCGTGCGCCACCGATGTCACCCCGCCAAGGATGAATCCCCCGTACGGGATAGGTCCATCGGAGGACATTCCCCTGCTGTCCTCGGAGGAGTTTGCTGACGCAGTGTCGTGCCTCAGCCAAAAAAAGACGGCCCCCGGCCCCGATGGGATACCAGCGCGAGTTCTGGCGATCGCCACCTCCCATTTGGAGGAACGGTTTCGGGATCTTTTCGACCGGTGTTTTGCTACCGGGAGGTTCCCGAAGCCATGGAAGGAGGGTTTGTTGGTCCTTCTTCGGAAGCATGGGCGCCCAGCCGACTCCCCGTCGGGATATAGGCCAATCGTCCTTTTGGATGAGGCGGGGAAGACCTTCGAGCGGATCATTGCAGCCCGCCTGAAGGATCATCTTGTCAGGATCGGCCCGGACCTGTCTAAGGCCCAATTCGGTTTCCGAGAGGGTCGGTCCACCATAGATGCCATCCATGGCCTAAAACACCTGTGCGGGGAGGCGAAGGAGAGAGGGCAGGGAGTGTTGGCGCTATCTTTTGATATCGCAAACGCGTTCAACTCCCTGCCTCACGCCGTAATTTTGGAGGCCCTGAGGTACCACAGGGTACCGCGATACCTGGCGGCGCTCCTGGCCGACTACCTACAGGACCGCGAGGTCCTGTTTAAAAGTAAGGACGGCAGTGTCAGGCATCGTCGAGTGGCCACTGGGGTTCCACAGGGGTCGGTCCTTGGGCCACTCCTGTGGAATATAGGTTACAACTGGGTTCTTCGGGGCGCCCTCCTCCCGGGCATGGGTATCTTCTGCTATGCAGACGATACCCTTGTCACTGCCCGGGGGAAGACATATGGGGAAGCGGCGCGCCTGGCTTCTGTCGGTGGTACGCTGGTTGCCAGCAGAATGGCTCGCCTGGGTCTAGGGGTGGCCCTGGAAAAGACCGAGGCCCTGTATTTTCCTGGCCCTCGTCAGCGTAAGCCCCCTGACGCGCACATTGTGGTGGCTGGCGTCAGGGTGAATGTTAAGGCCCAGATGAAATACTTGGGCCTAATCCTGGACGCCAAGTGGGATTTCGGCCCACATTTTCGTGATCTTGCGACAAGGCTTCTCAAAGCGGCTAACGCCTTCTCGTGGCTCCTTCCTAACTTGGGGGGACCACGGGTCAGCTGCCGTCGCCTCTATGCCGGAGTCTTGCGCTCCATGGCGCTCTACGGAGCCCCAATATGGGCAGACGCCCTGTACAGAAGAGAGAACGTGTCCCTCCTGCGTAGGCCCCAACGGGCAATTGCGCAACGCATTGCGAGGGCCTACTGTACGGTGGGTCATGCAGCTGCATGCACTCTCGCCGGCACTCCCCCCTGGGAGCTAGAGGCAAGGGTCCTGGCCGCCGTATATCATCAGACGGCAGCCCGGAAAGCGCTCGGGGAGCGCTTGGCCCCAGAAGAACGCGGCGCCGTGCGGCGTGAGGCTTACGACGAAATGGTCCTCCATTGGCGGTCAGACCTCGTCAACGCCCGCTTCGGACGTCGCGTTACTGAAGTTGTGGGTCCAGTCCTTGAGACATGGCTGGAGCGTCGTCACGGGTTCTTGACCTTCCGTCTAGTGCAGGTGCTGTCCGGGCACGGGTGCTTCGGATCGTACCTGTACCGAATCGGGCGGGAGGTATCTTCTGCATGCCACCATTGTGGCGCGGTGGAAGACACGGCGCAGCACACCCTTGAGGTCTGCACTGCCTTCGAGGCGGAGCGCCGTGCCCTGCGTGGGGTTGTTGGCCCGGACCTTTCGTTCGCGGGTGTGGTTAATGCCATGCTCGCGGACGATCGCGTCTGGCGGGCAGTGTCTCATTTCTGCGAGATCGTCATTTCGCAGAAAGAGACCTCGGAGCGCGAGCGGGAGGCTGACCCTTCCGCTCCATTGCTCCGCCGACGGCGGGCGGGTAGGGCGCGGACGGGAACCTCCGTAGCCAGATCTGCCCAGAGGGGGACGCAGAGGGCGGGGATGGGGGTCCCTCAGCCTTCATTGCACGCGTCTCCTTCCTTGCTGGGTGGGGGTGGTGTAGTGCCATGCACTGCCCCCGCTGTCCTCCTTCCTACATAGGGCGGAGGTCATGTCGGGCCCGCCACTAAGCGGGCAGTCGCCGGGGGCGTTATGGTGCTAAGACTTCGGTTGGACCCGTAACGCCGCCACTAAGGCGAAGGATGGCACCAGGTGTTTTGCCGGAGTAGTCGGAGCCTTTTTCAAGGCCCTGGAAGCCCGGACTCTTTCATCCTCAACCCCCTGGGGATGCAAGGCTGGCTCATAAATGAGTTTCACCTGACAAAAAAAAAAAAAAAGGCAGTCGCTCCATGTAAAATGCGGTATTCAGCTGAATCCGGTAAGACTGGTAGCCGACCCCAACATAGTTGGGAAAAAGGCTCGGGAGATGATGATGATGATCAGTAGTATTCAGGCAGTATAAAATACACAATTGAAATTGAGTATCGTGATAAATATATATAACATAATAGCGACCTGTTCCGGCGTCGCACGGGTCCACAAAACATTTCTGAACTATACACAAAAGCTTCCTCTTGAATTACTCTATCCGTTGAACGGTTTGGTGAAAACCATATGAAAATCAGTTCAGTAGTTTTTGAACAAACCGTATATCCGTACAGACAGGCGTGGCGAGTTTAATATGTATGTATGTAGGTATAGGTGGAAAACCTTTAGCCTTTATTTACAAATCTTAATACCACAATATTAGAATCTTCAAACAAAGGTATTAAATTCCACTTTCGCGAATGATAACAGAGATTCAAAGGTAAATAATATTTAATCCGTTACAATTATTTTCTCGAGGGTTCAGTGTAATTACTTTTTGTTTTGTGTAACTTTGCTGATATGCCGTGGCTGTGTAAATAGGTCTTATTTCAATACCGATAAATTATTACGTCCTGTTTTTTTTTTTATATTTTGTATTTATTTTGTTCCTTAGAAAAAAATAGGACGGGTTATCAGTAACCTTTTTTTTATTTCCGGGAAAATATTCATGGACTTCTTCTGCCTTGGGGAAGGCAGAGGAGTATGTCGGACCCTTAATGGCTAAACCCACCGGAGTGCTTCTCCCTTCCCTTAAGCTGGAGACCAGGCGGGAATGCAATGCAAACTACCATGACATTTATCGGTAACCTAGCGTATCATTTTGCGGATTTTTATAATGATATAAGTTATATCATAAAATTGATAACTAATTTTCGATGTATGTAGTTTATTAACACTATACCAAATGAATTTAATCGAAATAATTTCATAGCGTAAAAAAGTTAGGTAATTTGCATTATTTTTTCGAAGAGGTCTACCGAATTTAAACCCAGCGCAGGCTCTGACTGGTCCATTGCATAAATGCAATATTAAAAGCATATCCTACCTAACCACGGCCAACTTTCCGACACATCATGGCGCAACAGGCTAAATAAATGATCTGCCTACCTAACTGACACTGCCTGCCTCGCTTGCCTATCAAAAATGTAAGAAACACTCTCCCGGTGACACTTGGAACTTACTTATAATGAAGTTTGGTACTCTGCATGTTTGAGAGAGTTAGAAGTCATGTAGATAAGTACGTCTTCCTTATTTAGAAAATTTATGTCCTGTTCAATTTCGATGAGGCATAAATACACGTTTAAATTTTAATTTTCTTTTGGAATAGTAAATTTATTTTTCGTCGTCTTAAATTTTAATAAAAATACATTCTGCAGCTTGTATATTTAAAGTTAAAAATAGTTTCCTATTGAAAAACAAAATATAGCTGATACTTTATTTGTTCGTTGTTGTGTTATAAAACCCTAAAAATTTTACCAAGAATTTGAAATGTAAAGCGTTCATTATAATTTATTTTTCGAATGAACAACGAATTTAATCCTAGATTAAAAGTTCTCATATTTTTATTTTTCACAAACAGAACCTGATGTATCTACTCACCAGTATTAAAGCGAAGAGCGGCAACGGCGCATGATGCGTCGCCATCAGCGTTCCAGCTCCCAGACTGATGGTGACAAGCAGAGACCCAGCCAGGGCTAGAGCCTCCCACTCTGGCGCACCGGGAAGAAGCGAGAGGCATAACACCACTGACAGCACGAAGGTTATGACTGACAGTGATGATATCGCCTTTGTTTGGGAGGAGAGCTCCTGAAACAAAAGAAAGATCATGTAGGCAGGCTTAGATGAATGATTGGTCTCGCGCGCTCGACTAGATACCGCCGTCGTACTCGTTAAATGCGGCGAAAATAGTACGCCCGGATAGGCGTACCCGTGCCAGTCACGTTGACAGCTTTGTTTGACTTAGACGTCCCGAAATTTTTATTATATTTTGGTCGCAATTCGAAGTAAAATGGCGGTTTGCGTATTAAAACTGTTTAAAAACAACACTACAAATAATAATAAAGGCACTGGGATCACATAACATCAGTAAGTATCGTATAATTTCAAAATTTCAACATAAAATATAAGATATTAATAATGTGAATTTATTGTAATTGTATTTTTATATATGACCTATTTCATTTATCTAACCTTCTTATTTAACATATAAATAACCCATTTCTATATTATTTTAAGTTAATATATGTTATCTATTGTAATATAATAATATGTTAATATATTGTATACATAGGTGAGCAAAAGGTGTAAAATTAAATTAAAATTTTTAATATTATTTTTTGCATTTTTTGAGCTTCATTTATAATAAAAACAAGTAAAAATTTTTTATTTATATCAAGTAACAACTTCCATAGCATAAAATATTTTCCCATTAACTGGGGTAACCGTTAAGCAGCTGGTAACACTATTCTAGCATACTGAGCACAATTTGTTGCCGCAGCGACGGACATTTTGTTTGTTGACAGTGCGGTATCTAGTCGAGCGCGCGAGACCAATCATTCATTTAAGTAGGCAGGTATGGAGAGGGAGTCATGAGTGTATGTGGAAGCCCACAGTATACTACGTGCTCTTGTCTGGTGCCTAATTTAAAGAATGGAGAAGCACGGTATGATTCCTGTATCACATCAGAGGATGTTTAAGAAGCTAATAAAGCGGTAACGGTAACAACAGTTACATCTACCTAAAATTACATTCTAATTACAAAGGTTTTCTTTATTATATAAAGAAAATTAATCATACTTGTGAATAAAATATAAACAAAGAAGCACAAACTCGCCCTTTGATAACAAAGTTCTTTTTGCAATATCCATCAAACGTCAAATTATCTAAACTTAACAATTTATTAAGCTCTATAGTCTTATAATTTGAGTAGGACGTCGAAGTTTAATTAACTTTAATCTTCAATAAATATACAAAATATTTGTTTATGCCGTAATTTATTATAATAAATTGAATGAAATATATTGCTAAACAGAACTAATTTGAATATAAAGTAAAAAAATATGTGTTAGTAACTTTTCCCGTTTGGGGTTGATCCACATTATCCGAAATAAAGACCTTTATTTCGCTATTTATTCATAAAACATCCTGTTCTACTACGATTCCATTTATTCTAATACATTAAGTAATTAGAATTAACTTGACACGAAAGTTTTCCGAACAGAAAATCTCAATCTGTATTCCCAAATGTAAGGTCCACAGTTAAGTCTGGCAACAGATGTGGATGAGAGCCGTCATCATTTGACCGACACGACTGCAATAGCCCTCAGTTTATGGCACCGTTTGGCACAGAGATAATTAGTAGAGATGTTACGGAAACGAAGGATAAAAGTAATAAGGAAAGAAAGAAGAAGGTAATTTGCTGCTTTTGTTCCAAAATGACATGAAATCTATGAGCCAGAAAATAAAATGGCCGATTTCTGGATCAAAGTTGCAAAATTTGTAATTTATTATGGTATTAGGTAAGTCTACTCAAAGTGCTAAGTTGAAAATTCGTAAATAAGCACTATATTTCAGGCATTATATCAAGCTCAATTTTCCAACATTTTTTCTCACCAAGACCCCCAAAATCTCAGTCACAGCATAATTAAACGCAGCTCCAAAAAGCCTAGAATAATAAAGAGGTTCTTTTCACAATGTTCGTTAAAATTAAATGCCTCTCATTATGGAACGGCAAAGAACTTCCACCATCCAAAATAAGTCAGTTAATGGGTGGAGTCTGAACAAAGCGGATCATTGTAGTCTTGCAAGTTGTTATAGAGCACTCCTTCCTTGACAAGATTACTGGGACTTTTCTTGCAAAGAAGATTACTGATCTTGTATTACTTTACAAAATAGTACTATGCATACTGTCAACTATGTACAGTTATTTTTGTAGAGGATCGTGTTTGTGGCGCTTTTTCCTAATATCTAAATTGGGGAGATAGCCCGAGTAGGTTTGTCGATTGATATTTAATTTCCATTGTATATGTATTGATTGATAACCGAAATTAGAATCGACTAATGCGTCGCGTCACTATTACCGGAATAACGATCAACACTATATTATTATAGTAATATGTCATGGTGGCGGCGCGTGCGATTCTCGTTGTAGTAGTCTCTTGCATTATATAAATTAATAATAATCATTATGGTATGGCGTCGCTGGCCTTTAAAAGTATTGTAATTGTAAAGTTGAATCCATTCTTATGATAATATATTGTAAAGTTTAAAGCATAATTGGTTTCCTTTTAACAGTATATAGCTTTCGTCTTATCTACTTGGTAATGTCTTGTCATAAAAATATCGTAAATATTTTGTGTCTAAATATGTTATCTTCTTCTTATATATAAAATTCTCGTGTCACAATGTTAGTTACCATACTCCTCCGAAACGGCTTGACCGATTTTTATGAAATTTTATATGCATATTCTGTAGGTCTGAGAATCGGCTACTATCTATTTTTCATACCCCTAAGTGGTAGTAGGTAGGTAGTAGGCAGGTGCTAGGTAGAAAAAATTGCATTGCAACGCATGCCGGGTACAGCTAGTATCTTATAAAATTGTTTTTATTACAGTCAGCAACAACTTGATTGAAGTTTAAAATTGAGTATTAATTTCCAAATTGCAAATAAATAATTTTATTCGTTTTTAATATTCTAGTAACATAACTAAACATGCAAATTAAATTTCGCACTTCTGTTATGAAGAATAAAAACTAAGCACCAACTACATTTGCTGCACCAGAACGAAATAATACTAGAATAACAAACGTTTATTTAGAGTTAAAACAAAAGAACGGCAAAACATTAAATGTATTTTTTGAATCACAGCAACTCTCGAGATATTTTTTTTTTTATATTACTCTGAAGCAAAAATGTTCACAATGGAGTAGGGTTGGCAGACTTGGATTAACCATGTAAATGTCAGATTTATTTTTAAATTGTATTTTTAATATCTCAGTTAGTAACATGTTATCTTAATTTAATCTGTTCATAACTGTCGTATGCATTTGACAATAAAATCCCAAAGAGAAAGACATTTATATATATAAATGTTTTTATTTGTCTTTTGATGTTCGGGATACTAATGTTTAGCTTTCATATTTTTTAAGCAAACAAAATTGTTAGTTTTTGAATGAATAAAATACTTATTATAAATAAACCGTTGATGTTTATTCAGACTGCTTATATATTAGACTTTCATGACAACAACAAACTATAAATTAAATACCAAATCAAAACAGCGATTCCAGTGTTTCGTTTTTTTTTGAGTTTCCAAAAGTTCATCCCCATCCATTTCCATTTCTGATACTTAAAACTAAATTTAAAAAGTCCTTAATTTTCTTGTGTTTAGCAACAGTTACTTTTGATAAAATATGTAGTACATTAATCATCGTAATACGTTTGTTCCCAAAGGTTATTGATACCCTTATTCAGATTGTTAGCAACGCACTAAGTCGAGGTCCGAACCACGGTAATATTATAATACAGTAGTGTAACTCGGCCGCATGATAGAAATAAATGCCTACAGCCGCGTGGTACGTAAACATGCGTTAGGGGTGCCCGTCTCCAACATTTTAATTACATTTGCCTACTTTCTGTTTCTATTTAGTTTTGTGATTGTAAATATCCTTTTTATATAAATAAATTCAATACTTTGTATATTGTATAGGAAGTGTTCAATAAAAATGCGTGTTGTTTTTTTATTGGTAGATTTAATTAAAAAAACATGTTTTTGCTTGAAAAACAAATCGGGCTTATAAATTTGCGACCGAAAAATATTTGCGCCTCGACTGAGTCGTACGAAATGCTTTATTGTTAAATTTTAAAGTATAATAAATCCGCATTCTTATATAAAGCTTAATTAAAAATGCGTTATTGACGAATTCATACAACCAAAAACAGCACAATATTTCCTACTCGTCATATTAACTGATTTTTAGAGAAAAAATCGCGCGGTTATTGTTAAAAAAAAACACACCGTCCGTTCGACACTGCGGTACAGCCGTGACTGTCTGCGACCCGAGCGCACCCCGAGATCGAGCGCGTAGGTATAGCTCGCGTTTCGTCCGTTTGTATGAAGTTGGAGTACTGTATTATAGTATTACCGTGTCCGAACCCCGCAAAGAGTGCCCTTAGTGGACGTTGCTGACGTAGTTAGTTTTTCCTTTTGCTTTGGCCGGAAGTCTTAAGGTCCTCGCCAAAAGTCCGGTGAAGCAGTCAAAGCCTGTGCTCAGGCTAACTGCAAAGATCTATACCAAAAAACTATAATATAAAATATTAGGTTATTGTCACACAATTGGAATAGTTCCATTTTATTACAGCATCGTCTAGACTACTCACATACCTACGAAGCACATCTAGCACTTATCTATCAAAACAGTTTTATGTTCTACTGCCATTAAACATTAGTTATGACTGGTCCTTATGAGAATTACTCATAAAATAAGACTGGACTATAAAGTCTGAAATCATGGACAGCATTATGAATGATAATAAAAAGATTAGATACTTTTTATTTATTTATTTACTCCTCCGTAAGCTTTGATAGTTTATTTTTATATCTATGTAAATCTGTTCACAATCTCTTTCAGTATATTATTGTGACCAGCCATAAGCTTTTCAATGTTGACAAGCTAAAAAAATAAATGTCACCTCGAACGAACACAACATTAAATAATTGAGCTTACACGAAAATAGGACAAAACATTCTAAAATAGCTTATTAATACAATTAATATTATTCACATTGAAACTGGCTGACGCCGCACAAATCCAGTTATTACCGGCACAAACCAAAATGCACCGGTGTGTGCCAGTGTAATCCGGTTTTACGAGCAATTTAATTGTACATCACGTAATCAGTATAATTGCTAGCTTATTAATTTGAGTGCCATTTATGAATGAAAGATATTTTGCGATAAGTCGGAATGCACGAGGAAAACAATTGCTGGTTGTTTTACTAATTGATTGGATGTTTCATGTAGATCTTGTCTACTGAAATTAAATTAAATATAAAAGACTGTCCATGTTCGATAAAATTTACACTGGACTTGCATTATTGTTTTGATGGAAAACTTTTAAAGGACATCATCCGATCTCTATACATTTTTGGTCCAAATTCGAAAGTGGTAAATTGACTTTCGAATTTGGAACAAAACGGATGATGTCTTATTGAAAAAAAAAACCGAGCTTCATTTCAATTTGCTATTAACTAACTATACATATTCAAATTACTTCTTTGCTGACTTGTCTAATTACTGTACAAAAGTTTGTCCCTAAAGTTTTTAAACTAAACAGGTGCTTTCAAATCAAGCAGGCGTCTCTGTTTTTCTGTATTCATAATATCAAGCCAATTAATATTTAATTCATATTTTAATATAAATACAGCTCCATATTTCTTAGCACAAACAGAGCTGAGCATTTGATACGTTGAGCTTATAAGCTTTATGGAACTAATTCCTACCACGAAATTCCATATTTTGGCATCATCCAAAAAAATATCCCACGTTGGTAATAAATAAGAGCCTTAATCTCAAACGTCTCTATTTCTTATGGGAGCTCAGGGGACCCTCTTACATATAGTGTTTAATCTGCCGAATGTCAGAATGTACCTGAGTGTAAATCATCTATATAAAAATGAATTGCCGAATGTGTTGCTAAGCGCAAATCTTGAGGTCAGCTGAACCGATTTCGCTAATCCTTTTTTATAATATTCCTTCAAGTACGAGGTTGGTTCTAACCGAGAGCAAAATTAACAAAATTGCCTGAAAAAGTAAAAAAATAGTCTTCGTATCTGCTTCGAATAACAGAATAACTATAAAGAAATCGGGAACGGAACTTAGGTATTCACGCGGTTTAAACCGCGGCGCACAGCTAGTAACCTTATAAATAATAACGGCCTTTCGCTCCAGTAGAAGATCTTTTAATAACTATCAGTTATTTTCAGACATTTTTCACTCTTATCGTTAACCTATTCCAGTGATAAAGTATACTAATCATAGACGCCCAACCTGATGAAAGAAAATTAAAGTCATAACATAATGTTTGTTATTTAAGAGATGATGATCTCAAAAAACGATTATTAATTAAAGAAAAACGACACAAAAGCAATAAACCTTGCTTAAAGAAAATCCCCGTTAAAAACTTACAGGATACTGAAAATTTACTTTAAGGACTTAATAATTACAAAGTAAACAAAAAAAGATATAAGAAGTCTTTGTTAATGACTCTTAACCATTACCTAAACTTTTTAAAATCCTTACTAATATTGTTTGGATGTATGGATGTTTGTTACTCTTTCATGCAAAAACTACTGAATGGATTTTAATGAAACTTTACAATAATGTAGCTTATACATCGGAATAACACATAGGCTATATATATTTATAAAGATAGTGTATGAATTATCATTCTTGCGGGTTGAACCGCGGGGCACAGCCAGTATTTAATAAGTAGTCTAAATTCTTAAGATATTTTAGCTTAATATTTTAGCCATTATTGAGGTACATAGTTTATTATTTTGGCAATTTCAATGAACCGATTGATGAAGTCTTTTTTTTCCAGTCAGCTTGGCTTAATAGAATCGCTCATGTATTAAATGTAAACGCATAAGCTATTATCAGAGGATAATTTAAAATATTAGGGTACTGTATGAGAAACAAAGATCTTCGCCTAATAGTGACGAAGAAAATCATCATCATCATTGCCCTGCCCTGTTTCCAATTATTTGGGGTCGGCGCAATGCGTGTTTAGCTTCCATTCATATCTACGTAAAGGTTCTAAATCAGTTTCATGCAGGTAGAAAAAAACGTTTTTTTTTTACTTGTTAGGTATGTATTCCCGCAGGAACGCAATGGATAATCATAAAAATAATTTAATTATCCAAGACGGCGGCGATGTGGTTCGCCACCCATCACGTCTCGTTTCTCGCATGGGCGAAAAGTGGCCCACGGAGAGCCGCTTCGCTACGTTGAATGTAAGAGGAGGAATGGATGGTAAGGTGGATGAAGTATGTCTAATGATGGATGTTGAGACAAAAATTAAGAAAGGTATGCTGAGGTATGTTTTGGCTATGTCGAGAGAATAAATGAAAAACGATTAACGAAAAAAGTCCATAAGGCGAGTGTGAAAGAAAAAAGGCCAGGTCTCGAGTACCATAAACCGATCAGCATGTATGAAGGGAATAATGAAAGTGGACAAAGCGAAACAAGTGTGTAAGGATCGTAGCAAGTGGAAAGAAGTGGTCTCTGCCTACCCCTACAAGGGAAAGAGGCGTGATTGTATGTATGTTATGTATTTAAGCAGTACTAAAAGGTAAATACAGACGCATTAGACATAAACATAACTCTAAATAAGCTAAAAAAGTTATATCGTAAGACTAAATTGCAACAAAACCATTTCAAGAACAATGGGTAGTACAGTTTACTTTTATAATTCTACACGTGCCCATGTTAGAGTATGTCTGGTAAATAAAAAAGTATAGTCTTTTATTTTCAGGGACAGCAGACAATTTCGGAACATTAACCATTCTAAACGTAAAATAAACGTTTGGGTCTACATCGATCAATCTACCATCGACACGAAAAGAAGAAGAAGAAGAAGAACGTTTGGGTCCCAAACCCTTTGAATATAACAAATTGTCCAAATACATTACTCTTTAAATAAATTTGGATGTGTCGTGTTGGTATGTCGCCGTACGGGTTCCGCTTATAAAAATGGTTTAGGGATCCGTCCTAAAAATACCTAAGTAGATATCGCTTTTTGATATATTCTAGCCACACATTTTACTATTTTACCATTCTATAGTATACAACACATTAGTTAAGAAATAAATAAAAAAAAAACAGGGTAGGTATGTATATTTAGTAAAGTAGTGAAAAACACGAATTGTACTCAAAAACGTTAATAATTTTCTGAAAACCGCATCAAAATCGGTTCACCCAAACGCGAGCTATCGCGGACAAACACACACACACACACACACACACACACACAGGTCAAACTGAGAACCTTCTGTTTTTGAAGTCGGTTAAAAAAAGTTTAAATACTTAAAACACGAAATTACACAACAAACGCTTTCCCCAAGAATAAAAATAATACAACCTTTCCGACTAAGGAAACACTGAAATTGCAAGACTCATGTATTTTAGAATTCCAAGTATAAAAGACAGTAGATGACATACAAACAGACACGTGCCTAGATTAATACTGAGTTAATTAACTGACCTCAGATCACGGAGATTACGCGTCTTAACCCAAACTGGACATCAAAGGTAAGGTCGTGTAATAAGTGTGTATGTTGTAGTATACCTAGTAACTGATACAGTAAATAGCATGATCTAGTAAGGAGATAATTGTAGCGATGTTTGGAGTTGTAGGTTAACTGCATTTTTGGCGATACTTCCAGATGGTTTTACATTTAATTTGAATGAACTGATAGCAAGAGTCTTTTACTTACTACGTATACTGCGTAATAAATGAGGAAGTTTTTTTTTTAACTGTGGACTTTGAGACTGCTAATGCCTCAAGACTGGTAAATAGTGGTAAAGGCATCAAATATTAAAATAACGATAAAAAAGCCTAGCATTTTCCGAAATAAGTATTTATAGTTTCTGTTAATTCATTACAGAAACATTTACAGGAAAAAAACATCTTGACAATTCAAAATGTTTTTTCTAAATTTCTGAATTATAAGAAGTGTGGTGTTATCAAGATACCTAGATGAAACCTCAAGAAACTTCTTTGACATAAACCTTGCGTGACGTACAAGAACTCGAGTGATATACAGGGTGTTAAGAAACCACTGTCCGACCCGAAAGGGTGATAGAGGGTTGACAATCACATGCCCAAATAAAATATCAAATTTGGAAAATTCATGATAGAAACAATAATAACGGATTTTGAAATAACCATTTTTTGCCCCGAAATTCCCTAAATTTGAGAATAAAACAAAAACTACAACACCAATTTCGTTGTATTTTCGGGGGCCTTTTGTTTGGTAATAAGGTAGCATCTGTAACGACGCCGACTCTCTCTCTGGACATTTGAGAAAAAATATATTTTTAGGTTATAATTTTTTTTTCTTTTTTTCCATTTTTTTTCCACATTTTTTTAATCAGATATCGATACCTAACAACACCTTAACGGATCGGACAGGGGTTTCTTAACACCCTGTATTGAAAGACTTTGGGTACCTTAAACATCATTTTGTACATTAATAATTCCGCCCTCTGACCAAGCTATAATCTTGACACTGAATCGACAAGATTACTGTCAAGTTTAAGACCACTCAGCTAAGTAGCGATGTTAGCTCAAACTTTATATTTGTTTTAACCTTTCAAAGGACGTCAATCCTTTATTTAGACGTATTTAGCAGACTTTATATTATTAGCTTATACTTTTGTTATTATTCTGATTATTCTAAAGAAATGAATAATTCCCGATAAAAGAAAATAAAGAAACCTTTTTCTTTGCTCACTAAACACGAAGGACTTCAATTCAATTGTAATTGGAAATTCTATGTTTGGTGCAAGTGAACCAAGGACGCGTTGCTGAATGTTATCCTTACAGGGGCCCGACTCTACCATTTACACTCCTAACTTAGTAGAATGCCAATTATCGTAAAATCGTCCCACTATGAGCCAACTATGAGCACACTGACACGGAGTGTAAATAGCAGACTCGGGCTCCTGATTATCGTTTTGAGAACTCTTTGTTTACTATAATTTATTGGTACCTTCAGATATATTTTTTTTATCTAGCCTGTACTGACCCACTGCTGGGCAAAGGTCTCCCCCAAGTCCTTCCATTTGTCTCGATCTTGTGCCACCTCAAACCAACCCCTGCAGTATGACTGTATATCGTCCTGTCATCTCTTCTTCCTGCCTCTTAATTACAATTTATTATTAAGTCACACCAAATTAGTTTGAGTTTTGACTGCAGGACAGGGGATACAATGTAAGACATTTAGAATAAGCCACGGTAAAGTACCCAGAGATGCTTTGTACAACTTACGGGAACAAGTTAAAAATAAATATACCTAAAATAAAATAATTATAAACTTGCTTAGGGTTTTGGTTTTATTTTCCAATAGGGTTCGGTAATCGTCCTTCAATCGCTACAAGCGCTTTACAGCATAGAAAAACAAATGCCCATCAATACCTCTGTAAGCATTCAACCAATTGTAGGTACTTTAATAGCCTCTAGTCTTAATAGCCCGAAGCTGTGGTCTAATCTCTTGACCCGCAATCGAGTTAGCCCCCGAGTGCCCGCTTAATGCAATTCCCTCTACATACATTAAGGCGATATGCACCTTAATGAAGCCAGGCTACATCTATACCGTGCTAATTGATCTTAGTGGGTAAGATGTGTACATCCTATATCGGTTTTGGTACTTAGTGCATCCCTAATGATTGGTTCGTCTTTGAAGCCTATAAATTAGGAACATAATTTACCAATATTCGCAAGTAAAAATATTCATTTATTCATTAAACTTTGTCGTGATAAAAATACTGTAAACAATATAATAAATATGTATGACTTCTTTGTTATATTTGAGTGTTAGAATATGGGGAACGTAAATGTCAAGGAGACATTTGAAATTATTATAATTATTATTATTATTCAAAAAGAAAAACAAGCAAATAATTAACAAAAAAATAAAACAGATAGTAGGAAAACCGGAAGAGGTTTTAAATTGTATCAACAGGATAAAAACAAAATAACAACATTGATCGAAGCCAGTTCCTTCGACGAGCAGCCTATTAAAATAAAGCAAAGAAAAACCTTATCCCTAACCACTAGTTCTTATAGAACCAAGTTGAAGGCTTTTAGTTATGTATAATGAATGCTCGGAGCTCGGACGAACGGTATTGGATTAATTATTCGCCGTGCCTCTCGCATTTAGCGCGGTAACCACGTTAAAAGACAAATAAAATTTAAAGGGATAATATTTTTATTTTAGTTAGGTAGATCGGTATAAAACAATGAATAGGTATGTGTAATATGAATTATGTATTAAATACTGTAACTGTAAGGGTGTGTCCACATCTGGCGAAAATGCTACTCGCGAACTGCTCGTGTACAGCATGCGTACAGTTACTGCAATTGGTTAGTACGCCTCTTTAGGCCAATTCAAGCAAGGCTTGCGCAGTGGGCACGCGCGGTACACGTTTAGCACACGTTCGATCCACTTTCTTTTTGCATTCTTCAGGTCTCGACACACTCTAATGAGGAATCTTTTAAGGATACATTTTTACTATTATAATAGATAACTTACATGTGAGTGCGCGACGCAGACTGTGCACAAGAGCACCACGCTACAGAGCAGCGTGACGCACAGGGCTGACACGAACAGCGCATGCTTCAGGCGCACGCAGTACCTTCTGTATAAGGCCTCGAGTTCGAGCTCTGTGCCTTCCTCCTCTGTGGAAAAAGAGAAATGAGATTATAATACATACCTTACACCTAAATAAAAGTGTGGTCTCTTTTCTGCAGGTTCAAGAAATAAGTTCGTTACTGTCTTTAAAGCGTTTTAAACAATTTGAATGCATCTCTGTTTGATTTGTGTAAGTGATGTAAGTAGATCCTTAGTCTCTTCTGTTTAATAAAATATTATATAAACAGATGACGGTAAAAATAAACACAATTAATTGTTACATAACTTGGACCTTCTTAAATAACCCTTTTTGACAATATCGCTAATTTACATCAGAAAAAGAAAAGTTTTTAATAAAATTCGGAAAACTTTTGATTGACTCACAGATTACTGTGAAGTGAAACGAATTGTATTTTTTTAATTAAGTAAAGTTTTTAATTCAGCGGTAATATACATCAAATAAAAAGGGTTACTTAAAAAAATAACAATATCACTATTTTTAAACATAGGTCCATAACAGTATTTTTATGTTTTCTTCTTTTTTTTAAGTATTGCTTGAAGATTTCTGACTTACTTCGGAGAAATCTTTTTAACCAAATCTGACACCTATGGTCAAATGATCTCAAAAATCAGGAGCCTCTAAATTATTCTAAACTAAATCAAATTACTTTAATTTTTTTAAAAAGCTTCATAAAATTCCTCTTTCCATTCCTTCTACCCATCTCTAAACACTCTCTTTTTTTCAAAACAAAATAGTAAATAAAACGAAACTAAAAAACCCAGTACAAAGCAGTACAAAGACTAAACAAAAGCCCACGCGAAACTATTTGGACACCACTATTGTGTTATTTTTATATTTCCCGAAACTTCGAAATTGGATATGAAGTGACATTGGTTGGTTTGTGGTAGATAGCTACGTAACTGCCCAGAGCGGCATAAAAATGCCGATATAAATTGGACAGAATCTAGTTCCATCCAAATAAATCCGGTTGTAGCTTTAGGCAGGTATACGTTTATTTGGTATTTTTGTGAAGGTTTTAGTGTAATAACTTAACTTATAATTGTTGATTGTTATTTGGGGATTATGTTACAGAAAATTGCAAAAAGGTACCTGTTTCTCGGAATTATTTTGCGCCATTTAGTCTTCATAATACAAAATTCCTTGAAAACCTTCTTATAGGGACCGGCTTTCATAAATTAATTAAATTAATAAATAAACAAAAGATCTTTAAAAAGCATTTATGCTTTATAAAGAAAATTTATAGAAAATTGTAAAGCATTATAAATAATTTCCTTTACAAAACACTGTACTATAACGAAATCCATTATTAACGTATTATACATGTTCCTTCTTAATTTAATTTGTGTTTTATACTATGTACAATGAAGAAATAAATAATATCTCTAAACATAGAACACCCTTTAGACAAAACCGCAAAATACAATGTCCTGAACAAACCATTGAAATCGTTTTTCATTTTTATTCCCGTTTAAAAACAGAACGCTAACGCCGTCCAACGTCGCTTGAAAGCAAAGGCTGTACAGACGACTTGACAGCTTTCCACAGCCGCTTGTTTGACCATCACTGTGTTCCGTTTCGCAAGCTGTTGCGGATACTGTACGTTACGTGAATGGATGACTAAAGGTAAGTTACATTGTAAAGTCGTTCGTAAGTAACTATGTCTTTAGAGTTATACAGGGTGTTACGAAACCCCTGTCCGATCCGTTAAGCTGTTGTTAGGTATCAATATCTGATTACAAAAATGTGGAAATAAAATGGAAAAAAAAGAAAAAATAATTATAACCGAATTTTTTTTTTTTTTCTCAAATGTCGAGAGAGCGTGTCGGCGTTGTCACAGATGATACCTAATTACCAAACAAAAGGCCCCCAAAAATACCGACGAAATTGGTGTTGTAGTTTTTGTTTTATTCTCAAATTTAGGGAATTACGGAGCAAAAAATGGTTATTTCAAAATCCATTATTATTGTTTCTGTCATGAATTTTCCAAATTTGATATTTTATTTGGGCATGTGATTGTGAACCCTCTATGACAACTATAACATCTAACATATAACATCCTCTATAACAGGACAGAGGTTTCTTAACACCCTGTATATAAGGATGAACATTGAATGATAAGGTATGTGTAAATATTTCCTGATCTGTTGAAAGTAGATTATGAACAGGTAAAGGAAGGAGTTTACCTTACAACTTTGAAACAATTTTTACACAAAAAAATATGAGTTTTATTTATATCTTAGGTATTTTCTAGGGTGCCCCTTATTTTTTGACTTTGGAACTATCCTCGGGGCAATTTTTTATTCGATTATAAAAATCTATAGGTATATAAAATAAGATTTTCTTACAGTCACCGAAATAAATAAAAAAAAAAGAACCACCCCAGGTTTTTTATGTTTAGGTATAATTTTATGAAATCCATATGATAACTCCCCGTCAAGATGTAACAAACATACAAACTAACATTAAGTTTTACTTCATACGTCAAACCCTTTTAAGGAACCGGACAAAGGCTTTATCGCTCGTGTACTCGTCCAGAAACGTAGTCTCTCGGACAGTTTAACAGCAAAAGGCTTTCAAAGCCCTGTATGTGTGACATAGCCAAGGGCTTTTGAATTTCATGTTTTTTTTACTCCATAATTAGGTGATTTGGTGAATATAACATAACATAACATACCATCACGCCTGTATCCCCGAAGGGTTAGGCAGAAATGTACCAATGTACACCCATAGTTCGCCGGTATATTTGGTGAATATGATTGTAATATTTGTAATATATTGTGCATGTGATTATTTTTAACCCCCAACGCAAAAACTACAATGTGTTATGAGTTTGACGTGTCTGCTTGTCTGTGTGGCATTGTAGCTCCTAAACGAGTGGACCAATTATGATGCAGTTTTTTGAAAGCTTACGTAATCTAGATGGTTCTTAGCCATAATTATTGAGATAAAATTTGTCGGGGGTTTTTCAAGTTTTCAATTTAGGTAAAGTTATTTTAGGGAGAGAACCAGGATACAATATTACTATCGACGTTCTTACTACTTATATTTCCCGTGAATCGAGACTGAAGTATAACTATAAGATACCTAAGTATAAATAATTTATTTACTTTTTTTTTTCCATTTTGTACTCGTGCATCTACCACGATTTGTTTCTCCATCACCCTAAGGTTGACTGGCAGAGAATGCCTTCTGGCATTAAGTCCGCCTTTGTGCAACATTGTGCAAGAAGAATTAAATCAATAAATAAATAAGACTAACAATTTTTTAGTATGTGTTTTACTCTACAAAAGTAAATTTATAACCCAGATACGCAATTATTTGGCAGCTGCATAACTCAGAAGTGAAACAAAGAACCCTCGATCGATTGACCTATCTATTGTTACATATTTTATAACTGAATAATAAAACCTCATTAAACCCTTGACTAGTCTCAGCTCAATTTCAGCACTATCTAGCATCTAGGCAGGCTTTTGTTTTGAAACAATGCAGCCTCCATTCAATTAGGGTTTAGTTCTAACACAAAACGCAGCCTCGACACATTAGCTTTGATGGGTAGTCAAATGAAATTACAGCTTCAATGGTTATGATCGTTTAATGTGGATATAAATAATTATTTTTTAACAACATTAGCTTGTTTTTCTATAAATAACTTCTATACAAATTTGTTATGTGCCGTTACTAATAAATTAAAAATCAATACTGTAATAATATAATTATTTTAGTATCTTTGCCCAAAAAAATTGTTTTTATATTTTGAAAAATACGTACAGTGTGCATTGTAACTACTATATTTTCATATAATTTATTGCGGAAATAGTAAATGATAGGTGTATAATGCATAGTGCCTCGGATAGCACGTTAAACCGTAGGTCCCAACTATCATACTATGGTCTTCGGCAGTCGTTAAGTCAATTCTGATATCCAGTCTTACAATGGGATACTCTGTTATCCAGTAAAATAGGTTGTGGAGGTCAGATAGGCAGTCGCTCCATGTAAAATACGGTATTCAGCTGAATCCGATAAGACAGGAAGCCGACCCGAACATAGTTGGGAAAAGGCTAGGCAGATGATGAGGTGTATAATGCACATATTGATTATTAAAACAAAAATAAAATTGATACCAATATTACATATAATTGCCTGCCTTAAACACAAATAATAAAACTAAAACTTTTATACCACCATGTTACTTAGTTTACATCGTTTCAGCAACATTGTTCAGTCAAATTGACCGGTTTAGTCGGTCAAACATGTTCAAGGGGAAAGAAACTCGTTAGGGCAATTAGGGCAATTTAGAGCCATTTGTCCTTTGACTTAAAAAATAAGGGCCGTAAATTAACTGTCCTACAAAATTAGGTCAACGCATCTTTGTTGATTAAATGTTTAAATTAAAACTGAAAAGAACCTTTTATCTCTGTTTTAAATAAGCTCATAATCGGTTTGCTATTAAGATTTATTTTTCAGCTTATAAGTGTATTTTAATTGTTTTAACTTAACCTTTAATTAAGATTATAATTGCTTTTAAAACTGCTTACATAATTAAGCAGACAGAGGTTTAAAGACAGGTGATGCTTTAAGCCAAAAAAGTACGTAAAATCATAACCGAACTTATAACATACGAACCCAATATAAAAAAAATAGTCTTTTTGGGTATAGATAACCAACATATTCTGGCATTGAGCTTTAGGGATGATTCTCATTAGAGCGTGCCGTGCACGGGGCGGGGCCCGGACGGGGCACGGACGGGGCACGGTTTTGATCTGTTACATATATTTTGTATGAATCAATTTATATTACACCATGCATTATCCGTGTCGAGCGGGCCCGGACGGGACACGGGCAATGCACGGTGTAATATAGATTGATTCATACAAAATATATGTAACAGATCAAAACCGTGCCCCGTCCGTGCCCCGTCCGGGCCCCGCCCCGTGCACGGCACGCTCTAATGAGAATCATCCCTTATTGCATTTCTCTAAAACAGCAAAAAAAAAATTTTTAACTGCAAAGCGAGACGTATTGATGCTGTGATACAATATTGTAATCTTAAGTACATCAAAATATTGTATCGCATTCTTTCTACATAAAATAAACATCTTTGCTTCGAGATTTCATTGTTATTTCCACAATAAAAGGCCTCGTCAAAGAAACATCTATTTGATCACAATATACATACAGGATAAACTTTATCTTAAAAAATAACATCATTTTTTTGTCTTGTATATAAATGAACGTGCATTTTGCGGAAATATGTTTCCCTACGAAACAGTTACTTATTATCTTTGTATATGATAATAGCATAATAGCCTTAGTATATAACACCCTTTGTAAGAACAAAGGCCTGTTTTCACACGAAAAATCTTTGAGCCTTTACCGAAAGTATTTTTTTTCATCAATTAGATTACGGTATTTCAGGGCGGCCTTAATGTTAGTGCCAGAGCCAGTGCCAGGAGTTAATCTATCACACGCTTGTTTTTAGTAAAACTAAAAAGCAAGAAGCACTATTTCAGGTTTAAAAACTAGTCATAACAGGTTATTATGATTATTTTCTTTTAAAATGCGCAATAAAATTTCACAAACAAATTTATCCTGTTTGACTATCGCATGTGTTACGTAGCATTTAGATGACTCATCATCTTTAAAAAAAGCCTTTTCTCGGCAACTATATCTACATATATACAAACTTGTAATAATAATAATAATATTCCGAATTAAGCAGAGTTTGTGTTATGGTGACCAGACAACTCATAAACACACTTGTATATTTCTAAATACATACATATTATACACATATTACACATATTGGTAATAAATTGATCGTGCCGTATCAAATGACCAATCATACTTCCCCTTCTTTTCTCTATATGATCTAAAATATATAATATAATAGAAGGGAAAATAGAGGCTAAAAGAAAACGTGGAAGGCCGAGAAGAAAATACACAGACCAATTGAAGGAAAAAGCAGAAGTGGAAACCTACAGGCAGCTGAAGGAGTTGGTTCTGGACAGAGAAAGATGGAAATTGCTACACCGACAAGGGCCTAGCTCTTAAATGATGGATGGATGGATTACAAATATTATAGACACAGAACAAATGATCGTGCTCATCACACAAAGATTGGTCCTGGGTGAAATCGAACCCACGACTTCCGGTATCGCAGTCAGGGTCACTAACCACTAGTCCAACAGGCCGCCAAAATACACTAAGAGAAATAAAAAAAATATAATTAAAAATTAAAAAACACGCCTGCCATGTAAAAAAAATTAAAAACAAGTCAAATATTTGCAGTCGGGGTCGGTTACTTGGAACAATTCATTACAGGTCCCCCGACTGCAAATATTTGACTTGTTTTTAATTTTTTTTACATGGCAGGCGTGTTTTTTAATTTTTAATTATATTTTTTTTATTTAATACCTTTTAGTGAACAACAAAAAAGCATGACACAACACAAAAAAATATTTCGTTCGGAACCCTTTGCAGGCGATTTCGACTCACACTTGACCATTTTTTAATGTCCACATAGCCTATGTCACTCGGGATAACTCAAAGCTTCTAATGATACCACAAACATTGAAATCGGTCAAGCCTTTTAGAAGTTATGGTGGAATAAAGAAACTCACAAACATACATACATACATACATACATACATACCTACATACATACATACATGAACCCTGAAAACATAACACTCCTTTTTGGGCAGTCGTGTAATAACAAACCGTTTTATAAGCTCGGTATTGTACCTTCATGTAAAATATACATAGGTACGAGCATTACCCTGAGGTGGTACTTTGGCAGAGTTCGGAGCACTTGTAAAGAACTTGCCAAGTCTTACTTCAGTAATAGCTATTGTAAATAACACTAAAACTTCATGATAAGAGCTTTATATAACTGTAGAATATTGGTTTCATGTTTGAAGTACTTATGAAAACTTTTTGTCAGTTGATATCTCAATGAGCAATGGTTACTTTTCGAGATTGGTAAGTGGCTCATCTGATAACAAGTGGAAACTGGTACATATGGTCGTATTTAATTAGATCAAATAAGAGTTTGTAATTAAATAATAATGATAATTATGACGTAGCAGATAAAATATCACCACAAGTGGCATTTATTTTTATTTTGACAGCCACCAAATTTTCGTCATATTTTAAAATGGCACTGGAAAGTTTTGGCAACACCAATCAAAACACCACAACATGACATAAGGTCCATTCGTTTTGAAAAAGGATAATTCACTATAATTTAAGGTTTCGTAACTCAACTGGAAAACTAACCCCCACAAATCACCTCAAAGCCCATCTACTTGAATGACAATAATTTTTACTTGAGGTGTAGAGATCAATTAAAAAAAAAGAAAAGCTTTTCAGAATGGCTTAGACTTACAATTGTCTATTTTTTTTTATTGTCTACCCTTTTGTTGGCTGAAGCCGCTGAAGGGTTGACTGATTGGCATCGGACCATGTTGTGGGTTTTATTGTCGACCCTTCTCGGATCAGCTTGAGCTTTGCCGATAGGATGTAGCTATGTCTGTACGTGTATTAATGTCTATTGTTTCTTTGGCAGATGCGCTAAGGACAATATGGGTGAAAATGAAATAAAAGGGGCAGAAGATAGTGCAATTCAATTTCTCTTTTGTTTATCATTGCCAAACAAAAGCAATAGAGAAAACATCAAACAAGTTTTAAATTAAAACTTACATATTTATGTGTGATAGAAAAAAATCTTTACCCAAAAGCAAAATAAAAATGAAAAAATTAAGTGTATTCAGACACACACTGCAAATTATCTCACTCACACAATGTAAGTTCTATTTAACTCGATGTGCGAATTAATTTGCACCATTTCTTTTCGGCACGTAGTCCAGCCTACATAAGATATTACCGTTCTTCTTTTCAGGGAAACTGACCCATTACGGTACCCTACTAAACAAATAATAAGAACCTCCACATAAGGTTCCATCTCGCCTCTGTAAACCGCAACAAGTGATAAGGTAAATACCGATATTGACTTTCGCGTAGTATAAGTCCTTCCCAATATTTGAGGAAACTCTTACATAGATTTGTGTTTACTCTAGCGATGAAACCAGGTTCGTTCTAGCACCTAACATAGTCAATAGAAAAATCTTCCCCTTTTCATTTCAGAAATGGACGATTTCACGTTTAAAAATGTTGGTGTAATGTTTAAAAAAAAACCAAAGGGTTTGGTATCCTGACTGCCCAAAAAAATATTCGTTTTTTAGACAATCAGGAGTTTAAATGAATTATATTGTAAATGGATAGTCTATTTGAAAAGTTCATTATTACTTGTAATCAATTTTACAGTGACCTTCTTAATTAGGTCATATGATTTAATACGTTACATAGCTTCGTATTGTGAATATAGCTATGTAAACGAAATAGGGATAAGGAAAAATCTACCCATAATACATACATACATACATAATATGTATACATTTACATAGCTACAGTTTTCTTTTTAATTATATATAAGCCGCTCCTAAAAGGATTTTCATGTGCTGATCAATGCGCGTTTCCTCTTTATAAGCCTTTGCCAAATATTGAGATGAAATTATAAAAAAAGGATAAGAAAGATCTAGAAAAATGGTACTTTATAAAAATCTTGTAAATTTTAACATAAAAACAAAGAAAATCGTCTGAAATCGTCCACTAAGTCAATATTGAGTTAGTCGGTCAATTGACCTGTTTTAAAAGGTCGGGATCGAGCGAGGACGGTAGCGTCTGATTGTCTCATGATTCAGACACATCAAAATGTCGTAATGCGTGTTCACACGAACTCTTCATTGTGGAAATAAAATAAAACTAGCTCGACGGATTATTGTGTTGACGTCAGATGCGTTATACTTTATGTACGTGATTTGAAAAGGACAATACAAAAGTTTTAAAGGTCGTAGTAAAGAGTATTCACGTTTTGTTGCTATTTTTGTGAATATGAAGGTGTTTTTTGGTGAATTTCTAGCGATTACATGTACTACATAACATAACATACAATCACGCCTGTATCCCCGAAGGGTTAGGCAGAGGTGTACTAATGTACACCCACAGTTCGCCGGTATGTTTAGGTCCCATGTAATAGGGGGCGAGCCTAATGCCACTAACCGGGCACAAATCCAAACTCCGACCTGCTACTGAGAATTTCATAGAAAAACCCAACAACACCTTGGTCGATTTGGGAATCGAACCCAAGACCTCTAGCGTAGCAGTCGCGCTTAGCACCACTAGACCAACGAGGCAGTCTACTGTAATGTACTACTAATTTGAATTATCCAGAAATACTATAGATTGCGATCATTATTTACTGCAAAGCCGTTGTAATTGCTCCACAATAATATTTTCCTCAGATTTTTTGGTCATGGTCACCATTTTCTTTTCATTCCAACGTTGTAAAATTCTAAAACAATACTTACCGTTCTACAAAAGAGGCTTGATCTGTATGCCATTTACGAACTCCATTACCATCCACTTCTCGAGCCATCATCTCAACTATGGAACCATAAAACTCTTATCAAATCGGTTGCCATGACAACCGCTCACCATGGTTACCGTTCAATTTGGTTTAAACGAGACAGATTGCAATCTGTATGATTGTTATCATGTGGCTTCACGTTTTGATACATTTGAATGAGAATAAGACGAAAATAGAAAAGTGTTTATATAATGAATCAACATAATTATAATAATGATTGAATGTTGACATATATTTATCATACGTTGATCTTTGACGTATAGTTATCATAATAATAACAACCAGTCTTACTATTAAGATATCTTGTTACTCAGCGAAATGGGTTGTGAAGGTGAAATGCAGTTGTTCCATTTATAATACGGTTCAACTGAATCTGGTAAGACTGGAAGCTGACTCCAAGAAAGCTTAGGAAAAGGCTGGGCAGAAGATCTCTCTATCTTCTGTTACGAAGATTAATCTGGTCTGGGTATAATTTGAGGATCTAAGTCTTTTAACTGCCGCGATAATAATATGCTTTCCTATCAATACTCAATTTCTTTATTGAGTTCCAAAATGTACCTAAGAACATAAGTTTTACATTGGTTGGTGGGTGTAATAAGTCACAATTTTGGACCTTGTCGGGCACAGCATAGAATGTGGGAGGGAGAAGGAAGAGCACTGAGTGTTTGCTTCTAATACTAACGTCTTCCAAATCATCTGGAGGATGTCATAAGAAGAGAGATAATACTCATCATTGAAATTTGTGTTTTAATGTAAAAAAAAGCAGTTTGCGACTGTTAAACACACCTGTTTTTGGTATCTAAACGATACTCTCAAATATTCTTACATTATTAAAAAAAAATAAGCAATAACAAACTCATTTGTTGTCCGCATTTATTAGTTATTATTATTATTTTTCATTGTTTTTCGTCAATAATGAATTAAGCTATAATATAGTCAAGAAAAAAAATAGTTTCACAATTATTTGACGAAGTTATAGCGTTATGTTAAAGTGGCCGGTTAATTGTGCCTCTGAGTGTATATGATTACTAATTTATATATTGCACATTACAATATTATTTCTAATAATTAATTATTATTTTTTTATAGGTTTCAGCTGCAGGTATACATATTTTTGACTTTCTCGAGCGCGGACGAAGTCCAGGCATTTGCCCGGGTAAAACTAAATAGACTTTTCAATGCTTGCATTCTATGTTTTGTTCATGAAACTTAGTGTATAATATCACTCTCCAGGACGTGATGGAGGCCAGCGACCGAGCCATCCAGGTTGCAACTTTTTGGTTAGACAGAATTTGAAAGTTGGATCTTTGACTAGATAAGAAGAAGTGTATAAAAAGTAGTCAGTAGACATCAAAATCAGCATTATTTAAATGCACTTTATAAGCATGTTTTTAATTTTAAAACAGACAATAAAATTACAACTTTTTGATTCGTAAAACTACGTTAGTGAATTCGAAATGGACATTCAATGAATTTAAAAGCTTTCATCTTTCAACTCTTTAAAATTTGTTTTTGAGTGCTGCTTTGACGAATGTAAAACGAAATCATAAACATGTAAGTTTAAAATATTCATTTTTACAATTTATAAATACAGCTATTAGTATTTTTGTTTTGGTTTGATCAAAAACATCAATAAAAATAAGAACGTTGAATTGTCTGTATGTAATTTAAAATTAACAGCTTTTCACTAAATACATATAAAACTGTAGACGGTAGGTACTCGCAACAATTATTTTTCTTGCTTGTCTGTTTGTTTCGGCTGATCTCTGAAACGGCTGTACCGATTTTAACAGGAAAGGTTAAAAGGGGACAAAGTACTAACGTGGGGCACAGTTTTTATTAATATAAATTATAAAGGCTATTGAGACAATTTAAATAATATAATATTAAGAATTCTATTAGCTACACTGTCGCATTTGGTTAAGTTACCTGTAATGATAGCTGTATGTCTATTCTGTAAATAATTTAAGTATCGAGCTTCACCTGAGTGACAATAAAGCTCACTTCAAAAGTGAACCCAATTGGCCTTGATTTAGAATTCAAATTCGAGAATACGTATTTGACATCTCACCGCGGATTCCGCTGTCGAGACATGAAAATAATGTTACAGAATAGCACTACTGTAATGCGAATTAAATAATTTCTTATATGCGATACAATATTAGGTCTAAAAGAAACATTTACGTCCTCGATATCGAAACATCTCAATGTCTAAACAAGGCTATCGCTCAATCGATGTTATCAATCGATAAAGCTGTCCAGCTTCTCGATAAGAGTGGGACGATTCGACATCGATTTAGCGGTGTTACATGCCTCGGTATCTGATAATCTCTCTACACTAAGATTAGATCAAGTGTCGCGGAATGAAGCGTTGAGATAAAAAACAATGATTAGTAAAATATTTATAAATTTTTATTTTCTAAGAAATGGTAAGGGTAAGGTAAGGGTAAGGTTGTATGTACTAAAGTTTTTCCTTGTAAACCTAATTTCACGGTCGTAATTTAATATGTTTTTTCTTTCTTTTCTTTTGTTACTTATCTTTGTGATGGTAGTTTTATTTTTGGTAGATATAATTTTAAGATTTTTACGTTATTCGCCCTCAAAAACCGCAATAAAAAAAAATACAGTAAATATTCAACCTTAAAAGGTAAGAAGCTGACCGCAATTCTTGTTTTGAATTCCTTGAAAATGGCTTTATGTTATCCACTAACAAACTATAACAAAAATAAAACTAGTGCTATTTAACATCAAAAGAACAAAAGATCAATGATCGTAATAAACTACGGTACACGCGGAAATTTATTATCTGCAATAAATTAACATTAAAATATCTATCCACTCTCAAGATCTATCTTAGCTAAGTACCTATGTAAGGTTCATTAAAAATTAAATAATGGCGGTATTACTGTTACGTTCAGATATCGGGGAAAATAACAAGCATTGCTTTTTAGGGGAACTCCATAGACAATGAATATCGTATCGATATTTTTATGAAAGTATCGAGTATTACGTAATGGGCATCAAATATTGATAGATTAAGTCACAATAGGTGGTTAGCTTAGAGTATAGATAAGAAACTAAAGAGTGAGCCTATCAGAGTATGAACCGTAAGCACTAATATGAACTAGTTTTCTCGTAAATTTAGTATCAAGACGGAGCGCACCGTTTTAATAAAACTACCTAAAACCCTAATATTATCCTAAAAATGCCGAAACCATCGACATTTACGCATATAAATCTGTCGTTGCGCGAAAAATAACTTTAAATCAGTAAACGAATGTACTAGATACAGACAAAAAGTGCTCTCGCTTGGCACGAAGGTAAACTAGCGATACTATCGGTCTATAGTTATCTATAGTCTAAGGTGGTTAGGTTAATTTGAAAATCATTCCATCGCGGTAGTATTGTGAAATGCGTTCCCGCCTGGTCCCGGGACGAGACTGAGTAGCACTCTGGCGATTTCTAGCCGGTAGTTGTCTACCATGAGGCTTTTTTGCCCTCGTCAGTCCATCATAAGAGAATTTTCACCGGAACTTAAAAAAATGGTGCAAATTCTTGTTCAAAACATACCGGCTGGAATGCATAATTAGCCGCGGGGCCCATCTATACTATAAAAATTAATCGCTGAATGTGTTGCTAAGCGCAAATCTCGAGAGCAGCTGAACCGATTTCGCTAATTATTTTTTTATTTTATAATATTCCTAGATATATTTATAATAGATTATACTTACGAAAATGGTTCCTAAGAAGACAAAAATTAAAAAAATTGCCTGAAAAAGTCGAAAAAAGTTCTTAGTCTCCGCCCCAAATAACAGAATAACTATAAAGACATCGGAAGCGGAACTTAAGTATTGACGCGGGTGAAACCGCGGGGCACAGCTAGTTTCAATAACAAATAAACATGTCTCCAAAGATGTTCATCATAGATATTTCTATATACTAATACATCACATCTAAATGGTCTGACGTCACTATTAATGGAAATGTATGGGAGTCTTTATGAATCGTGTTCACGGATTCAAAGCTGTACTATGAATCATTTCATTCAATGCACGAGTAAAGTGGAAGAGCAAACAGCTGATTGTATGTTGATGCAAACTTATTATAGGTACATACAATGCTGTAAAGTTATATATTCTTTTAAACCTACGGCTAAAAATCGTGGATCGTGGGTTCGATTCCCACTCAGGACAAATCTTTGTGTGATGAGCACAATGAGCACGATCATTTGTTCTGTGTCTGGGTGTAATTTATCTATAATATGTATGTACTTAGAAATATATAAGTATGTTTATCAGTTGTCTGGTTACCATAACACAAGCCCTGCTTAGCTTGGGATCAGGTAACCGTGTGTGAGTTGGCCCGGAATATTATTATTATTATTATCTATTTAGATATTTCCCTGACACCCACATTTAAACACACAATCAAGTACTAAAATTACCTAATTAGTAGAGACAGTGGAGCTTGTCAAAAACTGTGATTTACCATAAAAGTGGGTAGTTTGTGAAGGCGTGAGATAAAAGGTATAACAGCATGATTATCACCACTTCCCGTGACACCTTATATGTCAGGATCTATGACTAAATAAAGTTATCTGATAAAGAGATTTTGGTACTACATTTGTAGAGCAACAATAAATTGACCTTGATGCAATTAAAGTTGTTGATAGACTTGAAGATCCATACATCGAAAGAAAAATGTTATCAAAGAAAAATCGAAGATGTGAAAAAAGAAAGATTTATATTTATTTTATATTGCTCGAAAAAAATATCCGTCGTTCCGCTAGAATGGTCGCTAAAATGCCCACTTAAAACACTCCCGTTTATTTCGTGAATTATGTAACATTTACTTAAAAAAAATTTTTTGCAAAAAAAAAAACCGACTTCAAAATTCGATAAAAGCACTAAAAAGTTAAAAATAATTCTATAACCTACCTATATTAATAAACCTAACCTAAACTACGATTAACCAATAATACAATTTAACAATTTTTGGAGTCGGTGCCAAGCTAAGTATATTGATCATGTGTATTGCGTTTGTAAAAATATATTATTAACTAGCTGATCCCCGCGACTTCGTCCGCGTCAATTTCTGTTATTATGACCGCGATTAAGTAGTTAAAAAAAAGTATTTCTGCGTTAATAATAATTTTAGTTAATATTATTATGTTGATAAACCTCTGTAGCAAATAATTGGCAATAATGCATTAATTTCGACCAAATGATTACCTTAAAAAAGGTGATAGTGAGTCAATCTTAAAAGATAGACATATACTGTCGCAGACATTTTTTTAGATCATTTAAAGAGGAACAATTCTTTCATACATATATTTTGGGTAGCTCGAACCGTTTACGAAGCGCACGCAACGGAAGCTTTCAAGTATGATTATTTTTCCCCGTTTTTGTGACATTTTTCACTGCTGCTTAGCTCCTATTGGTCGCAGCGTAATGTTATATATCCTAAAGCCTTCCTCAATAAATGGACTATCTAACACAAAAAGATTTTTTCAATTCTAACCAGTAGTTCCTGAGATTAGCGCGTTCAACCAAACAAACAAACAAACTCTTCAGCTTTATAATATTAGTATAGATATTATTAAGTGTAAACGTTAGAATCTTTTGTCTTTGTGTCTTAATATTAGGTAATCTGTCATAAAGTATTTTTGTTGTTTTCCGATTAGAATTAATATTTAGAAGCTGTAAGTTTTGTATGCTGTCAGTTATGCGGGGCGCACGTGGATAGAAATCGCCAAGAACAGAGAGGTTTGGAAGAAGAAAGGGGAGGCCTTTGCCCAGCAGTGGGATCTAATTTAGGCTAATAAAAAAAAAAAAAGAGTTTTGTATATTGCTTGGCCCCGACTCCAAAAAAATGTTAAATTGTATTATTGGTTAATCGTAGTTTAGGTTAGGTTTATTAATATAGGTAGGTTATAGAATTATTTTTTACTTTTTAGTGCTTTTATCGATTTTTGAAGTCGGTTTTTTTTTTGCAAAAATTTTTTTTATTTTTTTTATTTTTAGTGACATATTTTTAATCTTAGATAATATGGGTAGGCCTTCAGCTGACACCCTTTCATCATCCTCATGATAATTTCCATCAAACGAAATCCAGTGCCCCGGATCAGATGTCACCAAGTCGGGATCTGATCGGTGCATCAGATCCCGACTTGGTGACTATGGGACCATTTGGGAAGTATACCCTTTCCAACAAAGAAAAAATATTTCAAATCGGTTAGAAAGCAACGGAGTTATGCGCGAACAAACATAAAAAAAAAAAAAAAAAAAAAAAAAATATTAACATCCGAATTGAGAACCTCCTCCTTTTTTTTAAAGTCGGTTAATAAAGTCGGTTAAAAACTAGTCTATTTGTAGTTCGATAACTAAAAAGAAAGAATGATTAAAATAAAGTTTTATTATAGCGTAAAAGATTGGGGTCTTAATAATAGCAATTTTTATTGTTTTTAATTTTGAATAAACAAGAAATCTATGAGGCAATCTTTTATAAAAACTTCCAACGTATGTTCACGTGGCATATATTACATATGCCATTCAGTACAATTACATGATCCTTAGGTTATAAAGGTCAAACACAAGGCTTCACACACTCATAATTATTATTTAGGTACTTATATAGTCCATGGTTAATATCAACGAGTATTTGTCCGCATAGCTTTTTATATAAAAATGATAATAAAACTTTTATGAAGAAAAGAAATCATATAAAATAATTAAAATTTATATATATTGAGTTTTAAAATAGGTATTTCAATCAAATTTAAATAAACAAATTGTATTGATCCCACTGCTGAGCAAAAACCATGCCTATCTAAGCTATAAGTTAAGTTATTTAACACCCAGCGCCACCTAGGGAGCGCCCGCTAATACTTGTGTTCGAAAAGTTTTAACTTTAAGTTAATAAAGTTATAAAGAATAATATAATATACTCTCATTTGTCTTCGTGTCTTCACAGGGAAATTGTATAACATAAACATAACATACCATCACGCCTGTATCCCCGAAGGGTTAGGCAGAGGTGTACCAATGTACACCCACAGTTCGCCGGTATGTTTAGGTCCCATGTAATAGGGGGCGAGCCTATTGCCACTAACCGGGCACAAATCCAAACTCCGACCTGCTACTGAGAATTTCATAGAAAAACCCAATAACACCTTGGTCGACTTGGGAATCGAACCCAAGACCTCTGGCGTAGCAGTCGCGCTTCGAACCACTAGGCCAACGAGGCAGTTATTGTATCACTTATTTTATTAGTATTCTGTACTGTTAGTGTGGTTACTATAAAAAACGTCATAGCTTTTTTGTTTTACCACTAAAAGCCGTTACAGAATTTAAGGAAAAATCACGTGAAAGTGTATAATATGTCATACTTCCCATTCGTACCATATGCCATACCATAGTTTTCTTTTTAATATTCATTTCTATTTTTATTAACATACATACTAAAGAAGAAGACCCTGTCCGACCCGAATGGGGCTCACTATCACATGCCTAAATAAAATATTAAATTTGGGATATTTATGATAGTAAAAATAATAATGGATTTTAAAACTACAATTTTTTGCTGCAAAGATCCCTAGATTTGAGGTTAAAACAAAAATTACGACACCATTTTCGTCGGTATTATTGGCGGCTTTTTGTTTTGATCATTTGGTAGCACCTGTAACGACACCGACTCTCTCTCTCGACTTTTCAGAAAAATATTTTTTTGAAGTTATATTTTTTTTTCTTTTTCTTATTTTTTTCGACACTAATGTAATCAGATATCGATACCTAACAACACCTTAACGGATCGGACAGGGTTTTTTTAACACCCTGTATAGATATAATAATATATTGAAATTGGTGATTCATAAAATTTTGAGGAGCTCGTGGCTAAGTGTAAGCCGTAAGGTTTGATCGATAATACAGGTTAAGCTGCGATCGCCGCGGTTGGTCCGTGGATGGGTGACCATTTATAACATACCGAGCCCCTTCGTGTTTCGGAAAACACGTTAAACAGTAGGTTCCGGCTGTCATACAAGACTTAGATCCTTGGTAGTCGTTAAGTCAATTCTGACAACCAGTAGTCAGTACTCTCATACTAAGTATATTGGCTATACCAACTCTTAACAAAAGAGATTCTCAAAGTTAGACGGAAGCGCTAACTTTTCCAAAAATACCGAATGTCTTAGGAATTGACTTCAATTATTTACCATTAAATCGTTCTCTGTTGTTCTACAGTATATACGTCTGGCCGTGTAACGAAACCATTGCGACTTCTAATTCAACGTTTACCGCCATCTAGTGAGCGCGCACTAAAACTTTCGGGTCTTTCGCGAGTTCTTGAGATATCGTCGGTAGTTTATTATCAGATACTGTTTATGTGAATCATTTTTTTTAATCTAAATGTATGAGTCTTATTAAAATATTTATGGCATTCGAAATAAGCTGAACAACAAAAAACAAATAAGTTTGCTTTGACGACACGTCGGGAACTAAAATCTAAATACAAAACGCGATAATATCCGTAAAAGTAGTTTTATATCAATGTCTAACATTCGCGTGAACCTCAGAACTCAATAAATAAGTATGTATTAAAATTACCTAATATTATTTTGACCCAACTGTCATGTGATATTTGGGCTTTTGTTATTACAATTCTAAATTACAACCCGTCTTACATTTGAGCATATTTATTTAGGTATATACATTCGAACAGAACTTAAGAAAGGCTAGGCAAATTAATTTGAAGTATTTAAAAGCTCTACATTCTAGAGCATTTTTATAAGATAATCTATATACTTATAATAAATCTGTAGAAGTGAAAATTCTGAACATTGAAAATATCAAAAAAATAAATGGCGGGGGGTGTTACTAGACCGACACCGAACCCAAAAGTGTGAAAAAAAATTTTTTTGTCTGTCTGCCTGTCTGTTTGTTCAGGTATCACGCAAAAACTACCGGTTCGATTACGATGAAACTTGGTATAATGATTCTTTATTATCCTGGGCACCACACTGGGTAGTTTTTATCCCGGAGAAGAATAAACAATAAAAAACAAACTTAATTTTGCGGTTAAAAACTCATTGATAAGTTTCGTCATCCACGCGAACGAAGTCGCAGGCACAGCTAGTTATATCATAAATTCTTAAAACGCTAATAAGATTCCCATATTATTCAAAGTTACAAACTTGCCGTGTTAACATTAGGTATACGTACTACATATGTATAACTATTATAGATAAGTATAGTGTCTACGTTATATTATCTTACAAACTCTTGAATATCATTTGTTCTGTGTCTGGGTGTAATTTATCTATAATATGTATGTATTTAGAAATATATAAGTTTGTTTATCAGTTGTCTGGTTACCATAACACAAGATCTGCTTAGCTTGGTATCAGATAACCATGTGTGAGTTGTCCCGGAATATTATTATATTATTATTAATAATTTTAATTCTGTGGAAAGGCAATGCTACTTTTTATATATTTTTAACTTAACTTATATAATAAACTTGTGCAAAGAGCTCCCAACTATTGAGCTTAAGGCCTGATTTAGACGATGCGAGAAATGTCGTGCGAGTTGCGGTACATTGAAGGGCCGCGCGGCTATGGTGTCATAAGAGATGGATCGTAGACGGCAATGTACCGCAACTCGCACGCTATTTCTTGCACCGTTTAAATCAAGCTTTATGTTAAAAGGTTTTAGTTCGCCGCACTGGTAAGAAAGAATAAAAGTATTTTGTAAAATTTTACATAACTTTTTTAATGTTAGTGTTTTTTAATGCAACCTAATTCTTTCATTGAGTTCCTTAAATTTCGGATTTGGTGTCCACTGTTTGTCAATCATATATAAAGTCAATTAACTTAATTATTCATCGATTTAATATTTTATTCTTAAAATTAGAAAGAATAAATGCCTTTTGTTTATTCCCATTTAGGAATTAGACTTTTTCTTGCCTAAATTCGGGAAGGACTAAATTAGAATCCTGAAAAATTTCAATAAGCGCATAATGCTGAAAAAACATAGGTAGAGAAATATCTAATTAAACTAGATCAATAAAAAACAATTACAAAAGGGGAATGACGAGTCTAGGCCCAGAATTGCACAAGAGATTCGTTTTACAAAAAAAAATTGTTGGTATTTTTTAAATGTCTGCCACGTATTCATTAGTCTGTGCATGTCGGTAACATTTTTTCATAAATATTAAACATTATAACGACTAAACTAACGAAACTTGAACATAACATAAGTTTCAAATGTTGCCTTTACAAAAAAATGTTGGCAGGTAACTAATCAGAATAATTATTTTTCGTTTATTATTAAAAACCGTTCATTTTCTTCCCAGCAAACATACATTATACCTATCTAATTCCTTAAAATATATTTTAATAATAATTATTATACCAATTATTAATAAAAAAATATATCTATAAATCGACCTTTTCAAAAAATATGTCTATCTATAAAAACTTTTTATGGCAACTTCCTATTGCTATGTCAAAGTTTTACTTGTCACTGTCAGTTGCCGAAATACGTAAATGTCAAAATCATTGCTTCTAGCAACTCCATTATTTACTTACTTTTCTCTATAAACTCCATTGCGGTTACTTGCTTATGTTTATTGCGGTTTAAATTGACTACTTTTCGCTATAAATACTGACTCTGACGATTCTCCTATACCTGACGACCACGGCCTGATTATGGATTCTGTTCCCGCTACTCATGACGACACTGGCGACATAAACTGTAGTATATAAGATGGAATATAAGAATCTTAAATAACTTTGAAATGCTAAGTTCTTTGTAAATCATTTCTATTACTAATTAATTGTTAGAATTGCTCCCTATTATTATTATTATTTTATATTTGTGTGCACAGAGGGCCTAAATTACTATGGCGACTTGGCATTCCCCTTTATATGCCCTTTCTAATTTACAATATTAGAGACGTAATTGTCACAAGGACAAATAAACAAACACATAATCCCGGTTTCACAGTAAATATAGGCACAGAATACTCGCAAACGAACCTCCATGTGGGTGCTATTCTGTACACAAGTGATTGCTCCTATACAGAACTTAGGCTAAGGCCGCACTACGGCGAAACCGCCGCGGATTTTAACCGCCTGATTTTGTGAGTAAAGGAAGATAATGGAAGCGGCCGCACTGACGGTTTATTTCCGCGACTGATTTTTAAACCGCGTTTTGTTACAGAATTGCTAGCGGGAAAAAAACCGCGTCAAAATTTGTAGTACTGGCTTATTCGTGGCTACTTTCGCGGTTTTTAACCGTAGTGTGAGCGTCTCGGGCGGTTTTGCGGATTCACGGTTACCGCTTGCGGAAAAAAACTGTCAGTGCGGCAGCTTCCATTAGTTTTCTTTACTCACAAAATGAGGCGGTTAAAATCAGCGGCGGTTAAGCCGTAGTGCGGCCTTAGCCTAAACATATATTATTATGACAAGGCTTAACAAAACACTATCGCATGACATAGGTCCTATTATTTTGAGTTCTATTCAATGGGTGGATTAAAATTGGTAGCAATGGGTTTTCGGTTGACCGTTTAACAAAGGTAGGTAAAGTTAGTAACTCAGTTTACCCAAACGAGCAGAGAATTGTTTATCTTTAACGTTATTGTTGTTTGTATTATATAATAGATTAGTTGTATATTTATGTTGTTTGTTTGTATATTAGATATCTTCCCCAAAGTTAAAGGGATTGAACTCTATTTTATCATTTCTCTTTATTACATTTTTATTCCATGGAAAACAACATGACGTTTGGAAAGTTTATATACATTTATATTCTAATTGAATTTCAGTGTTGTAAAATTCAATATAGAAGGACAGCTTGGCAATATATTTCTTGGTTAAATTTCAAGGTTATTGACCCCAAATATGAATTATACGTCTTGATAACCTGTGCCTATTAAGTAAACGAATAGAAGATAAACATAACTATCTGTTTATTGTTTTTTATTTAGATGCTTTAACTATTGAATAGTATTTAATAAATTATATCCTAATAATGTAAAAATAACTATCCAATAACTCTTACTTTGCACAATGAAATACACAGAACAATTTCCCAACCATAACGTGAAAAAAAAACATTACACAGTTTATCACATAATATTAAGCTTAACATTAGATACTCTAGCTGTTATTATGAGGTACTGCGTGTAATATAACAATAAAAAAATAAAGTTATGCCGCCAATAACACAGGTGCTGCTGGTTCCCATGGCGTGATGGAGTTTACGTCAATGTTGCATGAAAATACCTTGGCCAATGTTGGTGGTAAATAAGATGAAAAACGACAAAATAACTTTAATATAAGATAAGAAAACTATGAATTTTCTGACAGTATGAAGAAAGTAATTGTAAATAGCGAAAACGAAGCAACAAAAATCTTTGTAAAAAAATGATTAAATATTACAAATAAAGTACTCTCTCGTATTTTTTAACCGACGAAAAAAACGAAGGAGGTTCTCAATTCGACGCGTATATTTTTTTTTATGTTTATCCACGCATAACTTTTTACAGAGTACTCCGACTTTGATAATTCTTATTATATTGGAAAGGGTATACTCCAAAATTGGTCCCATATAAATTTGGAAAAAGAATTCCCACCCCCTGTAGGAAAACAGGGGTTGATTGATTGTTCACTCACTGATTGTAATGTATTACCACGCGTAACTTATTACAGAGTAGTCCGATTTTGATAATTCTTTTTTTATTAGATAGGGTATACCTCGAAGTAGCCACAAAAAAATATAAAATAAAAACTTTTTAACAAAAAAATTAAACCGCCGAAAACACTGAAAAGCAAAAAATAATATTTGCAGTCGGGGGACTGCAAATATTATTGGTTTAATTTTATTGTTAAAAAGTTTTTATCTAAACACTCGATATAATAATTGTAGACCTACAATACAGGGTGTTAAGAAAACCCTGTCCGACCCGAAAGGGTGACATAGGTTCCTCTATCAAATGCTAAATTAAATTTTAAATTTGGAATATTCGTGATAGTATGTATAGCAATGAACTTCAAAATAACGATTTTTGGCCGCAAAATTCCCTAAATTTGAGATTAAAACAATAATTACAGCACCATTTTCGTCGGTATTATTTGGTGGCCTTTTGTTTGATCATTTGGCAGCACCAGTGACGACGCCGACTCTCTCTCTCGCCTTTTGAGGAAACAATTTCTTTTTTTTTGTCTATTTTTTTTACATAGGTATACTGATTGTATCAGTTATTGATACCTAAAAACTCCTTAACGGGTCGGACAGGGTTTTCGTAACACCCTCTATAACACAAGAGTCAAAAATTTCGATTACAAACATTTTGTACTATTTTATGTCCACTATTAGTAGGTACTTTCCAGTGTAAACCAATACATTTCAGCAGTTCACATAGTTACACGAATGGTCAAAGTCAGTGAATTAAAAACATTAATAGACGCCATCTATTCGCCGCGGTTCCTCATAAAGATGCCAAATAAAAACACTCCACAATGTATTATCATACAATTCATAAACAAAATGCCACTCAATAATCAACCTAATGTCGATTAAATTAAGTAACATAGTCCATTTTGCTGTTGGATAGTAGTTCTTGGTGCAATGCCAAAGTCGAGTCAAGGCCAATGACCGTTACCTATACATTAACTGTTTTCTCCTTGAGTGACAATTGTCAGGTCGTTGTGGAGCGTCGATGTAATACGTGTAACATGACAAATGGCGTGTTTGATATGTCGGATGCGGTGACATGTTGGTGGTGCCAAATTTTGGACTCTTATAATAGTGGATCAGATTACAAAAAAAGTAGCTAATGTGGGTAATGGATAGGGATTTCCGCACGATATCCGAAGCTTACAAATAAATACTTTATAATCTACGAGAATGATCTATTTTAATCTTCTTTTATTGACAGACAAAGATGTGTTTAACAGTTTCGATTTTCGTTTGTTTACGAAAACAAACGACAGTCGAGTTTTGTATTAGAATGATATCCTATTCAATTACAGTGTTTTGGCGACTCAATTAGAAATATTATAAGTGGGTGTATATTGGATATAGTCGGTTATTTCGCGTGGGGCAGATGTTTAGTGTTATTTGTTTCGGTCTAGACATTTCTGTCTTATGTCGGCGAAATGTTTTATTGATTCAGGACAAATTCGTGAAGACATGTTTTGAACATTCTTGGAGATTATCAATAACATAAAACAGGCGTAGGACCAAAATTGCTTCGGTAGTTTATTCCAAATCTATTGGCTGTTTAAAGAATTTAGGATTACAGTAATTACATTAAATAACTTAGAAGTCAATATTGCACCATAACACTGCCATATTACAAATATCAAATTTACATGATCATAATAAATTAATTATCATCAGAAAATTCAAGCTGCAAGGAAACGTAAATTCGCAAGAAAAATAACTATCTTTACTTAACCGCTACGAATTGCGTAACTTGGTTACGAATTCCATCCAAACAGCTACAAATTTAAGGCGAGATGCTACGCGTTTTCTTCGCGGTATCTACAAGTTTACTGTCGTGACTACGAATTTATTAACCTTGAGAATTCGGCTACGAAATCATTGTATTGGTTTTACTACTTTAGATTAAGTTTGGAAAGTTAATTGAAGTGATTTATTTACGTCTTTTATAAATAGTGTGCGTACCCTAAAATAATACTTTTGAAAACATAACATACCATTACGCCTGTATCCCCGAAGGGTCAGGCAGAGTAATGTAAATTTATAAATAAATAAATGTAAAATTAATGTACACCCACAGTTCGCCGGTATGTTTTTAGGTCCCATGTAATAGGGGGCGGGCCTATTGCCACTAACCGGGCACAAATCCAAACTCCGACCTGCTACTGAGTATTTCATAGAAAAAACCAACAACACCTTGGTCGACTTAAGAATCGAACCCAAGACCTCTAGCGTAGCAGTTGCGATTAGAACCACTAGGCCAACGAGGCAGTTTTGATTAAAAAATAAATAAAAATATATTTATCAACCCACTTGTGAAATAGGGGTGTTACATTTCAATGTAAATATATATAGGATGATATATTTGCGATATTTTAATTATGTGGTAATATTGTATGAAACGTGTAACATAATAAACGCAATTCCTGAAAGTAGTTGGTTCAGAATAGGCTTCTGAATCGATTTCTGGCATTAAAGGTAGGTGTTAATTTTTGACGGAAATATCTTGTGAGCCACCCGCGCCGCTCGCCCAAACTAATTTATATAAAATCACTAGGCCAAACCTTAGAATTTAAAATAATGTAATTACGGATTGTTTCGGATGTATAATTTAATATACTAATTGAGGTGTCTAAGGTATTGCCTTTATTCTGTTACACTCTGTAGATTAAAGAAGTGCTATTAGTTATTACTCTCTGGGTAGTATTACTCATAATTAATATTAAAGAAGGCTTATGTCAACATACACATAATTACTGTTTAATAGTTTCCGCGAACAAGGGACCAGTAAATTGATTGTGGAGGTCAGATAGGTAGTCGCTCCATGTAAAATGATATACAGCTCAATTATGTGAAGCCGACCCCAAAGATTACCCATGTTTGGAAAAAGGCTGAAAATACTGTAAAAAAACAACATCATTGGTAATTTTAATTGGTGAGACGAAATATGAAATTTGGTGAGCAAACCTGTATTCCAGTAATTGTATTCTGAAATCGCCCACCCGCAAGGAGTAAGCGTTGTGATCTATGCTCGTTCCTTCTCTACATGAGAAGAGGAATGTGCCCAACACTGTGACATTTAAAGCCTGCTCCTATTTTTTTACACGACTGCCCAAAAAGGAGTGTTATGTTTTCAGGGTTCATGTATGTATGTATGTATGTATGTTTGTGAGTTTATTTATTCCACCATAACTTCTAAAAGGCTTGACCGATTTCAATGCTTGTGGTATCATTAGAAGCTAAAGGTAAAAAATTAAAAACAAGTCAAATATTTGCAGTCGGGGGACGGTTACTTGGAACAATTCATTACAGGTCCCCCGACTGCAAATATTTGACTTGTTTTTAATTTTTTAGTTCACTTTTTAACATTTTTTTGACATGGCAGGCGTGTTTTTTAATTTTTTTAATTATAATTTTTTATTTAAACATGACACTTTAAAGGCCATCCTACAGTTTAGTTGGAACTTTAATATTGTATCAACTGAATATCGATGTGGTTTATTTTAAACAATTCTGAAAATACTTCATTGCAATTAGCCCACCATTCATCCCACGTACTATCTACTGGGAATTCAATCATTTCTTCTTTACCAAGGATCAAAATAGATACTTACAGGAGGTACTGTTATTCTGTTACGCTTTTCACAACATTCCAAGTAGCGAAACAAGACCACGGAGGAGAAATCTTTTAACATAACATAACATACCATCACGCCTGTATCCCCGAAGGGTTAGGCAGAGGTGTACCAATGTACACCCACAGTTCGCCGGTATGTTTAGGTCCCATGTAATAGGGCACAAATCCAAACTCCGACCTGCTACTGAGAAATTCATAGAAAAACCCAATAACACCTTGGTCGACTTGGGAATCGAACCCAAGACCTCTAGCGTAGTAAATCTTTTAAAATCAACATAAAATAGAACCTTATTTCTATTGATCCTTGTTCTTGTCTTTAAACTTGCAATATTCCTGAAGATTTATCTAACAATATAGATATTTTAGTGGCCTACCTACTCTATACTCTTTCTTCTGCAGGACAAAATTTTTGTCCAGCTGTTATAAAAATGATGGGGGAACAATTTTCTCAAAATTTTCCAATGGACTTCGTGTCAGTAGGTAATGTATATAAATTAACATACGTTTATTAACTTGAGTAACATTACCTTACCCGACCGTGCCTTAGCATATATATTCATGCATATAACAGCTGACGAATTATAAGGAAAAATACACTACAAGTAAATTATGAGTTCGTGCTAAGAATACATTTAATTTAAATAATTTTATGAGCAATAAATATTAATTGTCATTAAAGGTAATTTACTACGTGTTTTAGCTACATCAGTGCTTAGAAACATTACTCGTGACTTAATTACCTACTAAAAATATAACATTTAATTTTTTTTTTTTTTGTTTTACTTAAATTATTTTTTATTTATTAACTTACAAATAATGATGTAAGAACAAACACTTACAACTACACTAAAATTAAATCTTATAAAAATAAATAAAACTAACACGCGTCAAAAAACTCATCGTCATCCTTGTCCATGGCGGGAAACGTGCCCAGAAGGCTTTAAATATTGATATTACTTTTAGCTCCGATATTTGTATTCCGTGTGCACCCCTCAAAATAACTTCTCCGTACCTACAGAATCTATAACTAAATACTTTAACATAGTTAAATCTAAAATAAAACTTAGAACGATAAACAGATACGCTTTCTGTAGAGCAGCTACAAATATAAAACAAACTCGTATTAAAATAGCTTTAAAAAACACAAGCTTTCATCTAATTAATATTATACTTTTTTAAACAGTTTATTCAAAAGTCCTAAGCTAATACTTATATCCTGTATGTTTAAGGGAACAAGGGTAATTGTTTTAACCGCCCCAATACCCAAATTCCTCATTAAATTGATCTAAATAGGTATATAAAAACAGTATAAAGGACATTCAGAATCCGATTTGTACAAATTAACGGTCCACATTCAAGTGAAGTCCTCCTGGAAATTGAATGAGAATGAGAATTCGTTAAACAATAGAAGGGTGACACGTAATTAATTGTAATCTGTCAGAGTATGTATTAGATTAAGTGTCAGTCAAAATCATCAAAATCTAAATATTTTTATTAAAAACTAGCTGACCCGACAGACTTCGTCCTTCCTCAATCGATAAATAAAAGCCTAAACTTTAAACAAATTGTTAAAAATAAACTTAAAACAAATAGTAATTTTTTTTTATTCCGAACATTTTCACATTTATTCACCTTTTAAACCTTCCCTAGCCTTCCACAAATAATTCAATACCAAAATTAGCTAAATCGATCCGGCCGTCCTCGAGTTTTAGCGAGACTAACGAACAGCAATTCATTTTTATATATATAGATAGATTAACGTTGACGTTCAATTACTGACTAGTTGCAGGTTCTAAAATTTCATTCCTACGGAGAAGAACCGGCAAGAAACTCATTAGGTTACTCTTTAAAAAAAAATGGTTAACAACAATAATCATCAAGGATAGATCAAGTCTAAATAAAACCCTTTATAACTGAGCAAAGGACTTTATATAAATAAAGAAGAAAGCTTGAATAAAGCGAGAATCTTGAATTTTTTTATCTAAAACTGCCATACCAATGCTAAATCATCGAAAATAATGAATACTTCAGAATTATTTATTGACTGGTTAAATTTTACCACAGTTCACTCTATTTTGGATGTTTTCTAATGTGCAAGCGCTCTTTAAACAAATACATTCTCTAAGATAACCTTAGAGAATGTATTTGTTTAAAGAATTAATTTATTTAAGAGTAATTATACCTTAACAACGTCGCCACTTAAACGGTTGCTATCTCTTGTGTCCCTACATTAAAAAAGTTTAACTAATCCCTTTTGTTATCACCTAAACTAATCTTGCAGTGGCTTTACTTCTTAAATAATAAAAAAAATATTGATCGAGACACTTAGCGGTAGCGTTATTTTATATTTTGCAATAGCAATGCGACTACGAAATGTAAACATTTATCGCTGTCAGAAATGCAAATTTATATAATTATTCCCCATAACGACAGCAACAATTCAACATTTTCAGAGACAAAATCTATAAAAACAAGATACATACAATCACCGTTTCCATCTGTACTAAATTCGTACAAAATATATTGTTAATTATTGTGTTATTTATTCAAATAATTTGACTAACGTTTTTAACGCATTATCGACAAAATACATAAGATTTATCTTAACTATCGTAAGACCACAGCTTCTGGTTTCAGTAGGAGTAGGCATTATTGAAGGAAACACGCATTTTCTAGCCATTCATCATATCAGAGAAGATTAGATAGCTTAGCGCGTCATCCATTCTGAGATGATAACGCAATCTGACATAGCTTGAGATTCAGGGATATGAGACAAGGCAAGAAAATTAAATATTGTGATCGATGCAATAAACATTTCAATACGGAATCGTCAGCTATTCGTTTCGTTAACTTACAATGTAGGTAGGTATGTTTATAAGTTTGTTTGTTTAGATCAAAAGCTAAATTAAAACACATCTCGACATCCGAATGAGATGAAATTTTACATAGTAAGGAAGTTCATATAGCAGGACTGCAACGACAGGGCACAATCCCATCCGGTCTTAGTTTGGGTGATAAAATCTAGTAAAAATAATATGCCTAAAGATACGAATTAAACCAACAAACCTAACAATAGTCTTGTTTCGTTGCTTCAAAGCAATTCTTTGAACAACCTATGTCGATTCCCGCCCATTTCTAGTTTAGTAAAAGGTTGTCAGAACACGTTATTGGTGATAGTACAGATTATCGATCAAGGTGCTACCTTATATTACTATGTGTATTAAGAAAGAAAACAAAAGAACGATACACGTAAACTGCGAATAACTAATAAAAAATATGTAATTGAAAATCACAAATTGTTAATTTTACTTAACGAGTGGTCTCACTAGAGACTTTGGGAAATTGTAATTTGTAAACGCTGTGTTATAAAACTACAAATAAAAATATCTAGTAAACAAGAAAAAGTAATTCAAGAGTATCACAACACAATTTATATTTTGGAGTTATAAAATAATAATAATAAGGAAAACCTCTGCTTATACACCAAAAGAAAAAGCTTCACTCTACGTTCATACATTCCAAACAAAGGCATAACTAATTCTGTAACATTTTTGACAACAAAACTCTTTTGTTATTGACATTTCTAGAACCTTGGACCCTATTCGACATTTTATGGCGGTTCATGCTTTTATGTATTGTTACATAGTTCCATGGCTTCATGTGAATGAGTGAGGCGTGAACTATATCACTCAGTATAATGCATGTCTAATGTACATTCACTCAGCATATTGACGGACCATACAATAGGTAGTGAAGTGACACGCCTGGGTGTGCAGAGTAAAACGAAAAATAAGGGCTGCCGTTAGCAATTTCGCCATTAAAAGCGCTAGTCGCACGTGATGTCCGAAAATATTCCAGTGCTATTTACCCAGCCATAATATCTAAACATTTAGCATCAAAACAGGGTACCAAAAGAAAAACTGTCGATACAAAATAGGTTCGCATGGCTCTAACAATTGTGAGCAGCTAGTATGACGCAGAGTGTTAAAATATTCAGCATCGAACGCAGCGTTAACTAGCACTGCTGAATTAAGCTACATCGCTTGTATTCCACATATTACACAGGCATACATACACACCTATAAATAACATTTTCGACCACTTTCTACCCGCAAAGGTTCATCAATTATTAACTTCCGGACACCATTCAATACACCGTAATTTAATTTTATAATTTCTATAGCTGTCCACTATATTTACCTCGACCTTACGCGCACGCTGTCATTCCATCAATTTGTAACATTACTAACTTATTTAGTTTTAGTCTTCAATTTGTTTTCACTTTATTCGACATCTACCTATCTATGACATAAAAATGAATCGCTGATTATGTTGCTAAGCGCAAATCTCGAGAGCAGCTGAACCGAATTCTTTTTTTTTTATAATATTCCTTGAAGTACGAGGAATCTCGAGGAAAAAATAGAGAAAAAATATATCTAAGACTGTTAGGCGGTACGAAGTTCGCCAGGCCAGCTAGTATACCATTCGTTAATGTTTTGCCAACTCGTGCAAAGCCGTGTGGTACACACACTCATCATTCATTGTCACAGTGAATTTAAAAAAGTATGTACCTAAATACCAACTCTAACAAAATTAAAGAATTTTCTAATTTTTCATTATTTAGTAGCACTTCCACCGTAATTACTATTTTAAGGACATCATCCATTTTGGTCCAAATTCGAAAGTGCCGGCCAACAAAAAAAAATGTGATATTCTGACAGAGCTTGTCCTCCTAAGCATTTCTTACTATGGCACCAAAGCTGTAGCACCGCTGCATGTCATTCAATCCAGGGTTTAAAATTCTGAATTTTCATACATTTTTCGATCACATACCACGATATTATCGATTAAATAAATTTCTAAGAGGACAGAGCTTGACCTCCTTAGCATTTCTTAATATGGGACCAAAGCTGTAGCACCGCTTCACGCGATTTTATCCAGGGTTAAAAATTCTGAATTTTCATACAATTTTACGATCACATGCCACGATATTATCGATAAAATGAATTACTAGGAAGACAGAGCTTGTCCTCTTAAGCATTTTTTAATATGGCACCAAAGCTGTAGCTCCACTCCATTTGAATTTATCCAGGGTTAAAAATTCTGAATTTTCATACATTTTTCGATCAAATACCATGATATTATCCATTAAATGAATTACTAAACACAAATGAAATGTTCTGTTATGGATGCTAGCTCATAGTTAATGATTGGGGGTAGTAATAAATTCAGGGATTTTTGTTTATAGGTTTTTAATTTATTTTATCGTCAAAAATGTTTTGCGTAAAAATTATATACTCTAATTCTAAAGCTGGACCAGTTTGTAAATGGGCGTCATGTTACTAAGCCGCTTTGCGATGATTGAGAAGCGCTTATACAATACGGCGTACTTTATTTTAGCCGAATTGTAATCCGACTGAGCGACAGTTTGCCCTATTATATTACGGCGAAGTTTTGCAATCTGGCGCACCATTTTGTAAATATATGCGCGTTATACAATATGGCTGCGAATCATATAATGTGGTAGTCCAAACTTTTATCGAAAAGACTAGCTATCGCTCTCTCTTAATGCACTTGCGTGATGCGCCACAGAAAAAAGGCTAATTGGGTGCTGTTCTCATGTAATGTGCATATTATTATGTGAGCTATGCACTACATTTACAAAATATAACCACCAGCTTTAGGATTAGAGTATATGATTTTTACACAAGACGCTTTCGACGATAAAATAAATTAAAAACCTATAAACAAAAATCCCTGAATTTATTACTACCCCCAATCATTAACTATGAGCTAGCATCCATAACAGAACATTTCATTTGTGTTTAGTAATTCATTTAATGGATAATATCATGGTATTTGATCGAAAAATGTATGAAAATTCAGAATTTTTAACCCTGGATAAATTCAAATGGAGTGGAGCTACGGCTTTGGTGCCATATTAAAAAATGCTTAAGAGGACAAGCTCTGTCTTCCTAGTAATTCATTTTATCGATAATATCGTGGTATGTGATCGAAAAATGTATGAAAATTCAGAATTTTAAACCCTGGATAAAATGACGTGCAGCGGTGCTACAGCTTTGGTGCCATAGTAAGAAATGCTTAGGAGGACAAGCTCTGTCAGAATATCACATTTTTTTTTGTTGGCCGGCACTTTCGAATTTGGACCAAAAATGTATAGAGAGTGGATGATGTCCTTAGTAATTATTACTTCAATTACGATGTCACGGTAATGCTATAAGTGTCAGTTGGAAAAATATTATTAAGTTAACAAAGCTACTTCAGAATTATAATTTAATTACCTTTTTACTAGATAATTATTTTAAAATAAGGGTCGTATTACAAGGATTAAAAAGATAAAGAAGCAAAACATTAGGGGTTATTTATTTTACATTGTAATCTTATACGAAAATTATGAAATGAAAAACAAATGAGTAAGCGAGTGGAATATCTAAAAAAAAAGATAATTATTGTCATCTACATAAAACTTTGTTTTGTATTTATCGTAGTTATTTCTAAATTCGGCTGATTACTTCTACATTTTAAAACCGAATAGCTTTGTTCTCATTTAACAATGTACACAATTTAAAAAGGAAAATGGGTAATTATATTTTCGAGCCGTTTTGGGTTCGAACGCTAGGGACATGGGGACCGACTGCACGAAATCTTTTTTCGGAAATCTTAAAACGTTTGGTCGACTCTACTCGTGATCAGAGGGCTGGTTTGTTCCTTGCACAGAGAATCGGCATAGCCATTCAACGTGGCAATGCTGTCAGCCTTCTGGGCACGTTTAACGCCATTGACAAGGATGACGATGAATTTTTTGACGCGTGTTTGTGTTATTTATTTATATAAGTAATTTTAGTATAATTGTAAGAGTTTGTTGTTATAAAAGGAAAATACTGTAAAAGCTTTCTAAAGCGCTAATCGAGGTTCTATAAGAAACAAAAACTTTTAAGATAGCAAGCTCCTTGTAAGTAGTATATAGGTATGTAACGGTAGATATGTAACAAACCGTCTAACATTTAAAATGCTGCAACATAGTGCTTTCTTTTTAAACTTTTGCTTTTGCTAGAAGAAAATGAAATATTTTCCTCGTCGTTGTTAGCCACAGACGTTAAAATAAATTTATCGTGTAATGTATGCATCCTCTGAAACTACTACCGCTCTTTTTTTTCTAAATTCGTTAAATACTTTTCTGAAAAGCTTCAAATTCGGTTAAAACACGTAAATTATCTATCTCCGGTTTCTAATCAACAGTTTTTTTTTTAATTTTCCTGCCTTACCTCATATTAACCAGTATGATTGGTATTGGTCTTTTGGTCAACCAGTCACAGTCGTGAATCATAATCAGGTCACTTGACAACAGATTAAATTGATCAGCGTTTTAGAAACTGGGAGATACAGTTCCTATTTATCTTCAAGTCATTTAGTATTCGCTTCAGACTCTGTTATGCAACTGTTACTAGCTTAGCATACAAGTTCTCAAGTTCAACCAACATATCGAACGTATCGGGCTCAGTTATTAAGTTTTCAACAAGATATATGGGTACTACCCCAGTTTACATGTTAAAGAGACAGGGAACACAGTGCTGTATAATGTTCACATATTGAAAATTCTTTGGTTCAGCATCGAGCACAGACTTTCGTAAATAGGTACATATTTGTTAGAAAACTCGTGTTTAACTAAATTCCGTTGATTCAGCACTGAACCTTATAGATTTGTAATAAGTGTAGAAGTAATGTTGTGAAATCTAAATAAGGTAAAAATCAAAAACACACAGTCATGTTTTTGAAAATGACATGAAAATCTGTCAAATTTTTTTTCACGTAAAGAGATTACAAACATACAATTTAAAACTTAAATTATACATTGAAAAAAATATGTTTTAATTCAAAAATGCAGCAGCTCACTGTTTATTGACGTTGTTTGTATAATATGTTTTTGTTTACTTTGATATAGGTCAGGCCTAGTATATTACCCACCGTTCTAAATATAGGTATAAGACGGAATATGCAAATAATGTCGTGTACTACGTCACACAATTTAATTATTTATTCAACAGCATTTGTGTTAAGTGCCGCACGTGTTTATTTCTTCAGACATTACTTTCGTACTTTGGACAAAGTATAAAAACATCAATATTTGTATTTTATGTTTACAAACAAAAAGACTTTAAATTTTCTTTTTACTTACCCTCAATATTTTCTTCATCCGTGTCCGCCATTATAACAATCAGAACTGAACCAAAACAATCAAAACCAAACTAGAACCATTTCAATATCACAACACAAAACAAATTTAACGGAAACCCGACTAGAAATACACTTTACGAAGTCACTAAGTTCCGAAAGAAAATTCGGAAAAGCGTGCGACCTCCCCCCACGGCGGTTAGATACGTACTGACTTCAGTATAAGTAAACCGCCTGCAACTGATTGAAGTGCGATATTGTCAGTGGCACTTCACATGTCACTGGCTGCATGAATGAAAGAAAAACAAACATGCGCGGGAAAATGCTGCTTTGAAGTTTTAAATTTCGAACCGTTTATTATTTTTAATACATCGTAAATGTCAGAGCATAGAGACGAATAATTTAGGTATGCGAAAGGTTTTTAACCTTGTTTATTGCTTCTATACAAGCCATTTTGAATTACAGAGAAAAAAACAAATTAATGTTTAGACACATTCTTAATTTGTCGAATTCTCGGGTAACAGTTGTACCTAGCAAAATTTGATTATTTATAGATAGTTTATTTTCTTCGGTCTCAACCTTTCATTTGGTTTCTGTATACCTAATAAAGTGATTCTTTATTTGATAAAGCTCAACGTTTTGCATAATAATAATATATGTAATTGTATATGTAATAATAATATATTATGTATATGTAACTGTTCTTTTTTAATTTGTCTGCCCTTTTTACTTTGAATACAAGTTGGTTCTAATAATTTCATTAAGTTAATAAAGGCTCTATTATCAAATTAATATAATAAGAACACACAAATAAATCTGTTTATTATTTTGGCGACGGCTTTCGAAGGATTAACATAAAAATATAAAAATAACAAGTAAACATCGAATCCTTATTATCTGGATCACACTTTATACTAGGCCTTCCGAGAAATAAAATTATATTGCGTTACTCGGAAATATTATAATAAATTACATATTTTTATAAAAATGTACAAAGAAGAATAATGTTAATTCCTGAATTATTCGCCTCCTAATATCTTCGTCAATCGGAATGACAAGAATTTCGATAAAATTCTCCTATTGTAAATGTAAATAAAATTCTTCAGAATTTGTTTTCAGCAGAAATATGGAAAATTATGTAAAGTTCACGAAGAGGCGAACTATGTAAACAAACTTTCTTTAGAAATTTTAAATTGTTGACAATTTGCCAAACTGAAATTGTTTACATGAACAATATCTATTGACTGCTAAGTCTGTAGTTCATTGGTTTTATTGGGTAACCTAATTTAGTCGTCCAATGAACATTACGCACCAAAAATAACCCTGCCTGATAAGTAACCCAAAAATCGTATAATCATCAATCGATAGACCCGTAAACCTTAGGGGAACAGTTATTATTTTTTTTTAAATTAAACTTCTTATTTCCTTGTTTTATAAAATAACTAGCTGTGTCCCGCGGTTTCACCTGCGTGAATACCTAGGTCCCGTTCCCGGTGCCTTTGTATATAATAACAGACAAATAATTAGCAATAAATTAAAATTGCGACTATAATTTGAGATTTAAACTATCCTATCTCTCAAGTTGGATCGAACTGCACATGGTGTGCGAATTTTATTATAATCGGTTAAGTGGTTTAGGAGTCCATTGAGGACAAACATTGTGACACGAGATTTATATATATTAAGATGTATTTCTAATTAGTTATTATTGTCATGATATTACATTGCCGATTGGTTATGCGATCCGGAAATATTAGCGTATTAGTACATTCTGTTGATGTTCTCTTTGGCAGCTGTTGTGCGTTTGAAGGGTGTGATTGACAGTGTCTTTATAATAATATGAATCGCTAATATAATGTCGGTATTAAATAAAAAAGAAACTCTTTTAATATGGCCTTGTATAAATAAATGTACCGAATAGTTAAATTATGTGCTCTCATAATCAAAATCCAAACACCAATGTATGCCCGTGACCATGATATCTGCAAGGTGTTGAAACATCGGGACCTAAAAACTAAAAAAAAACGCGACATAATCCGTAAAAAGTAGTAAATCCAAAGACTTGAAGCTATTATAAGAGCTTATAATCTCAGAATAAATTTAATAGCTTTTTCAAAAAAAAAACACACCACCAGTTGCAAAACTGGCGCACTTCCAACAAAATATGAAAAAGAAAATTAGGGACAAAAACCATTTGACTTTTACCGCAATCATGTTTGTAATAGTTCATTCGAAGAATTTTTAAACAATCAACGTTGTTTGGCAAGCCAACAACATTTTGCTGACGTTTCACCGGATCCTATGATCACTAGTTTTACAAAACAATAGAACACAGTTGTAAATCATTTTATATTCCAAATGTTTTTCGTCAAAGTTTACTGAAGTTTATGTGTGAACAAAATGCAAAACAGAGGAAGGTAAACAACTGTGGTTATGCGTGGGACAAAATAATGTTTATTTAAGTAGCAACATTTCAACGGACAAAACACATAACTACTTAAACAAAAACACTACTTTTATTGAAAGTTTTCCATCTTTATTATAACAAACAAAAAAAAAAATCCCGTGATTTTTTTTTAAACTAATAAAGTACATAAATAATAAAGTATTTAAATACTTTTTAAAATAACTATTGGTCCTCTTATCTCAAAGGCTAGTCTAGCGTAGAGTGTAGTCCAAAAAAATATACTTATCTCGAAGAACATCCTCCATCCAACCCCCTTTCTGGCGCAGTCGGGTAATAAATGAAAAGAACATGACTTTGGTTTTGCCTTCTTCCGAATTTAAAATCCCTTATGTTGCCAAAAATTATTGATGTTAACAAAATATATTGATGATTGCTTTTGTAAGTTTACCCTTATAGTCTGCAAAATCATCTGTTCATTCTGACATCCAATACAATAGTTTCAATTCATAGACTTTAGATATACTATTATATAGACCGCTAGTATCGCTAGTTTTCCTTCATGCCAAGCGAGAGCACTTTTTGTCTGTATCTAGTACATTCGTTTACTGATTTAAAGTTATTTTTCGCGCAACGACAGACTTAGGTATATGCGAAAATATCGATGGTTTCGACATTGTTAGGATAATATTAGGGTTTTAAATAGTTTTATTAAAACAGCGCGCTCCGTCTTGATACAAAATTTACGATAAAACTAGTTCATACTAGTGCTCACGGTTCATACACTGATAGGCTCACTCTTTAGTTTCTTATCTATACTCTAAGTTTCAATCTTTTATTTTCCTGACATTTCTAACCCTTATTGCTTTTCCACTTCGCTTGACCACTTACTTTATTTCACGTCCATCAGACGTCGAACAAATGTTTTATTGGAGCTGGCAATAATTGAATCGGAGTTTTATTTAGTTACTTATAGCAATTATTATGAATGGGGTATAATAATTAAGATTTTTCTGTACAAATGTAACTAGAGAATTATACTTTGTAGCAAATGTTGTTTGGGATTTTCCCTACATAATAATAATATATACCTTATATGTACCAATTCTCGTAGATACATAATTGAATTAATCTGTCGACAATCCGATGAAAAGTATCCGACAATATAAAGATTTCATATTCGAAACAGGACAAAAAATAGATTTACGCACAATTATTTTGTACATTACCTAATTACCCACACAATTTACATGCCCTAATTCTATTTACCATACAAACAGACATAACATTTAATTAGCCGTTAAATTATATAATTAATACAATAAAAAAGATTTATTAATACTATGACGTACATAATGTCCTTTGAGACTACCTACGTGTGAAGCGACACGTACGGGTCGTTCTCGAGGGATAGACTTAAACATGATTGGCCAGGCAGCAAACATCACAAAAGAAATTCTAAACAATCGTATTATTAATACACAGAAATAGAAATATAGATTTAGGTCTGTAAATATAAATATGTAACACTTATTTATTTAACTGTTGCGTAAATTAAAGTCAATTTATTTAGGTGAATCTCGTTTTTTTTTTTTTACTTTTCCTGTAAACTATAAACCAAATAATATGACGAGTACATTATATGTGTCCCTTCTATAATATAGCAGAAAAGGCAGCATTAGACAGTTCAGTTCTTTAGAACCATAATTATAATCATTAATTATTATTATTCAAAATTTCTTGTCAATCGGATGTCGAGAAGGTTGTAATTTAGCTTTCAGGATTTGATCTAAACAAACACATTGCAAGAAACACTTGTAAAAATAGTATTTTGAAACATTTTTACATTTAAAACCACGATTTAAAAAAAAAAAACTTAATAAAAAGACGTAGTTACTTTTCAATACAAACCTACAAAAGATGAAACTAATTCCCAACTCTCAATCATAATGTTAGAGAAAGTTTAGTGTTCGACGCTCGGAATCCAATTTCGGTCAAACTAGACATACAAAGACATAAAGATATGAAGTACGGTATATTCGTAGTCTCGATTAACTTACTCCTACTATACTCGTAGGAGACATTTATTAAGCGATTTTCACATCATTGTTGAATTATAATAACAACGACAAAAGTAAATAGATACAAGTTAATAACCTTTGTCAAGGAATCACAGGAAAAAAATAAAGACGATCAATGAAATAAAACTACTTTTTACGGATTTTTTCGCGGTTTATATTTAGATTTTAGGTCCCGACGTTTCGGCACCTTTGCAGATTTAAAAACACCCTAATTTCAATAGAGAAGATGGCTGGAAGATATCACCTACTTGGGACCCAATAATAATAAGGCCAAACCCAAGAGCAGCGCTGCAAGATATCAAGACACAGTGAGCTCATATTGCGTAGGTCGGAACTCAAATAATTAGTTAAAATATGAAGGTAGAACGAGCAACATCTACTGTCAAGACGAACGCCATCTCAGTCTGTCCGTGACCATGATACCTGCAAAGGTGTCGAAACGTCGGGACCTAAAATCTAAATATAAACCGCGAAAAAATCCGTAAAAAGTAGTTTTATTTAAATTCTTTCTATTTTCTAAATAACTGACAGCTGAGTCTCAAATTAAATGTTTTAAGGAAAATATATGTAAATAGAATAATATAATAATAGTAGCAATAAATACAATAAAACAACAAGACTTTATTCCAATCTCGTGTCATAATTGCTCAATAACATCGATGAAATGCCGGCTAATCTTCAAACAGTTACCAAGAACAGCAGTTCAGGCTTGTTAACCTCACTAACTAAGCTTAATATAATTGTACTAGAGTTGCCCAAGTCTTTGAACATCGCTATGACCTCAAAAGGTAGAAAGAAGTTAATAAACATAACATAACATAAAACATACCATCACGCCTGTATCCCCGAAGGGTTAGGCAGAGGTGTACCAATGTACACCCACAGTTCGCCGGTATGTTTAGGTCCCATGTAATAAGGGGCGAGCTTATTGCCACTAACCGGGCACAAATCCAAACTCCGACCTGCTACTGAGAATTTCATAGAAAAACCCAATATCAACTTGGTCGACTTAGGAATCGAACCCAAGACCTCTAGCGAAGTTAATAATCTGGAGCATTGAGAAATATAATTGCTTTATTAACTTTTAAACTATCGCGCTGCATGTTTATAATAATATTATTATAATTCACGGGAATCAGTCTGCTTGCGACCACGGCCGGTGTAACCCGGTCGAAACGTCAAGCCCAAAAAAGGTATTTATGCATGTACGCGCTTATTCCCGTGAACTATATTATTATTATTGGTTTATCTAAGTGAAAATGGATTGGTTTTACATACACTTACATTATAAACACAATATATTTTTCTATTTATCATACAAAATAATTCAAACGGGTTGTGAAAACGTGTGATGCGGAAACTATTTTTTCTTTTCTCTTATCACGCTCTTATTTTCGTTTACTGATTCATTTCGTTGCGAATTCCAAGAACCAATCGGTTCTCTTGAACACACAGAGCTAATATTCTCGAAAAAATAACTAAAAAAAAGAAACTCACTTACTTAATACCACATTAAGTGAGTTTTTTTCTTTTTTTTTTAGTTATTTTTTTGTCTTGGTATAAAGAGTTTATAAAAGTTATAAAGAACTGCAATAGCACAAAGAGCGGTGGATCTGTCCTTTAAAAAAAAACACTTGAATGCAGATAAAGTCTTTAAATAAGTTTTAATCTGAGTTTCCAAATAACCATTATCACAACCATCACATTCTTCGTGATCCTTTGTAAACAAAATAATACGTTAAACCGTACAATTAGGATATTACAGGGCCTGTTGGTCTAGTGGTTAGTGACCCTGACTGCTATACCAGAGGTCTTCGGTTCGATTCCCACCCAGGACAAATCTTTGTGTGGTGAGCACGATCATTTGTAATGTTCTGTGTCTGGGTGTAATTTATCTATAATATGTATGTATTTAGAAATATAAGTATGTTTATCAGTTATTTGGTAACCATAACACAAGCTCTGCTTAGCTTGCGATCAGATAACCGTGTGTGAGTTGTCCCGGAATATTATTATTAACAAATGAAGAGCCATATTAAATTCATTGCGCGTCCGTAAGCGTTATTTCATAACATCTATATATTGAGTCTATTATATATTTTGCTCCCTTTAAGGAGGGCCACAATAGAATTATTCAGATTAACGGCCCTCTTATGTGGCCCCTTAGTACTTAGCGCAATTAGTTCTGTGTATTTGTTCTTATTATATAATGCGAGTGCGAAGGCATGATTCTATTATCAGTAATTAACTATGAGCCTTGGTTTGGAACATATTAGGTTATGTTTACATGTACTAGAATAAAACCTGGAAATTCGTACGACCTATTTTCACCAGCTACTTCAAAATTCTCTTCAATATTACATTATAAAATGTCGTGGGGGCCTAGCGGTTCAAAAACAGGCAAGTACCAATGTGGCTTTTTCAAAAGTTATATGTACTTTCTTAATTATTCTAAGACACTTCTGACAAACGGTGAAGGAAAATATCGTGAGGAAACCTGGATTCCAAAATTTGGGATCTGAAATCGCCAATCCGCAGAGAGCAAGCGTGGTGATCAATGCTCGTGCCTTCTCTATATGGGAAGAGGCCTGTGCCCAGCAGTGGGATAGAATGTTCGCATACACAATGTGAATGCGATGCCCCAACTCAAGACATGGCGCATCTTCTGTCCTGCCCGTCCTGCACCACCACCGCCACCCTCCAGGACTTAATGGAAGCCAACGACAAAGCCATTCAAGTGGCGACTTTCTGGTCAAACAGAGTTTAATTATCATTGACTCGAGAAGAAGAAGAAGAAGCAGTGGGACGTTTAAAGGCTGGATTATTATTATTTATTATATTACATTATAATTTGTCACCAAATTGTAGAAGCATATCGCCTGTTAAAATTCATTTTAAATCCGCTTTATCAAGCCAGCAATGTGTAAAATGTTGACAAATGACAACAAAATGGCTTAAAATATTAAATTAGCTCCTACCAAAATAGTTGTTCTGTGGGAATTCAATGAGAGTACAATATAGAGCAGCTATATATATGCAGTTGCACGTGCTCAATTGATTGGTATTACAAATAGCACATCACATAAACTTGATAACCAATAATTCTATATCCAGAAACAATATGGAGACGTAACAAATACGAAATAAACGCGGTCATATTTAGAATCACAGCTGTTTGGCCGTCACACACATAGTATAATATTGTGCGGACGACGTAACAAGCTTCCCGTTTTAACAATACGGGCGGTTTGTTAGAATTTGCATTGTAGAGAATGTGGGATTAATAGGCGTCCTAGACAGTGCTAGATGCACTACATCTTTATAGCTTTAGAACATCTTAAATATCTAGCATCTATAGATGTTTATAGGTTTAGATAATTGTCATGTGATGATGATATTTTTGCGAATTTTATTTCATTTATTGATTCATTTATCATTAACCCACAAAAACATTTTTACACGACTGCCCAAAAAGGAGTGTTATGTTTTCAGGGTTCATGTATGTATGTATATGTATGTATGTATGTATGTATGTTTGTGAGTTTCTTTATTCCACCATAACTTCTAAAAGGCTTGACCGATTTCAATGTTTGTGGTATCGTTAGAAGCTTTGAGTTATCCCGAGTGACATAGGCTATGTGGACATTAAAAAATGGTCAAGTGTGAGTCGAAATTGCCTGCAAAGGGTTCTGAACGATAATTTTTTTTGTGTTGTGTCATGTTTTTTTGTTGTTCACTAAAAGGTATTAAATAAAAAATTAATAATTAAAATAATTAAAAAAATTAAAAAAACACGCCTGCCATGTCAAAAAAATATTAAAAACAAGTCAAATATTTGCAGTCGGGGTCGGTTGCTTGGAACAATTCATTACAGGAACCCCGACTGCAAATATTTGACTTGTTTTTAATATTTTTTTGACATGGCAGGCGTGTTTTTTTAATTTTTTTAATTATTAATTTTTTATACGTTATGTTGGCGTAAACATAAACTCATTAGAGTTTTACCGTGCATCAAAATCATCGACCACAAAATTTAGACAAACAAAATGAAACGGGTAGCCACTTATATTAAACCTAAAATACGAATCCAATATAAGTAACATTGAGGGTATATTATGTGAAATAACTTAGTATTGTGCGAACATCACATGTGCGGTGACCAATCTGCCAGTCATTATAAACAAAAGTACTTAGGTAGTTGAGGAATGCGATACGGCTCGATACAGGACGCACCCATTCTATGAATGTTATAATTTTTTTGCTAATTCTAATCAAATTATTTATAGTCAATTACTGTTAATTAACTGTTATTTACTGTTGCTTTATTGTTGTTGTTATTTGTTATTATTATTATTTTTGTGTATAATTATTTTGAATATTACTTTTTTAATTTTTCTAAGAAATAATGCTTAAAAATAGAAAATTTTATGTTTTTGTACGTTAGTTTGTCTCTCAATGTGATGGGTAGTTGATTAATAAGATAAGGTATTAGGTATATATAATGATGAAACAGATTATGGGATGGCAGATTTCTAGAATGTTGGAGGGATTAGAGCTAACGAAATAGGTTCCGTATTACTCATAGATTTATTAGCTGATCTGACTCATTGGGAATTAGAGATTATTATATACTACCTAAGTCTCCCAAGATAATAGATAAGAAATGATGTTTTTGTACTTTATCAGACTTGTGTACTTTTTTTTATCTTGAGTACCTACCTAAGTGTAAAACAGTTGCTCTTAATTCATTCATTCGGAGAAGAAGCATAATTATGGATTGAATTGCAATTTTATGTGCATTGGTTTTGTCTCTCATTCTTACAAATTTTCTTGTATAGTATTTCCGTAATTCCCGTAAACCTCCTGAACCCTTGACGAAAATACAAGAGATTACGTTGATCTCTCCCCAAAAAGATCCAGAACATTTTCCAAATGTCAATGGCATTATTTATCCTTCAATAAATTAGGCCATCTTTTTTAAAAAATTGACGTTATTAGCACATATTAGGCACGGCTGTAGTTGTTTATGGGGCGAATGGGTCGCGACCCACATATTTTGTATGTGTGCCTTTTTTGTAAGATGCATTAGGAAGAGTTATGATAATGGCTTTTAATTTTGAAATGAGATGGTATGATGTCAAAGGTTTTGTTTTTGAGCGCATGGTACGAAATTAAAGATTATTTCTCTGAGGAGAGCGTGGCTAAGTAAAGCCATATCGTAGCCGTGGCTGTACCATGGCCGTGGCCAATCGATCATGCTGGTGAAACCACGCTTGTTGGCGTTGGACCATAGATGGGTGATCAATTGATTATCCAGTATGTACTTTATTGTCTAAGCAACTTTAGAACATGCTGTTGTACACCAACAGAAACCTCAAGATGAATTATGGAAAAATTAGGAATAAAAATACGAGTCCTGATCAAAATGTAACACTATTGTATGTCATTGAAATATTTCACTTTTATTTAGGTACAACATATATACTAATATTATACACAATAGAGAATAATAATAAAATTTCATTACTGTTATTGCCATTAGAAACCTTTCTCATACATACGTAAAGGCATCTCAGCCAAGGAGATTAGTCTTGGAAAAATGTAATAAAACCTCCATGCGACTAAAATTAGTCTACATGTCGATATTAATATGGCACAGAGAATAACTCGCTGGTATATTGTACGCTATGTATTACGTTCGAATTTATTTTATACTAGCTGTGCCTGCGACTTCGTTCGCGTGGATGACGAAACTTATCAATGAGTTTTTAACCGCAAAATTAAATTTGTTTTTCATTGTTTATACTTTTCCGGGATAAAAACTACCCAGTGTGGTGCCCAGGATAATAAAGAATAATTATACTAAGTTTCATCGTAATCAAACCGGTAGTTTTTGCGTGATACCTGAACAAACAGACAGACAGACAGACAAAAATTTTTTTTTTCATACTTTTGGGTTCGGTGTCGGTCTAGTAACAACCCCCGCCATTTATTTTTTTGATATTTTCAATGTACAGAATTTTCACTTCTACAGATTTATTATAAGTATATATAGATAGGTACTAATGAAATCTGTAAAGGTGCTTTTGTCAGTTATTTTGCAAAAGGTTTAGGTAAGACTGCAGCCTGGAGCATTTTGTGTCGAAGAAGTGCTTGTTTCAGTTATTTGGAAGGTTTGATGATAAATAATAGAATTGTACGTCTATCTACAAAGAATAAGAAAAAAAAATGTCTTGGTTTCCAAGTTTAATTATAATACAACTCATTTGGAAGGAATATATAATATATAGGAACTTATGCCATGCAGGTTTTAAAAGGCTAAGCAGATCGTATGTATATTTTTACTCAATTAAAATTTGGTGCCTTAGAAAACCCGCAGGGGTTTTGTTGCAATTAATATAATAAGAATAATAATCCAGCCCATAAACGTCCCACTGCTGGGCACAGGCCTCTTTCCATATAGAGAAGGCAAGAGCATTAATTTTGCAATTAATAGTCTTTAAAATTCTTCATAATAATAATAATAATAACAGTTTTTTTTTATTGCTTTTTATATATTTAAAATAATATTAAATATTATTTTAAAACGTGTTTTATATTTATTTTAAGTGCCTATTAATGTTGTGTAACAGTACTTTATCCTGTCGATCACGCGCATCGCTAATTACAATTTTATTCTAAGTAATTAAAAGTTAAGTGATTATAATCATTGTAGTAGTATAGGTAAATGTATTGTTAGTCATTTCAGTTGTAGGTTCTTGGTACGACGGTTTCTTTAGCATATAGTTTTAATAAAAAAAGGTTTATTGATTTATTTATTTAAGGCAAACCAACTAAATACACACAGAATCTTTCCTGTTACATATCATTCAAAGCCATACAACGTGGCAATGCTGCCAGCCATTTGGGCACACTCCCAGTCGACAGCGATGTGGATGAATTTTTTGATGCTTTGTTTTAGTTCTTAGTTTCATTTAGTTTATAATTCTTCTGCTTAGTTTTTATAATGTTGTAAATATTTTAAGTTTAATTCCATTAATAAAGAAGTTATACAAATAAAAAAGTATTGCATGCATCTAAATTAAAGGTAAGCACAGCATTTTACTTTGAGCTTACCATGTACAATACAAAATAATTATTACAAACAAAAATTGAAACAGTTTAACTAGGACAAACTAAATATCAATTATCATCATAAATTAATAAAATTAAATATAAAAATTCACATTTACAAATTGATTTTGCTATGAATTAAATCAATTAAATCTAATTAAATATAATTTATTTTATAAATAAACATTGAGTCGTATATCCTCGCTATTTTCTTTTCCTTTTTTTAAGTGACATTAACGATCTACAGATTGTAATTTATTATGGAATTACTTTGAGGCATTCACGCCGGCGCGGCGCGGTGCAGCGGTGGGAAAGCAAAAACTATAAAATATGAAATGTTCATTTTTATACCAACTGATAGCTGAACATTATAACCATTCAAACAACAGTCAATTTGATGGATGTCGGACCAAAACATTGGAGAGATTTATTATCAATAACTGGTGGGCACTCGTTTATCTATCGAGAAAATAATGCGATCATGAATTATATGGAGTGGTTTTCTATGAATCAGTATCGTAAACACATGTTTTAGGTTTGCCAGGTTTGCCACGTGGCGATAAGGTCATTCATAAGAATATTATATTTAATATACATTGTTCATCTTTTTTTAACCCCTGACGCAAAAACGGAGGGGTGTTATACATTGACCAGTATGGGTTTGTTTGTATGTGCGTGTGTCTAAAGCATCGTAATTCCTAAACGAATTTACTGATTTCAATACGGTTTTGTTTGTTTGGAAGCTAACGAGCTCGAGATGGTTATTAATTTAATTTATTTAAGTACGAGTATTTTGAAAATGAAAATTATTTTTCTAAAAGTTATCGGGGCTTTCTTGTTTTTAATTAATATATTCAGGTGAACAAAGTGGAATGCACCTTTTAATTTATATTTTTTTTTAAATTAGGCTCTTTCACTAGAAAATTAATACCTATCACGGGTTTCAGGCACCTATATTAAAAGGAATTTCTCTTTCCTTCTCCATAGATTCCTAAACTAAATAATTTGACACCAACGAACATCCTTATTTCTTTCTATACCAAGTTAAAATGTTACAATTATTATAAAGATAAAAATACCTTTAATACCGGAACTGAGTAATTTAGCTGTCCGGTATAATTACAGCGGAAAGTTGCGAAAGCCGATTAAACAACAAGTCAAGAGTGTTCACTGAAACTGCCTGAAAATTATTTGTAGTTTAAGAAAAAGGCTTCTGGTACTCATCTTTTTAATTATTATTGTTGTTCAATTTTTATCTTACTTTGCACGTCATTTTAATCATGATCCATTTGTTTATTAACCGCCTACACAAAAAGAGGGTGTATGTCTGTGTGTCGGTCTGTGGCATTGTAGCTCCAAAACAAGTGGACCGATTACGATGGGATTTTATTATTGATGTGTATTAATTAGACTATTAGTGTTAGTACTACTGTTCAGTGTTTGAATAACGATAGATGAATGTAAACATTCGTTTTAAAACTACATGATATAAATATTGCTCAATTATTTAACCTTGTAGCAGCCCCTTTTAATTTCAAAGTTATAATAATACACAGAACACGTTACAATTTATCACCTCATTTTCGACAATGTCACCATCCTTATGCCATTTGATCACGAAGACGTAAACACGGCTTTGTCACATATTTACACGCAAAAATGTACGTTACATTAACAAAAATAAAAGCTAGGAATTAAATGATGTGACACAAGTAAATAATTGTTGACAAAATATGAAAACATAGTTTACGTATGAAATAAAAGAATTGTAAAAAAACAGTGTATTTTAGATCGCAATACGTAACAAACTGAGGACATCATATTTTTTTATTAAATTAATGAAAATGTAGGTACATCATTACGAGGTAGGTATTGTGTCTAAAAGTTAACCAATTCCAAAATAATTCGTAACTGGTTAACTTTATTATTATTCAACACATGTACAGATTGTTGTGTAACTGGGGCCCGAGTCCGCTATTTTAAGTCAGTGAGTGGCGGGTTAACAAAAGTTCCAGTGTACTTGTTTTTGTGCCTAATTTTCGTATTCAGATAATTTTAGTTTAATGACAAATTTACACCTACTTGCCACTGTTGTCATTGTAGGATTGCAAGGGACTGTTTTTATCTGAATACGAAAATTAGGCACAATAACAAGTACACTGGAACGTTTATTAACCCGCCACTCACTGACTTAAAATAGCGGAGATCGGGCCCCTGAATGCTTACATATAGCCACAAAAGTCTATAGAATACCACCAAGCATCGTCGAGCAAGTTCCATTGTCCTCAATCATGGATAAATCTAGATAGAAACCTATTTAGACGCAACGAAGCTGGAGCTAGCTAGCCTGAAAATACAAAAATGATTGCTGGAATTCAATAAACAAAAAACCTCAAGATTTTGGTATTATCAATAATATAATTAACACTTTAGCGCAGTAAACCTGTGCCAGTATATTTTAAGAACCAACTATTGACTCATAATTGTAAAAGCAAAATACAAACAGCATTGTTAATATATGCATTATAAATAAAATAAAAAACTCGTATTTCAGTAATGCTTTGTAATAAAATATTTAAAATCACAAGCGCCCACAATTTTATTAAAACAAATTGTCGGAGATTCAAACCCGCATTCATAAACTACCCCACTTAACAAGCACTGTACCTATCCGGTATGAACTATCAAATCTTTTTACTCGTAACTCGATTGCAATGAAAACACAAGGGTTAACAGTGGGTCTAAAATCGTAGCGTTACTTTTATTGCTTGTCTTTTTAGATTGGGTCCTTGTGAATGGCGGTTCGAAATTGAAGGCCGGTCGTATCGAAGGACCAGTGTTGTCATAAGAAAATAGATGTAGTTAGTTTACATCTATTTTCTTACAGAATCTTTGTCTTGAAAAACAAAGTTTTGGTCCGAAGCAAAGCTTTAAACATTTTTCAGGCCTGCGACTTCCTTCTAATTTAAGTATTTTTAAAATGTACTTTAATAATTATGTCGCTTTTTTAAAATACACAGTTTTTTTATGAATTCCATTTTTATTTTCCATTTTTAGCGGGCTATATGACAAGAATATTTTAACTTTTTAAATATTATCACATGTGTCACTGTGTTTATTAATTCACAAACTTAATTCGTGAGAATATAAAGTACCGTATAATATGTACAACGCAATTTTAAAGAACTCTTACATCGTAAAATGAGTCTATTACGTAATTTTAACGTTCTATATTAATTTTATAACACTCCGCTAAACATCAAAGCGCACTTACATTGTATAACACATTAACACGTGTGTGTATAAACAAACAAACATCATGCCTATACGGAAATAGCGTGGCGTGCCCGTACAGTTTACAATGCCGTATGTTTTCTATTAACGTCTCATTGTGCTCTAAAGTGAGGCACTATATTTTTAAGGTTTAGTGTTTATTTTTGTTGTTGAAAGTTGTTTGAAGGTATATATTCTATGTTAACCAGATTTACTCAAACCTTTTTTTTATTTCTACTGATTTCTTGTTATTAAACATTTAGCTATTTTTCAGAAGAATTTTGTTTTTATGTACGTAAAATTGTGAAGCTTAATTCATTAAGTAGCAATAATCGTTTCTAAGTTTCAGTTAGTTCATCATTATTTCTGTCATTTATACACATAGTCTGTCATATAGTACATTCCTTTTATATTTTAGACAGTAGCGCTGACAAAAAAACTACGGTCTAACAAAAATTGTACCAAATAATTTTCAGTCGTAATCTAGATGAACTTCACCTGTAACACTTCCGACAACCTAGAAAGACGTCTATTTTGAAACATTAGACCACCTACAAATCTGCCAAAATAATTACACTAAATGTCAACGGTAATCGTTAGACATTTAGAACGTTTTAGAAAACGCAGCGTGCACGCTTCGTTTCCTAGCCGGTGTATTTCCATACCATTACTCAGACAATTGGCCAACGACTTGACATTCATACCCAATGCTCGCTCGAATCATAAAACAATTTCACACTGAGTTAACAAGGAAACGGACGAAGTAACGATCGTTGATGCTACAATCCTTCCATTCATGACTGAATGGGTGCAGTCTTTTAACAATGGAGGCTATGGCCATTGGCCAGTCGGTGCAATCATGACTCAACGTGCAGTGCAATTTAGTTGCACATCGGATAAATTAAAAGCAACTAGAAACAATGTTTCTGATGAGGTTTTAATGGATGACATAAAAGTTAGAGAGAAAGATGGTAGTAGGTACCTATTTTGTGTATGTCTATTATAAGACGCAGGAAGATAAAACATTTTTAGTCATTTTAGCCATTTGATAGTAATTTATGATTGATAGTTTTTGTTTAATTTAATATGACTGTAATTTTAATATTGTTTGAATTTCTGACTGCAATGTTCATAATTTTTATGAGTGTGATGAACTGAAATGTGCTATACTATAGATCTTTTTAGATATCTGAAATAAATTATATTTTTTTTTCTCATCATATTGTAATGTAAATTAACATTGAACGTAAAGTTAGGTAGGTCTGTAGAAAGTTTTTTTAAGTAACATGTGTAAAACGCATAAAGTTTCCATAAAGAATTAATGCAATTTACTTGACATTAAATATGATATACCATGTTACTACTACAGTAATTTACCATAACAATACTACAAATCGTTGCCTTAGAGACATGATAACTGCATATAATATTACGACATTTGCAATAAAGACTTGTTGACGTCGCCAGTACTCGCCTGCGCTCTTCAGACGATAGGGATAGAACTATCAGAGTCTAGGGAGTACCAAGCCCTTTCACTCACAATGTGAAAATCTCAGCTTTTCATGTTTTACATTATGTATAAATTGGATTTTTATAAAGACGAAGTAATAAGCTGTGATATTTTGTGCTAGCTTGGAGGCGATCTTATTACTGTCCCCTAATAAGTACTTGTATGATATTACCTAGCTGTATAATTGAAGGTTTACATTAATAATATAATAATATTCCGGAACAACTCACACACGGTTATCTGATCCCAAGCTAAGCAGAGCTTGTGTTATGGTAACCAGACAACTGATAAACATACTTATATATTTCTAAATACATACATATTATAGATAAATTACACCCACACAACCAGAACAAATGATCGTGCTCATCACACAAACATTTGTCCTGGGTGAGAATCGAACCCACGACCTCCGGTATAGCAGTCAGGGTCACTAACCACTAGACCAACAGGCCCGTCATTTGAATACAAATAATTATTATGGCATATTGCCTAGCATCGCACTGGGTTGTAAACTTGTAAATGTACCTGTAATGATAGTTTAAAGTTTTTATTTATCCCAATAAATAAATTAGTTTGGATATTATCATGTAGCAGCTTCTGTTGACGCCTTGCATGTGTGCGCGCACATCTTACACACACGCATACGGCACTGCGCGAGAGGCAACGCGCATCCAGCGGTGGGAGCGAGCGAGCGCGCGCGCGGCATACCGAGCATAAATCATTACTTAGAGCAAATCATTACAAGTTTATTAAATGTAATCCATATCAGTGTGCTTGCGAGTATCATTTCATCAACGAGTCCACCCCTTCGCTGCCAGCCTCAAGAAGTTCTACATTTTTTGGTCCTTCGAGCCGGATTACGGGTGACGCGACGTGACAAGAACAAAGAAGCTGCGCACGAGGCGGCCATTACGTGGACTACGTGATCACGACATGTGGAGTCGTGCGAAACATCATTAATTTTGGAAAGGAAAATAGATCGTGGATAGAATATTCATGGATCATAGATATAGTGCCAACCTTTAGTGCAAACAGTGCAGTCTATCCTTATTTCATCATAATTTCCCTGTAACGTTGGGCTAACCTACATAATACATTACGTCCCTTTATTACTAAATTATTATTATTGTGTTAACGAGTGGCCGAGTCGTTTCTCAAATCCCATTTTCAGGCCTTTAGTATCTTGTGACGCCCTATAAGCATGGTGATTTATTGTGTTCATTAACTCATATTTATTATTTCGTGTTCACAGCTCAAACCTATATCGCGAGAACGTGGTCGCTGACTCGCTATAGCCTTCCGCTGCTGGGCTAGTTGGGCTGCTGGGCTAGCCACGTGGCATGATTGCGTGCCGCGGGGCTCGTGCTAGCGCGTTGCACACGCTTGCTTGATGTTTGTCTCTTTTCATGCGCACCCTCGCTGCATCCTTGCACATAAAATTAAGTATAACCTTGCATCCTTTACTTTAAATCTTTTAATAATTTTCGTAGCTTGCTTTGAACTTTAATTTCATTAAGTGGATTGTCATTATGGATTATAAATCATTACTTAAAAAACGTGGAACCTGTAAGGCTAAATTAACTCAGTTTAAATCATATTTAGAAATAGTAACAAGTTGTGATACTTTAAGTACCTTACAAATAAGTGAATTAAAAATAAGGTTAACAAAAATAGAGGAGTTATATCCTGAATATGACAGTATACAAACTGACATAGAGAATGTATCTGATATTCCAGAGGACCAGTATAAGGAGCGCGAAACCTACGAGATCCAGTACTATGCTGCGATTGCTGTTGCCCAGGAGCTGTTGAGTAAGCAGGGGGCCTCTGCGGGGAATGGATCTGGTACAGGTGCTAGTACTGTCTCTGGAAATAAAGGTGGGATCAATCTTAAACTTCCTACAATACATTTACCTACCTTTTCGGGTCAATATCACAACTGGCTTGAGTTCCATGACACATTTGTCTCATTAATACATTTAAATGACAATATTCCAAGAATTAGTAAGTTCCATTATTTGCGAGCTGCTCTGAAAGATAGTGCTGCTTTAATAATAAGTTCTCTTGACTTCTCCGATGAAAATTATGATGTCGCTTGGCAGCTACTATGTGACCGCTATAATAACAGACGGCTTCTAGTTTACAATCATGTGCAGGCTATCATTAATATTGAACATAGTACACAAGAATCCTTTAAAGTTCTGCGCAATATCATTGATACAGTTAATCGTAATATAAGAGCTTTGAAAACACTTAAGTTGCCCACAGATGGTTGGGATGTGCTCATTATTCATTTAGTTTCAAGTAAATTGGATTCAGTGACAAGTAGGGAATGGGAAACTTACCGTAATGAATTAGATGATTTAGCCACACTTGCTGATTTCAACAAATTTCTTAAGAATCGAGCAGATTTATTAGAAACCATAGCGGAGGTGCATAACAATAGTATAAAGGGAAAACAAAATGTCAGTACACACCAACAGGGTAACATTACACATAAACAGGGTAACATTACACATAAACAAAGGACATTTACTGTCAACTCGGACTCTTCAATCAATAAAAGACCATACAGTTGTCCATTATGTAAGGGTAACCATGCCATTTATCAGTGTTCAAGTTTTAAGTCGCTTTCCATTGAGGCTCGCATTCAGAAGGCGAGATCCCTTAACCTGTGCCTTAACTGCTTACGTAATGGTCATAAATCATTTAAATGCAGGATGGGTGGCTGCAACCATTGTCATAAACGACACAACACCATGCTGCATTTGAATGAGCCATCCAGTACACAGGACACAAACAGTGGTAGCACTGATTCTCCACCTACTCCTACACAACCTACTCTTAACACTAGTAGTGTAGTACTCTGCACAGGACAGCCAATTACACAGTTGTCAACAAGCTCACAAGATAATGTGGTTCTGTCAGCCACTCATAATCCTCATAGCGTTATATTGCTGTCAACGGCTACCATTAATGTTACTGATCACAAGGGTCACAAACACAGAGTCCGTGTGTTATTAGATAACGGCAGCACATCAAGCTTCATTACAAAAAGCTTATGTGACAAACTCAAATTACCAACCCGTTCAACCTCGACATTAGTTGAAGGGTTAAATCGTCAATCTAGTTGCATATTTAAGAAATGTGAAGTCATTATATCATCACTCATTAATTCATATTCTGAGAGTTTAAATTGTTTTGTAGTTCCACACATTACTCAAGCATTACCTTGCAAACAAGTCAACCATAAAGGGCTAGATATCCCTCCAAATATAACATTAGCGGATCCTTTATTCCACACACCGTCACAAGTAGATATGCTGCTTGGAGCGGACTTATTTTGGAGTGTATTATTAAATAATAATATTTCATTAGGTAAAAATAAGCCCACATTAAGTGAAACTAAGTTTGGATGGTTGATATCTGGGCCTACACACTCATTACAACATAATATTGATACAGTCCACTGCAATCATTCAAGTACTCATTATGATGAGCAACTTCAGGATCAACAATCAGCATTTATAACAGGACCAGAGTCTAATTGGCCTGGCCCACCAACACACATTAAGGAAGATAACTTGCCGGAATTTAAGGTTCATAGTCATTTAAATGTTTCAGAGCAACAATCAGTCGAATTCGTGACCAGATTTTCCGACTTTAGCAAGTTACAGCGCATTACAGCTTATATATTGAGATTTATCTATAATTGTCATTATTCACAAAACAAATGTGTAGGGTTTTTAACTTTATGTGAACTTAATCGGTCTTTAATTACATTATGTGGAATTTCACAACAGGAATCATTTCATGAGGAGTATAGATTATTAAAAAACAAACAACAATTACCATTAAAAAATAAATTAACGAACTTGAATCCATTTTTACATTCTGATGGTCTTATTAGAGTTGGAGGTAGGCTCTGTAACTCACATTATAGGTACGACACTAAACATCCTATATTGCTACATGCATCTAACCACATCACAGTACTTATTTTTAAACATTATCACAAATTACTCATGCATGCTGGTCCACAGTTGCTACTGTCAAACATTCGTCATAAATTTTGGGCATTGAATGGTAGAAACCTTTCTAGAAAAACAGTACACAGCTGTGTTACATGTTGTCGTTTTTCAGGAAGGATCACACAGCCAATAATGGGCAGCCTTCCTGAACAACGCCTACATGCTGATTATCCATTTATAAACACAGCCGTAGATTATGCGGGGCCAGTAATGATTTTGAACCGAAAGGGAAGAGGTAGTAATTTGATTAAAGCTAGATAGATATATATGTATTTTTGTGTGCTTGGCTGTTAGAGCAGTACACATAGAGCTGGTAACAGATCTCAGCTCCGAAACCTTTATTTCTGCTTTGAACAGATTTATTGCCCGCAGAGGAAAACCTGTCAACATCTTCTCGGACAATGGTACATGTTTCGTAGGAGCATGTAACGAATTGGCTAGGTTTTTAAAATTAGATGCAAACTATTTAAGTGAACATGCTTCAAATTTGTCAATAAACTTTAAATTCTCACCAGCCTACAGTCCACACTTTAATGGGTTAGCTGAGGGTGCCGTGAAATCAGTTAAGCATCATTTGAAACGTATTCTTGCTCTTGCAAACCTCACTTACGAGGAAATGAACACAGTACTGACTCAGATAGAGGCTATCTTGAACTCAAGGCCTCTAACTCCTTTATCTTCAGACCCTTCAGACTTAGTAGCCCTCACACCTTCACATTTTCTTCTTGGAAGAACATTAACTGTTTTACCCTCTCCTCAGGCACAAGACGCTACAAGGTTGAGCACTTTCTCACGATATATGAGAACTCAACAGTTGAAGACCCATTTCTGGGACAGATTTTACAAAGAATACATTACAGAGCTGCAAAAGAGACAGAAATGGTGCAAAGGGGGGAGAGACCTGCGACTTGGAGAGATGGTACTAGTCAAGGATGATCGACTGCCACCAAACAGATGGCAGCTCGGGCGAATAACCAGCGTATATCCAGGCTCCGACGGTGTGACCAGGGTAGCAGACGTGAAGACGACATCGGGCACTCTCCGGCGCGCCTACAATCGACTGTGCCCGCTACCAGTTGAAGATCATCCTGATGTGTCTACGAGCCACAGTCCCTTGCCGAGGGGGGCAACTTGTTGACGCCTTGCATGTGTGCGCGCACATCTTACACACACGCATACGGCACTGCGCGAGAGGCAACGCGCATCCAGCGGTGGGAGCGAGCGAGCGCGCGCGCGGCATACCGAGCCCGGCGCGACGCGCCATCGGCGTCATCCACTCGGCCATTTCGACGACGACGCTGAACGCGATGGGTGTGTCGCATATTAACCCGCCATTCCAAAGAGTTCGCCGACGACACCTGACATAGCAGGAGTGTCGTACATTAACATATAGTAAAAACATTAAATCGGGAGCTCCATGTAACGTTTTAATTATTAACATAACAGTCTGTGTAACAGTGTCAAATCATTACAAGTTTATTAAATGTAATCCATATCAGTGTGCTTGCGAGTATCATTTCATCAACGAGTCCACCCCTTCGCTGCCAGCCTCAAGAAGTTCTACAGCTTCTTTGTCTTTTCGTAGGAAATAAAAAAAAAGTGCTCATATTTTTTTTTTCTTTAGATTCTACTACTTCAGTTCATTAAAAACTAACTATAAATAAATCAATCGATGACCAAACAGTATTTTTATTTTTTTATCAACGATAAAACTTTTACTGGTTCGCATTAACGGTGTACGGTGAGGCTACCGGCACGCCTGCGCTGGCGCAGCGCCAAATGTCACTGTTATTCTTGTAACATACACCATGTTATTTGTACTCAAAAATGTCACGATATGGGATTTTATTGGCGGACTGGAGAAGTGGATTCGTTTTAAGCCAGATGGAATTTTGTACGTGATACATGTCAATGTCAATTTCTGGTATTCAGTTAAATGTTTAGGATGTGAACTTTTTAATTTTGATTAATTTTTAAACCAGCTGAAATGAAAATGATTGGTAGTCTGGTCGTAGTCTTGTCAGGACTTTCTTCGCTAGAACATAGTTTAGCACCATTTTTGACGAGATCATTTATTTTGTCCTAATTTTTTGCCTATTTTGATGCTGTTTAGAATTCTCAGGATTCTTAGGGATTACAGAAACATAAGATGTGTTACATATCTGACAAGATCAATGAATCTATTTTCAGTTAAAAATAGAATTGTAACGGGAATTGTAACAAGTTAATTAAAACATTCGCCTAACGTCAAAGATCCAGACGCTTTCCAGGATCTTCTCTACAAAACATACAAAAATAATAACCACCACCTGTCTCTGACAACTGACGTAAGAGATGGGGTTACCTATTTTTGGCCGCCACGAGAATATAAATTTTGAATAAAATTACATCAATTTCCCTTTTCATGAAATTGGGTGAGTGCCAATGCTCTCCAAGGATAACAATTGGCACGACCATCATGATCGTAACCCAATGCCAATAATTTTGACACCCACTATGAGTTTCAGAACTTCAAATCCATCTTGGATTTTCAAGTGGGAAAATCGAGAAGTGAAAATCGAATCATTTATAAAGTAAAGAATCACCTGAATCACATTTTTTTTTTCTGGTCTACCTTCTACTCCTCAGGTGAACTTGCTTTTTAAACAAGAACTGATTTTAACCTGAAACTACCAAAATGAAGGTAGAAGAAACTTGTCGGCTAATCTCATACTAATATATTCATTATATATCCAAACAGCTAACTAATAAGATGGTTAGAATAGGCAAACCAGATAGACCAAATGTGCCAATAAAGTTCCTTTATTTAAACAAAGTCAAATCGTATTTCGAGTTCAAGAAGCACGAAGACACTTCAAAATGACTAAATAAATTAGACTCTAGATTGAAAAATGTCTCGCGGTAGCTTTTTAAAATCCTGTCATTTAGTATCGTACGTCGAGGAAAAAGTTAAATACAACGAGGATACATTTTCACATAGGTTCCGCTTGATAGTAATGATTAATGGTCTGGTGCTTGGAAATTATAAATATAGTTGAGTTTCTTGAATATTCTGTCAATTATAAACCTAATTGCATTATCAGTAGAATTTATTTTGTACCTGTGGAGAACTGCTATAGGTATCTACTTTTTTTTCTAAATGGTCTTTGGGAATATGGAATAAGTTAAAAACCAATAGAGTGAAAAAAGTGATTTAAAGATCTGGTTTACATTGGTCAAAGGTACTTAATTCTTCAGAGCTTTTTCATAAAAAAATCTGAAAAAACAGCTGCTGTTCATGGTTTGCATAGATTTATAATTTCGCAGATACCATCACTATACACCACAGTGGAAATTTCTTCAAGGTAATTGCTTCCGCCCACTAAAATTCTATAAACGATTTATCCACAGATTTACGATTTTGATGGACCATGACGCAGTTAAAAGGAAGCGGTTTATGATCGTGAGATTATAGAAAATATATAAAATTTTAACATCTTCGTCATCTTCGATCCTGTCTCCAAAGGTATAAAAAGTGTTCTTAAATATATCTAAAAGGCATTTTAAATAACGCTTTCACCAAGGAATAGACACCATATCGTTTAGTGTTTTTAAATACACGTCATGCAGCTTTAATTGGTGTTTTTCCCAATTTAAGCAGCATTTGTATTTGAACCATAATTACTTCATTCCATATATATATTATTCTGTACCTGCTCATAATCATAAAATAAGCAGATGCAGAGTAAGTAATAGAACTCAAAAATTTTGAAATAATGACACATTATACACTCCTCTTAGAATAAGCGTGGTCTCCCACATGGTTGACAGAATTTACAATTACTATGATAGAAAACTTTAAGTTGTTACGCTAATAAGCTGTATTCTTAGATAGTCGTATAAATAGCCCATAAAATTAAAATATCATCGAGTGCTATAACAATAGATCATGACATGGCATCTGGATTGTTGCCAGAATCATATAAATGTGCGTAAACTTCCCCATGGCGACCAAATTATCCCGTGACATCGACATCGACATACTCTGAATCTAATCGATTGGAAAAGCATATGAAAATCGAATTAATAATAATAATATAATAATAATATTCCGGGACAACTCACACACGGTTATCTGATCCCAAACTAAGCAGAGCTTGTGTTATGGTAACCAGACGACTGATAAACATACTTATATATTTCTAAATACATACATATTATAGATAATTTACACCCAGACAACCAGAACAAATGATCGTGTTCATCACACAAACATTTGTCCTGGGTGGGAATCGAACCCACGACCTCCGGTATAGCAGTCAGGGTCACTAACCACTAGACCAACAGGCCCGTCGTCAATTAATAAGTCAACTGTTACTTTAAAACGCCGTCTTACATGCACTGGTCAGATTTTAAAACCGTCAATTTGATATTTCTTCTTTATTTTGGTAACAGATCTCTCTTTACTTATATTTTCTTTAATTACTTCAGTAGTCTTCCTGAAACCTCAAGTCTAGTCCTGTTGTGATCAACATTTTTCTAATGTGTCACAGGTGGTTGAAGAACACTGGCTATATGGCTCATGTACAAACTGTTTAAGCCATTTCATTTAATTAAGAAATTGTATTACATAACATTAAATTACGACTAAATTTAGGGCTGTAGATAATAAAGCTTCCCCTCGACTTCACCTCAAATGAATAAATCTCAAAATTCTCAAAATTCATTAATTTACAAAAGGTTGTCTTCAAAATTAGTTCCGTTTGTTGCTAATTCAAAGGGTTTTATTAAAAGGTTCCACGAATTAAGCTTTTAGCCGTTATTTCTGAAGTGGTCATGCTTATGATCACGTTAAGTTAATCAAGTTCCTCCTGGGTAAATAGAAAACTGGGAAAGTGTGTGAATCGACATCAAAAAGGATAAGCATTTGATTAAAAATACGTAGATACTTTTGTGGAAATCGCCAATTCTTCCATTGGTTTTGAATACGACTGAAATATAATCTATACTAATATATAATATTATAAAGCTGAAGAGTTTGTTTGTTTGGTTGAACGCGCTAATCTCAGGAACTACTGGTTAGAATTGAAAAAATCTTTTTGTGTTAGATAGTCCATTTATCGAGGAAGGCTATATAACATTACGCTGCGACCAATAGGAGCGAAGCAGCAGTGAAAAATGTCACAAAAACGGGGAAAAATATTCATACTTGAAAGCTTCCGTTGCGTGCGCTGCGTAAACGGTTCGAGTTACCCAAAATATATGTATGAAAGAATTGTTCCTCTTTAAATGATCTAAAAAAATGTCTGCGACAGTATATGTCTATCTTTTAAGATTGACTCACTATAACCTTTTTTAAGGTAATCATTTGGTCGAAATTAATGCATTATTGCCAATTATTTGCTACAGAGTTTTATCAACATAATATTAACTAAAATTATCATTTACGCAGAAATACTTTTTTTTTAACTTCTTAATCGCGGTCTTAATAACAAAAATTAACGCGGACGAAGTCGCGGGGATCAGCTAGTTGTTTTATAAAAAAATAATATTTTGTGATTGAACTGTCACAATGTAGGGCAAAGGCCTGCCTTATTTTAGTTCCACACGTTTTTGTTGAGAGTAATTTATTGCCGTGGTGTCGTGGTGGCCTAGCGGTTCAATGAACGGATTTGCATGCACGAGGTTGCAGGTAACCCGGGCAAGTTCCAATGTAACTTTCAAAGTTATATGTACTTTTTTAATTATTCTAAGACACTTCTGACTTACGGTGAAGAAAAACATCGCAATTGAGCAAGCGTGGTGATCAATGCTCGTGTCTTCTCTATATGGGGAGAGGCCTGTGCCCAGCAGTGGGACGTTCATAGGCTGGAATTATAATTTATTGCCACCGGTTTTCTTAGGTGACAATATCATCAAAAAAATATCCATTAATGTAAGTAATTAATTATTGTTCTTCTTTCACAGTAAGAATCAGAATTACAAGTTACATAACAACACCACACATTTATTTAATTTACCGTGGTATAACACGATTAATTACGAGGCTACAATTTTCCACATTTCCATGTTAATTAGGGGCTTGAAAGATTGCCAGCTGTGAGGTCCCACGTGTTGTAGGTAGGCTCAGTTTAGGGTCTTGTAAAGATACAACATATTTATACTCTTTGTTTGTATGAAATCTTGTCCTTAAGGTTTTAGAAGAGTTTGAGATATATTGTATACATAATTAGTTTTTCTTTGTTCTTATCATTAAAAGAAGGTATAAAACATGACTGGAAAATGATTCAAGTCTATCCTAGTGGGGACGAGGCTTTAGAAGAAAAATAACAGCACTATTAATTTATTTACATTACAATGAACAATAAGCTTTTTTTTTTCATCAAGTCGACCCAAGGACCAAACCCGCAACTATAACCAATCACCTACCCGCAAACAAAATATTACACAATGTAATTTCACTAAGCCGCCACATAAGTAACAAAATATAAATATTAGTTTCATATCCAAAGCAGCTTTCACCACTCCTCCAAATTAAAAAAAAACTGATCTATTATGATAACCTGTTGAGTTTAAAAACGTTTATTATGAAAACTATATTTATGATTGCTTGTCTAGTTTACTAATACAAATAAACAAGAATCAATGAGACATACTCCAAACGTAGCACTATAGCCTAGCTGTGCCCCGCGGTTTCACCCGCATGAATGACTATTCGACTCCGTGGTCGAGTGGCGTACGCACCGGTTTCAAGGTGTCGCTAGCTCTGAGGTCCCGGGTTCGATCCCCGGACGGGTCAATGTAGAAACCAACTTTTCTACATTTTCCCGGGTCTGGGTGTTTGTGGTACCTTCGTTGTTTCTGAATTCCTTAACACAAGTGCTTTAGCAACTTACTTTGGGTTCAGAGCAATGTATGTGATGTTGTCCGCATTTATTTATTTATTTTATTTTATTCATACACTATCTTTATAAATTATAGCCTATGTGCTATTCCGATGTATAAACTACTTTCTTTTAAAATTTCATTTAAATCCATTCAGTAGTTTTTGCGTGAAAGAGAAACAAACATCCATACATCCAAACAAACTTTCGTATTTATAATATTAGTAAGGATAGAATGTACTCTTTGAAGTGTTTAAAAGGTAAATAAACAGAACTTCAAAGGAGAGTTGACGGGACGTGACTAAATGTTTATTTGACTCATTTGTAGAGATTTTGGAAAATTTCTGATAGTAACTAACCATTGGCCCTGGGTTTGCCCAGATTAACCTTATTAATAAATTGATCTAGGTATATAAAAACTGCCTCGTTAGCCTAGTGGTTCTAAGCGCGACTGCTACGCTAGAGGTCTTGGGTTCGATTCCCAAGTCGACCAAGGTGTTATTGGGTTTTTCTATGAAATTCTCAGTAGCAGGTCAGAGTTTGGATTTGTGACCGGTTAGTGGCAATAGGCTCGCCCCCTATTCCATGGGACCTAAACATACCGGCGAACTGTGGGTGTAGATTGGTACACCTCTGCCTAACCCTTCGGGGATACAGGCGTGATGGTATGTTATGTTATATATTTAAACAATACATTCACGAATTCTGCAATTAATTTTCAACAAATTGTAAACTTTTTGCATTAAAAATTTATGTAAGAATGAGCATTAAACAACTTTAAAAGTAGTGTAATAAAATAACAATGCGAGTAAAAGTATTTTTAAAAGATCTTAAAACCGATGTCCATTGTTTAGTTACTAAAGTTTAGTAGCGCATAAAACGAAATGAATTTTAGTGTTTGTTTACGTATTTTACACTAGAGAAGCTACAGTATATAATTAAACTAGTCTAAGATAATAATTATGTTCATAAAATGTGGATACCTACTTAATAATAATAATGATATTCCGGGACAACTCACACACGGTTATCTGATCCCAAGCTAAGCAGAGCTTGTGTTATGGTAACCAGATAACTGATAAACATACTTATGTATTTCTAAATACATACATATTATAGAGAAATTACACCCAGACACAGAACAAATGATCGTGCTCATCACACAAACATTTGTCCTGGGTGGGAATCGAACCCACGACCTCCGGTATAGCAGTCAGGGTCACTAACCACTAGACCAACAGGCCCGTCGCCTCACTTATTTAAGTTATTCAACTTTTTGCATAACAGTGCGTTCAAATCTGTTTAACATTATATTATTATAATAATATGCTATCACTATATTATACCTAAAATTTCGATAGTAACTCAAACAGCCAATTAAATGTTTGTATTTATCATTACAATACAGAGTACCTATCTTCGCTTATTTTATCCCACTAAAATAAACAATAAACAAATTCCTTATAACCACGATAAAGATTTGAAAACAGATTTATGAAAAAGAAATGCATTTTGCTTAAAAATAATTGGGTTCAATGTACAAGAGGTGATCGTGTGACTCCTGATATTTAAGGCTCTCTCCTCACTTCTTTAAATACAACTGTCAAGTTTTGCGATCTTAAAATTGTCAGGTTACTTGAGTAATAAAATATTAAATAAATACTTTTAAAATTTAAAGATGAGTATACCGAAAGGTTGGTGCTAAAGGGAAAAACGTGGGAAGACAATATTGCTACCTTCCTGGTTTAGTACCTTTACTATATATCTCGGCATAAACATCTTTATATAGAAAGAGGCCTGTTCCCAGCAGTGGGAAATTCATACCTATGCTGATATTATTATATACGGCATAACCTGTATCCATTTCAAAGTATTAACCGTGATCAAGTATCTCAAAAATAGGTTTAGTATAAGATCCCGTTAAGAACGACCTTCACCGAGATGCTTATTTAATGAAACGCATTTTATATTTAATTTAATATGTCAATAAATATAATGCATATGGGTTGCCTAGCAAATTTCAGTCCAGAGTACATTTAATTAAAAATTAAAAAATAAAATATTTTTTTAAACATTTCACCGGTGTGATTATTAGATAAATTCTATACCAATCGAAAGTATGAAGCCCATAGAATAAGCAAACGTTAGGTTGCCTATTCTTTTCCGGTCACAACTATAGACTCGTAGATACTATGGCAACCCTATAGTTGTGACCGGAAAAGAATAGGCAACCTAACGTTTGCTTATTCTATGGGCTTCATACTTTCGATTGGTATAGAATTTATCTAATAATCATACCGGTGAAATGTTTAAAATATTTTTTTTTTTTAATTTTTAATTAAATATACTCTGGACTGAAATTTGCTAGGCAACCCATATGCATTATATTTATTGACATATTAAATTAAATATAAAATACGTTTCATTAAATAAGCATCTCGGTGAAGGTCGGTCTTAACGGGATCTTAGACTAGTTAAACTAAAAGATTTGACTGTATACTTGACATGAACAAAAAATAGGTGGATAGATACCATTTACAAACCTGATCGCACTGTTATAAAAATGCAGCAATAAGGTCCAATTGACTTTAAATATTCAGGCAGTTCAGGATAAACAATGCATATTTTTCTTCTGTAGTTTTTCCAACTGTAGATTTGCTGATAACATTTTAAATAAAACATATGAATAGTGTGGACCTGTGGTGTGATTCTAGACCAGGCACAGGAAGGCTAGACAAAAGCGTCTCTTTGATTCGAGGTGGTCTTTACAACTTACTGGATAAAAATATGTACTTAAAGTAAGAACAATTCTTACTGGCTGACAACAAAAAAGTAGAGCAAAAACTACACCAAAACAGGACCTATTTGTTTCCAAAAAGCTCCAGCATATGGATTTTCCAAAACATTGTCATGCGTTATTGAATAAATTTTGCTATGCAGCAGAGCTTTTAAAACTACACTATCTTTGGGATGCGCTCAAAAGGCTTCACTAAATTGGGCTCCTAAAACGCAAAACGTATAGGCAAAAGCCCTAAAAGTTATTTGATCGGCAGTGGGTTGGAAACACACTTCGGTATGAAATTCCGTTAGTTACATAGACCACCGAAAGTCTCTATTATTCTACTTGTAACTACCATAATTGTACATTTAGAGGTTCTTATAATTTGTGGATAATACTTATTTTTCCCACCTGTTTGAGGAATTAAATTACCGCAAGGGCGTCAGCCTTGTGCAAATTGTCCGCTATAGCGTAACATGGTAACATTTTAAACGATTTTAAACAAAAATATAAGGTTCTGAATTCGTCAGAACCATTATTTTATTTTTATGCATGTTCCCCAATTACTCAGAGACGAGTGTACCGATTTGGAATTTCTCTTTTTAGTTTAAAAGGGTTATACTTCTCAGGTGGTCCCATAGTCATTAGGTCAAGATCCTACGGAATTTGGACATGAACTAATTTGAAATTATTATTAGCTACTTACTTTTAAGTGTTTTTTGGTTTAACTGGCTTCGACAGAATTGTACGTAGTTAGGCAGTTTACACTAATTTTAGTATCACAAAAAATAGGATATGTAATCAAAATCTATACAACAATCACTACATTTTCACATTTTACCAATAGTTGATACTTAGTGATCATTTTCAAAATTTTAAAATACAGTACATACCTATTCAAATAATAAATAAACACAAGTTCCGTAATCAACAATGATTATTTCCTAATTAAGTTTGAATGTTACCGGGAAAATTTGTTATTCAAACAATCGTGATCATTAATTTGAGCTCAATTGTTTATTAATTCATTTTGGGTTGAATTTTCGCCATAATTATTGTCAACAAGCAAAATGGTTGGTTTCGCTCCCAAGGTAGCAGGTTCTATCCACGAATTGAGCTGCCTGTAGTTAAATATGGCCATATAAAAGGGAATTTAGCTAAAACTGATCTGACTGCAATTAATTTTAGTATGCTTGTAATTTATAAATCTTCTACAATAATATAATAATATCCAAAAAGCAATGTCTCGCACATATTAAATAGGAGTAGCATAGTAACGTCGGCATTTAATTAACTTTGACAAAAGGATTCTGTGGCCTCAGCATTGAGACAAATGATTGATTAGTGTGTTGTTTTCTTATCTTATCTTATGTTTGATTTTAATGTGGTATTTTTCTGCAATCCAGATGCAGCTAGAAATAAAATATACGAAGAAATCGTCTAGGGTATAAAGATAGGTTTATGATAACAAACTAAACATACCTTCTTCCTTAATCACCTCTTTCTCCCCGGTATTTTCCACATCGGCCATAACTACACAAAAATATTTCTAGCACAAAAACCAGACAGATTTTAAAATAAACTTGTCACCCGTATAATTTATTACCCCTATATTGTCCTTCACCTCGCTTCACATAGCTTTAAACAACACATTTTTCATAAAAGGAGTATCCATACGCAATTTAGGATGTATAAAAACAAATTCCCTAAACAATTAAAAAAAAACACTCGCGCGACTAACTTTCGTTTCGCGCCAATACGCGTATTTTTTAGCTTGGCACACACACGTCCAAATACCACAAGAGATGATCACAAACTGGTCTATTTTCGTTAATGGAACAAATTGAAAGATTTATATATGTGAGAACAATTTGCAACAAATACTGTTCGTGTATATAATAGGTTTAATTCGTCAATTATTAGCTTGTAAAAGTTTATGGACAGACCTTATGAGCAGTTACAATAAAGGGTCATGATGCCTTGATCACTTGGTAAACAGATTAGTGACCCCGAAAATTAACTTCGCTTCTATTACAAAAGGTTACATTACAGGTCACTGTCCGAATTCACTTTCGATTATCTTTTAATACACATACAAGGGAGAAAACAATTTACTTAAGTTCTCAAAGAAAATGTAAAGGGTTTTAAGCGTGAAACATACATAACGCCTGCAAGACTGCACATCAACAACGGGAACCAAATCTTCTAGGTAACAACGGAAAGTTCTTCTACCTATTTGCATGATATAACTGACCTATCCTCTTAATGCATATCATAATTAGTTTTTATATAGATACATAAGTTAATTTAACACGGTTCATTACTAGGTATCGATTTAGTTTTATAATGGGTAAACAATGTGCTCATCAACAGGGGACTTTATTTTTTTTAATTTGATAGAAAGCTTCCCTCATTGTACCTGCGTACATAGGTACTCTAAACTCATCATCTGCCGAGCCTTTTCCCAACTATGTATGTAGGGGATGGGTTTCCAGTCTTACCGGATACAGCTGAATACCGTATTTTAAGTGGAGCGACTCCTCCACCTATCCGACCTTCACAACCCAGTTAATTGGGTAATACAGTATCCCATAGTAGGACTGCAGGCCTATTCACTAACTTCATAGACAATAGTTGCTTTCGCTGAATCGAAGGCGACCGAGATTCGTTGCCGCGGGTAGTTGTCAAAATTTTGGTATTCACTAACTCGTTTTCTCTGTATCTATTTCCGGTTGCTTTCCTTCGGGTTCGACTGCTTTCGAGGCGGCTCTATTTTTTATCGACTATTATACGGCCTAATTCTGTGACACTTTTTGAGCTTTGTAATAGTCTTAATAAGACAACATTTTATTTAAGAGGGTTTTTACTACGTTACATGTCAAAACAAACAATCGTTACGTTTAAATCTCATAAGTATTTCATATTATAATATTATTGGTTCTGACTATTGCTTAGAGTTATTTTGCAACTGGAGTGCAGCGATGTAGTGTTATCCGTGTAATAAAATAATGGAAAACCAAATGTGGTTGTCAGAATTGACTTAACGACTGCCAAAGATAAAAGTATGACAGTCGGGACCAACGGCTTAACGTGCTTTCCGAGGCACGGAGGGGTCTCGATATGTTTATAAAATGGTCACCCATCTACGCACCAACCGCGGTGAGCGCGGCTTAACCTGTTATTAGTCAAACCGTACGGCCCTCACTTAGCCACGAGCCCCTTCTGCCTATTAAATAATAATTTGCCTATTACTGAACTAATGTAAAAAAGAAATTTCTAGTCCGGGAATCTAAACTGTCAAGGATAACCTTGACTGGCCTTGACAGTTTCAGTCACGACCCCGAAGTGAATGAGCCAGTCCCATTAGGTATTGTTTCAAATGCCAGCGTTGCATCATACATCGCGTTATGTAGATGACAGACTATTAACAATTTACCTATTCTGCCATGAATACAATAGCATAGCCTGTAGTCTGTAGTCTGGTATGCTTGTAGCTATTTATCATATGAGGTATTGAATATGAGAAGTTGTGAACTTTGTAGAGTTCGCAATCAGGATTTCTCATACATACTTGATATTATTATTTGAGTTGGGGAATTCGAATTCATGACTTCTGTTATATAAGGTGCTATAAAAACATCTGCCACGGCTTTAATGGGAGGTGGAATTGTGTTTATAGATTACAATAGTAAAGATAAATTATTGATTAATTATCATATTTTTTTTCATACAAACAAAATAACGTATAAATTTGAATTGATTTATTAGTATAAAACCATCCCGTGTTATAAGCTGTTGCCGCTCTGCACCGAATTCAAACATTTCGCAAAACACCGCCGCCGCGCCGCCGCTTTTCATACACTGTTGCCATTCCTATCAAAGGATGCCGCCGCCGCCGTTCGTCGCACGCGCCAACCGACCGCCGCCGGTCGCCAGTCGCTCCCGCCAACCGACCGCCGCCGGTCGCCAGTCGCTCCCCGCCCGCGCGTTCGGAAGTTAGTTTTAGTGGTTAGCGACAGCTATAATGCCTCCCAGACGACAGTATTCCAATCAAGAATATCTTGAAATGGTATTGTGCTACCGCGAGTGTAACTCGGTGTAACACGGCCGCTTTGACCCGCCTCTGGTTGACGCAGGCAGGCCTTCATACTCGGCCGAACTCGAAGAGGAAGTGCTTCAGTGTCATCCTCTTGCGAGCACCAGGGATGTTGCTCGAGTCTTCGACGTGAGCGACAACTACGTGTGGCGACTTTTAAATCGTGAAGGGCTCCATCCTTACCACTTCACAAGTGCCGTGGCCTCCTCGCTCGCCGGATTTAACCCCTCTAGACTTTTTTTTGTGTGGTCGTTCGTGTGAAAGACCTTGGTGTGGTGAAAGAAGTGTGGTAGAACTAAAAAGGCGCATCAAACGCGCATTTAGGCAAGTGAAAAGTGAAACGGACACATTGAATAAAGTGAAGAGACATGTATGCAAGCGTGCCTTCATCTGTGTGCATATGCAGTGTAGATAAGTAGGTACTAGGTAGGGAGTGAGTAAATAACTGTAAATACGGTGCAATCGTTGTAAATAAAATGATTAACTTTTAAACACGCCAAGTTACTGTAATTTATCGTTATTCGATATTAATCTAAGTACCTACTGTTTGGTTTCTTAGATTTACGCGAATGTTAGACATTGAAATAAAACTACTTTTTTACGGACTTTTAATAAAACCGCGACAACATCCGTAAAAAGTAGTTTTATTTCAATAACTACTGTTTATAAATAATGAGAAAAAAAAATGCGATTCTTACACTTACTTGACAGTCATACAAGTTTATCATCTTATTTACCTACGTCAGTTTTTTTTTGAAGAATGCTGTAGCTGGTAAGTAGTTGCACTTTTAAAACACTTGTATCATGTATGCCTGCGTATTATTGCATACCTAGTAGTCCTAGTACATTATGTAGTGACGAACTAGTCAGCTGATTACAGTTTTCATTCACAAAAAAGATGAAAAGAGATAGCAGTTGTTTTCATTGACGAAGCGTCACATTGCGCGTAATTTGTGAACCACGTTACGCAGAATAGAGTCAATGTTAATTTAACTATTTTATGTTCTCAAATTTAATTAACTGTTCCTGGGTACGAAAGTTCTTCACTATTGTAATCTATAAACACAATACTACCTTCCATTAAAGCCGTGGCAGATATTTTTATAGCACCTTATATAAATAAATAAGTAAATAAAATAAAATATATTAATGTTATATAAAATATTATGTCGTCTCTTTGTAGATTATAGCGATAATAAAGCTTGGAAATAATTAATGTATGTCGTCATTAGTTTACCTATAAAATAGTATAATGAGCACCTTATTAATGAAATTGGTACAAGAAGACAACTAGCACAATAGTGTAGGTACCCAGTTACCTAAAGAATAAAGTACAAAGTAGACTTTTTTTCTAAATGAGAATTGAACTTTATTTTGAATGGCATTGAAACGATAAAAAGAACCTGAACATAGCTTGTCCTTACTTTAATTAACCTAGTCTCTGTTTTTAGACCAAACAATATTATACCTCTTATTTAAGTATAAGCACGTATATTACGACTATCTTATATTTCTCAATTGATTAGAAAAAAATAACTCGTTCAGAAAACTTAATTGGCTAAAAACTAAGTTATTATATCTCAAATTCAGGTCTCTCCTGCCCATATGTTAATTGGACACACTAATCATAGTCTTATTTGGTAAGGACACAAAGAAATTGACTCAAAATTATTCAAACAGAGTGAGAACGCTTCCCTGGAGTATTTTATTGGCTTGTAATATTTAATGGCTGAGAGTCTCGTCTCATGTCTTTGATCTCGGAGAAGCGTACTACTTGTGAATACTGCATGGTTGACTGGCAGTCTAAATAAATTTTGCACTGGTGAGGTATGTGCTTGTACGGTAGGAGGTTTAAAAGGATTGTTTGCAAGTACATGTTGCCGTAAATTATGTAATAAGTTTATATACTTACTCTAATTTTACAACTTTTACGCCGTGATTAGGATTTATAAACAGCTAACTGATGAAATAATATCTGTATCTAAATCTAAAAATATTACACAATGCTACTTGATAATTGGGGTCGGTAAGGTTTAATAAAAGTATATTCAACGACACAAATATATTAAAATCGCACACTTAATTATCCAAGTTATTATTATAATAAACACGAAACCATACTTAAGACTGGAATAATTTTATTGAGGAATACAAACTCTTTGCTCAAACCAAAAATAATAAAACGTTATGCAATGGCTAACATAACGCAATGCTTTTTACCCTGGCCCTGGCATTTCTGTCCGCAACTGTCAATGTCAAACAACACCTGACCTGTCATTCTAATGTCACTTATTGTCTTCACAAGTAAGCGCAATGTTTTTGAAACTTATTTTACTTTGAATTACATCTTGTAAATAATAAAACTGACATAAATAAGTAGTTTTACTTAGTAAATAAGTGTTGGTGGCATATAAGCGTACTTAAGATGGCAGAAGAGGATGAAAACTTGCATCGTTTGGAGGGAACTTCAGGCGATGCTCCGGGCGGTCTTATTTTAAAAAAGAAGGAGAATCCTGGCGAGTTTCAGTTTGCAAAGCCTTCTTTACTTGGTCTTGATAAGCTGGCTGCTGCCAAACGTAAGCAGAACAGGCTGATATCGTTCCAAGATGAGAGTAATGATGACGATGTTGATAACAGTAAAGCGGAGGCCAGTGGCTCTAAGGAGCGTAAATACAGGAAACACAACGAAGAAACTCCGACATACACCGGTGGTATATCTGAACAAGCGCGGGAACGAATGCTGGAGAGATTACAGAAGTAAGAAAGCTTGTTTTACTTGTTGTTACAAACTGTTTGTTATTGGCAGTTTCATAATGTGTTGAAATTTTTATCTTGAATAAGGATAGCGATTTAATTGGTACAGTTCCTCTTATTAGTATCTTAGATCATGCAAGTAGAACTAAAAGTGTTAAAACAAAACATGAAGCCTTATGTCTCAATCAATCAAATCAACATGATCAAATTGAAAACATAACGGAATTCAGATATCCTAAATCTGTAATTTGGATGTATCTATGGTACTACAATAAGTTGTTACATGTTCTAATCAACATAAAAATAAATATATAATTTCACGGTAAATTTGTGCGAGACATAAATACCTTTAAGGGCTTGACGTTTGGACCGAGTTACAACAGTTGTGGTCACAAGCAGGCTGCAGTGTATATGATAATATGCAAGTATCTATGTCTCAAGCTAATTTCCCTATAAATTATATTACTGTAAACCTGCAGTGCGATAGTTTAATAGTTAGTATAAACAAATATATTATTATTACAAATACTAAACATAACAGTAAATAAAACTTACAGGAGAGAAAAGGAAGCAAAAGAAAAAGGTGTTCACAACTCCACACAAGAAGAAAAGAAAACCAGATCAAAGGATGATGAGGATGATCGTTACTACCGTCACCGTTACGACCGGAGGGATCGTGACAGAGACCGGAGAAGGGATGACAGGAGAGATGACAGAAGAGATAGGGATAGGAGGAATGATAGAGACTCAGATAGGAGGGGGGATCGTGACAGTGATAGACGAGGTGATAGCTCTAGAAGGAGTTACTATGAACCGAGGTTTAAGGATGAACCTAGGACTCCAAAGTAAGCTTATTATTTTGTATCTTTTACATGTCAAGAATACATAACCTAAATATTTAAAGATATCAAAACAAAGTAACATGACACAAATAATCACAATCAATTGATTTTTAAAATTTTGCTAAACATTAAAATTTTGAGTTTTTCTAAAATAAAATATGCTTCTCTATATTTATTTTAAATAAAAACCTATTGGTTTCTATTTAAAATAAATAAAAAATAAATAATAAAGGTTTAAGCGAATGTTAGACATTGAAATAAAACTACTTTTTTAAAAGCAATGGCAATTCCATTGCAAACGGCTTTAACAATGCATTCCTATAAAATTGAATTAATGAGACGTTGTCTATGTAGTACCTGCATTATATGTATAAAAAGCATTCAATTAATAACTCTGTTTTCTATATATTTCAGCTTGAAAGTCCTAAAACCAACTGACAAGACACCGTGGGATGATGATGACGATGACCCTAAGGCCCCACTCCGGAAATCCAGCTGGGACTTCCCCACACCACTGACACGGGAGTACGGAGCTGACCGTTCTCAAAGAAGTGACCGAAGTGGTAAACCGTTGAGGGATTATAAAGGAAGACCCTATGAGAATACGCCTAGAGCTTCACCACATAAGTAAGTCAGACTTTTTAACCAACTTCTAGTTCTCAATTTAATAGTTATACTTTATCTGATAATTGTGGTTCAATTTCCGATAGGTGTTCCCATATAAATTTTGTCCGTTTTATTTATTTATTTCGGACTAACAAACAGTTACACATTAGATTTTATAATATATAACTAACTTACATAACAAATACATTATACAAATATGCAACTCATACCGTTATCCACAGCATACTAAAAAGATTATTAGGTATCGAGCAAAGTAAATACAAGAAATGAAAAAAAACAAAAGTAAAAAAAAAAACTAAAGTTTTAATGTTCATGTAACTACTACTAACTGTTAATGAAAATTGATGCATTAATAGATATTTTTATTGATTTCTCCCTCTATTTATTTATTATTTGTTAAAATTTAATAATTTAATAACATTTAATCTCTGCACCATACATACATACATACATACATACACATACATCTAATCACGCCTCTTTTTCACTTTCCACTCTTTCCACTTGCTAAAAGCCTTACACAGTTGTTTCGCTTCGTCCACTTTTATTATTCTCTGCACCATATATGGTAATAACTTTTAAATACTTTGACGACCTCCGTGGTCGAGTGGCGTACGCACCGATTTCAAGGTGTCGCTAGCTCTGAGGTCCCGGGTTCGAAACCCGGACGGGTCAATGTAGAAACCAACTTTTCTACATTGTCCCGGGTCTGGGTGTTTGTGGTACCTTCGTTGTTTCTGAATTCCATAACACAAGTGCTTCAGCTACTTACTTTGGGTTCAGAGCAATGTATGTGATGTTGTCCGCATTTATTTATTATTTAATATAACCATGAGAACATAATTTAAAATTGTGCTTATCTCAATATTTACAGATTTGCTAGTTCAAGGCGTGCTGTCGATATTGAGGATCCAGATTGGCAGGAAGCAGAAAAGAAATTAGACAGAGCTTGGTACAATATGGGTGAAGGTAATACTATTGTTACTATATGCGTAAGATGGAAATATTTTATGTGGCCAGTCAGAGGGCTACAGTGTACAGATTACACCGCTGTAGAACAAATGCTATTTCTATAGATTAAATTAACAGTAAAATCTGAAAGTAAATAAAATAAAAAGTTGCTTGATTTTGTAACAAAAAATAACTTGATAAAATGATGGCAGTAAGCTCTGTGACAGACAGTTGGAGCTATTCAGACGATATCACTGTCTCTTTTCACCATTTAGAGATTCTATTGTCAAGCATAAATGTATATTTTGAATGATACTTTTTAATTTAATACTCCAACAGTCAAGTTCTTTACAGGCAAACTCGTTTTTATTTGTATACACTTTTGATCAGAATTAAGACCACACTCTATTCCATAACTTTGTATAGATGTTTATATCTAATATCCTTATAACTTCCAGGTGAAGCCGACGAATCCGATCCGTTTGCGGGCACATCAGCCGACTACGTTGCCCGCAAGGAAGAGCAGATAGAGAAGCGTCGCAACCGCAAGGTGTCCGCGCAGCGACAGCAGATAGACAAGGACAACGAGCTGTGGGAGCGGAACAGAATGCTCACCAGTGGTGTCGTGCATGCTATTAATGTTAACAATGATTTGGATGAGGTATGGATGTCGATTTGCTACTTTTTGTATTCTGATCCTACATTTTATGTACCTTAAACTATCTTATAAGAATAATAGTGAATATTTAAAACGATTCGATCTTTTTAAATGGATAACAGACCTATGCTTGAAGTATTCAGGTACAATATTGATACTCCTTTTAAGGAAAATAAATAAGTGTGTAGTGTGATTTAGGGGGTGAGTGGGAGCAAGATTCTAAAAATATAAACTCCATTGGTACGCAGCCCATAATGCTTGTCTATTCAAGTCCAGTATATTACTCAAAATCATCATAAACATTTACTTTTACAGGAGAGCGTAGACCGCGTACATTTGTTGGTCCACAACATAGTGCCGCCATTCCTTGACGGGCGTATCGTGTTCACGAAGCAACCGGAGCCCGTAATACCTGTAAGTATACGTGTGTTTCTGAAATGTACAGCTATTTACTAGATTTGCTAATGTAGACCTTAAAATAATGTGTGGACAGTTTATTTTTGGTTGAAGATTGTGAAAAGGCAAAGTGAAAGGAAAAGGCAAGTGGTATACTTGTCGTTTTGCGAAAGTCATACTTGTGTCTCAATTTATGTGGTATTACATAATATATGTTAATACAATAAAGCCTAAGAAAGTGTTTTCTTTGTCGTTTTCTATATCAAAGCGAAGCGAAAGGACTGCAATACAATTACGTAACTCCTTTTTTAGATCTTTGACACCTCCACTCTTTTCTCGACTTCTAACTTTTTTATCATTATTCTTCAAGGTAAAAGACCCTACATCAGACATGGCAATGAACGCCCGAAAAGGTTCTGCACTAGTAAAAGCCTTCAGAGAGCAGAAGGAACGTAGAAAGGCGCAGAAGAAGCACTGGAAACTAGAGGGAACAAAAATTGGTATGAATTTTATTTTATTTTTGATGTGAAGTACGCCACTGGGAATTAATTGTATTATTTAACAGATGTATTAATTCCCAGTGGCGAGCAAAAAAGTTTTCGTTTAAAGAAGCAATAAACATAACAATAAACATCTCCTTGCTTGATTAAACAAACAATTATTCAATACTGTAGAGGAATTTAGTTTAAACACTCGTAGTCGACGAGACAAAAACCGACTTGTATTAAGTGATCTCCCTAGGTTAACTAAATATAATAAAAGTTGTTTGGCTATGTGTATACGCCTCTTTAATAAATTACCTTGCACACTAAAACTACTAAACTGTAAACTTTTTAAAGTAAAATTGTACCAATGGCTTGTTAAAAACAATTTTTATTCCATTAAAGAATATATGGAACATACCCTCAAATGTTAATATTAGCATAGTTAGCTAGTTAATTTTGCATGCTTTAATTTTAAGCAAAACATGTATGATCTCAAACTAATGTAACATCTTTATATACCATGTTTTATGCAAATAAATATATTATTATTATTATTATTACTTGTGGGTTGCGATTTTTTATTCCAAATTTTGGAATCAGACTTTTCGCGGTGTTTTCTATGTCGTAATGTCTCAGAACTAATACTACTTATAACTTGAAATTTTTACAAGAAAATAATAAAAGATATATGTTCGACTTTCAGGTAACATCATGGGTATACAGAAGAAAGAAGAGGAAATGGAAGATGGACCAACTAAGGATGCTTATAAATACGCTGAGCATTTGGATAACGGTAAGATTTTGTTGAAATTGTCATTTAACTATTATATACAGGGTGTCCCAGAAATCAACGTCAAGCCGGCAATGGGCGATAGGCCAATTGATGGTGGTTATTAGAAAAATAAGAAAAAAAATATTTATGAATAATTAAAAAAAAATATTGGCTTTTTAAAAAAAATCGAGAAATTGACACCCTGTGACAGTCTTTCAAGCTGTGTGACTGGAAAACTTGACTATGCTTTGTTTTTTTTTGTGTAACGGGTCCCTGAATAACCGATTTATTAATTGTAATCTAAAATTAATACATAAATGCTTCAGTTTTAGAAAAACATCATTTTATTGCGCAACCATTACGAAAAAAAAATAACATCATCCATATTTATGTGACTGTCTTGTAAAAAAAATGTACTACACTCTTTTGGCAAGTGGCTTTAAAAGATGGCGCATTTAGTCTGGATTCTAAAAAGGTACTACACTTAGTAGACTACACCTAACATTCGGTAGAAAAAAAACGTAAATCAAATGAAAGTTAATTATTTTTATCACTTAAATTGCTAGGGACTATACTATACTAGGTATCTTGATTTCTGGGACACCCTGTATATGATTTAAGATCTATGTAGTATATCGTTTATATTTCAAGGTCTATTTTCCAATGACTGTAAAACGATCAAGTTTTTTTTTTATAAAGTTGTTATGTTCTCCAAAATGTGTGAGCAAGAGAAAAATAATGAAGCTCTAACTTTACTGACACTCCCTTTATGTCTTTTTCTCAGAGTCGTTAATTTCTTCATATACGTAAAATTAAGCCAAATTACAGACATTTGGCTTACTTAAATCTAATAAGAAATCCCTTTATAGTAGTAACCGTGTAACTAAAACTACTACAAACCGTGTAAATAAAAAAATAATTGACGTCTAGCTTTCTAGATACAGCTAACGATTTATTACAGATCTAAGGCTCTATTTTTATGTGAAAGGATAAGATACATAATATTTTTGCCTTTTCAGAGCCAAAGGAAGTGGAATCGAAGTCTGACTTCGTGAAGAAGTTGACCATAGGTGAGCAGCGGCGCTACTTACCCGTGTTTGCTGTGAGAGAGGAGTTACTACAGGTCATACGGGAGAACAGTGTCGTTATTATTGTTGGTAAGTGTAAAAATGTAATTCAGTAGTAAAAAAATGGATTCCACTGTCAAAACCGGACCAAATTCGAATAAAAAACTAATTATCAAAATCGGTACACACAATCGAAAGTTATGAGGTAAACATAAAAAAATACAGTCGAATTGAGTACCTCCTCCTTTTTTGAAATCGGTTAAAAAGGGTTATTTTTCAATGACCGTCCAAATAAGAGCTAATTCAGGATCTTTTTTTTTATAATGTTTCGCTCGTCAGTTACAAAAATTTAACGCACAGATATTACAATAGCGCAACTCAGTTGAGCGCCAAAGAGTACTTAAAAAAGGAGTATAATATGTATACCTTAGAATAATTTTAGTTTATATTTATGTTTAGTTTTGTTTATATATTTGTTTTGTTTCTTTTTATATACATTTCTTTTTACTTTTTATGTTATACCTTAGTAGTTTAAGGAAAGGTTGCCTGGAAGAGATTGCCATGTGCAATAAGGCCGCCTTTTGTTCATGTCTCTTTATTATTTTTATTTTATTTTGTAATTTACTATGGACAATAAAGAAATAAAGAAATAAATAAATAAATAATTTTTAAATGTGCGTTCCTATTATTAACCATAAAAATTCCCTATTTCCCAGGTGAGACTGGCAGTGGTAAAACTACACAATTAACACAGTATCTACATGAAGAAGGCTTTAGTCGGCTCGGTATGATTGGCTGCACTCAGCCGCGTAGAGTGGCCGCCATGTCTGTCGCCAAGCGAGTGTCCGATGAGATGCATACTAAACTAGGTGAGTGTTGTTTAAGAGTGGGGAATAGATATTTTTTGTTTTTTTTCGCTTCTTCGTAATATCTCGCGTACCCCAAACCCGTTAACGGACGAACGTTGCTCGGATGTTGACGGCCTAACTTGGACGATTGATCCAAAGAGAGCGCCTACACCAAGATGACCGTCGTCGTCCGTTGACGCCCGTGGTGTTGGTGTAAATTCAAGATAATCGTCCGAAATCGGGTTCACGAGCAAAGTTCGCCCGATATCGGGTTTGGTGTACGCGAGCCATTAGACATAACACTTTTCGGGGATCTAAACCACCGCTATACACTGTATGACCATCGATTTTCGGCAGTTTTTTTCTACCCCAGCTGATGATAATTCAATTCTTCGTTATAGGTGACGAAGTAGGCTACGCGATCCGCTTCGAGGACTGTACATCCGCCAGCACCGTCATCAAGTACATGACGGACGGCATCCTGCTGCGGGAGGGGCTCCGGGAACCCGACCTCGACAACTACTGCGCTATCATCATGGACGAAGCTCATGAGAGATCATTGTCCACTGATATGCTGTTCGGATTGCTGCGAGAGGTAAGTGCATAGGATAAGCAACTTTAAAGCTTAGGTATAAGGTTAATTTTGCGGTGCAACTTGCATTGTGTGACGGTTTTTTAACGGTACAGTCTAAAATGAACTTATTTACACTTACATAAAGTAGATGTTCGTATAAGACGAAATACGGACACGGTTAGTGTAGTAGAATGGTTGAAGAAAAGGAAGTAGATGACTTTTTCATCTATCCTACTCAATACTGAAAACTTTATATAACTTGTTAATGTTTCAATTTCATCGCGAAGTTACGATACAAAGAAAAAGAAAGGATATGGATTTTTTTATACGTAACCCTGAAATGGTTTAGATATAGATTTGCGGAATGTAAGTTGACACTTTTTAGGGTTCCGTACCCAAAGAGTAAAACGGGACCCTATTACTAAGACTCCGCTGTCTGTCTGTCTGTCTGCAGGCTGTATCTCATAAACCGTGATAGCTAGAAAGCTGAAATTTTCACAAATGATGTATTTCCGTTGCCGCTATAACAACAAATACTAAAACCACATAAAATGAATATTTAAGGGGGGCTCTCATACGACGGTGGTACGGAACCCTTCGTGCGCGAGTCCGACTCGCACTTAGCCAGTTTTTTTTTTAAGTTACTTTTGATGTCCTTTTTCAAATTGCGGATGCGTTGGTCATAATACTTTTGTGAACATTTAAACAAACATGAAAACATTTTATTTAACATTTTTGGATAAGCTACATAAAACCTAATATCCCTGCGTTATAACAGCCATTAAGTATCTCATAAAACATCTAATTAACACTAGATTTATTTATTTAAATAGTTTTACTTAACGCGCGTAATACTAGAACAATTAACTGCAAGGTCAATTAATTCTAAGATAATAGACGTTAAGTAATGCGTCATACTGATGGCAATAGTAATTATTTATTATTCTACACGTTACGTAATTAAAGGTGTGTTATGTTACATAATTAAACCATTCGCGTATTGTAATGATATGGTAGCTGAAGTGTAACCATTGTTGGTTGACCCCTGTGAAGTATTCTATAACATATAACTTTATAAGTCTTGCTTTGTGACTTGTGAAGTATTATAATATTTTATTTTGGATGTTGCTATTGTTTAAGTGCAGTAGTAACATCTCTTTTAATATTTTTATATGAGCACATACCAATAATCCCTGTAACCTGAACAGCATTATTAGTTATGGAATATTTCTGTTTTACTTCTTTTTTTCTGTTTTCTATGCATGGTCGTTCTTCAAATGATCAATAGATTTTTTTCAAAGCGAAGAAAATCTAAAACAAAATAATAATTTCGCATGTTGTACAATGCACAAATAACATGAAGACTTTAAACAAAATTTTGTTGGAATTGAACCCAACCCAGTTAGTTGATCTGATGCCACTTGATGTAGTAGCAACTCTACGATCCAAAAAATCTAATTAGATATATTTGACATTGACATTTATGACCTTAACCTTGACAAGAATAATCTTAATATTAATGAAGGATACTAGATAAATATCAGACGGTTTCAGATTAAATACTTGACATAATTATGTTACCTTGGCAGTCATTTTGATGTGTTTCGTGTGTGACACACAAATTGTGTCATAACGTTATTAACCTTCGTTTATAATGAAAGCTTTATTCTTCATTGATGCTTATTAATAATGCATCTGATCTGTCTGTATCGTATGTCATATGAATGTTGTAATTATACTTTGTTTAAAACACGTGTATGGTAGGATACTTAAACGTCACTCAGTTTTTGAGTCTCTGTTATGTCTTTTTTACTTTAAAGGTGTTATAAAGCGAAATATGGAAGATAAATAATTCTTACAAAAAAAAAACCGACTTCAAAATAAGTCTCATATTTATTTCTTATGGATCCCGTTGTCAAAACTGGACCAAAATGGGACCACACGGGAAGCACCAGTTTTCAAATTAAAAAAGAATCATCAAAATCGGTTCACCCAGTCAAAAGTTCTGCAGTAACAAACATTAAAAAAACTGTCGAATTGAGTACTTCCTCTTTTTTTGAAGTCGGTTAAAAAGAGTTCTACATTAAAAAGTTTATAGTTTTTGAGTATTTAACTCTATCTCTTACAATTCTACGCACAATACAAAAATACTTAGAAAAAGTTATACAAAAGCTGTAGTTATTACTAATCATATTTACCACAGTAACTAACTCCTTATCGTTAAAGCAATAATCTACTGCATTCCTGTCTCTATACACTGTTTATTTATGTATTTGTTATAAGATAACTCTTAAATACTGATACAAAGGTCATTTTAATGCGGGCACAACAGTGTATTAAATAGATATATTAAATAATAATAAAGATAATGTATTTATTGTTGCCTAAGCCATAAATACATAAATTAATGTCCATAATAAAATATTGCAGGCCTTCTTGATTTCAGAAGTTAGCTCTCATAGTCTCATCCAATTTTCTATATCATTAAAATTAAGATACAATGAGAGAAGAAAGCAACTATTTTTTAAATCGATTTTAAAGGCAATTAATTCGTTTTTGCAATTGGTCTAGTACCTATTGCAAAAACGAATTTATTGCCTTCTAAACAAGTTTTCTTCTTCTGAGAGAAAGGAAATTTTCCTCGTGGTCACAAAATATGTTTACCAACTTTCGGGAAATAATGTTCGGTACAAGTTTTATTTATGATCACTTATATACAATTCAACAAACTCAATCTCTCTATCTCTTTCAATAAGTCTTGTTTCATAAAAATAGTTGGCAAAAAACATAGGTACGCTTAAATTTTTCCAAAATTCTAAATCAGTATCAATGATCGAAATATTCAATTGCGTCAATGTTTTCAAGCGATACAGTAACTGACGACAATGCCTATCTAATCTTTTATCTAATCAACGTCGAATGCATTATGCATATCGAGATTTTGTTTTGTTGACCCCATTGCGACTGCCACTAAGTGATTTTCAGTACGAAAGTACTCAACACTCGACATTCAGTTAAATGTGTTACCTAGATATGTCTACCTTTAAGGACACGGCGATAAAAGTTTAGGGTTGCCAAATAATTGCCAGACTTAATTTATTAAATAATACTAGGTCCTGACAAAGCTATTACGACGAGTAGGTAGTAATCATTCGCTACCTCTTTTTTAGTTATCCATTTTTGACCTTACTATTTAACTCTTTTAAAACAACGCGATTATGCACGATAAAACTTAAACCCTCTACCCCCGCATTCGGGTTGCGGGAGATTTTTGTTGAAGCGTGCCGCAATAGGTACCGCATTCGAGTTCTCGCATGCGGTATAACAACTTAGTTAACGAACAATGAAAAAGAGCCTTGAAAATTGGCAACGAACAGGAAGCAAGTGTATTCAGTTCTTCCTCCATATAAAAATATGCTATAACCGTTCACTACACAGTTAACAACTGTTATTTGTACAGGATTCAAATGACCAAGCAAGTTTGATATTATTTGACGTCTCCATCCTCTTAATATCCCAAAGTCCGAGTCTATATTCGTCGTAATAAACATGCGTGAATATTCTTGGCATCGCTTGGATTTTTCTCTTGTTAATTGTCGCTTCAATATTTTTTCTTGGCAATGTACTTATGTATAGGTGTGAGCCACGTGCTATCTTTAAATAATAATAATATTCCGGGACAACTCACACACGGTAATCTGATCCCAAGGTAAGCAGAGCTTGTGTTATGGCAACCAGACATCTGATAAACATACTTATATACGTCTAAATACATACATATTATAGATAAATTACACCCAGACACAGAACAAATGATCGTGCTCATCACACAAAGATTTGTCCTGGGTGGGAACCGAACCCACGACCTCCGGTATAGCAGTCAGGGTCACTAACCACTAGACCAACAGGCCCGTCAATATACTTATCGTCGTAAATATACTTATACTTTGCTTCTTTCACACCTCTTTGTAGTATCAGTCTTAGCAATAGAATGATTGAAAGTTTCAGTTCAAGACAAATATTAAAGTGATTTTTTTTTGTAAAGGGTTTTTTTTTTCGAAGAGTAGAAACCACATTATTGTCTTAAATATTTACTCGATAGGTATAATGAGCTATTATAAGAACTTAATCTAAATTCTAAAGGAAAAAGTAATAATTTTTAATAATTAGTTTTTGTTGCCAAACTCGAAACTAAATCACTGAAATAAGTTATCAAATTTCAATGATCGTCTCAAAATTGTTGGCATAAGTACAACTGATTAGTCATATAACCTGATCTTGTCTTAAGATGATCCTTGGGAAAGGTTGCCAGAAGTAAATAATAAAATAAATACTAGATGTCGCTAGTATCGCTTTCCATCAAATTTAGGATATACCTTGACCATTCACAATCCTGTAAACCTAAATCCAAGTTTTGAAATGACGTTAAATGCAGTTATTTATATTTTCTTTGACCTATGAATACTAATATGATAGGAGGAAAAGGTCAATTTATAATGGTTTGACCTCGAACTTTTGTATCGGTAAATGGTAGGCAGTAAAAGGTTATAATGGATCGATGTCTGAACTTTTGACCTTAAACTGTGGTTTAACAACCCTTCTATACATAGGTAATGTAATATTTATGACTATGCAAAACGAACGATAATTTAGATTCGTGGAAGTAAAATGTTATATTTTTTCGTTCCGTAATTGTTGTACAACACAAACCAAAAAAGGCTGGCACATTTTGCATTTATGGAATCTTTATTTCAGTCCTCGAAGGGTATTTTCCGATTTTATAAGTCTATTTCACATAAGATCGTTGTCGATTTGGTTTACTGGTTTGTTGAGCTAAGCACATAACGTTGCTGTTTTGTTTTATCGAGTCTAATCTAAATTTTGTGTGCAACTGTACTTAAATCTACCATAGTATAGACTGTCCCATTCTAATACTAATTTTTTTTAAATATTGTGTACCTACCATAATATTTACTTTAAAACATGTTTATTTTCCACAAGTTCGCAGTTTTTCTGACATGAACCGCCAATTACTACTTTAGCCTGCTAATTGTGGTTATCACACGTCAAAAGGTCAACACAAAATCAAAACACAAAATTATAAAGTTATCATTTATTCATAAAAATGCTTCATTATAAATAGAACGTTTAAACATACACGAGTACAACTCTCACAACAGTCGACATATGTCACATATACTCTCGCCTCATACCTTGAAGGAAGGCAGGTAGGTAGGTATTCAGGCCCAGGTAATAGGAGCCGAGCCTATCACACTTCACTAGGCACTATCCCACCAGCTAATACCAAGCATTTCATAAAAGAAACACTCTGTAACAGCCCGGGAAAAAAGCACCTCGTACCCAGAGGTGATCTATCACAATTAACATTAATTAGGTCGCATAAACTACACAGTTTAAACAATACATTAAAAGTAGCAACCCTACTAACAGGGTTGAACAACGTAACAATACTTATTTTGACTAATTCAATTCACATTGAGCGATTTTGAACGAAATCGTATTCCAAATTGGAAAATAAAACAGTCTTTTATAAATCAGAAAGAGTGATGCATTTTACTCATACATAAGACTAGGTATGCCACTCCCAAAAAGATACGAAGATTAAACATTTAAAAGTTTAATATTAGCATATAGTTATAACATACGAGCCGAGGGGCGTCTTTTTGCTTTAATAACAGGAATGTTTATCATACATTTTTTTGTATAAATTCGAATTAAAGCTATAGAGGGCCACTTTCACAAATTCCTCTTTAATAATTTATTTATGTATTTAGGCGGTATTCAACCAGATTTATTGAGAACTACATTTACTAATAAGCTAATCTACATTTTATACTTTAAAATATTTATAACACGATTTAAAATGTCTAAGTTTGTCGTAACTCGAATTTGGTCCATCGATAAACAATAGTAAAGTTTGTGAAAGATGCCCCTAGAATTTATGAAAATCCAAAGAGAGACAGTGATACTTAGTTGTCGAAGTAAATACTGGCAGGATAGACAACGAAACAAAAAGAAAACACGTAATGAAATTCATGAGAAGGAACATTCAAAACATAAATAAACCCATTTTTATAAATTATCCGATCTCTTCAGGAATAAAATTCCGAACTGAAAGGTTTTTCAACCCAGAAATGTGATTCCAAATTGAAATCTATTCAATTCGGTGACTAATTCTAAATTTAAATCAGAAATGCAATTCCAAATTCAAACGTAGTCCGATAGTAACGATCCTTTCTAAATTGAAACTCTTTCAATTCAGTAACGTTCCAGAACTAAATTCAGTTAGACGTTGTCGATTTTCTTGGGGGCTGGCCAGAAGCAGGCGTAGCAGGAGTATGAACCAGCGGAGCGGGTGCCGCTGGTGGCTGATACTCAGACCGACTTGGCCTTCTCCCTGGCGTAGTTCTGACTGACGAGCATTACGCCCATGTTCATGCCGACGTTACCCCACTTGAACGACTCGCTAATCTGGAACAAATAGATTGAGTTCATTAGCATACAGAAGACTCGTAATAAGGACAACGGGTTTTAGTTGAGACATTACCGCGAGTTAGTGCCTAACAAAACAAAGTCATTCCAAGTTTATTTACAATTTTGAATTGAACAACAAACACAAGGAAAGCAGTTTGCGAACATACAAAAGAACTTCACAAAAACATGGGACCTACACCAGCTAAAATTATGTTAGAACATTTGCACTCGAAAAACGAGATATAAAACTTTTCCACTCGGATTTATCTTTCGAATTATTCTTTTATCATTTATTTATATCCGTCTCGTGACTTATTAAATAGCCCATATAATTTTATCTCTGTTTAAAATATGCGAAAGGTCAGTACGTGTTTGTCAATGACTTAACGCTCGATAACTAAAGAAAGCATGGTGATACTAATCTACTCAATGAATAACTAAAAAGTGACTTAAAAACAGTGTGCATAAGATTGTATTTACAAAATGACTTTTGTGCCCCCCGCGGTCTAAGGACACATGTGATCAAACATCAATTTATCGATCATATAAGAGCAATTTTAAACTACCCATAACCAGATAAATCCGCTCAAAATTGCGCTAATTCTTTCATACTAAGTAGCGGACATTCTTTGAATTGTAATGTAAATGATAGCATATTTTCAATGCCATTTACTCCTATAGCTGAACGATTGTATATTCTTCGGTAATCATCCATTGATACAAAGCAGTTTTAACCGGTTCACACCTGATCAATTGTTTAACATTACGACACTTTTGTCGCGCAGTTTTAAACGACCGTTGACCAGACCATAGATAGAAGATTCAAATCACTTTTTTAATCTATGGTACCTATTGTAAGATTCTTATCGATTGTATTTCTTTTATTTATCGATTTTGTTTTGTTATTTGAATTGATTTTGATTGGTTGTTTGAAATCAGTGTTTTGTTTTCCTTGTCTTATCAGTCTATGAAAATCGTGTCAATTGTTTATTTCCTTTTAGTTAAATCGTATTAGGATTTGTTTTTCCCTCGCTCTGACGTGCGTTGTACTGACTAATAGTAGAGCTATGCTTCATTGAATACATTAATTAAATATTTCATTAAAAGAATCGGTATTTTTATTAGTTTTCCCTATTTATTTGTATTGTAATACTATGTAATAAACAAATGTTTGGAAAGTCCTAAACAATACTAACCTTTTTGATTATTCGATTTACATTTTAATATAATTCCTAAAATGCCGCAAAATTACAATATCGGATATAGTATTCCGATATACATAGGAAATGTCAAATAGTAGACTATTTAAATTAATGCGGATATAACTGCAACTATTTTTATAAATATCACATAAATAACAGTTATTTGAATATGGTTATATAACGTTTTTTGTTTACTTGTTATTTGTTTCAATATCGATATAAAATTGAAAGTATACAATGCACATGATAAAGAGATATTTATTGCATTATAGTATTGTATATGTATGTATAATGATATGTCACAAATCGTTACATATTGAATTATCATTGCATAGTGACACTTGTGTGATATCATTGTTTTCACAAGTGTCTCAATGCTTTTTGTTCAGTAGCCTTCTAAACATTCAATATGTATTTAAAGGCGAGTATTTTCTTAAGCTGTGCATAAAGAAATCAGCCTTACTAATACTTAGGTAATGCTATAAAATCACGTTGTATCAACCAATCAAACTCAATCGTAGTAAAATTTAATGTGCACGTTTCTAAGCGTACGACTATTCAATTATCTTGCTAATCGTCTAATTGCCCAATAAATTTATAATCGTTATAATTTGAGTAAAAGCACGCATGACCGCAAGCTAAATCGGCCAATGGTATAAACGATTTTTAAACGCTTGATTGACGATTCGCAACGCGCATTGCAGTTAAGGAATTAATATTCTTCATTCTAAAGTTTACGTTTTGTCTAGATAAGATTACTGAGTGATACATACAATGGGGCTATTACGTTCGTGTCTGAATCATCTGTCTGTAATGAATCCTCGTTACGTGACTACGCACAGGTATCAATGAGTTAAAACTAACACATATAAGGCACACCGATACCTACACATCTTACAATCTTACAAATTTAAAACCTCACCGGTATTTTTAGTCTTGCCAGCTGTAAGTGTCCAAAGCGCCTCAACGATTACCATCAAAAGATGATAATCATAGGTGTTTTCGACGTCGTTAAGCTGATCTGTAACAAAATTTCTTCGTTGTGCGATCTCTGTTTTTTACTTTCCGGACCCAATTTATGCCCCATGCATGATGGATGATCGCCAGTCTTGATGTGCCATTAACTCCGCCTCATTCAGTTCATTATACAAACTTAATCAACATAGACATACACATGAAGCTGAATAAAGAAGCATTTTTACGATGCTTGACTGAACATAAAAAATGTACTGGGGTGAAGTAATACAGCCGTTAAAACGTGTTTCAAATAACGGAACGTTGTAAGGGCGGACTTACTTTCCACTTGCGGCCATGCACTCGCATGCATTACAGAATAACAATAAATAACATTCTAGAACCAAATATAAAAACGTGAAATGGAATGTGATAGAGCACTTAGTTTATAAAAAGGGGAAACGGTAACTTAACGCGCGAAATCGTAAATCGCGTTTATTGGTTACTAGAACTTTTTGCGGCTACTTTTAATGTGGTGTGCAATTTACCTGTCTCATGCGAGCCTCTTGCGGGGTTTCACCATATCTGCACCAGTGGACGAAGTGCAGGGTATTGTGCCAGTTCCTCTCGAACCTTGACTTAGTTGCCATATCCAGCTGCAATCAGTAGAAGCTCCTTAGTAGCTGTTCCACTGTTCATTTGTGCCCAATGTTTCCAATAAACGAAAGACCCCTTGAGGCTTTCGCTATCTGAAACGAGAGGTTTCCAATTCTGACGCAAGCCTACGGTATTGAAGGAAGAACGTCTAAGTTCGATCGAGTGTGTTGATAAACCATTAAAGGTTGGAATTGTCATGCATTAAACTCTAATCTAAACGGGATTATGTGAAGAAGTGAAAACGAATTAGATAAAACAAGTTATAAGATAACACAGATGTTGTGTTAGGTAATATGATGTTTGTATAACGGCCAAAGGTATTTGAATTTACATAAAATCGAGGTCGTTCACCAACTACAATGACTGTTTAACAAGTAATGTTATCAAGCTGTGATTAAATGATTACGACTGTTTAAACAATTTGACTCAGTAGTAACATGTTGTAATCTTTATAAATTAGACTGCTAGATTTTAGCAACTTTGCATTACAAAACTTAAATGAAACTTTAGCCTTGCGGTTAAATATATCGTGGATCAGTGAAGGCCGTGTTTCGTTGTCACTTGTATCACTTTAATGCCATTTCAATGACAAAACTTGTTTGATTATACTAAATATCAGTTACACGTAATTACCTATATGTAACTGTCAAGTAATTTCTAGTTATCATGATCGATGTGAAATTAGTCTGGAGAGTTAGACAGAAGTGGGGAAATATTTTGCAAACGCGAACGTGTTTTAGTAAATATTGGAATTGGAAACGTGGACTTCCGAAAGTTTTTAGTGATTGTTACCTTGGCTCTGATATCCTTTTCACTGTTCGGCGTCTCTTGCTTATCGTCCACATTGTTGATGCGTATCACGGAGTCTTTCTTCCAGAAGGCACCTAGTGTTGTCTTCACGACACGTTTTCTTACACCTTTTTGTTGTACTGTGTACACGTCTATCTGTTCCGGGTTCTTTGTTTTTTCTGTCGGAAGAACAAATTCATTCATTAAAAACCTGTTCGCTTGTAGTCGCCTACCTAAATTCCATTGAAGCTTCGGATTACTCATACTACATATTCCTCAAGGCCTTTGCCCTTTCGAAACTTGTACTTCTAGAATTGCTGACGGTTATACGAGCTTTAAATGCATCAACAATACATCCGTTGATCTCATTATAGCGAATCGTGCATGCACATGAATTATTTACAAACGCTATTGTGAATTCGTCTTATTACGTGTGACCGTGGGTGAACTGTGCCAACTTTATTTAGTCTCGATGCGAGGCTCGTACGAAGCGAACGTTATCAACGCGCCCTAATTACAATGAATATCGCGGACGTTTGTGACGAACTTTAAATTCCTTTCATGATCTACAATCAAACTGATAAGAAATTAACGTAATGAGTTGAACACATAACATATGGTACACACCTTTACCCTTCTTCCACATGGCGACTGCATACATGTGATAGTCTGGAGACAGGAGCGAGTCCGGGGGCAGCGGGTCCTCCGCGCGCACCTCCAGGATGAAGCCTGTCTCGAGGACGGCGCACAATATGTTTTGTTCATCATGTTTGAACCACTTGGTTTCACGAAGTTTGTGGATAGCGACTGACGAACCGAAACGGGGTTTCTTTGGCGCGAACAAAGCCTGTGCCTGACTCCCGAAACGAGACAGGAGCCCCTTCACCGTCGGCGGAGACGGCGCTAGGCTCTTCTCAGGCGGCTTGATCTGCTGGAAACTCCGGCAGGTCACGAACCTCGCTTCCATTGAACCCCTCTCCACGCTCAAATACACGAGACAATTCCCCCACCGACACTTATTATGTAGTTGCGAAGGCGTCGCGTCTTCTTGGTTCTTAGGCGCGGCAATGTACTCTCACTCGAGAAATCACGTTTTATAAGCAACACTTTCACAATTTATTTAGCGCGTGGTATTGCGGTCGTGGTAGGACCGAGCTATACGGCGGCGCAGTAACGATAGACGCGGCGCGCGCGTGGGGGAGCGGTTTTATAAGACCGGCAGGGGGGCGGCGCGAGGGGCGAACCCCTCCTCGCTCGCTCTGACCTCACTAGTGTTGGGTATTGTGCGATAACACGCATGTTTTGTAGTATTCATTGTTGTTTTAGTGCAGCTATTGTTAACTACTTACTATATGCGCTTCGGTGCACTTTTATGTTTTATGAAATTCCTTAAGCATTGTATTTATTAAACAAGGAAGTATTTCAGTGTTTTTAATACTTTCCCTGTGCTTTGACTTCCGAATTCGTTTGTAAAGTAGTTCTTTGAAGGTTCCATATAAGACACTACTTATCTCTGGATGACATACGTGATAACACGATGACTAACAGAGTAATCGAAATGAAATTATATACTCTCATAATGCTTAGAAGAATTGAAAACATTAGTTGGCGCCAGAATGTTTTGATTACATTCTCGCGATTGTCTTGGCAGTTGGCGGCAACGGTTAAAAAAATGTCTAGAGAATTCTTGTGAGACAGACTAAGAAAATAGAATCCTGAAATTTTAGCTCGGGCATTTTTAGATTGGTGTTTTACAATCCAATTTACATTTTTCTCGTAAATATTTGTGATAGTAGATACTCGTGATTATTATGTTTGTAGAGCTTATGAAGTCAAAATCTTGCAAATATCTAGCCTGGCCTTTCTAATTATGTTAACTTAACCAGTTTTCAGATTTTCGCTTCTGAAAGTTTCGTAACAACCTTCAATATAATTGGCCTTTTAGAGAAGCAAATAACACATTAAGTTGGAACAAAATTATAACCACACTCAGAGTACTATACTATACAATCCAATTACCAAACATAGTTCAATATCACTCAGTTAACTAGTATCGACTCTACAATCCAATTACCAAACAGTACAGTATCACAGCATTCACAGCTACCTATTATCGAAAAACGCGTCACAAACAACAGTAATCCCATCCCTTCGGCGATGCACCGGCTTGACCTCACTCGCTAGTTGTGACAGCTCCCCCTCCTCCCGCGCTCCCCGCGGACCGCCCCCTCCCTCCCCCCGCGACATACCGGCGCCAACCGGCAGGTATAAACTTTTTCACTTTATTTTTATACTATCGTTCTAAAATAACTGTTGTTTAATTGAGTAACTCGTTATCGCATTGCATTGATAGGATAGTTGGGCATACTTGTTGATTAGGTATCTGTGTAGTTATCTGTCTGTAGATTTATATGTGTATAATTGAGTATGAACGAGTCTGGATACAAGCTTATTCTCAGTGTTTGTAAATTAATTATAAAGACTACGGTAAAGCTGGTTATTATATAAGTTCCGACTTGTTATATAATGCTAGAAATGTTTAATATTGTCAACCTATCTCTCCCGATCACATAGTATCACAAAATCGATCGATCTATCGTTTGTTTTAACCGACGGATCATTGTTACTACCAGTTGTCACACCTATTACCGCATTCGGCCTCAAACACGATCTCTACAACATGCGTCGAGACACGTACGCACGCTCTCAAATTGTTTACAAACATTATTACGACCGGGATTTAGTTTCCGAAATGCAGAAATTATCACGAGTTAGTATAATGTCACTTGTTATTAAACCACGTTGTAATTAAAAATAATTATAATGTAATGTTATAAAACAAAATATTTACCAAAACATTTGACCTATTCTAGGGTTTTTCCAAGTTTAAATCCGTTTACGTCAATATTAATAAACAAAACAAAAGCCTGATATACTTGCATTTGTTTTTTTTCATTTCAAATGCAGGGTTAATCCAAACCCAGCCTCCAAAAAATGTTCTATATAAACAAAAATGTGTTCCAAAGTCTAATCAAAACGGGATCTACAATTTCAATCCCAAGGCTTTTGTTGTGACCTGAAAGAAACCTTCTGTAAACAAGTCTGATGCTTTTCCGATATTTTTGTTCAGGCATTTTTAGGCTGTATACATACATGTGTAAGTTCCTTATCGTTTGCAAACACTACTATCTATTTATTTAGGCTACGGATCAGGTTGTACCCAGATATAATAAAGCTGTTAATTGCTTGAAAGGTTATGTGAATGACTTTTTTTTGCTAAATGGTAGCAATGAATATCAAAGTATTTTCTTTTTTTAATAGAATATCCCAAACGTTTGTTCTCAAATAGCCTTGAAATTTCCTCTTTTACGAGAGTCAACTGTTTTACCTAAAATAAGATTTCTAAATACTAAGACATTTGATGACATCCTTTTTTACAATAAAACCCTACTAAAATTAACTTTCTCTTTAAATAACTAATAGCAAAAGGAAATTTATATTTCTGTTACGTTTTCGAAGAATTTGTTTCTATAAATAAGCTCACCCTCGTCATTACGACGGGTATTACGAAAAACTCCTGTTATATTTAGGCTCTTTGTCCGTATAAGGATTCAAACGAAATTCTTTAGTTTATTAACTTTGTATATTGTCCCTGAAAATATTACTGTGACGTTAGTTCTTTTGTAACTTTTATTTGTAATTTCTTAAGAGTTTTCATAGACAAGATTTAGAATGTCTAGGATATCCCAGGAGAGAGCCAACTTAGACATTCAAAAATGCTTTTTAAACTCTTTTTTTTATAAAATTAATTTGTCTTACTGCAGAGCAAAGGCCTCCACCAAGTCTTTCCATATTTCTCTATCTCGCGCCATCTCAAACCAACCCTCGCATGATGACTGTAGGTCAACCTAACACCTCTTTCTAAGCCGACCTCTCAAATATGCCTTCTTTATTTCGTAGTATTATATTGTATACGAATATTTACTTACACTCATATACAAGCACTACCTCACGTCCGTGTTTTATCTACATAATCATTTCTTATCGCGAGCGTGACTTTAAAACAAGTTAATGACACGATTCAACATTTTAAATGCATACAATGTAGATTGATATACCTTCAACTAGAAAGTTGTCTTTGTGGGTGAACTTTAACTAAGATTAATAGATAATCCATTAGATTTGTGGAGTCTTTTTAATGTATTTTTAAATATCTCGTAAGATTCTGAAAAGTATACTTAATGGTATTATCACGCCCATCTCCATATTGCACCTGACCTATTCGATACCGAATAAAAAATAAATCTGTATTCAACGTGAGCACATATCTTCGGCCAATGTCATTTGATAAGAATTTGGACTTTAAAAATCTAGTTTATAATTCCGCCGGAAACGTTATTCATGAGTTTGTCATGCCGTGGGAAGGCTAGTCAAAATGTGTTTCTTATTATGCAATTGAAGTTTCGAAACTATTTACAATGAGACTTGTGACACGGACAATTAAAATTGTCAATTCATTAGGGTCAAGTAATAACAATGCTTAATTTACCAGAGAAGTGTAAAAATACGAAGTTCCAAGCTCCAGATTCTGTAACACAGGAATCTACAAACCTTCAGACTCAAGGAACAACATTAAAGTTAGTAAATTTCATCTACATTTCTATTATTGCAACCAGCATTAGACAGAAAAATCAATGGAAAGAATCGAATCTATTGACATAAATAAATAAATAAATAATAAATGCGGACAACATCACATACATTGCTCTGAACCCAAAGTAAGTAGCTGAAGCACTTGTGTTATGGAATCTTTAAAACAAACTCTAGGCTGTGTAAAGTCTTAACGTACCAGGCCCTAGAATTAAAAAAACGTTTTCGTTCTATAGACTCAAAAAAAGAACGTGTCGAATTCTAGAGACAAAATAAAAAAGCGTATCCTCGTTCACTCTATGTTTATTCCCTAGATGTCCTCCGTCTCTACCGAGATCTTGTCCTTCATCCGACCTTGGCCTATATAATCTCGATTGCCACATTACGGGACGTCGCGTGGCCGTCGTCTACACCGTCTGAACTATCTAACAAGAGGAATAGCAACAGTTATTTTAAATGTTATCGTTTTTGCGATATCTTTAGTGTCAACTGTTGCTTCCAATTTATTGGGACTATTCATAATCCTGCTGACGATATCTAATAGAATCTCGTCGCCTCTTTGGAGGTTGCTAATTAAGAGGGTGATTTAACTAGTGTGGAGTAATTGTCAAGTTTTGTTATTAATTTTATTTTCTACTATGGACTGTAATAGTTGTCTGAAATAAAGAATATTTTATTTTTTATTTATTTATTTCTATTTATATTTACATTTATTCCACCATAACTTCTAAAAGGCTTGACCGATTTCAATGTTTGTGGTATCATTATATCGTACATTTTATTGTGTACATGCATTGGTCACTCTCTTATCTCGAAAAGTTTGCTGGCACGCGATTTACCTGATGTTTTTTTTTATATAATGTAGATTTTAGTAGATTACTTTTTAAACGACGTCATCGCAATTATTATTATAGGTATTAGTGTCAATGCCCTGAAACAAATGACAGTCTATCTAAACAACTACCTTCTGTGAATTAGTGTTATACTTACGAAATTGATTCACGCATTTCTTTGAAATATTACTGAGTGTTTTAGTGACGTTATTATGTAAGATAGTATGAATCCTCATGGATCCAGTTTATTAATTCATGCGTCTTTTACGTCTACTCTGCGTCTTAGTAGAAGGACCGGTTTTTAAAATACTATAGACTCTTTTGTGTCATTGTATTCGGAAGCTGTTAAAGAAAACCCTGACCTGCTATTCCACCTTTTTTGATACCGTGATTTAATCTGACACGTGTTGAACCATAACAAGGACACAATGTTGACAATGATTTTGCATGTATCAAAAAAAAGTATTAAAACTTGAATCATTGGTAAAAAACCTGTTGATGCTATTGACCGAAGGACACTCGTCATATTTTGCACCGAAACCTGTTTTATTACGACTTTAATTTGTATATTTTTATTTCAATAGAGTCCAGAAGTTTCGAAACGTTATTATTGTAAGTTGAAAGGACAACCAAGAGATTAATCCTTGGGTTTAATGCGCAGTACAAGAAAGGGCTCAGAAGGGCATCTTACGAGTTCAGATTTCAAGTACATTCGGGTTTTATTTGTACCTGCGTATTTTATAATCTTTCTTCTATTTTATAATGATCTTTTTTCAGTTATTATTAAAACTGCATAAGTTAAAAAAAGCGACCTTGCAGCTGCTGCAAATTCTTGTAAAATGAATTAAGAATTTAGAGTTTTGGTACAATATAAATTCTTATTTTTATACATTAGTTGTTTTCAAATTAGGAAATTCCTTAGCTCACAATATTGCGTAGGTACAAAATGCAACGGACTCTGTCTCATTGAACTTTCATTTATATTTGCAAACTTAATTGCATTTTGAACAGCGGACTGAACCTTCAAGGTTGATTATAAATAGTTTAATTTACATGCATTTATATTTTATTATTTACCACAGCTTTCCAGAAAAGACAATACCTAACATTTGAAGAATAAAACTATTTAAGTAGTTTCAAATGTGTACTAAATTAACAGTAATGAAAATGGAATAGCTTAGACAAAATATTTTAATTTTAATTCGGTTTCATTTCACTCCTAATTACACTAAAGTCTTTGACAATATAACGGCTTACGAAGGGCATAATTCAATTTATATATGGTTCAATATCCATTGCAATTGCAAATGCAAATTGCTATTAAGACGTCGCCAAAAGCGAATGGAATTTCTTTCAATTGTTTTCCGTTTGTTTGATTCATTACATTTTTTATTAGATGCGATCCATATTTCGTACATGAATACACCACTATATTATACATATACGTGTTTCGGAGTTATTGTCTTTTTTCTCCAAGAATGCGAAAGACAAAGTAAGTTAGTAATTAACTGCTACAAAAACCACATAATGAGTGACTTGCAATTGAATGTTGACGAATATGACAGCTCATTGTGAAAACGCTTCAATTGTTGCTTTTTACAATAAAGGAAAGTCGGACATAATTTATTAAAACATTATTCAAATAACCGACGTAACCTTGAGATGTATTGAACTTGATTTTATTCAGGCATTGTGATGAAACATGAGAACGCGAGGGGAGATTTTTGCTATACAATTAAGGTACATGAGAACTTAATACTCAATCTCAAGATTGTTTTGATTTTGTACGACAATATTAAATGTTTTAGTACTCATAGGAATATAGCGTCCGGAGAAAACCGTCTAATGTTCATTGATTCGAGCAGAATTGCGAAGCTTGTCTTTTTTGCCTTATAAGGAAAATTGAATACTTATATGCACCCTTTCATTGATGTTTCTTAAGTTTGGACGCTGGCTGACTGTAAGCTCATAAAATGTTAAGTCTAGACTAGCTATCACAATAATGTATTCTATCTATGGCCTAGACTTAGGTTTATGTCATCTATATGCAACGAAGAAAATTTGACGAAACTCAAGTTTTGGGTACTCGAATTTCAGTTAGTAAACCTTCCAATGCTATAATTTTAAACAAAAGCAGTTACTTTCGCGATATTGCTACTTTACTTCTTATGCATAAAACGTCTACCAACCATAATTAAACATTCTTCCAGCATGTTCTCCAACGACCCAGTTGCCAGACGTCGAAGAATGTTCGTTGTAACGTCAACTTTCCCAACCGTAGGACTCATGCATCGTGATTCACCTCTCCATTGTTCTACGTCGGAATAGGATCGAGTCAATGGCGATTGTCCTTCACGAATCTAAATCGTCCGTAAAGCTTGTTTACAATTCTTCATTACTTCTGAACATTTGATAATGATGGGTTTTGATGTCTGGTTACAAGTCTCTGACGTTGTCTGACATTGGATGGTGTTTACTGCGCTATTAGTCTGGAGGTCACGTGTTAGGATGATTAGCTTGAGGTAGGTTCGATGATCTCGACCAGTCGGATGGATTATTCTTGTGTTAACTGGTATAGTCCTATTGTGTAGGGCAGGAACTATTAGAGGAGCTACTTTTGAAATATGTTATGTGGAGAGTGACAAAGCTGTCCCAACAAAACGAAAAATGAAGAAAAAGCGGGCCATATAGTCTAAAACCCTTTTAAAAAAAAACCCTAAAAGTAAAACCCTTTTAGGCTATATTGTGTAAAATCTGCTAATCTTTAAAGTGTTCTCACAATATAAGAAAGAAATACTTAACCGTAATTGTCATTAGCTTGACATTAAAGAAGTATGTTTATGACAGTGTTACTTAGAAATTCCTTATTAGGAAAAGTCCCTTTTACAAGGTGTAAGTAATAAATTACCTATTTCTTGAATCATTCCTACTTAATAAATAATGTATATGTACTCGTGTCTTTGAAGTATCCATCTGTCCTGTTAACTTCACGTGAGGTGAGTTTTCAAGCATTTTAAATAAGGCCCATGTCTATGATAATATTAATAATGAATATGGACGTATGACTTCTAATTAAGAGTGAAGTAATGTTTTCATGTAAATGTTAATTTTCTCTCAGAATAATATTCAAAGACAAGTCAGATAATAATCGATTTCCATTGGTTCGACGAAAAGGTTTCAATGCAAATTCTCATTGCTTATCATTTGCTTACAATTCATATTGTCAAGCAGGTCAATAACCTTTACGAATGTTTGTTCATTTGCAGATGGACTCTATCAACAAGTTTGGCATAGGTTGATACATGTTGTTTTATTTTCGATCTATGTTCATATAGCCATCAGAATCTGATCTGGTAGCAGTAATTGTGTGGAACTGTATAAGTATTAAGTCAATGTCTTTTATGAAATCAAGTTTGATGAAATGGATGACAATCTGCTATAGTAATGATTCAGAGAAAAAATATTCTAACTTGGTCTCACCAATGTGATGTATTCGCCGGTACTACATGTATAGTCCTAAGCGCCACCTATTGTATCAAATCAATCAAATTGAATAAAAACTTGTACGTAGTGTAGTAATACGCAAAAAACTTTGCTAGAGCTCGTCATTATCGCCCACAAAAAAACTTGGAAGGTAGCGTAGGACTCAAAAGATATTTAAAATAATATGATGTAAGCATTCTACTAATGACATTTAGATAGGAAATAAGTTAACCTAATCAAGACTTCCAATCATCATTATACAATTATTTAGCAGTAACGAGTTCGACAGCGAGTTTCTTGATCTCCGAAACCTAAAGGCTGATCATTGTGCAGTTTTAGTCTCTATAATTGAGACATATACCGCCTGATTGCAAGTCCCAGGTTCCAGGTACATGGAGGATAATTTAATAATTTACTTGCCAAAACCTGCCCTAGGCGGGTTACTATGCATGTAATATACTACTTGACTTCCTCTGCGAAACGAGGCTGTAATTTTTATTTTTTAAAGCTAAAGATAAATTTTTTCGCAAATATGGGTACAATACAGGTGATACAGATACATTTTAATTGTTCAGCCATATTTTGCCATGAGGACTCCTATAATCTGATGTCATAATTAAAGTAGATAATATTAATTGACATGGCGTCAGCATTCATTTTTATCAATAAAATAGTTCCCGACTCACGCTTACATATGATTTTTAACTATCAACATAAGATATCGGTTTGTTTTATCATACGTTACTAATTCTTTACGCAATCTTCCACAAATCCGCCTGTCAATATACTAGACAAGCAAAGATTGCGTACGATAGCCGTGTCTTGGGAAACCTGATCGATTGAGTGGGATCGAACCGGCTTAACTCTAAGTCTTCATTTACGAAACTCAGTGAATAGGAAATCATTTGAACTGAGACTCGAATCATTTACTTCGGGCTTTGTAGGTCGGCAGACAGCTTGTCTTGATTTTTTGCTCAACTGGTTAGTTATGGACTAAAACCTCTGCCCTTCACCTTCGGTTAGCAATATGTTATAGAATATCTCACAGTTGTCTAAATGGTATTTCTCATATGGTCAATGGTAGTAATCAAAACAACAACAACAGTCAAACACACAATTAAGGAAATAAAGCTGAGTGGTTAAAGATAAGGCAATAATTTGGTTCATCGTGCACAAATTCGTTTAGATATGTAATTCAAGAAGGAATGCTTTTAGTACACAAAACGACACATAATCTACAAAAAAAAAAATCCGTTGAACATAACAACTCTTTATTTTTAACCGACTTCAAAAAAAAGGAGGTTCTTTTGAAGTCGTTTTAGAAATGACCATATCTTACTAGCTACTTAGTAATACGTCCTTATGTATATGTAACAGGATATAAACCAGACTTGTTCCTACATTTCTTAATAAGAATAGCAACAGGAACAATCACATGTTTATAGTACCTACATTTATCTCCCGTCCCAGCTTCCTACGTTGTAGGAAGTAAGTCGACCTTAAGACTGACCTTTACAGTGAATAGTACTTGATCATTACATTACATACTCATCTGAACGATCCGTATACGATGTTTATGTGATTTATACGGATTTTATGTTTATTTTATACGGCTTATTGCGTCTTTAACATATTTGTGTTTTATTTTCATTCATTCGTATGAAAAAAAAACTTAAAAGTTATATTATTTCTTGATTCAAAAGTATATTTTTATTACAATTTTCAGGGATAATCGCACAAGCCTTACTTGACGCTGATAAGCTCCCACTTTTGTAGGGTATCCTATTACTAGGGTAGCTTATTAAATATTTATTGAGCGTGTAGCTCCTAAGACTACCTATATTTTCACATTTGTTTAAGGAAGCTAAATTAATGTTTCTCTAGTTTTCATAGTTCATAGAAAAATGATAATTACCGTAAAAGTTTTTCAGTACCTCTACTATTATTATATCAAACAGAAAGTAGACAAACTAAAATTCAAATCGTGACATTTATTTAACTTCCAAAGCACACTGTATCTTTAAAGACGTTAATTATAATAACTATCGTGGTTACTTGCGACGTAACAAATTATCACATACATGCCCACTGCGCACGTCACGTAGACGAAACATTATGGTTGGCACGTATTTGTACTACTATACAAATGATAAATTATATTATCAGTTAACTAGTGTGTTTGTGCTAAATTTTGGACGGATGTGGTATTACCTGATCCTAGAAGAATTAGTTTTGAGCTGTAGTTAAGTAGTTTACAGCCATAGAGAAAGTAAAGATAGAGTCCCTTATATGATCTATATTTACAGTCGTAGGAGACATTAATCTATACTAATATTATAAAGCTGAAGAGTTTGTTTGTTTGTTTGGTTGAACGCGCTAATCTCAGGAACTGCTGGTTCGATTTGAAAAAATCTTTTTGTGTTGGATAGTCCATTTATCGAGGAAGGCTTTAGGAAATATAGCATCACGCTGCGACTAATAGGAGCGAAGCAGCAGTGAAAAATGTTGCAAAAACTGAAAAAACGATTCATTTTTGAAGGCTTCCGTTGCGTGCGCTACGTAAACGGTTAGAGTTACCTAAAAATATGTAAGAATGAATTGTTCCTCTTTAAATGATCTAAAAAAATGTCCGCGACGGTACATGTCTATCTTTTAAGATTGACTCACTATAAACTTTTTTAAGGTATCAATTTTGGTCGAAATTAATGCATTATTACCATTTATTGGCTAGAGTTTTATCAACATAATATTAACTAAAATTATAATTTATGCAGAAATACTTTTTTTTTTGTTTTTAAACTTCTCATCGCGATCATTAGGTATAACAGAAATTAAGGCGGACGAAGTCGCGGGCAACAGCTAGTGGTTACATAAGGAGATTCTCATCAATTTAAGTAGGTATATTAGCGAGACAGAAATTGGGAAGCTGAATTGCTTAAATCCAACAAAATAAATCCCAAGCAATCAACTCACAAAAGGTGCTGAGACTGTAAAACTTACAATTCCCTTAAATATCACTATGTTCACTCATACTTACGTTGATGAATAAAGGTACCTAATAATGATGTTATTTCAAGAATTGTATTCTATTATTATAATGTACTGCATGCTATAGTTAGTTGACACAACTGCGCTACAAATATAGAACATGCGCCGACTGCTGTAGCCGCTTAAAATACAATTGTATTACTGTCTAGCGTTAAATTAAGTTCATCGAAAGTGAATTCAGTTTAGTGTCTGCGAATAGAGACCCTCACCGAATGATGATACTTACCATTTAATGTACCTACAATGAAGAGTAAGGTACCTCTATATCTAACATAAATAATTAGGAAATCTTACAAAAGCTATGCAAATGTGTATTAAACATACTATAAATATCTATACATCAGCCACTTTAAAGAAATAATTAACGTGCTTTGGGATTATGAACCTTAATTCAATGACTAACAGTTCAATTTCTATCACATTCAAATTACTTTTAGACCCTTTTCGGTAATATTTGTCATTCTAAAATGAACTTAAACACATGTAGTCAATGTTGATAATTGCGTAATTAGTAATAACGTTTAATTCTCTTTCCATATTGGCTTTAGTATAAGTTAAACTTACCAGGCTAATAACGCTACTATACTTATTGGAAACTACAGGTAGACTCGCCACCACCGGCTTCGTCCGTGCAGATTAAAAAAACTCTGTATCTTTCTAAGAGAATATTAAACTAAGATAAAACTTTATATCCTAATAGCTGTGCAAGCGACTACGTTCGCGTGGATGACGAAACTTATCAATGAGTTTTTAACCGTAAAATTAAGTTTGTTTTTTATTGTTTATACTTTTCCGGGATAAAAACTACCCAGTGTGGTGCCCAGGATAATAAAGAATAATTATACCAAGTTTCATCGTAATCGAACCGGTAGTTTTTGCGTGATACCTGAACAAACAGACAGACAAATTTTTTTTTTTCACACTTTTGGGTTCGGTTTCGGTCTAGTAACACCCCCCGCCATTAATTTTTTTGATATTTTTTATGTACAGAATTTTCACTTTTACAGATTTATTATAAGTAGGTATATATAGATATCTTAGTCCAAGCTATAAACTAAATTTCTTACAAATTTTATAAAAATCCTTTGAGCCGTTATCACGTTAAGTCGTTACAGACATACACACAAACTTTCATATTCATAGCATTGTAGCAGGATTATCCCATGTTGTCTCAAATACAAAATTCAGTCAGCTACTCTCCCCATTGTAATTTTCTCAATCCACCCACACTTTGCTGCAGACAGAAACATATTTGCATTAAATTCAGTACTAGTAATTACAGACAAACGTGATCACACTGTTAAATGTACGTAGCAAATAATTATAAATACACGAATTTGAGTAAATTAGTGTGTCGAAGGCAAACATTGGAAAGTTGTTGTTCAAGTTTATAGATAAGGAGGCCTCTTGTATAGGGATATTGTAATTTATGAGTTTTTAGGAAAACATAAATTTTATTTAAAAAAAAATATCATTAATTTTCTTGACCTTTTGTCGTGCCGATGTCTTAGTGACCGTTACACCTTAATGAAGCACGAATTCAATGGACTCGTATTTAACCTAAAATGTCACATTGGTCAAATTAGCACGGTATTTATTGATTTGTGATGTCTGTGTCAGACAAGATGAATTATTTATTAAAATGTTAGCGACAAGTACCTTCCTACAAACATAGTTACAGATTAAAGAACAAAAAGGGCTCTTGTTCAATATTCACACTGAATTATCTTAGTTTAAAAAAATGTTATCAAATTATTAGAGGTGAAGGTAATAATAGTAACGAAATGAGTATAACATATCAACTCACTACTGTATTACTTCAGAAATCATTCTCAAATTACAATATTTAACAATATTAGATTAAAGTATTGAATTGTAAATAAAAAATTATCCAAGAGTGTATTCGTAAATAAAAATTACAATATTCTCTTAATATGCAGATGCAAATTGTATAACATTTATTACCAATATGATCGTCACGCTAGCTACAGATGAAACGATCTTCAAAAATATATACAACTAAACTCCAGTAAAAATCTATTCTATACATAAAAATATAATTAGAATGTACTGGAACATTACTACACTAACATTTACCAAAAACTATTCGAGTACAATCGACCACACAACTGTGCTTACACTTTCACATTACCAGCGACGTAAAGCATGGTTGCTACAGTTATGTGGTTGACTGTACATAATGTTCTGTCAGACTGAAACGAAGACATGACAGTGAAAGGTCGATCGGATAATATTTCATAATTGTTATGACTTGTATTGCAACTCGAAGACTGCTATTAAGAACAGTTTCGTTCTTTGTATCGGTAATTATTACTCGTTTGCTGCCATATGGTGACATATTCTCTACATAGCACAAGTTTTTAGATACAAATATTGATGTAGGTACTGCAAATAGTTGTATTTCGAGGCGAGTTTTCTTCTAATGGGTGGGTATATATTATTTTCTTTTTGCAGAGTTGTCTGCGATTTTAAGAAATCGTCCATACGGCTAATGCCGGTCATTATCAAATCAAATCAAAGTGCTGGTTGAAATCAAACAAAATATTTATTTGTATTTATTATGCGGCGTGTATTCTATCGGTGTGGATAAACAAATCAGATTGAAATTATGTTTATAATATTAATAGTCATTTAGCTAATGGGGTGTACTACGTGAGCTCGACAAATGGATGTGCGACTATCGCTTATGCGACAAAACTGTACTGCGACTCACCGTAGTTCAAATGCACGCTAGTGCGACACACTGAATGTCGACATCTCGCTAGTGCGACATGAAGACATAGAACATAATAATATAGAACCGACATAGGCCCAGAAATCTATTGCTTGGTTAGGTTCGACTTTGTGACAGAGATCAATAGGTTAGGTTAGATATTGTGACCTTGCAACAGAGCGAGCGAAGCGAGCGACGACCTTTGATTATTTTTATTATTATCTATAATGTCGACGACATAATATGTAATTCAAAATTTATCTTTATTAACAAACTACTGTAATACTGCGTCAACGTACTGCACTACCGTAGTGTCGAACTACTGTCGCTCAATCGTTTGTCGCACTAGCGAAATGTCGATCTTCAGTGTGTCACACACTCGAACTAATGCACCAGACAGAGTATATTTTGTTTTCTTCATCATTTCTTGGGACATTTTAGACAGCCTTGGAAAGCAGTAGGTGTAAAATATCAAATAAAGTTCTGACCACAAGTATATATACAACCAACGACTTTACTTACACAATATTGCAAATGTCTGTCTGCAGTCTGTATTTACATTTTACATTTGCTGTTCCGTAATGGGTAAATACTCAAACTTGGCTCAATATAATCGAGAGAAAAATAAACATGTCTGGTGCTGTGGGAAACAAAACAATGCTGTAGTAAACATTCCAAGACATCAAGGATTTTTCAATATATAAATGTCTTTTGACTTTTGTTTCATCATCATCACCCTATAGCAGTCCACTGCTGGACATATGCCTCTCCAATTACACGCCACTTAGTTCTATCCTGGGCTTATGTTTAATTAAAATTAAAAAGCGGATTATTTGCCTTAGCAATTAGCATTCTCTGACACACAATCAGATGTAAAAACTAAACATAAACTGTAACAAATCAGTTTTAAGAGCTCATAAGCACAATTATACATACGCCATTTCATGTGAGAAAATCATTTTGTTATCACATATTTAATCGCCTGATAATGCACAAATCGTGATAAATAAAATCCACTTCTTTCACGTTGCATTATTTAACTGCATTTACACGTGCTAAGAGAATAGTTAAAATAACCTTGTTTGATAAAAGTAAGATTTATCGAACGAGGTAATATGTCTTCAACTAATCCGTTTACCAAATCCCCTTATACGAGGAAAGTTACTATAAGTACATGTCTTGTTCAAAGTCTGATATCAATCATGATTGATAAACGTGATACAAATTTGAAATTACCTAAGTTGGTTATTATAATCGTTATTTATATTGATATCAGTACGATTGTTGATAGGCGTAACATTTTGACCTTGATACTTTCTTTGATTCTGGGAAAGGCGAGTTGTTATCACTTAAAATGTGTTGAATTATATTTACTAAATATACATTTTGTAGTCGATTAAATTAATAAGGTATGCCTTGGTTTCCTAGCGGTTCAATGAACGGATTTGTATGCACAAGGTTGCAGGTTCAAATGCAAGTACTAATGTGGCTTTTTCAAAGTTATATGTACTTTCTTAGTTATTTTAAGACACTTCTGACAAACGGTAAAGGAAAAACATCGTGAGGAAACAAGGATTCCAAAATTGGGATCTAAAATCGCCAATCCGCAGAGAACAAGCGCTGTGATCAATGCTCGTGCCTTCTCTATATGGGAAGAGGCCCGTGCCCAGCAGTGGGACGTTTATGGGCTGGATTATCAGTCGATTAAATGTGAAATTGAAAGAGAGAAAAGAAATTGCTTTAATACCGAAGTGTAAGTTGCATATTTGGATTTATTTTACATAAGTACGTTAAATTATAGCGAGACGATATTAAATAAATACAATATAAAATATTACCTACAACTAACTGAATAAATCACGTGTTTTAGAGTTTATCGTTCCATTTTTTCTAGCATCACTAAATCTAAATATCTTTGTTTTCATTTCATGCTCGTAATAACATCATTTGATCTCAAATCGAGTCGGTATCGAGACTATCTTATCTTATTGATTTTCCATTGTGTTTTTACAATATAACTAGAGTAAGGTACTTGACGAATATCCCACTAGTACATGTATACCGCATAAAAATTGAAAAAAAAAGAAGTCTTTCCTAGTTTTTGTTTTTTCTTGTCGATTTTATATTAATCATTAGATCTAAGCAGGTCAAAAGCTGATCACCAAACTAAGCTGGTTCAAAATCGTGGCTATAACTGGGGCATCTCGGGCCACACGGCAAGTGGTCAATAGTTTGGATAATACTGCAGTTGTTAGTTATTCTATTTATTTTGCCTAAATGCTCCTTAATTCAATCAATGTTCATCGATAATAGGAGTGTATAAATAGGTGACAAATATATAGACAACTACAAACGTGTATAATATAGGATTCAATCGATAAAGACTGCATTTTCCAGTTAAACTGAGTCACAGATGCACTGCGCATTGGTTTCCCTTTCAATTCCAAGAAAATTAATAGCTATTCCTCGTCATAGGGTTCTGCGCAAAAAACCAGTTGCGTCGTATCCCTTATCGGATTACAACCTTATTCATTTCAAATTATATTATGATTAATAGTCATTTGTGAGATAAATATCTAGATTTAATTAATGAGTATATATTGTGTCAAGTATAACATAACATACCATCACGCCTGTATCCCCGAAGGGTTAGGCAGAGGTGTACCAATGTACACCCACAGTTCGCCGGTATGTTCAGGTCCCATGTAATAGGGGTCGAGCCTATTGCCACTAACCGGGCACAAATCCAAACTCCGACCTGCTACTGAGAATTTCATAGAAAAACCCAATAACACCTTGGTCGACTTGGAAATCGAACCCAAGACCTCTAGCGTAGCAGTCGCGCTTAGCACCACTAGGCCAACGAGGCAGTGTCAAGTATTTTGCAGAAAAATAAATCTTTAACAATTATAGCGTATGATTTTCCACCGTAATTTTTAAATTCAATCTGTAACTAATTGATTTTTCTTAGAATTAATTTACACAATTTTCTTTACATATTGTAAGTGTGGTTATCGGAAATTATATTGTAATAGTATTATCTATTAGTTTTATCTGAATGTTATAATTACAGTCTTTGATTGATTGCTGGAATTTCCAACATTCTTGCTTTAATCTTTTAATTTCATTTTAATCCAGTCGTATTTAAACTAGTTATTTAATTTTACATAATTACGATTATTTTGATACCGTGGTGCTCGTTGTATGTAGCATTCGAAATGGTTGAATGTTTTCGCTTGGGGATTTCGTTCGTGAATGATGATCATACATTGTCACATGAAGTTAGAAGCACTATAAAGTGATCCAATTTACATACGTACTAGAATCGAAGACGTGATCTTGTTTAAAGAAACTAGGACACCTAACTAACCTACTTTATCACCTAAAACAGTAGATACTTGTAAAAACTTTTTATCATAAGTAACATAAAAAAAACTTAAGTAGAGGTTCAATAGGTTATATGTATGTTAATGAAATTTATAACCGCAAAAGAAATTAATTCACATAAACCAAGTCTTTATTGGGCATTAACCAAATTGCCAATATCCTCACCAATTCCCGAGTTTAATTCGTTAATTAAAGGCTCATTTGGCTCTATTCGAATTTCCGATAAATCGTAATTTCCATTCTGGTATGAAGATTCAATCTCGTTATTTTAAAATTGAGTGCACCAGCTGGATAGTTAATGGAAAAGTAATTTTTATATATATTTTTTTTTATTTATTTGAACTCGTGTTCTATTAATACTGGTAAAATAAGCAAGGAAGTAATTATTTCCCAATGTTTCACGCAGTTATTTACAGTTACAGTAGTAATTAAGTCAATAGATGACTAGCCCACTCACGCTATCAACAAAATAATGCCATAGTACTTTTGTAAAACAAAATTATCTCTACTGAACTACATAGCGAATTTAGTAAACATATTCGAACTTAAAATTGTTCGTATTATAGGAAGAAACGTTTCTTCCAGATAATTATATCTGAGGAATAATTTTGCCTTTAAATTTGAATTTCGGGCAGTTTTACAATGCAAAATATGTCAGACGTGAATTTTATTGCTCGAATAAAAATATCTGGTGTTGGAAAAACCGATCCTACATGAGTTATTTGGGCATCAAATGAGATGGAAAAGAGGTCATACTCTTAACTCCATTGTTTCAGAGTATTCACAATAAAGTGTCCTAATTAAATTCCGTACGACACTGATTGCGCTCGGCCCCTTGAGACAATCCAGACTGCATTCGCAGACGCTGGTAAATGATCAATGACCTGCATCAATTAGGTATGTAGGTCTTAACGTGATAAGATATTTTACATAGGGTGTTACAGTAAAAATAACTAAGTAATTGTAGTTCAAAACCCAAGTCGATTAAAAGTCTTACATGAAACATCCCCGTACTATTACATCTGATAGTTTAACGTACGATCTTTGATATAAATTAATAAATAATTTCAGTTAAACCATAGAATATTGATAAGTTAAATTCATTGAATTATTTAATTAATTTTATTTAATTTACTAACAAGGCTCTTTTTATACAGGTCACTGTACTCACTGCTTCCTTAAGTATTTATAGTCTAAATAATTGTTATTTTATAACTAGCTGTGCCTGCGACTTCGTTCGCGTGGATGACGAAACTTATCAATGAGTTTTTAACCGCAAAATTAATTGTTTTTTATTGTTTATACTTTTCCGGGATAAAAACTACCCAGTGTGGTGCCCAGGATAATAAAGAATAATTATACCAAGTTTCATCGAAATCGAACCGGTAGTTTTTGCGTGATACCTGAACAAACAGACAGACAGACAGGCAAACATTTTTTTTTTCACCCTTTTGGGTTCGGTGTCGGTCTAGTAACACCCCCCGCCATTTATTTTTTTGATATTTTCAATGTACAATATTTTCACTTCTACAGATTTATTATAAGTATAGATATCAATGCTGTGTTCTCCAAAGAGGATAAATGCGACCTACATTTCACTACCATGAGGGAATTACATCAAATAAATGATTAAAAACTAACACAAATGTTAGTTTTTATGTCTGATTTCCTTATTTAATATTATCGAACGGGGATTAGCGCGTACATGCATAAATACCTTTAGGGCCTATGCCTTGTAGGCGCTAATCCCCGTTCTATAATATTACTATAAACATGCAAAGCGATAGTTTAAAACTCCTTATTTCTTATTTAAGGATAACATGGAAACATCTAGAAAAAAATCTGACTGTTTATACGTCCGCGTTGTTTATAAATCTTATCTCATAAACACGTGTTCAGTGTTTTCCAATCAAGTTTATCTAGATTATAGATATAAAAACCCCGTTAGTATTGTATTACTAATTAAAATTCACATGGAAAACCTATTGATAACTACTGCGATCATTCATAAATCTGTATAATAATGAAGTGTGTGACGTCACTTTGAATATGATGAGTCAAAATCACTCATCATTTTAATAAAAAATATTAACTTTGAGCTAGAGGTATCTAGTGTAATGAATTCGTCTATCGCTTTTTATGGGCTTGTAATATGACACAATATCAATACCAGATAAGCAATCCATATAAAATACCATATTCCGCTGAATTTGGTACCTATATATAACGGTGAACGGCAAATCAAATCACTTAATCAAAAAAAAACCGAAGATTTTTGGGGTATTTCTGTGAAGCTTGTAAGTAATATAATAAGCATTGTAGCGCCGTCTTTATCGATCATTTTTAATAAATGCGTGGACCTCGGTATCTTTCCAGACCTCATGAAGTATAGTAAAGTCATACCGTTATTTAAGTCAGGCAATAAAAGTGAAATCGGCAATTACAGACCAATATCAATTTTACCAGCATTTAGTAAAATATATGAAAAATTGATATTAAAACAACTCGCAAAACATTTCAATATGAATACCCTCCTACATAGCGAGCAATAGGGTTTTACAAAGGGACGTTCAACTACCGACGCCGGAGTAGCTTTGCTTAGACATGTTTATAGTGCCTGGGAGAACTCGCAGAACGCTATTGGAGTATTCTGTGACCTTTCCAAGGCTTTTGATTGTGTCCAGCATAATACACTAATACGCAAACTTCAGCATTACGGGATAAAACATAAAGCACTCGATCTGATTCATTCTTATTTAAGCGATAGACTCCAATGTGTGGATGTTAAAGGTAGTAAGTCCACCGAACTACCGGTTAAGCTAGGCGTGCCCCAGGGTTCAATATTGGGCCCATTCTTGTTTTTAGTTTACATCAACGACCTACCATTTTTTTTAAAAGACAAATGTGATGTCGTATTATTTGCTGACGACACTTCTTTAATTTTTAAAGTAAATAGAAATAGAGACGAATTTAACGATGTAAATAGTTCACTCGCTCAGGTTACACGTTGGTTTTCAGCTAATAATTTAGTTTTAAACGCGAAAAAGACTAAATGTGTAAAGTTTGCGATGCCGAATGTTAAAAATCTTGGTCCAAATGTTATTATGAATGATGAGGTATTAGAAACTGTAGACTCAACGGTTTTTCTAGGCATTACAATTGATTCCAAACTAAAATGGTCGGCGCATATAGCATGTCTTGCAAGTAAGCTTAGCTCTGCAGCTTACGCCGTTAGAAAGGTTAGGCAGATCACTGATGTAGACACAGCTCGTCTTGTTTATTTTAGCTACTTCCATAGCATTATGTCCTATGGCATACTGTTGTGGGGTAAGGCAGCTGATATAGAAACAATTTTCATTTTACAAAAACGTGCGGTTAGATCAATATACCAGCTAGGTTCTAGAATTTCACTCAGGGAGCGATTTAAGGAAATAGGTATTTTAACTGCAGCGTCGCAATTTGTTCTTGCGAATATATTATTTATTAGGCAAAATATTCACTTGTACACGAAGAATAGTGATGTCCATACCATTAATACGCGTAATAGACATAAGTTATGTTCGGCATCACATCGGCTACACAGGGTGCACAACTCATTTGTGGGACTTGGTATTCGTATGTATAATAAACTGCCTCTCAGTTTGCTCGAGTTGCCCTACAACTCATTTAAATCGAAAATTAAAATTAAACTCTGTGAAAAGGCCTATTATAATATTAACGATTATTTAAATGATAAATATAGTTGGTCGCCGTGAACAGATAGAAACACGACGGTTCTGTGTGGAATGATGTCTTATTGTACTACCGTATTTATTTAAATTTATAGGCATACACTCTGTATGTAACAATGTGTTACCTATTTTGTTTTGTTTTTAATACAATTATACGTATGTATAATGACATATATGTATATATAGATATATACTTATTTCTTTTTTAATTCTGTACATTGTTTTGAATGTATAATTGTATTGATTATGAAATTTAATAATGTACCAATTATAATGCCTCTTTGTTAAGGGACTGTGCAATGAACCAGTGTTTAGGGTTTCTTTTTTGTTTTATTATCCATTTAATTATTATTATTATCATTTTTATTAAGTCGGCAGCAGTTTCGTCATGCTCCCTTAGTTGTCACTGCCTGTGGTGGCGTCGGGGGTCGGGTCACCTCTTTCCCTCTAATATGGCGAGGGGGGTGATGGCTGATCCTTGCGTCATACTCGTGAACGGGTGCCGCTTGTGGTGACTGGTCGTTCTGCTGACCATGGTTTCACTAGAAAATACTTTTAATTCTGTTCATAACCCTCTAAAACTCTTGTTCATCTGTCACGGTCTCTAATTATTTTTTGTAATTATAAAGACAGCGTGCTGTTGTGGAGTTTGTTGCGCCGTTTCTTCTCCACAGCCAGAGCACTTAGGAAGCGGTGAAGGGTGGGCGAATTGGGATCGGTTCATTTCTGGCGGAGGCGCGTCGCGTGTTGTCGGTTGTGTGGCGCCGGGGCGGGCGGATGCGTGGTGGGGCATTTGACCTTTCTCACTGAATTGACGATGCGTTTATGCGTCAGGTGTGAGGGGTTGGGTGTCTCATTGCGTGTTTGTCTGTTCTGGCGCTGCGCGGCCGGTGATGCGCGGTGCGTCTTCCGCCGGAAATGAACCGATCCTTAGGGTGCTGTCGTTTTTGTATTTTTTTGTGTTAACGTTGATAAGCGCTACTTTGTAGCCTAAGTCAAATAAAGAATTTTGAATTTTTTGAATTTGGTGTATTTCACCTGGGTGATATCACCCAGCCCAGGTGAACAAAGTGGATTTTTGTGTCTCCTCATTTCACCTCGGACGCCCAGAATTCACCCAGGTGGTATCACCCAGGTGAAATGAGTAGACTTTTTATTTTATTTAAGTGGACTTTTATCACCTTGGAACTGTATCACCCAGGTGAACAAACGCGACTTTTTATTTTATTCAAGTCGACTTTTATCACCTTCATATGATATCACTCAGGTGAATAAAGTGGAATATAACTAATATAACTATCTAACTTAGCTTCAAAAAAAAAAGGCAGAAAGAACACTGAACTGTACAACCACTACTACTGAATACAAGGCAAGCTGGTTATGTGTCTGGTATATTCAGGAATCTGTTACAACCACATTGGTCAAATGGCTAACGATATTCACATACACACGTAGCTATTTATCTTATGATGTCGACATAGCTAAGATACCGTAAAGAGGAAAATGTGTTGCGTGCCGAATTATTTTTAGATGACTCACGTTCAACGGTCTGTACCGTTTTTATAAACATTTGGGTGACCATAATTAGTAGATTACCTTGCGAACTCTTGTTGGAAAATACATCTAACTTATCCCGAATTATTACTCTGAAACGATGTTTTAATAATACAAAAGTTTTACCTTTAATTAGTCTCGAATGTTCGAAAATTTTCGACTACATATTAACAAGCAGTTTTTTTTTTCTTTTGTTGCACCATATGTTGTAACTGCCTACGTTTTAAGGTGATTAAACTTACATACATAAACTTAAACTTACATCATGTTAGATCATTGAGGTTTTTGATACAAAATTGAGATATCCTTAGAATAAAAAATAACAAATAAAACTGTGATTCGTCATTGTGTTTTTGTCGCCAAAAACGATGGTACAAAATGCGTAGCTCCCTCCATGCGTTCGGTCACGTAGCCCAGTATTGAACGAATCCCTTCTCAATTTCGGGTTCATCTAAAAATAGACCTTAAGATTTTCATGTCACGGTTTACTTTTTTACAAACTATATCTTTGAGATCGATTCTTTTGTCGACTGCACAGGTAGTCATATTGACCCTTTTGAAATGTCTACATGTATAAAACTAGTTGTTTGTTGTTTGTGCAGCCTAATTGTGTTCTTTGAATTTTTTATTGAGTTAAGTAGAGTATGTCTGGTTTTGTTTGGTTCCTCTTTAGAATTTAATGATAAACGTTTTGGTAAAGTAAGAAACGGTTGACCTAGTTCGGATATACAATTGATATAGGAACCTTGAGACGTGAAAAAAGTTCAAAAGAAATGTTCATATGTATGTTTTTGCATGTTACTGTTTTGTGTCCCTAATAAATAAAATAAAATAAAATTTCGTATAACAACAAAAGGTTTTCAATACTTAATTTTCTACTGAACAAAAATGTGTTTTTCGTCGTATAAAAATGTTTCCTGCATTATTCTACAATACAAAACCCATTTCTTTTATTTTTAGGCATAGTTACATATTATCTTTTGCAACATTTTTAAAGGTTTACCTAATGTTTATGCCTTTCGACTGTGAAGAGTATAAATGCAATATAAGAAGATTGATGGTTTCTAAGCCTGTTCTGTGAAGCAATTTAGGACGCTTGTCTGTTGAGTGCCTGAGATGAATTCTAAATTTGTCCAATATTTTAGCAATACGACAATATTAAACAGCCTGCTAATGCTAAGATAAGTACCTTCTTACTAAGTACAAAGAATCCGCTAAGAAGAATGAGATAAGCTGCATCTGAAAACAAAAAGCATCTCGTAAGAATTATAAAAATAATACAAGGTATAATCAGGTCATCAAAAAGTAACAAAATAAAACCGAGATGACATAATAATAAAATGCATAAAATCTAACATCCAAACCGCAATAAAAACGGAGTACCCATTGTTGAAGCAATAATAATCAAATGTTGTTACTAAGATACTTTTATATATAAAAATAACAGCTGTTATGCAACAACGTCATATTTAATATGATTTTTATCTTTATTACTTATTGTTCTAAACTCTATGCACTTACGCAAGTCATAACATATTAGTAGTATCTATTGTAATAATAAAAATAGAAGTAAAACGCATATAACACAAAATCTTTAAAGAGTAATTTCCATTGGTCGTTAAGTCAGTCGTTTAACCGCATGTGGCCTAACGACCTTGTCTGTTTAGTCTATATTTTCCTTACCGTTTATTAATTTCCTTTAAAAACTTTTGCTTATTTGAATTTATATTAACCCCTATCACATGTATATGATGTAATAGAGTATTGTGGGAGCTACGTCTGTCAACAAACTGCTCTGTAGTTTGGCAGAAGTAAAATGTACTACTGATTTTGACTTAATGTTCCAAACAAACACTTTTTCATTTTTTCATGTATAGTCGAGTTTTTATATTTTAGGGATCTTCGTCACCCTCACTACTCATTTTCTCATGAAAGATTAATATCATTTTAAAACAATCTGGAATGAGTTTTATTCACTTTTCCGACTTTAGTCTTCTGTTTTCTTATCAAGTAAAAAATAAAATCGATATTTGTACCTGATTACTCGGAAATTGATCAGAAAGTTATTATGTATATATACATATGTATTTATCGTCATACATTTATTACTTCGAAATAGCACTTATGCATCGACTATGATTCACAATTGCAATAATAAGCTATAAAACGTTTATTTATGTTCGCAGCTTATTGAGGAAATACTATTGCAATTTGTAGTTTAAGTACCTGTTTTGATACTCAAGATATAGTAAATAAGCCTTCATGACTCTTGAATTCATATACCATCCTGGAAGTTGTGTAAGAACAAAAATTTAAAACAGCACTTATTTTTATGTTTTATAAAAACATTGTACTTATAGGACATGAAAAAAGGTATATTTTATAAAATGAAAAACAAAATCTACTTATAGTGAAACATAGAACTTCCTTCTTTACGAAAGTCGGTTTAAGAAGGGCTGCATGTTTTTACAAACATCATTACTTCTGATAATAACATAATTGTTACTACCAGCATCTGTTTTCTTGTTAATAAAATCCCACCAAAAACATTCAATGTAAAAAAAAGCCAAGTCTCTCTATGCAATTCTTCCATCGTAAAAAGTTTTGAGATCGCATAGGAGCCAAGTCCTGTTCAACTTTATTTGTAACAATAAATCAATATTTTGTGACTTTATCAATAGTTTTGTTTACATTACAATAACAGTGACTTGGCCATGAGCACAAGTTAAAGGTCGTTTGCTCCTTGTAATTACGTGCAAATACCGTTGAATTTATATATTATATATGGACATGATTTTGTAACTGATTGGAATTTGAGATCACCATGGACTAAACATGCGCCATAGTGCATGTGCAGTTCACTGATCTTGGATGATACCGACTATCGGTTAAGGTGTCCTGATATTATTTACTTTCAACTCCTCCAAATATGCCGTTTTATATTTGTATCTTATTGTGCTCATGGCCAAGTCACTATTATTGTAATGTAAACAAAACTATTGATATAGTCACAAAATATTGATTTATTGTTACAAATAAAGTTGAACAGGACTTGGCTCCTATGCGATCTCAAAACTTTTTACGATGGAAGAATTGCATAGAGAGACTTGGCTTTTTTTTACATTGAATATTTTTGGTGGGATCTCATTTATTTTTTGTAGGTCTCTTTCTTTTCTTTTTATAAATAAACAAAATTGCTATAAAAAATATTTGCTTTTTGTACATAAACAAAGAACAAAGTTAACAATGCAGTCAAAATTCATATACCATGTTCTTGTAAAACCGCAAATATAAATTTGTTTCCTATTATTTACTAAGGTATATAATTTATTACCGTTTTTACAATTTTCCCTTTATATGTAGCTAAAAACCTATCTTGGTGCCAAATTTGAAGGTTCTAAGTTTGCTAGAAGTACCTTAGATTTTTGATGATCGGTCAGTGAGTGAGTCAGTGAGTGACAAAATGGTGTAACTTTGATCGCTCATAACTCGTAAACTATTGGTTCAAATGTCATGTAATTTTGAGGCTGAGCTTGTTTTAATACTTACTCTAGGTCATCGAAAACCTAAACCCCTAGCTTTGTCCGTATCGATGATACAGGGGGGGTGAAATAGCCGCGAAACGCTTCGAGAAAAGTATGGTACGGCCGTGCCCGTTTTGCTCGAGACTTGGCTGGGGCACTGCCGTGCCCCCAGATAAATAATAAATAAAATGCGGACAACATCACATACATTGCTCTGAACCCAAAGTAAGTAGCTAAAGCACTTGTGTTATGGAATTCAGAAGCAACGAAGGTACCACAAACACCCAGACCCGAGGCAATGTACAAATTTTTTTGTTTCTACATTGACACGTCCGGGGATCCCGGGGACCTCAGAGCTAGCGACACCTATCCAGTCCAGTGCATATTTGATTATCCTTTCTAAAAACTTGACTTAAAGAATTAGCAAAAACATACCTAAGTTCTTAGTCACTTTAATATGTGGTAAAGCTTAAGTGGTTATTACTTTACTGCAGTTAATTGTTTTCTGTATAACTTAAACTATGACTAATACAGGTGTTGGTTTGATTTACTCTAGTACATTTTGCGTCTTTTAAAATGACCACCTCTTATTAGTATATTATCGACACGCAAATGGCTCCTACACACAGTGCCGGCGGCAGTGCCGCCGGGCGAGCCGCCGCCGGCCAAGCCGTCGCGCGTCGTCATACAAACAAATGCCGGCGGCTCCATTGTGCGGCTTTGAATGCCGCCGGGCGCACGGCGGCTTGGCCGGCGGCTCGCCCGGCGGCACTGCCGCCGGCACTGTGTGTAGGAGCCATAAGAAGAAGAAAATAAGTATATTGTGTTAGTATTTAACTTTTTTTTCAAATAGACTGATCGGTGGACCGACCTTTCGGTGTTGGTTTGATTTACTCTAGTACATTTTGCGACTTTTAAAATGACCACCTCTTATTAGTATATTATCGACACGCTAAGAAGAAGAAGATTAGTATATTGTGTTAGTATTTAACTTTTTTTTCAAATAGACTGATCGGTGGATCGACCTTTCGTTGAGCTTGGCAAAAGTTTAACCGCGAGATTCTGACGGATATCGCCAACGTGTTAGGCTGGGCCCCGCCGCGCCGGCGTACTTCGAAAGACCCACAAAAAATTTCCCACTTACTCTTGAAAACATTTAAAGAGCCAGTTTAACTGTTGAAATAAATCTTTCTTAATAAACTAAAGCTTTCTGAACAGTATAAACTTCGGTGCTATTTACTACTTGAATGTAAATTAACCATTTATTTATAGACAACGCAATAAACGGAACAGCCTTGACTGTCCGTTTGTCACAATCTATTTATATCTTCATATTATTTTCTTGATTTTAATTGCACTCTTGAACAACCTTTTAATTGTTTTAATTATATCTATTACGATTCTTATCTATTATTATTGTTATTTGAGAATTCGTTGACGTTTTATTTACTAAGGTATTATCGTAATAAAACCTGCATACAATTTATTAAGCAATTTATTTTCAATATTTTATTAACTGCCTCGTTGGCCTAGTGGTGCTAAGCGCGACTGCGAAGCTAGAGGTCTTGGGTTCGATTCCCAAGTCGACCAAGGTGTTATTGGGTTTTTCTATGAAAATCCCAGTAGCAGGTCGGAGTTTGGATTTGTGCTCGGTTAGTGGCAATAGGCTCGCCCCCTATTACATGGGATCTAAAAACATACCGGCGAACTGTGGGTGTACATTGGTACGCCTCTGCCTAACCCTTCGGGGATACAGGCGTGATGGTATGATGGTATGTTTTATTACCATCTGCGAGTATATTTGTTTAGCTTCCATGAGAATAAAATAATAAATAAATAAATTCCAGCCTATAACCGTCCCACTGCTGGGCACAGGTCTCTTCCCATATAGAGAAGGCGCGAGCATTGATCACCTCGCTTGCTCAATTGCGAATTGGCGATTTCAGATTCCAATTTTAGAATTCAGGTTTGCTCACCATGTTTTCCTTCACCGTTAATCAGAAGTGTCTTAGAATAATTAAGAAAGTAGATGTAACTTTGAAAAGTAACATGTTAAATTTTTAATAAGTTCGATTAAATCGTTCTTTTTTTTAAAATAACAAACAAACAGACATGGTCGTTCCATCTAGTATATTATTAAAGTTGAAGTAGTATTAAAACCTGCACGTATGCCTAGGATTTAAAACAGATCGATCAATCTATTGAGACTCAACTAGATTTATATGTTAAAAGATAAAAGATGCTGAGTACTTGTTTGTCAAACATGTACCTATTTAATAACTAGTACAAGTTAGATATAAACAAGACTAGAAGAGTTGGTAACAAAGTTTATCTGCTTTTAGATCAGTGTTGAACATTCTAGACTAGACTGCCTCGTTGGCATAGTGGCGCTAAGCGCGACTGCTACGCTAGAGGTCTTGGGTTCGATTTCCAATTCGACCAAGGTGTTATTGGGTTTTTCTATGAAATTCTCAGTAGCAGGTCGGAGTTTGGATTTGTGCCAGGTTAGTGGCAATAGGCTCGCCCCCTATTACATGGGACCTAAACATACCGGCGAACTGTGGGTGTACACCTCTGCCTAACCCTTCGGGAATACAGGCGTGATGGTATGTTATGTTATGTTTGAACATTTTAGAATAAAACACAAACAATATCAAACAAGAAAATGTATTATTTTAGTACTATGTTTGGTACCACCGGATTATGAGAATCACAAAATACATATGCTGCGCAGATGACCAGTCGCTATCGAGATAGTCCTCCATAAGTGACCAAAATTTTGCAAGGAACACTGATAATGCGTTTGAAAGTCACATTATAAATAAATAAATAAATGCGGACAACATCACATACATTGCTCTGAACCCAAAGTAAGTAGCAAAAGCACTTGTGTTATGGAATTCAGAAACAACGAAGGTACCACAAACACCCAGATCCGAGGCAATGTAGAAAAGTAAAATTTATACGCAGTTATGAACGGTTCCAATTTCGCTGAAAAAATATCTTATAATAATGTAATTTAGAGTCCTGAAACTTGAATCGATAAATTTTTCAGCTCTCCTGTATCGTAATTCTCCATCAAAGCGTAAAATTCTGGTATCATAAAACAATGCTTATTATCCGAGCCATTTATCCAAAATACTTTCTCCGTAGTATCGTATATCATTTGTTATCGACAGCCACAGGCTATCCAGCCTACCCCCCTCCCTTCACCCTACCCTACCCTATACCCTTGGGAAATCATATCGCAGCTCATATACCCACTGGTTTACACGCCTGAATTATGTATTTTGTTTTATTTTAAATGTAATAACATAATGGAATATATTTTTTTGGTTTCGATTTTGTTTTGTTATGGTTAAAGGCAGGATACGTGATCATATGATGTGGTACAGCCAGGTCGTTGGCCAAAATTTTAATAGAAAATTTTCCAGTATTCACAGTGCCAGTAAACTAGAATTTTGGTAATAATGTGTAGTCGACGTTAACCGTACATTCATAAACAAAGAATAATCTCAAACAATTACATTTACGAGACCACAACATAAACTAATTAAATAAACGCGCACAAATAAAGTAGTTACAGATAAGCCTATCATAATTACTAAGTCTTGCACTATAATTGTATCAAGAACAAAGTTCGCATTTTTTATCTGTGTCAAGACAGGTCACATACCAACCGTATAGAGAGTCGGTTTCCATGTTGAGTTCCTGCCTAGTGATAATCGATCGATACTTACATTTGATCAAGTAGCAACTATCTTAGGGATACCTGTTGCTATATAAGAATGTCATGTGTATTTGTAAACTTTATAATTTTGTACGTAACTCTAAATGAGACTTCGAAAATGCAGGAAGATGGTTTTCTGTAATAAAATCAAAACTTTACAAAATCCCAGTCTCTCGTAACTCTTTTACCACCGTAAATACACCAAACGTGCTTGGATTTAACCATGTATTTTCTTTTATAGATACCATAATTATTTGTATCGTAGAGCCCGTCGATAGGCCTCCATTCAGTTAGGCCACTCTCATCTACCTTGTCATATCTATCCTAGTTAGTAGATATATTTGGATAAAGCAACCTTTTTTTATAGGAGACAATAATACCGTCTTGAAATACCAAGAATTCCTTCATTTAAATTACCTAGGTGTTTACTTTTCCTGGCATTGAAAGTAATTTGTTTTCCCAGTAAATCCCTTGGAGAGCAAACGTTCCAAGGCTGTAATCACACGATACGTCCTTGTTACGTTCCTGTGTAAATATAGATGTGCTCTCCTCGTTCATTTAGGATATTTTATGAGCTTGTTGCATGGAAGGTCGTTACGGTCACGTAGAATTGTGGAAGAAGACTGATAGATGTTGTGTTTGTTTGTGCGTCGTTCAGTTTCTGTGCATAAGGATTAATTAACTATAAACGTCCAAAAAAAAAAGGCTTTTTTGCACCATACCTTATGTCATTCCTTCTGTGAAATTTTATATTGCAGTATAATTTCATGAATATTAAATCATGTCATATTACTCAAACTCACAATAATTTTAATTACTGAATACCTTTACAACTGTCAGTTTAATGTAAACAAAAACTATGATATTCATTTGATTATTTATTTCGTCTAGTCTGCTACATTATATCAGGTGAAAATAACTTCACTGCGAAAATATGTAGTGAAACCAAGCATCTGGGTCTTACGGTTACTTACCGCTTTATGGTATTTATTTATCGAGGTCAGTGAACCACGTACGTCGATCTGTGTTGAACCATCCATCTAGTTAGATAAGCTTATCTAGGCGAGTTTCTCTTTAATCTAGGGAAAGAATTATATGTAGATTAGACTTTTACTTTTCGCATTCTTTGAAATTTAATTTATTGTTATTTGAAGCAGATTGAAGTTCTAAGGATTAATTTTCATTTAAGCAAAACAACACGAGAACATTTTTATTTGAAATTATTTATATATCCGTAAATAGTGGTGGAAAATTTGAGGTTCTTTGCAGCTTGAGCACGAATAAAATTTTGATATGACAAATGATAGGATTGATAGGTAGTCAATTTGATCTTCTTTACATTTAAAACTTTACAATACATTTTTGCCAAACCAAAATAAAAAACAACAAGTTGTGAACACTTCAAGGCAGCCTTAGTATGCATGTGAAACGATCAACCTATCCATAAATGCATATAAAACCATCTATTTACTTCAAAACCCAAGTCACAAAAAATGCAGCCATGAGACATAATATAAATCAAAATCAGTCAAAACAACTTAAAATTCCCAACATGTCTGCCTATCCAATTATGTTATATTACGCTACAACTCGCAATTTAAATAGCATAACTATATTTTTTGCCTTGTTTTCAATAAGAATGCTGATATGACTCATTGTGTTATCCCAGCCATAATATTACCATTAAATTGCATTAACACGTCAAGGCCGAATATTAGACTGGTTTCTTGCAAAACATGTTTAAACTAGATTATTTTATTATGTATAATGTTAGTTTTATCATCGTTCGTCTGCCAATATCTCCGTTAAATCAGTACGAAAACGCTGCATGCATTTTCATGGGAACCGTCGAAAAAGGTGCATTTCGGAATAAAAGTTCAAAATAAAATTTCTAATACAAGTATTCATATACATCTATACTTATAATAAATCTGTAGAGAGGTCAATTCTGTACATGAAATATATTTTCAAAATAACTATCAGGGGGTGATTAGTGATTAATAGTGATCGATACTGATGCCAAAAATGCAATCAGTAAATTTTTCGTCTGTCTGTCTTCTATCTGTCTGTCTGTCTGTCTGTCTGTAAGTTCCTTATAGAAACAAAAACTACTCGACGGATTTTAACGAAACTTGGTACAATTATTCTTCATACTCCTGGGCAGGTTATAGTATACTTTTTATCACACTACAATCAATAGTAATAAGTTCGTCATTCATTGATAAGTTTCGTCATCCACGCGAACGAAGTCGCTGGCACAGCTAGTGCAAAATATAATCCGTAACGAATTGTACAAATGCGCATGCTAGAGTGTTTAGATCAGTAACTAAAGACTGCATTAAACCAATAATTTCAGTTACATGTAGTCTAAACAATAAAATTTACTTCTTAGGACGTTTATCCCTTTTATTTTGGGTATATGCTAACGGGCAGACAGAAGTTAGCAAAATTATTTAAACGCAATACGGCATCCCAGTAACGGCTCTAAATACCTCAACTGCTTTTCTAAACAGCAGTAACTTCTAAGAAAACTCCGTATACTAATAAAGAACTCGATGGAGCAGATCTTCATTATAATGTCGCATAACATTAGGTCTAATTTATTTTGCTACTTTACGGATTAAGTAAATATGCAACCAATAAGTGTCCTTAAAATCTCACTTATTACTTATTGAAAAGAGTAAGGAACCTTGTAGGTACCCTATGTTCTTCTTGAAAAGAAGATACAACGGGGTTCTGCTATCCGTACTACGGACTTGGAAAAAATTAAGTATCGATCTACTAAATCAAATAATAAAAATAATTCTCGTTTCATTTAGGCGATCAAATCGATTTAAGTTAAATAATGTTAATTCACATTCAATAACTCAAATTATTTTGGTAAGCATCTTTAAAATGTTTCATTTAAAACCTATAATGTCTTTATAATTCTTGAATCAACTATGTTAATTCCGTGCTAATTAAATGTGATCATTATCGTCTGACGTAATTACTCCCGGCGGAATCCTACGTATTGTATGCATAGAGCATACCCATGTGCTAATCTTTGACGCACGCTAATTGGATAAACAACCATACACCGTACAGTACACGTTTGTAATTAGGCTTTTTACACATCTTATAATATAATAATAATAAATCATTAATTCTTGCACGATTTTTGAATCGTAAGTAAACTCTACTTGTCGTGTTTAGTAGCATCTTTTCCTCTTTCTAGCCAAAATATCTATTATTATTCTGAGAAGCCGTATAGCGAATCTTATGTATAGTGAATTTGTCCTTGAGTAAATCAAATGCAAAGTAAATGCTTATAAAACATTCTGTAAGTCTTCTAAACAGAAATTGAGGTCCCCACCTTAAATTATTTTAACCGCTGCTCACCAATTCTCATGTAAATCTATATTTATTTTTTTAAATACTTTCTTTAGGCATTGCTACACAAAATCATTTATTTTGTATAGAAGTCCTATACACAAATATGTCAAGTTATTTCAATAATCTAACCCTGACCTGGCGAGGTCACTATTACGGAATTCAGAATAACAGGTTAACATTCCTGGTTTTAGAAAACCGCTTTCGCACTGACGTCAGAATCAGCGACAAGAATCACGATACAATAGGTTTCGTACGCTGCATACAGCCTTGGCTATTATTAGACTTGTCTAAACGATGCGAGCAAACCTAGATGGCTCGTACTTGCAGTGAGAAATCTTGGCGTTGAACAATAATATGTTAATTTAACTATATTTCTATGCAGGGTATTACCGAAAGGGTATTGTTTTTGTGTAAAGTAAACCCAAAAAGGGTTATTAAGAGTACATCGGGTATAATTCACGTCCAATTTTTAAATAATTTTCAGCTGATATTTTATAAACTTACTGTATACCAGGAGTATTCTACCCCCGTTTTGAATTGATATACCCCTTCGGTAACACCCTGTATAGGTCAACAATGGTTTAATTTTTACTTGACGGTTACCAAAAGTTAACTGAATTAAGTTCCTACAACCACTAGAAACAGTCCTATTAATTCTAGTAATTAACTTATTAAAGTCTCATTTAGATAAGAATAAAAACCTACGTAAATTAAATTATCCTGTTAACTTTAGACTTTGACCCAAATACAACATTGTCATTATTCATTGAGTTCTGAGGTTTACGCGAATGTTAGACATTGAAATAAAACTACTTTTACGGATTTTATCGCGGTTTGTATTTTGATTTTAGTTCCCGACGTTTCGACACCTTTGCAGGTATCATGGTCACGGGCAGACAGTCTGCCCGTGACCATGATACCTGCAAAGGTGTCGAAACGTCGGGAACTAAAATCAAAATACAAACCGCGATAAAATCCGTAAAAGTAGTTTTATTTCAATTGTCATTATTGTCATAAATCAGGTTTTTTTATTGACGCACTTGTTTACATGTAGGTACTCTGTTCTCACGTACACGGTTTTACTCACTTAGGGTGCGTCCACATCTGACGAACGAGCATTACACGAGCAGCTCGCAAGCGGCGCGCGCACGTGTGTCAGACGGCGTAATTGACACTAGTGCGTTCGCGGCATGTTCGCAAGCGGCTCGCGAGCGCCTGGCGAGCTGCTCGTGTAATGCCCGTTCGTCAGATGTGGACGCACCCTTAGGTATACCTAAAAACTACATAAACAATAACTTTTACATTATTTACGTGGTTCACTGCAACATTTATTTTTAGAGCAGCTCAATAAATATTGTTAAAATATGTTACAGTTTTTCTATTTACAAAAATATTTCATTTAATTTCTCTAGTGTCACATGAAACTTTATATGTTGAAATAGCAATCGGCTTACCAATATAACAAAAACCATGACCTTCCTCAATCAGCCATTTAGTAAGGATGTGCAAACAGTAAATATTTTGCTCGTTTATAAACATCACCATTGTTTGTTCCGCAGCAAAATACATAATATGCTATATGTTGTCATACGTAACATTTACATAATTTTGTTGTCTGAAGCACTGTCTCAACTAACATAAGGAAAAACAAAGATAAATAGAATCAAGACCTAAGATGCAAATAACACTAAATAAACGCTACTACGCTTGTATATATATTTGTGTTGATTCTTCCTCTTAATGCAGGTTTAATTGTCGTACCTGAATATTATACACTAGTATTATTAGTATTTTATTACAAGTATTCAGAAGTGATCAAAACCCATTACATTAAGCGATAAAAAGGATATAAATTGAGGGGATTTTCCCAAAACCAGAACAATTCGTTTTAGCTTTCCTCTGCTTAGAACAATCTAGCCATTCGATAGATTTATCGGACAGTTATCGGAATTCTCAGTCGTAATTTACCTATCTGCTATTGTTTTCAACGATAATAACTTAATTAGATAGACGTGATGTAGATACAGCAGATACTATAAATTCCTGTTTTATCTTAAACCTTTTAATATAACGACATCACACAGATAATAAATATATCAGAACTTATCATAAGACGTCTTAGATTCTAATATTTTTGTATTATAAAATTAATAGCAGGTTTTTTTTTTTAATATTCCTTGTTAATATACCTAACATTAATATACCTAGTAGTACGCAAATTGTAAAATGGACATCATTTTACGCTTTGTGTCTGAAATGCTGATCGATTAATTATTTTAGACAATTTAGACTAATGTATTGAAAGTGAATATAATATTACATGTAATCGGTAAATTAATTGATCATAGCATAGTTGCATAACGTTGACTACTGATTCCTTAATTTCTAATGCGGTCAGAAACTAGAGTCAGCTTATAAACCGTAATTCATACTCTTAGAAAAGTGCAATGAATTTAAACAAGAGATCTTCGCAAAGTATTTATAGAATACTAATACTATTGTCAGCATACTGAGAAATAACAATTATAATTAAGTAGGTTAGTCGTACACACGTGTAAATAAAGCTAATAGTCTTAAAGGCTGTCATATTGACGTAAGGTAAACTGACACACTGAACGGATACGTGGACTACTTCAACTAACAATCTAACTCCCTTTTACAGCATAAGAATAGCTCTTAGCTTAGCTCTTTGGCCATTCATCAGAGCTGGTAAGGGGTAGACTGCCTATTAAATATAGGTATAGTCACTCGAGAAGGCTCTCTACTTGTAATCTTTGAAGAGAAATATCTATTTTTAATGAAAATTTTAAATCATATTATTTTTAAATAATTAAATATAAAACAAAAATAAATAATGCAAATATATAAAAAAATATATATAATTAATCTTATTATAATAAAAAATTCAATACTGAAAGGGTTATTTACTGTCTTGTCTGTTTTTAAAATGCACATAGGTACTTTTTAAATGATTGAAAAACTACTTCAAGCCACATCACGTGATTTATGAGGTTATGCTGCGTCATGAGATATTGACTATCTGCTATAGATAAAGGCAATGCCAATGCCCCGTATTAATTTCAAGGTGTTTTGTTACAAACCTTTATGAAATTATGATCATTCATACCTAAATTGTACATTTTAGGCTGGTCCTAAAGAGGCTTTCTTATTCAGGTCCCGTCATCAATCCAGTGTATGCAGTATTTTAATCTTAAGTCAAATAAAATAAAGTTACACAAAGAGAAACGTTCTTAATACTAGCGCAACTGATAACCTAATCTCATGAAAGTTTACATAAAGAAATATTACAGCAATTTAGGAAGTAAAAATAAGGAAAAGGAAGAAAAAATCCAGTTTCCGCGTAGACTATGTGAAAGTATTTTATTGTGTACGGCTATCTAATAAACTTTATAATAACGAGATAAAAATCTCCAACATAGTCTTTTTGTAGAGCATTTCTGATAAAACGGTGTATTTTTCCACTGTGAGTATAATTTATTTACTTGTCAAGGATGCAGAAATTCAGAAATTCAGATTTATTTGCTTAAAATGTTGTACATAAGATTTTTGATTACAGTATAATATAGTTTCAAACATTTAGTCATATCTGACATGCAAATGTATATAGTCACAAACATCGAATTTAGTAAGAATAAGAATATAATAAGAATATTAAATTACAATTTATCAAATTTTTGTTAATTTATTACAGCGATATAGAGATTTATTAGTAAGATGTCAAATATAATAATAATTAATGTCTAAATTCAATAAATTCATTAAGAGAGTAAAAACATGCAACTATGATATACGATTAGCAGCGCTGAATGAAGGTCATTGGTGCAGTGCAAAAATTTAATTGGAATTCCCTTAATTACTTTTGGTGTAGATTGAGGTAAACTTTTGAAATGGAAATTCCTTTTCCCTTCATTTTATAGTAAATATAAAAAAAAAACTTTTTAAACCTAAATAACAGGAATATATCCGTGAAAAAACATGTTTTCAATTTTTTCAACTGGTAAGTAACCAAGTTATGCGCCAATGTATTAACTGAACTTTGCAGTGAAATTCAGTTTGGGTGAATTTAACGACAGACCTATTTAAATCAAACACTGGTCAATCCTAAGATTCTGAAATCGCAGGGGCACACAGACAGACCTGACTATTTATAATTGTATTACAAGTTTATCAAATGTAGCTTGTTAATCAGTTCCAATCAGGCTTATCAGAGCGTTGATAACATATCTTAAATTTAGTAAAACAATTTATTCCTGATTTCTTTAGTAACACTGAAGTAAAATTATAGATTTATTTTGACAATAATATGAGAGAATAGAAATAATCTAAAGATTGATTCGTATGCAAAGTTGTGACCATCATAGCAAATACATAACCACCTATTTCCTCTAAACCTGACGTTGTCATAATCACTTCCTCGCATGCCAACAAACACATTAACTTATTTTTTGTCGCTATTGATTTTCCCACAAATGACACGGTAAGTGTTTGTCATGCAATTTAAATTTGGCCTCAATTCCTATACTATACTTAGGGTTCATACGCACTATGCGGTTACCCGCCCGGCTGACCGCAAGCACAATTATGTACGTAATATTCATTTTTATGCGCACTGCGATACGGCTACGCGCAGACCGCTCCGGTCGATCGGAGGGCTGCGGCCCGAGTGACGGCCACCCGGACGCGACGGTTGCTATACGCACTGTGCGGCTTAGTCTGCGGCTGCCCGCCATTGAGTGAGTGTGTGCACGTGGTACGTCTGGTAAAATGGAATTTGATACCGAAAAATTTATCATCGAAATCCAGAGTCGGCCAGCAATTTGGAACACCAATTTACCAGAGTATTCTGATAGAATAATAAAACAAAGAGCATGGGAAGAGTTAGTGCATATTTATCACGGTACGGAATTGACAAAGGAGGAAAAACAAAAACTAGGTAATTATCAAAATCATTTTATTTAAATGTAATTATCCTGCCATTCTACCCTCCCTTCATGCATAAAATATTCTGCAAATAATTCTCGATATCCGAAAGCAGTTCTATTGTTTCTTCCCACGTTATCTCGAGTAATAGTTTCAGTTAGTGGATTACTTATTGAGTCTCTAAAAGAATATTCGTCTCTGTCTCTTACAAAGTTGTGTAAAATGCAAGCAGACTTAATAATATCACTAACTAAATCGATGTGAACATTAATTGGTCTGTGAAAAATGCGCCCCTTATTCGCAAGTATGCCAAAAGTACATTCAATGAGACGTCTAGCCACACAAAGTATATAATTGAATGTTCTTTTTGTAATATTTAAATTATTTCTCGGATAAGGGCGCATCATACTCGTACCGAAAGCAAATGCTTCGTCTCCTACAAAAACGAAGGGGAACTTGTTTCCCCTTCGTTTTTTGCATTGTTTGCATTGTTTACTGAAATAGATGCTGGTTCAGGAAGGTTCAAGCGGTTCTCTTGAATTTTTTATAAAACTTCCATATGCTCCAACATCAATCATCACAAATTTGTAGCTGCTGTCACAAATTGCTAGCAATACCAAAGAAAAATATCCTTTATAATTGAAGCACATTGATCCACTATTGCTAGGTGCTATAATTCTAATATGTTTTCCGTCACAAGCACCTATACAGTTCGGAAAATGTGCTCTAGTAGAGAAACCATTTGCAATTTGAATACATATCTTTGGTTGGTTGTGGTAGGCATATATTTTTTTAGGCATAACCATATAGCTGCACATACTTATCGAACTATTTCGGCGATAGTACTAATTCCAATCTGAAACATATAATGCAATTCTGTGAATGAACAGCCTGACGCCAAATATCTGAAACAATGTTTTTTTTTAGGTTTGAGATTTCAAAAAAAATGGAGAAATATTCGCGACTGTTTTGTGAAGGCCCATAAAGCGAAAGAGACTAAGAGCGGATCAGCGGCAAAAAGAAAGACTTCTTATGTTTTCTACGATAATTTGTTATTTTTAAAAGATACTATTACTGTCAATAGCACAACGGGCAATGTAACTACAGAAAATGAAGATGGTAACACAGCTATGCAAAATGAAGAAACACTTCCATCAAATACTTCATGGGCACCAAAGAGAAGCAAGAAAAATAATAGTGATGATCTTATCGGTAGAGAGTTAGTCGGGGCCTTGAATAGAAATTTAGAAAGAAAGAGTGTTGAAGATGACGAGGATCGCCTCTTTTTCTTGTCTCTAGTAAAAGAATTTAAAAAAATTCCAGAACATATGCAAATGCAAAGTAAATTAGATATTTTAAAGGTAATTAAAGATGCGCAGATTTTTAATTGTAAGGAATCCGACGAATGCACAATTGCCAATTTCAACTCTAAGCGAAAAATCAAAGAAGAGTTTTTTAATTCCATCACTGACGATGATGCTTGAAATATGTACCTACTTTATTTTAATAAAAAAATAATTATAAATATGTATTTTACTTACCGTAGCACCATTATTAACTTTGCTTCCGGTTTAATACTCTTGCGAAATTGTGTGTCTTGCTTCGTTATAAATGTTTTTAAAATGTTCAATAATTCTTCAAACGTTTTTGACTCATTCTAGTAAATCCGAAAAACTTATCTTCATATTTTTTTAGTTCTTCGAAAAATATTGCAAAATGCTTGCTCTCATCTCGTGTTTGCAAATAAGGATGCACCCAGTACTTCTTTGTTTTTTCTTCTTTCCGTAACGTGTGTAAATGTAGTAAATAGCTGCAACTTTGTCTAAGTCCATGTTTGAAATGGATCAATATGACCGCAAATCGAACCGGTTCTTCAACCGCACGTTGCGATTGCGAATGCGGCTGCCCGCGATCCGGCTGGCCGCATTGCGGGTAACCGCATAGTGCGTATGAACCCTTAAAAATAAACAACTGCTTATGTTTGTACTTCCATAGAAAAAGTTTTATAATTCAAATATTTGTCGAGCAATGCTACATGACAAAGGTGAAGATTCGGATTTCAGATTAAAAAAAAATTGCATTCGGCTGCTTTAAAAATTGTCGAATCAAAAATGCAAAAGATGAAATTATATTTAGACACAGTCGTATACGACAATCAGTTGAAGATATGAATGAAAAAAATATCTACCTACGTCCGAAGCACATGGGTAGCCACGGGAAGAAATGTAGACCAATTTCTATGTCTATCAACAAGTGTACCTACATCCATTTGTTGCAACAATGAACAATCAATGTTATTCTTTCGCAATTTAGGTGCTTTTTAGGGTTCTATACCTAAAGGGTAAAACGGGACCCTATTACTAAGACTCCGCTGTCTGTCTGTCCGTCTGTCTGTCTCCAGCCTGTATCTCATAAATCGTGATAGCTAGAAAGCTGAAATGTTCACAAATGATGTATTTCCGTTGCCGATATAACAACAAATACTAAAAACCACATAAAATGAATATTTAAGGGGGGCTCTCATACGACGGTGGTACGGAACCCTTCGTGCGCGAGTTCGACTCGCACTTGGCCAGTTTTTATATTATAGATGGTGTCGTACGATCGTAAGTACACGTCTCATTCTGATACGGCTCATCTGCACCACTCACAATAATACATACGTACTAAAATAATTTCTAATGGCAATGCCGTGTCTGTCATGTCATGTCGTACGCAATTCAGATGCCAAATGCTCTTTGCTGAGTGACTTATGACTGAATTGTATACCAAAATGGTAAGTGATTAGTCTATTTTAGGACAACGAATATTATAATCGACTGGAAGACACTGAAATATGACAGCGAAATGGAAAATCTGCTTGGAACGCTCTCAGTAGGCATGCTTCAACCTTCTTCAATGGATTTATAACAAACTTCAAGACCACACACAGCAAAAAATAATTCAAAGGCGTGATGTAATCCCGAACTTTAGCTCATAGTCCTTATTTCTTCCATAAATTGAGAATAGAGTCTCTGATCCTACAAGTTTATCCTAATGCTAACCATGACTGGAAAAAACATTTTCGTTAATAATTTGACAATTACTAGACCAGACACAAAAATTAAAATGACTTTAATTTTGGTTCCATTTGTGATACCATGCCATGCATTTATTTTATTCTGGCTTCATTATCAACGGGTCATCGCAATGCAATCCTAGTGCAGCAACGACAGTCGACACTCATCCCGCGCAATTCGTTGTCTCTTGATTCATCATGTGCGTCAGTGACAGAGAAAGTTGGATTCTGTATCTAACCTTTGATCAGCTCTTTCGGTAATAAGAGTACTCCTACCTGTCACTGGTTTTATAACGAAAGGGAAATGTGTTACGTAGGTACGTTTCTACTGCTACATAAGTTTCTTTCTTCAATATTGATTGTCCTAAATTTATTGTCGTCAAGCATCGCGTGTCTCGTTGACAATCGATTATTTATATCACCAACGTAACAATTACGAGAGCCTATCCAACTTCGTTATAATCGAATTGCATAATTATTATCGCTACCATTCGATACATGTCTATCGATACGTTCATAGTTTTGCACGTGGGAATCTCTGGCGCGACTCACCATTTTGTCACCGTCACCACGTTCAAATTAATTCAGACTTTATGTATTAGTCTTATGGTTTATAATTGCGTTCGTTTGATTTTACCTATCGTTCTATCAGGGTTCTGACGTAGTGCGTTACGTAATAGTCCCGCCCACTAGTTGTTTATGTTTATGCTCGCATCTATCATATTACGTTGTACTAGATATCTCGGACAGTATCGATTTAGTTATTTTTGTGACACCGACCTGGTTTTTATGGGCTATCGTTAGGTTATCCGAGGTTGACCTTTTTGTTTTGCCTCCTAGTATGTTTTTAATAGTCGGTATGTTGTGGATAGATTAGGTGCTAGTATAATTATTTGTGTTATTAAGTCTATCTATAGCTAATAACAACAATATTGATATTTTAATTAATATTCTGTGTGATATTAATAATTAAAATGAAATAACTAGTGTTTGCAGCAGAAATATGTGATCCTAAGTCTGTTCATCAAATCTCTTTCTATATTCGCTAAATGAAGGCATATAAAAAAAACTTGTAAATAAGGATATCTTAAAATAAATAATTAATGTGTCTAGTCTATTTAAAGTAACATTGACTATTATAGATCGCAATTAAATTATAATTAGACGCAGACAAGGTTGAACTGGTCCATTGTCACTATCAGTGCAAAGAGCGTTGTAATGAACTTTAAACTTCCAAAGTCAGCTATTGTTACGAACAAAAATACTATAAATGGAAAACATTATTTAAAGAAATAAAAAAAAAACTTGTAACGATATGCTTATCAGTATAAAAATAGCTTAATTGCATTTTGCGACATTTTTTTTTATTAAGTGTCCCACTGCTGGGCCAAGGTCTCCCCCGTCTGACTCCAGACTTTCCTGTCTCGAGCCACCACATGACACCAATCGCTTAAGAAGCGATCGATGTCATCCCGCCACCGTCTCCTCGGCCTGCCTCGTCTGCGACAAATTTAAAATTAAAGTAAAGTTTTGACCACTAATGCCGGTAGCCTGTAGTATTATCACTAAATGTATGGTATACAATGAATATGTTATAACTATTGAATTAATACTGTATATAGATCTATATACAGATAGACAGATAGCATAATAATATTCTTTATTGTACACCATTAAAATTACATAATAGTAATAAAATACATCAACAGTGAAGCGTACAATGGCGGTCTTATCGCTAATAGCGATATCTAGTACTAGCATCTAGACCTAGTTTAATAAAAAAATCATACCTTGTTTTTAAATAAAGATTGTGAGTGATGCATAAGCGCAACATAATAGTTAAACATGGATCGTATTACATACAAAATTTGTAATAATTTTCTAGTATATTTTTTGATGTATCACCTGATGTATGGAACTGCGTCTAATATTACAATAGGCCTCTTAGTACTTGATACGTATGAAGCATTTGGCGAGATGTAGTGGGAAAATATTTGGCTCTACTCCTAATATTTAAGTCACTAATTACATAATATAATGTAATGTGTTATTGATTCACATATATGAGCTTCATCAAATTCTTTGTGTAGTATGATTTCTATAAATAAAACTAGGTGGTAAGTACTAACTGTAGGAAAAAAGACATTATACTACTTTCTTAATGAAAAAAGTAGTCACAATATTTGATTATTACTTTTATTCGTTGATGGTTTAAGATTTTAAACTATTAAGTCTAGATTGATAATTTCCCTAGTTACCTACCGTCTTACCTACTTCTTCTTTTTGTTACTTTGTCCTGTATGTCTATTCTGTAAATAATTTCGGTATCGAGCTTCACCTGAGTGACAATGAAGCTCACTTCAAAAGTGAACCCAATTGGCCTTGATTTAAAATTCAAATTCGAGAATACGTATTTGACATACTATATAATATAGATACTGACAATTATTCCTTTCGAAAACACAGACCAACTATTTAAAATCTTGTTCCAGAACATTCAAAGCCTTTATAATAAACAACACATACTTGAAGCCTTCATTGTAGACAACCCGATATATAACGCAGTATGAATTTCAGACCACAGCGGAACAATTATACACATCACCATACCAGCACCACAGTTAGCTGCACCGAAAACCTGGTATGTAAAAAAACGGTTATTTAACAACACGAATATTTTAAAGTTTAAGTCTAAACTGAATGAACTCGATTGGACAAAAATCTTACTTGAAAACCAAAATTTAAATGATAACTATAAAGCATTTCATGATACATTAACAAATATCCTTAATCTTTGTATACCAAAATGTAAAGTTAAACTTAAAACTAAATTTAAAAAATACTGGTTAACGAAAGGCTTAAAGATTTCCTGTAAAAACAAAAGACTATTAAAAATACTTACCCTTAAAATTAAAAACCCTATCATTACAAACTATTATAAAAACTACGAAAAACTATTAAAAAAGTTAGTTACTGCATCAAAAAAGAATCAATATGTAAATAAAATAAAAAAAATCTAACAACAAAGTTAAAACTATGTGGAGTATCATAAATGAGAGAACAAATAAAAAACAAAAAAAAGAACATAGTAATATAAAATTACAAATAAATAACCATCTTATGTGTGAACCTAAACAAATAGCCAACATTTTTAATAATTTCTATGCGTCCATTGGAGAGAGCAACACAAATTCACCTGGTACGAAACTGGATAACACCTCTGTACTAAATCCCACGGAGAACACTATGTTTCTTGGCCCCATAGACGCTTGGGAGGTAAACAAAATAATTAAAAACCTAAAAAATAAAAGCAGTCACGGGATAGACGAAATACCACCTATGCTCTTAAGACAATGCGCGAACGAACTAACTTTACCGTTTTACCTGCTTCTGAATCAGTCGTTTGAGGAGGGTACCTTCCCTGACTTATTGAAAAAATCGATAATCAAACCGATCCACAAAAAAAATTCTAAGACCGACCCAAACAACTATCGCCCAATAGCTCTTTTGCCATCTGCCTCAAAAATTTTCGAAAAAGCTATGTGTGAACGCATATATGCATTTTGCGAAAAATACAAAATTTTAAATGAAAGCCAGAACGGCTTTCGGAAAACCCGTTCCACCACCTTAGCAGTTTATAAATTTATCCAAGAAGCCCTTAACATCATAAATAATAAAAAAATGCAATAGGAATATTACTGGATATGACCAAAGCCTTTTTTTTTTTTTTTTTTTAAACAGGTGAAACTCATTTATGAGCCAGCCTTGCATCTCCATGGGGGGTGGAGATGCAAGAGTCCGGGCTTCCAGAGCCTTGAAAAAGGCTCCGACTACTCCGGCAAAACACCTGGTGCCATCTTTCGCCTTAGTGGCGGCGTTACGGGACCAACCGAAGTCTTTGCACCATAACGCCCCCGGTGACTGCCCGCTTAGTGGCGGGCCCGACATGACCCCCCTCCTATGCCAGAGGGAGGACAGCGGGGGCAGTGTATGGCACTACACCACCCCCACCCAGCAAAGAAGGAGACGCGTGCAAAGAAGGCTAAGGGACCCCCGTCCCAGCCCTCTGCGTCCCCCCCAGGGCAGGTCTGACAACGGCAGTTCTCGTCCGCGCCCTACCCACCCGCCGTCGGCGGAGCAATGGAGCGGAAGGGTCAGCCTCCCGCTCGCGCTCCGAGGTCTCTTTCTGCGAAATGACAGTCTCGCAGAAATGAGACACAGCCCGCCAGACACGATCGTCCGCGACCATGGCATTAATCACACCCGCGAGCGAAAGGTCCGGGCCAGCAACTCCACGCAGGACACGGCGCTCAGTATCGAAGCTAGTGCAGACCTCGAGTGTGTGCTGCGCCGTGTCTTCTATTGCGCCACAGTGGTGGCACGAAGGGGACTCCTCCCGCCCTATTCGGTGCAGGTACGATCCGAAGCACCCGTGTCCGGACAGCACCTGCACCAAACGGAACGTGAGGAAACCGTGGTGTCGCTCCAGCCATAGGTCCAAGAGTGGACCCACAACTTCAGTGACGCGGCGTCCGTAGCGGGCGCTGGCGAGATCCAACCGCCAACGGAGGACCATTTCGTCGTAGGCCTCGCGCCGCACGGCGCCGCGTTCTTCTGGGGTTAGGCGCTCTCCGAGCGCTTTCCGGGCCGCCGTCTGGTGGTATACGGCGGCCAGGACCCCAGCTTCTAGCTCCCAGGGGGGAGTACCGGCAAGGGCGCATGCTGCTGCGTGCCCCACCGTACAATAGGCCCTCCCAATGCGTTGCGCGATTGCCCGCTGGGGCCTGCGCAGGAGGGCCACGTTTTCCTTTCTATAAAGGGAGTCTGCCCATATCGGCGCTCCATAAAGCGCCATAGAGCGCAGGACTCCAGCGTAGAGGCGGCGGCAACTAGTCCGTGGCCCCCCCAGGTTAGGAAGGAGCCACGAAAAGGCGTTAGCCGCTTTAAGGAGGCGCGTAGCAAGACCTTGAAAGTGGGGGCCAAACTCCCACTTGGCGTCCAGGATCAGGCCCAGGTATTTAATCCTGGCCTTCACATCGATCCTGACGCCAGCTACCACAACGTGCGCATCAGGAGGCTTGCGCTGACGAGGCCCTGGAAAATATATAGCCTCCGTCTTTTCCAGGGCTACTTTTAGGCCTAGACGTCCCATTCTGTTGGCAACCAGCGTGCCGCCAGCAGAAGCCAGGCGCGCCGCTTCCCCATATGTCCTTCCTTGGGCAGTGACTAGGGTATCGTCTGCATAGCAGAAGATACCCATGCCTGAGAGGAGGGCGCCCCGAAGCACCCAGTTATAACCTATGTTCCACAGGAGTGGCCCAAGGACCGACCCCTGTGGAACTCCAGTGTCCACCCGGCGGCGCTTGACGCTACCGTCCTTACTTTTAAAGAGAACCTCGCGGTCTCGAAGGTAGTCAGCCAGAAGCGCCGCCAGGTACTGCGGTACTCTGTGGTACCTCAGGGCCTCCAATATTACGGCGTGAGGCAGGGAGTTGAACGCGTTAGCGATATCAAAAGATAACGCCACCACTCCCTGTCCTCTCTCTTTCGCCTCTGCGCACAGGACTTTTAGGCCCTGGACTGCGTCTATGGTGGACCGACCCTCACGAAACCCGAATTGGGCTTCAGATAGGTCCGGGCCGGTCCCGGCAAGATGGTCCTTGAGGCGAACCGCGATTATTCGCTCGAAGGTCTTGCCCGCCTCATCCAAAAGGACGATTGGCCGATATCCTGACGGGGAATCGGCCGGGCGCCCATCTTTTCGAAGGAGGACTAGCAAGCCCTCCTTCCACGGTTTCGGGAACCTCCCGATAGAAAAACACCGGTTGAAAAGGTCCCGAAACCGTTCCTTCAAACGGGAAGTGGCGATGGCCATAACCCGCGCCTGTACGCCATCGGGGCCGGGAGCCGTCTTCTTGCCACTTAGGCAGGACACTGCGTCCGCAAACTCCTCTGAGGTCAGCGGAGGAATGTCCTCCGATGGGCTCATCCCGTGGATATGACCAAAGCCTACGACAAGGTTCAATTTGACATATTGCTAAATAAACTATACGGAATAGGAATACGCGGAAAGGCACACGATTGGCTAAAATCATATTTAAAGGACAGGGAACAACTGGTAGTAATAGAATACTTTAACCATTCTAATAATGAAATAGAAACAATCCGATCAAACAGAAAAGCGATTAACGCATCAATTCCTCAAGGCAGCGTTATAGGATGCCTACTATTTCTACTCTATATAAATGACCTACCTACGACCATCGAAGGCCCATGCGTCTTATTCGCAGACGATATTTCCGTCTTAGTTCCATGCCAAAATAATGAAAATATTGATGATACTCTTAACTCCATACTTACTAAAACATGCAACTGGATGAACAATCATAATCTCGAAATAAACTACTCCAAAACTAAACTAATAACTTTCTACCCGTACCAAAAATCGCCCTTAACTTTAGACTTTACCTTCAACAACTCAAAATTAGAAACCGTTAAAGAATTCACCTTACTCGGCCTAGTTATAGACACACATATAAACTGGAAACCTCACATACAAAAAACCCACTCAAAAATTCCTAAATTTTCTTACGCCCTACATGAATTAAAAAAGACCACCAATTTCGAAACAGCGCTCACCACCTACTATGCCTACGCTTATGCATGGCTCAGCTATGGTGTCACCCTTTGGGGTAACAGTACGGATGCACAAACGCTTTTCACCCTGCAAAAGAAATTGGTGAGAATCCTAGTAAACATCGAGCAAACGACGACAAAACTTCTTTCAAAAACACAATATTTTAACCCTTCCCTGTATTTACATTTTAGAATCATGCAAATTTGTTCGAAAACACAAAGAGTTATACTCAAAACGAGATGACAACCAATCACGCTATCAACTCAGACACCGTTCTAAGCTAAACTTGCCAAACTCTCGCCTAAAAATGCACTCTTCAAGTCCCTACTCTATGTCTATTAAACTATATAATAAACTACCCGCACAACTAAAAAAAGAGGAAGAAATAAATATATTTTTAAAAAAGCTTAGACAACTGCTTATAAATCAATGCTATTATTCTGTCAACGAATACCTAAATGATAGAAATATAAAGGCCTAAATTAAACACACGCACGTACACACCCTCACACACACACACACACCCTCTCACACACACACACGCGCACGCGCGCTCACACTATTTGTTGTACAAAAACTAACTAAAGCACACACACATTCAAAACATTTTAATATTATTGTGTTAGATAAATAGTTTTATAAAAGTATTATAGATTATATATATAAGGTGCTATAAAAATATCTGCCACGGCTTTAATGGGAGGTAGTATTGTGTTTATAGATTACAATAGTGAAGAACTTTCGTACCCCGGAACAGTTAATTAAATTTGAGAGACTAAAATAGTTAAATTAACGTTGACTCTATTCTGCGTAACGTGGTTCACAAATTACGCGCAATGTGACGCTTCGTCAATGAAAACAACTGCTATCTCTTTCCATCTTTTCTGTGAATGAAAACTGTAATCAGCTGACTAGTTCGTCACTACATAATCTACTAGGTACGCAATAATACGCAGGCATACAAGTGCAACTACTTACACGGGATGGTTTTATACTAATAAATCAATTCAAATTTATACGTTATTTTTTTTGTATGAAAAAAAAAAAGATAAATAATCAATAATTTATCTTTACTATTGTAATCTATAAACACAATACTACCTCCCATTAAAGCCGTGGCAGATGTTTTTATAGCACCTTATATAATAATTATAGTTTTAGTGATAAGCTAAAGCATAACTCTCCAACTTCTTAAAGCTGTGCCCTACCGGGCCATATTGTACCTATCTTATAAATGTAACACCTGTATTTAACATTATGGAATGCTATAATAAAGAATTGAGAATTGAGACATCTCACCGCAGATTCCGCTGTCGAGACATGAAAATAATGTTACAGAATAGCACTACTGGTTATAACTTACCAAAATTCGATGATAAATGACAAAGGAAAAGCTTACCCTTTACGTCAATATTGTCGTCATTATAATTAATTGTTATACTAATTAATGTGCATACTGATTTGTATTAGAACGGGTGACACCATAATCCAATATCATTATCATGTATGATTGTGTTTCTGGAAACCTATGATGAATACGGAAATTTACTTAACGGTTCGGAAAGACCCCTGATAGAATATACAAATGTTCTCAATGTCACTTCATGTAAGTATAAGGGTGCGTCCTCATCTGACGAACGAGCATGGCGCGAGCGGCGCGCGCACGTTTGGCGGACGGCATTATTGACACTAGTACTTTATTACACTGCTCGTGTAATGCTCGTTTGTCAGATGTGGACGCACCCTTATATCATCTCAGTGAAACCTAATTTTTATAATTCAGTAAGTAATGTTTTATGCTTTTCGTGTTAAAAAATGCTCTAGGTTCTCTAGTCTTGCATCGTCCTCATCGGTCTATTTATCAATTCTCACCAATCACGAGATTTATGAATCTTTTAGATAATTTTGCCGGTGAACCTAAATTCCTTGGGCAAATCTGTCTAAGTCACCATAATATTTAGTCTATTAAAACGGAAGACAAGTCTTATAAACTTGCGGGCTAAGTTAAGTCTCCTTGCATTAACTTATTTTCCCCGAACCACAAATTATAATAGAAATATCTCGAAGCCTATCTGTATCCTTTTCTAAACCTAAATACTCAATATTATCAATAGTCGGTAATTTTCCGTATCCCAATTGATAACCACAAACAATATTAGTATTTAGTAATACGCATTATAATGAAAGGAATATTTGTTAAGAAATTAGCTCATTATTGTCCTTACACGCGTTTGGAAGATAAAGTTTGAGAATGTTCTAGCCTACCAATAACAGATACTAACAGACTATATAAACAAGTCTCCATAGGCCCTAATATGAAATATTATATCTTTATCTAATTTAATTTTCATAAAATATATCTTTCTTCCATCAAAAAAAATCTAATTATAAATTCGTCAGAAGCTATCAGATATAGATTCGTGAAAAGCGAAAAATGAAATTTTCCACTACGTTGAATCCAAAAATGATTCACACATTAGTAAAAATACTTCAAGTAAGAGTATTTTTCATTTTAAATAAACTATTTTTATTTGAACTAAAACCTACCTATTTCAAATCTACAAACCAAACCTAGCTTTATCAACCGCACATAACATATTAGCACATAATTGCATAAAGTTCAGACGAGTTCATTGCCCCCTATTGCGAAGTTCGCAGTTTCGTCTAGCTTGCACCAAAGTTTAGCCTTACTTCCTGATACGACATCACGGAAATAATTTGATATTGTCAGATTTAGTAGATGTTGGCAGTGCTATTGTTTACCCGGTCTTCCTCATCACTTGTTTAAAGATGGATAATGTATCATTATTTTTAAACATTTACGACTCCTGTTAAGACTGAAACTATTCGGGCGAATGCGCGCGAGTAAACCGTTTAAATTCTTAAATATATATAAATATCTCACGAAAGTTATTATATAGGTACCCAACATATTATATGTCCGTATATTTTAGCTTGTGTGAACATATTGAAATAACATTGTATTTTAATCATTATACTGTTTTTATTCACATTAGATCCCAAATTTTGTAACGTTCCACTACGTATTAATAAAAGTATGTTTTACTCAGAACCAGTAAATAACTGATTTGTGTATGTAAATCTGCATGGTTATTTTAAAATAAGCGTATCAAGGTATAGTGAAGGGTACTGCTACAAGGACTAATAGCTACTGACCTTAGGAATATTCTTGTCTCAAAAGGCCACTTGTTGAGAATTCCCAATGTACTTACTATGAACTAAATTTGCTTTAAAATCAACTATACATAGTAGAGTCACAGTAAAAGGGCTATCTATATACTGCGCTTTGAGGAAGCCAGATAGACTGGCACGAACCAACGGAAACTCGTATCCAAGCCATATAATAAAAAGGTTTATCTTCTGCGACGACCTCCGTGGTCGAGTGGCGTACGCACCGGTTTCAAGGTGTCGCTAGCTCTGAGGTCCCGGGTTCGATCCCCGGACGGGTCAATGTAGAAAATCACTTTTCTACATCGTCTCGGGTCTGGGTGTTTGTGGTACCTTCGTAGTATCTGAACTCCATAAAACAAGTGCTTTAGCAACTTACTTTGGGTTCAGAACAATGTATGTGATGTTATCCGCATTTATTTATTTATTATTATTTATTTATATCTTCTTATATATAAAATTCTCGTGTCACAATGTTAGTTACCATACTCCTCCGAAACGGCTTGACCGATTTTTATGAAATTTTATATGCATATTCAGTAGGTCTGAGAATCGGCTACTATCTATTTTTCATACCCCTAAGTGGTAGTAGGTAGGTAGTAGGCAGGTGCTAGGTAGAAAAAATTGCATAGCAACGCATGCCGGGTACAGCTAGTAAACTTTATATACAAGCGTAACACTGAATTCTATTACCCATACATATGATAAGATTAAAAACCTTTTTTCAATTAGCTCTACCTGAACTGAATTACACTCAGCCTTTTAGCTAATGCATCCGTTTTATACCACCCCAAGGCTAGTCACATTGAAGCCATTAGGTGTTACTGCACGTTATCTGTTAAAGTCTTAGATAAATAAGTCGAATAAGGAAGGTTGTGACCTTCCTTATTCGACGTGCATATGCATAATGATATGCATATGCATGCATATGCATGCATATACGACAAGCATATGTCTTCTTCTGATGTGTGCATCAGAAGAAGACATATACTTGAGAAAGTCAAAAGATTCCGCGTTTTTTTGTTTGATTTAGATAAAAAATTAGGAAGAATTGAAAATGTTTAATCGCACTGACCCTGCTTATTTTTTTATGATCAAAGACTTAAAACCAGGAACAAAAAAATAAGACGATTTTATTACCAAGTAGGTGATAAGTATGTGTTAATACACTAAGTTAATATGTAACGACATGGTGCAAATAGGGAATTCCAGTTTTATTTAAGTAGCAATTTAATAACATCAGAAGACGAGTTCATGAATTAGAATCCTGTTCGAGTTTCAAAGCCGTAAAACTACCTCTCAGTATAACACTGGTCTTGTAATATAAGTTAGTAAATGATAGACTGTGTACCCGTATGTAAACTGTCATGTTAATACAAAGACATGACACGCCCCTAAATCTAAGCTCGCGTTAATCTACGTAAACAAACTATGACCTAGGTTCAATAATACCCTGAGGAATGGTGTCGCGTCGCTTGGCAAAGTCCGTGCATATTTGCAGAGCATACACATTTTATGACACTGTCTGTTGTTGTGCGCAGTTGGCATTGTTCACATATTTTTGAAGGGATATGTCGATTCCAAGGCAAGGATATGATTTAAGCCTGTCGTGACCTAGAAAGTAGGACGTAAATATTTTTTGGAAGTAGAAGGGATTGGAAAAGCAACTCGAACGCATTAAAGCGACAAATATGATATTTGAAGACCTGTAAACGAAGGTTTTTCATCATTATTTTCATGTAATGTAAAGTAATTGTTACATAAATCTACGTACATCTTGTTATCGTACAAAATATTTTAAATCAGGTCTAACGAATGAAGTACTTAATAATTATGTTGGTTTAATTGTTTGTGTGATAATTAGGTATATTTCTAGAACTTACTAATTGAATTGTTGATCACAACACAAAAAAAATCTTGATTTATAACATGTTTGTATCATGTTTGAATAGGTACGCATTATTTTATTCGTCGAGTGCGCTCTAGACAATTAATCTTAGACCAATTAATTGAAGAAATAATACTGAAAATCAATGCTGGAAATAGCCCTAGAAAAATATTCATTGTTTTGCCTGCTTTCGACCTTATTTCTCCTAAGCATTGCTCCTATAATATAGAGTCTTCCTTATTATTTTTTGCCTTAAACTCTGAAAAACAATACGATATGTAAAAAGAAATGGCGTATAATATAAACTCTATGCTATATTTCCAGAGCTAATCAACAATAACACCAACAAACATAACAAACAGAACGGGTTTGTTATCATAAGTCTATTTATAACAACAATTAATAATACAGAGGGTCAAATATTTATATTATTTTCATTGATAACGGACGACAGTAATGTTATTCATTATCAAACCTACAATATTGAACCTTATTACTTTGGAATAAGGTCGTTTATATTTATCACAATGAACAAGTGGCATTCGAGTGCTTGTTGATAGTATGTTCTTAGAATTATGTAAAACGGTTGTTAGTATGACATAAGTGTGAAGCAATACACGAGAATAAAGGTGTTTTTGTTTTAACATAATAGATATTTATTTTTATTTATTTATTTATTAAATTACAACGGCAAACACCAATTACAGTAATTCAAAATTACAATATGTAGAAATACAAAATATACAGATATGAAGTACACAGGAAACAACGTTAACAGCATTTGGTAACAAGTTTTTTATATTATAAATATTTATAGTAGGTAATATATACATTAGTGCCATTAAACAACTCTTATACGACTAGTCAAAAGTTTCACAGAACTTTAAGGATGCTGCTAGAATAGCGCACCATTTATCTACAAAGATATCACAATGGGGTTCGGTATCAAGCAGGGTATTGATTGCGCTACGCATGCGACTTAGTGGAGAATGAGCTCGAGATACAGTGCGGCAGTGAGCTGCAGCAAGCAGCCTGTGCCGGTGGGATGGTCTATGGCGTAGATAATTCTCTGGCACATAGAGCTTGCACAATATATTGTGCAGTTCCGGGGCATCTACAATACTACGCAATATTTTTACGGCCATTATAATTTGAGTTCTGGCTCTACGTACTGAAAGAGAGTTGTAATCTAACATTCCTAATAAAAATTTGGTAGGGTATAAAAAGGGGTAATAACCATAGATATGCACTGGTAATAATAGCATGTGCATATTTATAGTGTACATGCATTTTACACGCCTGTTATTTAAATTTCCATGCGTATGTCCATTCTGTAGATAACTCTCAACCTCTGCCCCGTTTCCAATTATTTTGGAGTTAATCAATATCGATTATAATGTAAAATAAACAATTTTGAAAAACTAAGTTCACGAACAAAGATTAGTTTCTAACAAAATAAAATTGAACGATAGAGATCGTCAATTGCCGCCTATCGGTGCCATATACATATACCCGTATGTAGTCAATATTAATTGTTCGTCTATGTGTCCAAATTTTTAAAATAACTCTAATATAATAATAATCCAGCCTATAAACGTTCCACTGCTGTGCACAGGCCTAAGATAAAATAACTCTAAATATTTATTTTATTGCCGAAGTTTCGTTATATTATGTTCTAAACTCATCATATCGTGGATAGTATAATAAAATAAAGTACCAGCACTAAAATGACTTGCACATTCTGTTCACTATATCACTATCTAAAGCCTGGCATATAATTTATTGTTACACTTTTATATAATGACTTTCGTGTCCTATCACTAGATTATTTATGTTCATCGTGACCTTTGATCTTTGAAGTAAATTATTTAAATAACAGTAGGCTGACCTAGAATATAGTAGACTTTAGCACTAACTGTAGAACTTTTAAGTTAACTAACTTATTCTAACTTTATTATACTACACGTAAAAACTAAGTAATAAATAGAATTTAAAAAATGAGTTTGGTATTTATTTAGTAAAGGCTCATTGTTACTTTACAGCTTTAAAAACATTGTATATTCTGTTCCGCAACTACCTTAAAATTAAAAATCAGGATTAAATACCTATTTTAATTATGAAATCTACAGTTTCATTTCCAGGGAAAACATGTCTGATGTTTATACAAGTTATTTTTTAATTTTATTTGATGGTAGCTATAGTATAATACAACCCACAAATAAGAACTCAATACTTACATGTTTCTGTAGTAATTGTTACAAATATTAATTAGGTACTAAATAAGATGTATTTGTTATGCAGTATTGGGAACAACGGAAGTTAAACAGCCGAACTGTATCTAATAGAAGGTCACAAGTTCAATGAACTGTAACTATATTGGAACGAGGAACTAACGTAAATATTTATTAGTTTTAGTCTAGTTTAAATATAATAACTATTTGCGATACTTTTGGACCACTTTCATTGAGTTATGTTTTCCATTCTGAGAAACTAAAGCACTTCGACTATCTTTTATTTTGTAAAGTTGGGTAGGTAAAGTTGTTGTTTTTTTGGTGCATCAGCGACAGATTAGTGTATCTATGTATCATATATAAAGGATATTTTTGTCCACCTTAAAATTTTCAAACTACTCCTACTACTACTGCCAAACCTTTATGAGCAGTTAAACAAACCGACAATCTAGAATAACATGTTTAACATTTAACAATCGTACCCAAGAAAACTTATCTTTATATCGCACACTGCAAATAAAATTATTTCTTATAGAGATGTACTATTAAAAACCCACATCCGAACATAAGTTCTCAAACCCTGTATGAGCTTAGATAGCATTATAATGACTCACAACGACAAGTCAACATCTGCCAACAATATTGGACCAAATTGGGATGTGTGACGTCATCATGTAAGTACCATATGCAAGAGAAAGTGGGGAAAGATAATAATCTAATATTAGATAGAGTGGCGCTTTGTTGTTTTAGTTTGGTATGTTGAAGCTTTTTGAGTAATTCATTGTACAGTTTTAAATTCATTTTTAGGGTTCCGTACCCAAAGGGTATAACGGGACCCTATTACTAAGACTCCGCTGTCTGTCTGTCCGTCTGTCTGTCTCCAGGCTGTATCTCATAAACCGTGATAGCTAGAAAGCTGAAATTTTCACAAATGATGTATTTCCGTTGCCGCTATAACAACAAATACTAAAAACCACATAAAATGAATATTTAAGGGGGGCTCTCATACGACGGTGGTACGGAACCCTTCGTGCGCGAGTCCGACTCGCACTTGGCCAGTTTTTTTATGTTATTGTAGAACAAATACTAGAAAAGATCAGTGGAAAAGTCTTGACCCGTCGCTACTTATTGATTGAAATATAAGTACTTGTATGATTGTGGTACAACTGTACTAGTTTTGATCACCTTCGTTTAGGTATAGTAATTTCGGAAATTCTAGCTTAGATAATTATAAATCTTACTTAGTTACTTAAACTTATCACTTCAATAACTATATACTCGTACATAATTCCATTTGATAATGCAATTATTTTTTTCTAAGAGAGAATCCCGTTCAGTATTTATAGTTGTGAATCCTGCTAATTACTCTTTAAATAACTTTTTCTGTACCTCCATTGGGTTAATAAAGATTCTGTCCACGTATCTAATAGTGCGTGTATATCCGCTACAGATTAATGTTACCACTTCAGCTCACGACCGTTAGGTACATGTTTTCTGTTTTATACATATTTCTTCCGGATTTGAACACGTACTTATTAAGGTTTTACACTATTTTCTTTGCATAATTGCGATATTTAAAAACATAGGCTAAGGCCGCACTACGGTTAAACGGCCGCGGATTTTAACCGCCTGATTTTGTGAGTAAAGGAAACATGGAAGCGGCCGCACTGACGGTTATTTTCCGCGACTGATTTTTAACAGTATTGTTTGCGTCTCGGGCGGTTTTGCGGTTTCACGGTTTACTGCTTGCGGAAAAAAATCGCAGTGCGGTCTTAGCCATACAATAATAATGCTAGTAAACGGGCTCTAAAACCGAAAAAACGTATATCATGCAATAACAGAATAAAACAGTTTGAAGGAAGAAATCATGTTCAAAACTATCACCATACATAACATAAAAAAGAGAACAGTTGAAAACTAACAACACATTAGGAACAAACAAAGCTTGTTGACAAATACGTATGTTATTTATACGATATTTGATTAACGTTTAATTACAACTGTAATTACTACTGTTCCAATTTATTCTACTTACGTTACAATGTAACACTTGAGTAAAGATATGTGACACATTAGATAAATTACTTGTTTGTCGCATAGAGTTATATTAGATTGGTTCAGAACAATATTATTGTTTATTAGTTGTTATCGACTTTCTAACAAAATATTAGCCAAGCTAGTTATACTTATTTGGCCAATGGTTTGTGGTAAAGTTTATGGTATTTTTATGGTCTGTCAATAGTAATATAGGATCTGAAAAAACTTATTGTGTAAAACTTTGTCGCTATTTCTAAAAAGATATCTATTGTTTTAAATCAAGCTTAAAAGCTTACACGTGTTTTTATTTCTTTTAATCCCCAGTTGTATGTTTTATTAATAGCATTCATCTACCATTCTTTTTCAATAACAATTTAGGCGCCAAAGTAATAAATTCCATTGTAATTCTTTCATATACATTAACTATTCAGACATGACACGATTGGCCTAATTACAGTCTGTTCCACCTTCAATTAAAATTGTAGATTATTAGATTGTCTGTCGTACCATATTCTATTTAATTACCTATTATAAATGCGGGAGTAACCCTGCCTACGATTCTAAGGCCACTGAACCATTTTTAATATGAAATGTTATATTAAGTAAGCTTGAACTGAAAAAAGGACAGGTTAATATGAGTTTCATTTGACTACCTACCCTTTTTTAATATTCAAAATTCAAAATCATTTATTTAACTTAGGCTACAAAGTAGCACTTATTAAACGTCAAAAATACAAAAAGGACAGTAGGTACCCTAGGGGTCGGTTCATATCCGGCGGAAGAGGCTTTCAGCGGAAAATTCTCATGTATTTGAAAATTAGTTAACAATGCAATTTTATGGTGTTATAGCAGGTTTGATAATGGAACCAAAAGGTTTTCACTCTCCATATCGTTTATATACGGCGCAATCGCAGCTACTTTGAGCTCGTTAGAATAGCCTTCTTGATTTCATCATCTAAAACAACGTCAAATAATAGTGCTGGTTTGTTCCTTGCACAGAGAATCGGCATAGCCATTCAACGTGGCAATGCTGCCAGCCTTCTGGGCACGTTTCCCGCCATTGACAAGGATGACGATAAATTTTTTGACGCGTCTTAGTTTTATTTATTTATATAAGATTCAATTTAAGTATAGTTGTAAGTGTTTGTTGTAGTATTAGATTCAAATAATTTTTTTTTTTTTTAACTCTCGTTAAACGCTTATTATATGCTGATAAAAAGCCGCATTGAAACGCAAGTCTACGTTACATGTTAGATCTAAGACCAGTCTCCATTTATAGCGCGTTCACCAGTCGGTCGAGTTTCTCGTCTCCTTGTAAGGCAGTAACTAGTCGGTAACGTTCGAAATAGACACAGCAGTCTATGACAGAAATAGATATAGCATGTAAGTGATATTGTGTCTTAAGATCTGTACTTAAGTTCGAATTGAATAGACGTTGATTTCAAATAAAACAAAAGGACATACTTTGTGAAAATCCTAATTTTATGTTTAATTTAAAAGCTTAAAAAACACTGGTTGTTCTGTATCGGTCAAAACACAACTATGTACTTCTGCAGGTCATGTTTGCGACCGCGACCGGCGCAACTTGCTCAAAATAATAATGCAGACCTATCCATTTAAGGCCAAGAGTACCCTAAACCGAAGAGCATGTATGAAGGGAATAATGAAAGTGGATATAGCGAAACAAGTATGTAAGGATCGTAGCAAGTGGTAAGAAGTGGTCTCTGCCTACCCCTACGGGAAACAGGCGTGATTATTTGTATGTATTATCCATTTAATTATTTATTTCATATTAAGTACCTAAACAAAACGAAACTTAAATGATAATTCTTCGAATTTACTATTGAGCGGTCGAGAAAACATTAGTAGGTACACTAGGTACCTATACAGGTACTGCCTGAAAGTGCCTGCAACTTTTTATCCTTTTGTTATAACTTGATCATCTTTTTGGTTATTACGGTCATATTACCCATGCATTCCACAATTATATCTATGACGTATTTATGACGTCACAGGTAGACTGTTAATGTATCCTACCTTAGCCTAGTATGCATCTGGTTCCGTAGTGCGTGTTTTTAATTTGGCAGTAGAAACAAAAACATAAAGTTCTGATATTATTTGAGCAAGTAGCGGCCAAGGCGCCGCGTGGCAACCTGCCAGCTCTTAAGATTTGTGGTGTTTACACTTCTCTTGCAGATTAAGTACGTGTACGCAGTTTTTATGATAAAAGTGCGTATATTGTGCTAGGAATCTTAGGAAAAATATTATGTGTAGTTGGCCTAACTACTCAATAGTTTGGCAGTTATTATCATTTAGTAAAGACGGTATTACTATATGACACATTCTGCCTGTAGAGATTTGTTAACAGCGGTAAATGAAAATGCGGAAACTCAGTTAATTAACGTAGCTTTATTTAACCTTACAACTAGGCATAAAATAAGGTTTTAAACTTTCAAACGTATAGACTAACAAAGAATCATTAAATCGAAGAAATAGACAAGTACTTTCTTTTAGAGGTTTATAGGTACTAATTTAACGACAATCATGTAATTTAACTACATGTTATATGACTACAAAAGAGAGTTTTCTTAAATCACATACCAGTAGGTAATTACTGTAAACAAATCACCAACTGAAACTTCTTAACCGACTTCTGCAAAAGAGGAGGTTCTCATTTCGACGTTTTTTTTTGCATGTTTGTTTCCGACAAATCCGGCTATTGTGAATCCATTCCATAAATTATTTTTGTTATAGATAAGGCATACCACATAGAGGCATGTTCTTCTTTTTATGTTTTACCAATAAGTAAATCGTAATCAAAAAATCGTTCCCAAACTGACAAAAATAAATGTAAATAAATATATAGTAAGTGCAGTTTAAAAATGTTGGTTACAACTGGCGACGATCCAGATATGCGCGTACGCAGCGTGCGCATTATACGCTAATTTAAATTGTTCTCAGCGGATATAATTATTTCGGTTGACAGGCTATTTAAATAAATCTCATCAATGTATGTGTTGATTTTCTATTCTTACTTTTTTCTTTTAGTTTAGATGAAGTATTTAAATAATTTATGCCGTTGTCAATTAGCTTAAGTATCGTTCACTGGTGCGCATCATTAAACATTTTGGTATCACGTTGTAAATCCAACGAGTCTCTAAACGGATAGTCTTGACAATTGACGATACCAAAAACTCTTTACCTAGCTCATATGAACTCTTAACTCTTATACTTGTGATTCTTAAGGGTGCGTCCAGATTTTGCCAGGAGAATCGGCTCGCGAACGGTTTACGAGCTGCGCATTCGCTGCTTGTTCGCCAGATCTGGACACAACCTAAGATATACGTCATAAGCAGGCAGACAATCCACAAAACATGAGTCGACGTCCGACCGTGAAACTATAATTTCTCGAGGCGGAACTATTTGTACAATTTGTCAACACACCGCCATCACGTATTGTGTGCAACGATGCTTTAACGCGGAAACTAAGGAAGCACGTACATGCACCACATATACATTTAATTTTGTAGGATGACAGTACAAACAGTATAATAATAATTATACACATGCACCTATGTATCGCTGGTCAACGGCATCACGGGAGCTATGTAGATATCTTTGCCAATGATTGTTATTAAAAAATGAGTTCTATTTTTTTTTTTTTTTTTTTTATTTAAATAAATGATTGATTTATTTTATTTATTCAATTTTTTTTATTTTATTTACTATTTAAAATAGACAAAATTAAAGTCCAGTTTTATTAATTTGTATATTAATTTATTTAATTATTCAATAAATTATTTATTTAATTATTCAATAAATAAGTTATGAGTTCGCTATAAAACATTGACTATAGAAAGATTTACTTTAATTCGTCGGTTTTTTCTAGGGGTATTTAAAGGAGACTTGGTAAACGTATGAAACGTTTAGTTACCTACTGTTGTTTGTTTCAATCTAATATCTTATATATAAAATTCTCGTGTCACAATGTTAGTTACCATACTCCTCTGAAATGGCTTGACCGATTTTTATGAAATTTTATATGCATATTCAGTAGGTCTGAGAATCGGCTACTATCTATTTTTCATACCCCTAAGTGGTAGTAGGTAGGTAGTAGGCAGGTAGGTAGTAGGTAGGTAGTGGGCAGGTGCTAGGTAGAAAAAATTGCATTGCAAGTATTGCAACGCATGCTGGGTACAGCTAGTCATATTATAATAATTCTAACAAAAAAACCCGACTTCAAAAAAGGTTTTATATTTATTTCTTATGGATCCCACGGTCAAAACTGGACCAAAATAAATGGGACCACACGAGAAGCACCAGCTTTCAAATAAAAAAGAATCATCAAATTCGGTTCACCCAGTCAAGAGCTATGTGGTAACAAACATAAAAAAAAATTGAGTACCTCCTCCTTCTTTGAAGTTGGTTAAAAATAGTAAGACTAGACATTTTGTTTCATTTTATTAGAAGAATATTCTAGAAACATGAAACAAAAAGTCCTTATACCTTACTATCTATACTATATAAACACAATTCCTCATACAAAACCCATTCATAACGAAGTCGTAATGAGTACCACAAGTATATCTGAACGGAAGGCAGTATTTGCAACAGTTCGCGATAACAAAGCTATTTTATGCACTTCCTATTGCGACTCGGCTATTGTATTACTTACATCCTATAAAAACTACAGGCAAGTGCGTAGTTTAAGAGAAAAATGTTCATGACTCTACTAAACGTCTTTAGAAGTTGCCACGTAATGCACGCAAATTAAAAAAAATAAAGCTGGTTTTCAAAAAATTGTGTAAGTGTTCTATTAAGACAAACTTTTATAACATTAATATTCAAGTAAATAAATTAATTGACTGTGTGAAAACAATTGGTTCTCAACAGACGATGAAAAATTTGATGAAAAATAAAATAAACTAAACACTTTTAAAAAGCATTCCATCTAATTTTATTTGTTAGGAATTTGAAAGAAAATTTAGTGCTGAAATATATCCTGTTTATAAACAGAATAACTCCTGAATTAGGGCGGAAAACTGAAAACAAATCTCAATTTCCGCGCACGCGCACTCTGACGCAGTAGGTATAAAGTAACTTAAAAAAACAAATGCAAATAAAACCTTTTATTATCTGTCCACAGGGTCAATGAACTGCCACACAAAATGCTTACTCATACATTGCAATGAGAAAAACGTGAGATACATGCGCAATTACTTTAAATAAATGACGATCGTTATTTGACAGCTGTCATTTACGAGAATGTTGTACGGTACTGCACATAAGTTGTGACAATAATTTATGATAATCACACTTATTGATAACAAGATAAAGATGCTTTTAATAACTGTCATTGATGTCAATGTTGTGTTGTTTGTACTAAAATATTCATAATTCATATAATGAATATCACGTAAGGGACTACAAAAATGTATGGCTTTGCGGTTAAAAAGAAAAACTCTTCAAAAATTTCGTTTTAATGTAGTATGCATTTAATTTTCATTTGTAAAGTAGCTTTGGGTATTTGAAAATACTTTAAAATCAAAATTTTCATATGCTATTCAATATGCCAATTAGCATTAAACTCGTTTTGTAGATTAGATATACAATACTAATATACTCTTAGTTGTAGTACCTTCATTCTACTATTATGTAGCAAATAACCGTGACACGACTCATGAGAATTCTTTGCAAATTTTATATTCAAATCACATAGTCACATGAGTTCAATGTTTGTAAAGAAAATCTTAAATTTCACTAAGAACTGTTTAACCGTAGTACTATTTGAAGATTTCTGTAGGCTACAACTAACGATATCCTAAGGTTATAAATAATAATACCAGCCTATAAATGTCCCACTGCTGGGCACAGGCCTCTTCCCATATAGCGAAGGCACGAGCATTGATCACCACGCTTGCTCTCTGCGGATTGGCGATTTCAGATCCCAATTTTGGAATCTAGGTTTCCTCACGATGTTTTCCTTCACCGTTTATCAGAAGTTTCTTAGAATAATTAAGAAAGTACATATAACTTGAAAAGTTACAGTGGTTTAATAATATGTCCGGGCTCGAACCTGCAACCTCGTGCATACAAATCGGTTCGTTGAACTGCTGGACCACCACGACATTTTTAAGGTTAAGGTTATTTAAATAACGAAAGAGCCATAAAGAGGAAATATGGGTCTCTAAGGAAAAATGACAATTTGAATCATAATTATGATGAAAACCAAAAAAATCGAACCATCAAATTTCCATATCTTCGATATAACATCAAAAGTTATGACGGGTATAAAAAGCACCAGAACAACGTTACACATTATTTATTATTCCGTACTTTTACATACTTTTTTATAACCCTCCACTCTCCAGTACCTATTCATAAAAATTTTAAGAAGCGTAATCGACATTTATTTTTCTCTTTCTTAGTAGGTCATGTCCATATAGTTCATTGTCCTATATTCAATATTTAGATGATGTCAAGGACGACAGTTTGTATAATAAATACTTTATAGCCAACAATTTGGCACGATAAGCGTCGTTTACATGAACATATAATGTTTGTTGTGAAAGGAAATAACCGTGAAATATGCTTCATTTTCAATCAGTGTCTCTATTACTATTTCTGATATTTATGTGAATGTTGGATTTAGAAATAGTCTATTTTAATAATAATAATATAATAATATTCCGGGACAACTCACACACGGTTATCTGATCCCAAGCTAAGCAGAGCTTGTGTTATGGTTACCGGACAACTGATAAACATACTTATATATTTCTAAATACATACATATTATAGATAAATTACACCCAGACAACCAGAACAAATGATCGTGCTCATCACACAAATATTTGTCCTGGGTGGGAATCGAACCCACGACCTCCGGTATAGCAGTCAGGGTCACTAACCACTAGACCAACAGGCCCGTCAATTTTGAATAGGTTTGTGTTGACGCGATTTAAGCGAGTATTACTCTTAGCGTTATTTTTTATTGAATTGTATTTTTTGTACTAGTAGGTGATATTGATTCATGCGAATTAAGATGCGCAGCTTAACCAAAAATATAGGTAAAAACAGTCTGTTATACCAAAAGTCTTGAGCCGCTACTCAACACTTATCCCCGGGATAAACCATGTTGGCAAAATAAATCTATTAATACTGAAAAATCTTTAGTTGTACAAAATATCAAGAAGACTAAAAAATCCTTTTAAATATCTGTAATACATTTAAAAGTGAGCAAATCCAGATGCCCTTGATATATTTTCAGAAGGGTCACCAGTTAATACCTTAAAACCGGGTTTTAATCGATCGTTTTATTTGCAACATATTGGCGAATAAACCATGTTTTTAATGTGTACTGAATCTTCTTAAAATCACACACAATATTGAACTTTATCTGTCTAAGTTTAAGACGCATTTTTACCTTGTAATATCGTTGACACACTTCGGGGACATATTCAATTGGAACTAATTAAATGTTATCAAGACATGACTTCAGAGTGTTAAATTAAATTATCTTATTGATTGTATTAAGTGTATTAACTACACTGTTTATTAAAAGTTTAAAGTCTTCGTGTATATAACAATCTCTCGGTTTGTGTATGTTGTATGTTTTGCATTTTCAATAGAATTATTTTTTATCATTTTTACGACACAATGCTCTTCATAAGTGTTCAAATGCGTCATTTCACTAGCAAATAAATTTTATAAGAAAAAGAAAAGAAATTAACCCATTTGAAAAATAACTAATAACCTAACATCCATTTTGCATAGAGAATTTCCCCTAAAACACAAATACAACGCTTCATTATAATTAAAACTGCGTGCGCGCAACAACTCGTTCTATTTTTAACACCTTATCCAAGTTGATATACATACAACACATTCATACTGAATGCACTCAACATAGATGCATCTGTGTGTGCATAAAATATTCCAACAAGAAGGGTACCTACGTTTTATTTTATAATAAAAAAAATATTCTATATTCAAAATCGTAAATGCTTAGTTGAGCTTTGCATTTCAACATGCAAGGTCGCGTGTATTTAACGCTTTAAATTCGAATTTAATGTTTGTTGTAAATTTAAAGTTGAAGGTTAAATATTTTTTTATTTTTCACATTATAAAGGTAAGAATTTGTTACGTTATCGTAAAGTTACACACGCGAGAACAAAATCGTAATCATCACATTACTATTAAATACACGCATGGACTATTATGGCTCGTGTATAATTGTAGTGATTTATGTCATACTGCAGTATAGAATCAACATTTAGTCTTACAATTTATTAGCTTAAAACATAATAATTAGTAGGAAAACTAAAATATTTTAGGTTATACCTGGAAAGAAATAGCTAACATCGCGTGGCAAAAGTCACGAACGTAAAGAGTACAGTAAAATAAATAATAATGTATAAAAAGGGGTATTTTTTTAAGACCTTACAAAAATTTCATTTGTTACACTATTCTTCATCATCATCATATCAGCCTGTTGCAGTCCACTGCTGGACATGCCTCGCCCAAGGAGCGCCACAGCGCGGCGCACGATCTCCCGCCCTTTGCAGTCACTGCCAGCTGCCTTCTTCAGGTCATCGGTCCATCTAGCCGGGGGGCGTCCTGCACTACGGTTGCCTAAGCGTGTTTTCCATTCGAGAACCTTCCTGCTCCACCTCTCGTCGGTTCTGCGGTTACACTATTCTTGTATGCTAATGATTTTATATTTTAGGCAGTTGCCCCTAAGTTTATTTCGTCGTTGTCGCTTAAATAATAAAGACGATGTACATGAGAATTTGGGCAGCAAATGTGTTTAACATATGTAAACAGCTTTGTGAACAAAAACTGTTATTTTTGGATGGTACACAAAAAGTAATAAACTTTACAAAAACCAGATAACAATAAAGGCACAATGACCAATGAACAATTTTATGTACTTTTTTTAATTATGGATTTTTATATACTCTTGTTGAACAAAACAGTTTTATTTTTGTGAGATTCAGACAATCATCTTATCTTGTTTTTTATTGACGAAATCTATAGAAAGGTTTTCTGTAATCCGAGGCAGTAGTAAACCTAAATGAAACCAGTCATGTCCCTAGCTTACGTTGATAGCAACGTTCACTAAGGGCATTCCCTAAGGGATTCAGACCTCGTCCCTAGCTTAAGTAGGATAAAGAAACTATAGGCGCTTAGCCTACGAAATCTTCACTAAGCCTAAAAGATCCAATTCCATTAGTTTTGTGATAAATGGTCTCTAAAAATCCCTTTATCTCAACAAACAAATACGCTCAAATTGTTAAAATAAGACACTGGGCTAAGTGCACGAATTCTTTTTAAGGAACTCTCAAAACGTTTGGTCGACTCTACTCGTGATCAGAGGGCTGGTTTGTTCCTTGCACAGAGAATCGGCATAGCCGTTCAACGTGGCAATGCTGCCAGCATTCTGGGCACGTTTCCCACCATTGACAAGGAGGACGATGATTTTTTTTTAAAGCCTGTTAGTTTTATGTATTCATTAAAGTTTTAATTTTAGTATAGTTGTAAGTGTTTAACAACAAACATATTAGATTTCAATATTGAATTGTAAATAAATCAAAGACACTGATTTCAACTTTCCTGTTCACGGTATTAACAAGCAAAAAGCAAGGTAAAACAAGGTAATAATTTAACCGTTCAATATAACCTACGACAATATTAAATGCTCCAGTACCTATTAAGGTTTATGCATTGTAATCGACCTCAATAACATGATTGAGAACTAGTACAATCGCAGGCAAAGTCATGTAAGCTAAGTATCCTTGATATTTAACCTGGAAGACCGTTTTTTTCAGTCGGTGGGATCTAATGTCTGAATAATTATTAAATTGATTTACGTTAAGTGATCAGTTTTGCTCTCTTAAAGTCATCATAAAAACATCGTCTTTAGAGATTCCTTGAAACTAAAAAACATGAAGAAAATTATGTAGCTTTTAATGCTAAGCCATTCTACCACATTTGGGTATATCTATATAATACCATCATCATACATTGAGCTACGGATGTATAGTTTTCCAGGTATGAGTAACATTAATTGCATATAACAATTTTCTAAACGACTGTACCACTCACAAGGCAACGTTATCGAAAGCCAATGAACGATAAGTTTAATGGCTCCACAACACTGATTGTTTTTATTTTATTTCTGAAATTCATTCACAAACTTCCTCAGGAGTTATTCCGAAATATTGATGTTTGTGTGCACCACTTTAATGGATTTTATGATATGGAATAGTAGCTCAAAGTTTGGAAAACATTGAGACTAACTTTCAATGAAAATTACGGTTATTGATGTTTATAATTTGTACTTTATACAAGTGCAGTTTGTGTTGATTCCATGTCTGAGTAAACTAAATACATGTCTATAAAAATCTTATCGCCTGTATTGTTAACCGACCTCAAAAAAAAGGAGGATAATAAGTATAATTATACTTCAAGCACAATTATTGTTATTTTTGGAGTCGGTGTCAGCGGCTAATAGCAAATATTAATACTATATTATAAGGACATATTTTGGTTAGTTAATAAGCAGTACATTTAAAATTATTTCATACTTTTTAGTGAATCGGGTTTTTGAAGGCGGTTCTCTTTTTTTTTTTTAAGAAATTAAATCGTTATCATTTTTAATTCTTTTTTTTTTATGCATTGTATTCGTTGCCTGCCTTGATTCACCCACTGTTGGGTATAAGCCTCTCCTTTCTCTGCCATTGTTTCCTGTCATGCGCGTCCCTCATCCAGGACACTTTTTATTTTATTTTTTTAGATATGCCCATCAAATAGCAATCAAGGTCGGCCTTGCTAAAAAGACTATGGTTCAACTGCAACATGTGCAGTAAGTCTTACTATACGATTCCTACTTTCTTCTACGGTACCCATCCTTATAAGACGATTACGTCATAAAATATGCAAAACAGTCGCTGAAATAAGATTCATCGCATTCGCTCTAAATTGACCATAATGTCTTGGTTACATGAATCAAATTCCAACAGAATTGACACGCTAGGGTTGTCGCATGATCATAAAACGTGCTCAAACGATATAACCTTGACACTCAAGTAATTTGTTTTTAATGGTTTTTGTGCTTTCTGTATTTCTACGCTATTTGAGTTAGGTAAAGTTTAGCACGAAACCCTTTTTTTGTATTTTAATGATATTGATTTCTGAGGTTAACGCGAATGTTAAACACGTCTCGAAACGTCGGCACCTAAAAATCTAAATACTAACCACGATAAAATCCGTAAAAGTAGTTTTACATTAATATTTTAATGATATTTTCTTTTACAGTTTATAGCAAATAGTTCTGCTTACTCTAAGGTGTTGAAACATAGATAATAGGGATGATGACTAATTTTTATTTTTATGACCATCTTTTAGATAAGAAAAAAATATTAGACACGTATTTTTTGTTTAGTCCCGTAAACAAAGAATTACGAAGATACAGCGAGTACAATTCTTGCGTGACGTCACGTTTGAGTACAAATTGTACCTAGCCGTGACGTCACAAGCCCCCACTCCTGAACTTTACAGCGGTTTATCTTCGTATTTTGTAATTTATTTGAGAAAAGAAAAAATATGTGTCTATTATATTTTGATTATCTAAATGGCGGACTAAATAAATTTTGACTTTTCATACCTAGTCATCTACCCTATTATATTAATAATTTTTTAGTTTATTCACTGTGCTGTATATATTTTTAAATATTTCTAACTTCTGTGTCTACCTGAAATATATCGGCCCTATAAGTCTTTTGGTTTCTTAGCACTAAGCAACCCTACAAATCGATACACGCTGTAACAATTGACTGGTTCGTTGAAACGTGAAGTCTCCGGCAAGCACGCTTCGATACACGTGCTTCTTATTACAACGATGTATAAAAACTTCGCCCAATTTGTGATACTTAATATACACGATTACACACTTCTAAACAGGTACAAAGCCAAGCTGAAAAGTAATTAACGATCCTTTAGATCTGAAATTCAAATCCAATCGTGTACCTGCTTATTCATGTAAAGTTAGGTCGATACTAAGACTTACCCTACCTACTCCTGCAATCTAGCTAAAACATTCTCTTCTTAATCGAAGTTTTAGGCCTTCAATATTGTTGAAAAGTTCTCAATCTACTAGAATGAATATTATATGTATATACTATCTCGGGCGGTTCTGTTCTTTGTACCTAACAGTGTGAAACTCATCAAAATAATTTGGACCAAACCGTTCGAGAATCCCTCATTACTGTATATTCTCACGCATCAAGAGTTGGAGATACAATGAGATTTTAAAAGTCTGTCTGCCCATCTTTCCTCTTCAGTAATTTACTTATCTTTTGCTTACTTTACTGATGAAAATCAGTGGTCTTTCAACCCTGGTGATGATGTGTATTAGAGTTGACATGTTCAGTGTAACGCGAAGCTCGCTCCACATTGCAGCACACGTGCTCAGGTAACGGCCTTTACGTAAGGACCTTGTACGCCTTCTTTTATATAATATCTATGACATCCAATAAATGTGACGTCACACAGGAGTATGGCAGGCAACATGGTCCCATGTCATTTTTGTGTGAAGAAATGTTTTCTTAGACTACAAGACTTAGGCTTAGGCTAATTTTACTAGATTCGTGGTATTTTACTATTTTCTCATTAGTCTGTTCTATTAGACAAGTAAGAGTATTTGAAATTCATTGTTCGCTTTAGTACCTTTGAAAAGTGATATCAAAACCTCTCCTAATGCACTAATTTTGCTTTAAATGTTTACATAGAAAACTCTGTGTGTTGTTATCAGTTTTATAACGACTATAAATTATGTAATTTATATAATCCTGCTGAGGAAAACTTGCGTCAATACACATTTTCCTCATGAAAACCATCAAGTAATAAGTTATGTACTTATTTATATTCAAAAGTCGGCTTGTTTCGCTTTTATAAATGTTCATCAGGTAAATAAGCAAGGCCACAGGATAAGATCGATGCAGAATTTGATGAATAAACGATCTCGAGTTTGATGAAGTCTATGGCTCAATCAGCCTGCTGCAGAGTAACGGGCAAAACGAAGAAAATGTATTATGTCGCGTTAGGGCCATTGGTCGACTCACTTGTATTTAACATTCTTCCGAGAAATAACAAAAAATATCAAGGTATCTGAAAAATAGCAAGCTACTCATCTGATGGTAAACGTACACCGCGGCATTACTCCAACCTGTCTCCAACATCAATTCAATAATACTGGGACCCCATTTTTAATTTACTTCCGCATTTCCCATCAACTCAAACAAAACACAATCGCACATGGCCTTGGGTAAATCATTTAAAACTAAGGGTCAGAGGCACCCCAAATTCCAATCCCCTGACCTCGTCAACATTCTGCATTCTAAAAAACTCTCACTGTCAGAACTTACCAAGTGGAAATAAATAGAAGCAGTTTATACCCTGATGTGATATCAATCTCCACCTGACTCCGCCCACGTATGTGACCGCGTGCGTAACCGCATATGGGGCAGGCGAGACTGACTCATTCCACATACCTGGTGAAACGTAAACAAGTGTGGGTAGACGGGTCTTTAAAAATGTTTACGGTATTCTGTTAAAAAGTATGTTTAATTAAAGTTGGTCAGACATACTCGTACCTATCTTTTTAAGTCTACTTTTGATTTATTTAATACAAAATGCAGAAAGAAGAACTCAGTGTAGTGATCCTGTGAGGTGGAGGCAAACATTTTATCATCATTCTTCTTGTCTTCGTTTTAGTCAATAACATTTTCATCAAATAGAGACATGAGGAACAAAAAGACAGACAAGCTTAAAGCGTAAAGTATTAGAATTATTGCGATTATATAACGATTTAGATTTAATACGGCTATTAATTGTAAATGACTATGAGGTGCTTGAGAAGGTTCGTAAACACATAAGTGATGTCTTATAGACGTAATAAAGGTAATGATGATGATAGTTGGGAACACCGTGATTAACTGGCAATGACACCTACTAATGGCAAATATAAAAATAATAAAACTGTTACGGAAACTAAAATAGTTATGTTTTTGATTGTTTTATTGCTGCCTTGTTAAAAGTCGATTGAGTTTTCTTATATCTGGAAACTTCACTTTCATCTTACTTTAGGTTTATTTTGCACATTATGTACTAAAGATTATTGTCTAAGTAGAGAGTCCTAGTACCTATACGATGATTATAAGCTCAACTGAGTAATGATTAGAATCCACCACCAACATTTTACAGGACTTTTGCGAAAAAATACTTCTTCTAGTCCTTTTCCAACTCGTGAAGGATCCATCAGCTCTACATCAAAAATCTTCTGTCTTTTGCATAACTTAAAAGTTAATAAGCCCTATAAACTCATAATCCAAATTCAATACTTACTCATAACCCCACAAGTAGCAAACAAACCAACAAGACATGAGCACATGGCATGCGGTCACGCACGTGGTGACGGACGGCGCCTGCGATCGGCGCCGGCGCACGTCGCCAGCCGCGGCGCGACGGCTCATATGTCCTGGAGACCACCTGACTCATTTGCCAGATCTAGACTGTAGGTGTAGGTAACCTAGATGTACTATGTAGTTATTAAGATTGTTGTATATATTCTTTTCAAAGGGGGTGATTTTAAAATATGAATAAGTTTATGAGTATCTCTGGAGATATATTATAATAATAATAAATGCGGACAACATCACATACATGCTCTGAACCTAAAGTAAGTAGCTAAAGCACTTGTGTTATGGAATACAGAATCAACGAAGGTACCACAAACACCCAGACCCGAGACAATGTAGAAAAGTTTGTTTCTACATTGACTCGTCCGGGGATCGAACCCGGGACCTCAGAGCTAGCGACACCTTGAAACCGGTGCGTACGCCACTCGACCACGGAGGTCATACTCATATATTGAGTAGAAATTGCCTTACATACAGAGGAATGGCATTTTGGAACCGAGCAACAAGAGTCAATAACGTGTCATAAGTGCCTGAAAGGCTTACTTGAAGTAAAAACATTTTGATTTTGATAGAAATTCAGATTATCAACATAAAGTATGTATTGGCAATCTGGAGCTTCAGTTTCGAGTCAAATCGTGGTTAATTTAACTCTCAGTTATTAATTCATACTTTAAAAATATCTAAAGATAAATGAGATCAGTCTTCGAATAAAACCTTGGTTCTTTACAATAAGTAGGTGTGTAATGAGGAAGTAAAATTTTGAGCCTTTATTTAATTGGCTTCTTGTTTTTAATGCAAAAGTGTAGGCTGTGTTGAGGTAGATCTTTTGATGTGAAACATCTATAGCCGCACGTAAAACTGATTTCTGGCGTGGCGACGCATGCCGTGGCGCGCATGCGCGAATGGCGCGAAATCTATGTCGCGAATTATGACATACTAGCTGTACCCGGCATGCGTTGCAATGCAATTTTTTCTACCTACTACCTACCTACTACCTACCTACTACCTACCTACTACCTACCTACTACCTACCTACTACCTACCTACTACCTACCTACTACCTACCTACTACCTACCTACTACCTACCTACTACCTACCTACTACCTACCTACTACCTACCTACTACCTACCTACTACCTACCTACTACCTACCTACTACCTACCTACTACCTACCTACTACCTACCTACTACCTACCTACTACCTACCTACTACCTACCTACTACCTACCTACTACCTACCTACTACCTACCTACTACCTACCTACTATCTACCTACTACCTACCTACTACCTACCTACTACCTACCTACTACCTACCTACTACCTACCTACTACCTACCTACTACCTACCTACTACCTACCTACTACCTACCTACTACCTACCTACTACCAACCTACTACCTACCTACTACCTACCTACTACCTACCTACTACCTACCTACCTACTACCTACCTACCTACTACCTACCTACCTACCTACCTACTACCTACCTACCTACTACCTACCTACCTACTACCTACCTACCTACCTACCTACTACCTACCTACTACCTACCTACTACCTACCTACCTACTACCTACCTACCTACTACCTACCTACCTACTACCTACCTACCTACTACCTACCTACCTACTACCTACCTACCTACTACCTACCTACCTACTACCTAATTGTTTTTTTTTTTTTAAATGTACAAAAGTATCCTATGTCCGTCTCCTGGCTCTAAGCTACCTCCCCACCAATTTTCAGCCATATCGGTCCAGCCGTTCTTTAGTTATAAATGGTGTAACTAACACGACTTTCTTTTATATATATAGATTTAGTTCCTATCGCAATCTGTTCTTTTCTGCATATTACTTTTACAAAATAATGTCGATGTTTCACATCTGCCAGGCGTCCCGTGACGGCTCACATTTTTATTTTTTTTAATAGGAAGTTGTTTGGGAAGCTTTTGTTAATCTAGCTTTTATTCTTATTCCTTCCTGAAAAAAAGTTTGTTGGTACCAAAAAACTCATAGACACTTTTGTGGCAGTGTGTTTGCCTTCAAAATAGGAACTTTGACGTCTCTGGTAAAGGCTTAGCTTGTTATTTTTTCCTCTAAATGGTTCTGATCTTATACTAACTTTTTTAAATAATAACCCAAGAAATCAACTAACCTTAAAATAACATCTCCGTATGTAAGTTACATTGACGTGTCACTTAACATAATTCTTGGCATTCGTTCTTGTGTACCGTTGCAGCGGTACGTTACAAAATGTTCTTACGGCACCCACATCATTCGAATTCTTATTGAAATTGATTCAAATGATGCGTTTTATGTATACCTTTAGGAAATACTGTAGATTATTGCTTTCTCAGCTTCTTCATTAGTTAGCGTTAATACTGGCTTAGTGAATTATTTGTTCGTTGGCACAAAGTTGGTTTAGGCTACCTCTACATTTACCCAACTCGGCCTTAAACAATAGTCAGTCTAATTTTGCTTGTACTCCATAAATAGCAATAGGTTCGTCTCCTATTCTTCCTCCTCCTATCCTTGGTCATATCATTATTTAGTCATGTACTATCAAACTGTTTCATCTGAATTTATTTCAAAATCACCTCTGAATCCAGACTGTTCAATTTTCTCTCTGGTCCAACAATCATCATAATAAAAGCGGTAAACGAAGAGCGAGCTACTTTCAACGCAATTTAACATTTCCCCATCAATATTTATAGTGGCTTTAAAACCACTTCATCAGAAACAGGCTAATCGTCTACCATCGTTTTAATGTCACCGGCCGCAGTGGGTCAGCAGTACAAACATTACAATTGAAACGTCAGTCCAGTTTTATTCTAGGTAGTAATCGTTAAAAGCGGTCAATCATAAAACACTGAATTTTATGTGTTCCCTTGGCCTAATGAATGTGTGGTATACTGCAATGCAGTAAGTTAGATTTTAAAACAATAGGCTGGAAATAAAAGCCTGTAGAAAACAGAAATGGGTAACTCAAGCTAAGCACAAAATATCTGGAAAATACCTTATTTTTTTCAAGAATCTTAAACTGGCAATTTCAATAATTTATCCTGAGATCGTTTAAGCGATAAAAAATTGGAATTTGACATAAATTGTATGGCACTTAAGTTCTAAGTCCATCTCTTGTAGGGAAAACTATCGGCAGATATGTTATTGAAATTGGCCGTCAGTCAATATATTTTAATACTCTCTTAAGTGATATACCTATTTATTTTAATCAAACATAGGCGAAGTGAATCCCACCTGCATAACATTCTACGGCCCAGTATTTATGTACTATGCTTCTGGGAACAGCTGCGGCACGGATTCTTACGGCACGATGATGTTATGACTACACAGACGCCATTCTTTTCTCAAGCCAGATTCCTGCGATTGTCAACTGTCATGTTAGTCACGTGTTATGTTAATATAGGTGACATCATTTGCCTGAAGGAGGATTGTTTTTGCTATTTTCTCATCTGTAACGCCTAGGTGAAAGATTGTGTTACGCTTGCTTATAAACTATGCCCTATATGTGGTATCCTTGATGAGCCTTAGTATGTAGTTTTACACCTTCCGAAACAGCCTAATAAGCAGTATCTACCAACAAAAATCTCTCAAATACCCTTCAATTATTTTCAGTCTCTTTCACCAAAAATATACGAACTTTATCCGTCGGATATCCAAAATCAAAACACGTGCCGTAACGCCTTTTCCATGTAAGTTTTATAAGACATAGACTTCGCTAAATTGTCGGCCTCGCCCCATATGCCATAGAAGTAAACATTATCATTCATAGCAATCAGGACGGAACCTTGACATAGTAAATGTACACAAAAGATTATGAATCGATTTATCAGCGATGACCTGAAATCATTGAATGGATTTTTTATCACAATGCCGCAGGAACTTGACGTTTTTATCTAGTTTTCATAACATCAGCTGATTCGGTGTTTACTGCAAAATAAGGATTTTATAGGTTGTTCTACTGCAGGGAAAAAACCTTATTTTCTTTCCAAAATGACACATCATGACTCTAAAAAAGATAATGTGTGTTATAATGTGTCCCTTTTCACTAGTTTCTCGTGAGTAAATACCGGGTATAATGGTAAAATCAATAACTCAATTAACTTGTATCTATTTATTCATCGGTCACCATTTAAATACAAGCAAAGCACATTAATTGCTCAATAAATAACACGTGTCATTGAAAACTGAATCGTATAAAACACATTTATTTTGCCTCTCGTAAATCATGATTGTCTATGTCTGCAGACTTCTTAAGCATTGATAAATGGATTTAAACTCATTCAGTATTTACACTACGATAAATACACAATTTAGTTTTGAATGGAAACTTTGAAATACGATTTCAACAAATCAATATTGAATCGACTAACTCGATACAATTTCGATTTGAAAGCGTCTGCAATATAATTTTGCGCGCCAGTACCTTTAGTGCTTAGAATTCAATAAATGTCACGTTGGAAATGTATTTGATTTTACTGGTAAAATAAATAAAACAGATTTGCGTTTAATCAACCATTTCATAAAAAGCTTAATGGCAGTTCAATCCGTTCTGACGCATTTAATTAGAACCTAGTTTGCAAATACAGAGCTTTTTGGAATTCAAAAACGTCTGACTCATTTAGTCACAAAACCAAACGTTTTTGACTGATCAATAGCACACTATACTTGTCAAAACTAAGCATGTATTACACTAAGTTTATATTAACAAGAAAAATCAAAAGCTACCCTTAAATTCCTTCAGTGTGTTCCTGTCTAACTTGAATCTAAGTCATATTACAAGACAGTTAGCAGACCACCGCCGGAGTTCCGCCATTTTATTGCTATTATTATGTAAATTGATTGCTCCCAGTTTCCTCGCCGATCGTAATTTATAAACATTTACTGTTACGTCAACTTTTCCGTATCATAATTTATATTTGATGGAAAGCGTACCGTTTTAGGCGCAATCGTTGTTATCTGAAATTGATTTGTCGTTGTAATCTATTTGTTTCTAACTTAACTGTTGTTTAATGTTATGTAAGTCAAATGAAATGGTGAATCATTTTGTTTTTTAATGTTTGGCTTGTCATCATGAATTTCGAAACGAGATATGATCTTCCATACAATATAGCTCTGTCCTACTAGCTATAATAATTGTCCTATATATTCAATTCAATGTTAATCTATATGACATTTAACACGAATACCGCTTGATATAATCTGAAATTAATGGGTTAATTCGACACTTTTCTGGAAATTTCTATAAAGCTACATGTTTGTTATTTTATTCAGCTTTATCTTTATAATTGGAAATAAACAAAGTTAAAAGCTGATATGCCTGAATTGCTTATTTTTACTAAGCTCCTTTAATACGTAATGTCAGTAATTTATCAGTAACCTGTTGCCTATAATAATAATAATCCAGCCTATAAACGTCCCACTGCTGGGCACAGGCCTCTTCACATATAGAGAAGGAACGAGCATTGATCACCACGCTTGCTAATCATATTTAATTCGGTAAATAGCAGTGATCAAAAATACTGTCTATCCTAACTCTAAATGTACTTGATAATTATGGATCTCCTTAATGACAGTTATAGTATCAAATAATGCGTTGTAGACCCTTTCCAAGGCCATATAGTTAATTACATCGTTATTTTGTTCGCGGAAGTTATATTCTTGATAGTTTTGGTATCTTGTAAACAATAATTTAGTGATTAATGATTGTGGTATAAACAGACACATGTAAAGACGGAAGAGGTTGTTTATTTATATTTTGAGGTTTACACGTGGCTGGATAGATGTAGTTTGAACTTTTTTATTATTTTTTGGAGTCGTTAGCTTTTACTCCTGTTATGAAGGCCTAATTTATGTATTTTATATTATTATAGGTATATTTATGTAAGCTTGAGGGTGTACTATTGTATTATATTTCTATTTCTCCCGCCTCTTTAGGAAATAAGGAATATAATCTCTTACCCTCAATTTTTTTCTTGTTAGATTGTTAAAGTTTCTTTTATAAATTGTTTTCGTCTCGTGACAAGTCAAAGGTTGCACTGAATTGCACTCGTTATATAATTCTTGGTTTCTTTTTAACGGATGACCTTTGACAAAACACTTTGATCCGCTAAAGAAGATACGCTCTTGCGATGTTTTTAAATTGCCGAATAATTGGTTTAGTATTTGGAGCAATAATCAGCTAATCACAGATTGTTCAACTTCCTGTCTTGACAGGAAAATAATAAACATCTTTGCGTCTCCAACTTTCAGGTTAATAGTATCAAAACTTATATCTGGAATTTGCAATTATTAGACATGGTAAATATTCATCTCTATTAAGATCCGTCAGATTAGAGGCCTTAAAAATAACAAATGAATTCAATAGACATTTGCTCTCGAATCCCGAACTGATTTCATAACTTTTAAAATCCAATTCAAACTAACTTTAAACATAACCATTCAAACTTAAATCTCTTGAGGTTTTAACTTCAATACTTAAGCTCCTTTATCTGGTAACTTGTACCTATCTTGAACTTTATCTCGCGAACTTACTTGATCAATCCTACAACCTTCGATATTTTTAACTAAGGTTATTACTTTTTGATACCATTCGGAAGTATTACAATTATTGGAAAGGATAATAAAACGGTCCTTTAGACTTTTTAAGGTATGTTTTTAATAACTTCCTTAATGGTAAATATACATTTTGAATAATTTTGGCTTTAAGGTAACTGAAAATTCTCGATTCTGTTTTGACTCGATTCTTATTAAGCCTTTTGTTTGTAATGTTTTACTACATCCTCTTAATAACCACTGTCTAACAAATTCTTGTTAAACAATATTCAAACAATTGCAAATATAACAAACTACTATAACAAACCATCTACTAAAGCTAGACTACATTAAAACGGAAGAGCTACTTATCATTAAAACTTGAGTGAATTGAATTAAATATACATACTACCTACTTCAAAACACAAAACAGAACACGCCAAACACTACATTCACACACATACACGTTATACAGAACATACATACATACATACACACACTAGCCATAGTACACTCCACATATAATTTGTTTTAATTATTGTATTTTGCTCTAATATTGCTATTGGTTTTAGTTTATATTTCTTCCAAGATAAATGTCAAATAAAATTGTCATAATCATCACTTAAGTGTTCATGATACAATATATCCCTGTAGGGGGAGTCCCTGGTATCCTAAAATACAGGCCTCGGCTTAGTTTAGGTGCCAGTCTCCCACAAATTCACTATGTATACTGTCATGATATCTTTAAGCTCTAACTATTAAGTGTAATTTGTGGAGGAAGAAATAAACGTTTTTATTATTATTATATTATTATTAATAAGAGTAACAATTTTGGACTAACTTAGTACCTTAAATTGAATTTCCAGCCAAGATGTGTGCAATCTTCTACCACGAAATGATCGGTAACCAATCACAGCCTATGTTTAAATCTTACCGAAATAGCCATAAGCTCATGTAATCACGTGTACTGACATGAATACATAGCATTACCTTGTATACGCAATGCCACTATATGTGTCGGTACTTGCGATAAACTCGCCTTGACACTGTCACATCAAGGGTAAGGCTTGAGCTGGACATTCTCTACCGTGGGATTATGTTTGGATTTGTTAATTGAATTAATAGACCTAGAATGACCTTGAAATTGTAGGCATTTATTCAAGACGATAGATGTTGGATTTCTCGCTGAGATTGAGTAACTTTTCTTTTATAGCCTATATATATATATCAAATAGACTGATATTTCCTCCCTTACCTGAAAACGCTGTTGCCGTGGAGAGATTGATGGTCAAGAATATCCTTATATTTTGTATGCTAACATTAAAGTCATTTATGTGGTCAAAATATTTTTCGGTCACATTTTCTAGTGAATGGCGATACGATTTGTCGATAGGTATATATCTTACCTTAAATCAGTGCAGGTACAAATTACTCATCGGATAATTACAGTAATCTATATTACTGACACATATAGAACCAAACTCCTTCCGCCTTTTATAGAAATCTGTTTCATTGTTTCTTATTTGAGGAACTGCTTCCGTTGACGTTTGGTGACGTAAGGAACACCTGCGACTGAATCAAATACAAGACTTGAAGACACAATTGTTTCGAAGTTCCGCAAGGCATGTATGACCCAATTGTTTTTTGTTCCAAAACATACCTATGTATAAATAAGTATATTTTTTATATGCGTGAATAAACATATCAGATTGTAATTGTTTCTATCTTTACTGATTGGTCTTTGAAATAATTTAGGCCATAATAAAACGTAAAGTGAACATCTTTGGTGGTCAAAATCGAAAACTGAAAAGTAGTTCGTTCATCAACGAAAATATTTGGCACGAATGATCATATTCAAACAAATTAAATGAGTCATTTCCAGATGATGAACGCCACATAAAATATCGCAGTCAATTATTTAACTATATAAAAAATCATAAATAAGGATCGAGCTATTTTTAACAAAGTACACAAGTAACATTGTATGAAGCAATCAGTTATATGTCAGCCATTGAACCATTTATTGAGCATCACCAATTTTCTAGCACGTCGTGAAAGCACGTTCTTGGACACGTGTAAATAAATGTGTAATGCACGTGAGTATTTACTTATTGAAATATCTTTGGCTTTTGGCACTATTAGGACAGTATTTTATTAGATATCTTCTTTAGTCTGTTTGGTAAATATTTCGCAGAACGCTAGTAAGTGGTCTTGGAAATAGATGAGGCACTTAATTAGCGGCTGTGAATTAATATTCATTTGTTTTACGAAGCAAATAGACTTAAAGGATTTTAATTAGAAATTGACTTAAAATTCCAATTACAAAATTGAGTTTAGCTAGACATCATTATCTATTTGAATATGATTTAATTGCAAATAATTTCTTTCATATTTCATATTATTTTTAAACTTACAGGCTTACATATTTACAAAACCAGTAACACCCGATTACAATCAGACAAACTACAATTTATCAAGCATAAACGGAGTCCGGAAAACAATAATTCACGCCGTCGATTACAAGGCGTAACCACTATATCATGTCTGCTCCCGTGAAATGAGATCCAATTACAACTAAAGGCACCGCTAGCTTCCTGACTCCCACGCAATTATACATAGTCATAGTTGCGTGAGTTGTTATGTTTTAAAGATATCCTGAAAACTTGAAGAATGGTCTGTCGTGTTTTATATCAGATTGTCATCAATATGTATCGACAGAAACAGGTGAAAACTATAAATAAAAAAATTAAGAAGCTCTCGACCTGTCTTAGGAAATTACTGATAACTTTTAAAATCCGGTTCAGATTGGTATGAATTATAGCTAAGAACCATCTCGATCACGTTAGCTTTCAAACAAAAATCGCATCATAATCGGTCCATTCTTGTAGGGGCTATAATGCCCAGACAGACATATAACTAAAGGCAAAGAGGGTCTTAGCGTCTAGGGTTAAAAAGAGCGCCGTGTCGTCTTTACCCCGCAATGCGACAAAAATATTTCATAATAATACAAAATATGTAGTTATCTGGACTAATGTATATTTCCGGGAAAAGCAGGTGCTAAACAAATGAAAGAATATGATCCTGGAAATGGTGTAAAAAGGTCTTTTCACATACAAATGGACCATTAAAAGGGCCATTCGCCTTTCTTTACGAGGTTTTCCTTCCCGTAAGTCAGCAGTTTCTTTTGAATAGCTCCTTTTCAGTTTAATATTCCTGTATTACGAAAAGCTTCCGCCCACGATTTTTCTACCACGTAGACTTTTACCGTTGACTTCTCCGGATGAAAGATTGCACTTTTTGTTTCGTTTTTTACATCTCTCGTAGTGTCTACTGATACTTTACTTTTTCACTTATATTTATGGCTATCATATACTGTTATTTTGTTACAAAACAAAATTTAATGTATCCCATTTATAGGCATAGGTTTTTGCCTTCATTTGCATTTAAACAAGTTTCTGGAGTTAATGATTTAGAAAATGTGATACTTAATAACATAGACATGATTTTCATATCATTTAAGCCGACATAGACTTTAAATCAAGTTAATCCTGAATATATATCGGTCAGACTCGAACACATGGACTACTTTCTCCAAACTAGATACTATGTCCCGTGGGTGGTGCATTAAAGTGCAGTAGTCACTTTAAATCATACTGCAATCGATTATGTTAAACATAGCTTTTAATTTCTCTACAAGCCCTTAAATACCCTGCATAGAATTAACTAGATACTAGATTCATCAGTACCTAAAACATCTAAAATAAGGATCTATAGTTATAAATGTGTTTGTTTGTTCAGAAATAATATCACTGCTAACTAAATCAGCCAGAAATAGAAAACTTTACTTAACCATAAACAAACTTTTATTCTATAAATACCAACTTTATAACTCTATAAAAATGGAACTAACAATTATTTTCGTACCATTGTTACCCAATGAAGGTTTTATTTCCATTTTCCTTTCGCTATTTTTATTTCGTCTAACGATTCTGATGACGTCAATGAGGACTTCTAAAAAGGCGGTGGTTTATGTGCTGTCAAACCGTTATTATGGTCGTAAATATGGGGAAAGCTAGCTCTTACCCACCCACGGTTCAAACTAGTTCTAGTTTATGAAATGGCTAGGTTTAATCGCGGTTTTAGCAGAGTTTAAACTTGCCTTCTAAAGGTATAGAGATTTTTCAGAGCAATTCTTTAAAATTTGGCTTGTGAATGCACATGGTACATCCCAAGTCTAACAATATTTTTAACTATATCGCAACTTGCAACCCATGTTGACACTCAAAATTTCTCTAAGCAACTATTTTATAATACACTAGCTGATCCCCGCGACTTCGTCCGCGTCAATTTCTGTTATTATGACCGCGATTAAGAAGTTTAAAAAAAAAAGTATTTCTGCGTAAATGATAATTTCAGTTAATATTATGTTGATAAAACTCTGTAGCAAGTAATCGGCAATAATGCATTAATTTCGACCAAATGATTACCTTAAAAAAGGTTATAGTGAGTCAATCTTAAAAGATAGACATATACTGTTGCAGACATTTTTTTAGATCATTTAAAGAAGAACAATTCTTTCATACATATATTTTGGGTAACTCGAACCGTTTACGCAGCGCACGCAACGGAAGCTTTCAAGTATGAATATTTTTCCCCGTTTTTGTGACATTTTTCACTGCTGCTTAGCTCCTATTGGTTGCAGCGTAATGTTATATATCCTAAAGCCTTCCTCGATAAATGGACTATCTAACACAAAAAGATTTTTTCAATTCTAACCAGTAGTTCCTGAGATTAGTGCGTTCAACCAAACAAACAAACAAACAAACTCTTCAGCTTTATAATATTAGTATAGATTTCAAATTTAGGTTTTTGTACAGTATAATTCTCGAGTTCATTGTCATTATATTAACGTAGATTATTAATTAACATTCAAAATAAACTTACATATATTAAAATGTTGATTTACTCACCCTTCAACTGCATTGTTGTAAGTACGAATAATCAAATTCAATGACTGACGTAAAATCGAATTGTATCGAATTTCTGATGACGTATTAACGGCGGTAACAAAAAAAACAATTACCAGACATTACTGGCATTTCTCCAAACTACTTTTCAGGAATATTTTCCTACCGTCACATAAGGTCGAGTTCAACACGCTATTTTCGCGTGCTCCCTCAGTATATGTGACGTATAATGTGTCTATGAAAGTAGACAGTTTTTTTTTGTTAGAATTCGAATACCTAAATACATTATTGATATTTTCTTTGTTAAATCGATGTGAGCATAGTTATTCGGTTATGCATGTGACAAGACTCCCAAGTAACTTCTTTTACATAAATAATGGTGACCTGTAGAAGGCGCTACATTCCAACGGGGTGTCTAGTTTTAAGTTATCTTTAAGACTTAGGATTAGATTATTTTTACTTTTGTTAATTTATTATTTAATTTATTGTGGTACTTTACGAGGCTGTCTTGGCGCACCAGCGCAAAAAGCCTCATCAAATAAATGATTTAAAAAAAAAAAAAAAATGATTCAACTAACTGTATACAAATGCATCTTATGAGTGCAGTTTTAAATAAGTTTAAAGTATCTAAACCAAACTTTACCATAGGACAACGAAATCCGAATTAACTCACAGTCAAAAGAAAATGAGTCTCGTGTCTTATCAATACAAGAAAAGGTATTTAGGATATAGATAAACTACTCATCATTTTTATTCTCAAATGTAACCTCACACTGTATAATATACTAACATATGTATACAAGTTCACGTGCGCGCAATATAAATAGAACATCGTAACGATACGTTTTAAAACCGTTTGGTATTAATAAATAGTTTTTCTCGCTACAATGTCAAGTATCAATGCTAGATCATTTTACTACAAGCTATTAACAGACAACTGAAACTCGTGATTTTCTAGCTGTCATTACTTTTTATAACATTTAATTGTTTTTTAAAAGATAAATTTCGCAAATATTTCATACTAGCTGTGCCAGCGACTTTGTTCGCATGGATGACTTATTACTATTTATTGTAGCGTGATGAAAAGTATACTATAACCTGCCCAGGAGTATGAAGAATAATTGTACCAAGTTTCGTTAAAATCCGTCGAGTAGTTTTTGTTTCTATAAGGAACATACAGACAGACAGACAGGCAGACAAAAATTTTACTGATTGCATTTTTGGCATCAGTATCGATCACTAATCACCCCCTGATAGTTATTTTGAAAATATATTTCATGTACAGAATTGACCTCTCTACAGATTTATTATAAGTATAGATTAAAAAGTCGGTTAAAAAGTAGGTACACTAAAATTTTCCTAAAACAGAAAAAGCTAATAAAACTGAATATTTTACAATACCTTTAGAAAATCGTTACCAAAAATAAAAAATCAGGGATCCTGAAATTCCCTAGTCAAAACATTATAATAAAAAAAAATCGCCTTGTAAAAAACACCTGAAAGTAGAGCGATATTTTTATTTTTAATTACAATAAAGGGTATATTAAAGTCACCAAAAATAATTAACCTCATGAAAAACGACGGGCAGTTGGTATAATTGTTTTACGTCACGAACACGCCCCCAACCACAACTGTACGCAAAACAACAGTCGGGAAAATCCTAAATCTTTGTATAATGACCTCTAAAACATACAAGTACAAGTAAATTCTTTTGATAGTCTGAATTCAATTGGCTAGCTGCTAGCAAACTTGTAGAGTGACCATGTATTGTCTTGAATTCGGATATGACTTTTAATTTATGTTACTTAATGTGAAGATGTTTGAAGATTGTAAATAAAAAAATAATTATAAATAATCCAGCCTATAAACGTCCCACTGCTGGGCACAGGCCTCTTCCCATATAGAGAAGGCACGAGCATTGATCACCACGCTTGCTCTCTGCGGATTGACGATTTCAGATCCCAAATTTTGGAATCCAGATTTCCTCACGATGTTTTCCTTCACCGTTTGTCAGAAGTGTCTTAGAATAATTAAGAAAGTACATATAACTAGGTATAAACAAAGGTTAAACAAAAAGAAGAGTTTTTGAATTGAATTATATTACAGTACCTATTTATTTAAAATTACAGGACAAGACCTAAGTTTGATATCCGACTCAGCTTAGCCAGTTAAAGTCCTTGATAATTGACTGATTGAATAAAGAAATATTATTTCTAAATGGTGTAAACAAAATTTCATCAAAATCTTATAAATAAGTACTAATCAATATAAATAAGTATTACCGTGTGACTTATTTATAAATCTCACTACTTACTACTCATTACAAACATACGGAAAATTCAATTATTACAAATGACTCAGATATGCATCAGTTTCACTCTGACGCTCAAGAACAGACGAGATAACTTATCTAGATCAAATTGACGTAATATCAAACAGAATGCGTCAAATTGAGCAATTCATCAAAATATTTGCAAGCTAACCTGTTGATGTATATCTGTGCTTTAAAGGAAAATTTTAGATGATTGTGAGAAGATGACGCAAATCCCTGATCAGTAAGATCTTAGATTATCAGGCATCATGAACCTGTAACTTTATTAGATATATTACATATTCTTATTTGTATTCCTGTATTTTTATTGTAAATTACAGATGCGGATTTTAATACATAAATTTTGAATGTGAATTGACTGAATGTTAAAAAATAGATATTAGAGCGGTTTATTGGAACTAAACCAAATAATATCGCAGGAAAAAAAGTACTTTATATCGACCGATGCATTAAATTTAGCGACAAACTAAAAGAAAAGCCAATTTTCATTTACAGTGAAAGTAAATGTATACACAATAGTTAATATTTTATCGTACCAACTCCCCACTAAGCACGTTTTGCATCGCGCACGTTGCATTCAACACTTTTTAATTTAAAATACAAATTAACCGTCAAACATCGTCATCCTACTAACTGACAGACGTTTCGAACACGAATTCGAATCGACCAATGCGAGCGCGTCATTCGCACTTCGAACCGCTGAATTTAATTTGAAATATCACTTGATCGGGGGCTTGGCCACATGTTGTTATGCCATAGAGTAGGGAAATACAGAAGCACCATTAAAAATAAAATTCTAGAAGTTCGCATATCCAAATAATAGAAGATAAATATTTCTTAAGTCTCATGTTCATGTAATATTCTCATATAGGTGAGATAAATGAAACCTGATGTATCGCAACGCAAATGCCACATACCATTTCAAAACTTTTTTACACCTTGAGTTTGGCAAAATCTAGTAACAGTGTGTTACTTTAGATAACCTTGTGCTTTGTGAATGTTATTTAAATGGTAAATTAAAAAAGTCAAGCTATGTTACTGGTATATATTTGCAACGAGTAATAAGGCACCCAAACATACAAAACAAAACTTACTCATAAAAGTCATAATTTTTTTAAGAGGTGGTATACATGCTACATTGCCCTTTATGTCTCATGGATTCTATTCCTTTAGGCTTACAGGTAAAGAGATATTTTAGCTACTATCCCTGGAACTTCTTTATTTTCCTACTGAAGTGTGCAGCTATTTTAATCGCTATCGCAGTTATGTTCGGGTTTTATTATCGAGAGAAAGCTGGCAGCTATTTCTGAAAGATTTACCGTCCATGGGTGGATCGCCGTTCTATGCTAGGTGACGTGGCCGAGCCCCGGTATTTACTGCAAACGGATATCTAGATAATTATGACGTCAGTATCTAGACTGTTTCACAAATAACAACTTAGAAATATAGAAGGTAGTACACGATGTGTAGTGCAATTTTCTTTAAGTGCTAATATCGATAATAAGCTGTTAACACCGTTTCTAATAGAGCTCTCTTGTTACTTGTAACGGCAACAAACCCTTAGGTAGAAACTAGGGCAATATTATGACGATGAAGTGTTACATGGTACATGTATGTATTATCATCATCAGCTTTGTATATAACTACCGGACGGGTATAGGCCTTCATTATTGAGTCAATTTTCTTTGTCTCTTGCAAAACATTCACTCTATCATAAGAGGGGTGGAATTTTGACATCATCATCTGCCGAACTCACGAATTCCAAAATGGATAGTGTAGTCATTTTTTTCGAATTAGTAATTTAATTTCCTGCGGTTGGTGTTATAAAACCCTGTAAATATATAAGCCTCTCTTATAAGATAAAAATACTACATTTCCAAATTGTCTAAATCTCGTGATCGTATGCCGTCAGCGATTTACGCAAATACAACATTACATAAGCGTTGGAATTCAATAATAAAGACGCGAATGCTTTGATTATGTTTATGGTTAAAAGAATAACATTTCACTGTGACTTATAGAAAAAAGGGTCTAATACTTTTCACATTTATTTTTGCACATAGTGATGTTATATGTTCCATCGAAATTTACGCACTATCACAGCCATTTTGCTAACCTAGCAAGCTACGTAATAAACTGCTTAATATCAAAACTTTAACCAAATTCAATTCCCAAAATCACCAACTAAAGATTTACGACACAAACTTTGCAAGTTTGGATTAGTTGTCTAAACTAAACTGAAACTTCGAGAAAACTCCATCAATTTTTATATATATTCTAACATAATACTGTTCAACAATCACTCGATTCACTTATACAATGTTTGGTCTTAGTAATTGCAGTGGTTGTCCTGAAACTACTTTTCTAAAAACATGGAATTTTGTAGCAGGTAAATAAATAATACAATAAAACGAAGAGTTTCTTTGAACTGGCTATATCTGTAGAACATCCAGTCAGATTTAAAACAAATATTTTTAATTGAATAGCCCAATTCTTGTAGAAGCTTAAAAGCTATTGAGCATCTATCTAAGATCCTCAAGATTCAGATCAAAACACGGAAAAAAACCACACCTAAAACCTAAATCCATTAGGTTTAATTACTCATCAGAAACAAATGAAGTGAATACTCATTACATTACATAAACCTGTCAATTCCTCTCACCATAACTGCAGTCTAGTCTAGACTGCGACTGGGGTCTATATTTAGATCTCCCTACATAGACTAATACTAAGTTTTAATGCTGACGTCATTCTTGGATCCCGAGGGATAGAGATATCTTTATGTTCCATCCAAATTGAAACGGGAATTTATTATACCTATCTGACAATATAAATTTTACTTTGTTATACAAATTGCAATGGTTTTTCTTTCTATAACTGTTAAAAGTTTCAGGACCTTTAAAAAGAAAAATGTGTGCTACGTGATTCTAGTTACCATAATTATAAGTAATTCTAAATATTTATGGTATGGTATATATCTAGAAATATAGAAACAACTAACAAATATAAAATCTAAACAATTTCCACATAATGCTCCGTCTCAAAAATCAGCTATTTAACTATTCGCAATTACCATTTGAACACGTAGAATATTCTCACATATCAATTTCAAAAGAATCAATAAATAAATAAAATAAAGCCTTCAAATCAATCAGTTTCAATTTCGATATAATGAACGAGACATGATATCAAATTGACACGAAACCTTATACTTTAATAACGTAGTAATTGGCTTTTTCGTTGTGACCTCTGCAAAGGACACCTAAGGTCGTATGTGGGGTGTATGAACTGGTCTACCTAGGATGACCTTAATTGAGGACATTGGTGTAAAGAAGATGGCTGGGGTAGATAGGGTGCTGAACTTTAGAAAAGGCCTTTGTCCAGTTTTGAGATTTACTGTGTTGAGAATTTATTGAATGCAGTTTTCGAATCTAAATTTTCTACAGGTTGGTACAGCGATCTCTGCTAAACAGTAAATATTCTATTTAAGCTTGATATAGCAATAAATCACATATGAAGGAAATTAAAAAGACGTTTTAAGTTTACTCCCTTAAACTATACGTAGGCATTAAGAAAACATGTTTTAAACTTACCTGGAGATTGGCACTGACTAACCAATTAGTTTCTGAAAACCATTGTCCTTTTTAAGAAGTCCTAAAAAATGTAGTTATTTAAACATTTCTAAGAAACAGACCTTGTATCGTGATCTATCAACAGTCACAAACCAATTACCTTATTATAATACTATTTTTTTCTAAATCATTGTAACAATATGTCCACAAATAACTTACTGAAATATTTTACAGTTTTTTACTAGATTGTATTGTGTTGCGCTAATCTGTGCGCGCGCATTCAACAGACCATGAAATTATCAAACGTCGATATTTAATCGTCTACTTCACTTTGCTTATTTTGTTTGAGTGACTTCCAGAATTCATATAATTACAGAAAATTATCGTGTGTTTTGTAACCGACAATGTAATTATGTTTTGATTGAGTTATTTCGACAAAATGCAGGAATTTGTTTGTTCATCACCTGTCGATCAGTAATTAATACTTGGGCGGGTAATTGACACCTACTTTCATGGTCTTTGCTCTTTACCAAATATGCAGAAAACAATAATAATAATAAAAAAACAGTTCTTTGTAAACCAAACACAGAACCGGCACAAAAAGGTATCTCAGAAAACCCTTTCTATGCCGAAGATACTGAAAGGGTACCACCACAAAAGATATACCAATGCAAACACCTCTTGTACAAACTAGGAACGAACATTTATGACAATAATTCTTTTCGTGCCATTCTCTCCGATTTTGTGCCTATCTCTTCTACCAACCTAACCTTGCATACATGGTCGCCCAATGCTTATAATTGAAACTTTAATGTATTAACTTAATGTTCTTCCTCAGGAGACTTTGGTTACATTGTCGACCCACGCTCATAATAATTTCTGTTGTCTTCCCCAGGTGGTAGCCCGTCGCTCCGACCTGAAGCTGATCGTGACGTCAGCTACCATGGACTCCACCAAATTCTCGACGTTCTTCGGCAACGTGCCCACCTTCACTATCCCAGGCAGGACCTTCCCCGTCGAGACTTTCTTCGCGAAGAACGTTTGCGAGGATTATGTAGATGGCGCTGTTAAACAGGTTAGATTGGAATTTTTATCAAACTTTAAGAGAATATCTCTGATAAGTCTTGAGTATCAACCTATTTCAATGATCGCCTTACAGTTTTAAGGTTGGTCCCAATTAAGGGTGGAAAGGTAAAATTATTTTTTTATTGATTTTAAATTTGGGTTTTTTAATATTTATGTAGGTATTTACTAAATAGAATATGGTGGAATAGATTCAAGAACCTCAGGGGAGTGATTTATTGAGTAACTAGAAATAAAAATCATAAAATGATCGTAGCCCTTTCATTGAAAGGTGTGTCTATTGACCTTTCCCAATGCTATAAAGCCACCGATGTAATCGTTCACGCATACTATTTCTCTCCAATTGACATTTATTGGCGGACCTTTAACATAACATTTACACTTCGAGGTATATTTATCTAATGGCTACTTTAATTACCATTAGTGCGACCACACCCTAAGCCCACATATAGCCTAACGCCATACTACATCACTGTGACGTCAATGTGTACTTGTTTAGATATTAAAATAAGTGTCTTGGGAATTATGTAACGATTTACGTTAAAATCACTCTAAGTTCAATGGTATAGCATATGATGTGCCTGTAAATGTGTCGCAGAAGAAAAAAACACCTGCAAGGTTATTCTATACCTAGAATCTGGGAGCTTTTAGAGAAACGGGATTTGGAATACTACGTAATAAAGTGAGTGAATTCTAAAAGGCAAATAATAATATCATCATATTGTTCTCCTACCAGTTTTATAGTTTTCCATATGGTCTTAAAATTTCCATGAGAGCTCGCAGTCCAACATCCAAGATTCAAATCGCTAAAAACTAAATTGGTGTCGCATTTTTTGACCTTATCCTGAAATGAATTGACTGATTTATGAATATTAGTTGCTATGGCTGAAGAACAATAGGACTGTTGCTATGCCATTTTTATATCAATGACAGACTTTTAATCTCGTGGTTGTTGACCGCCAATTAATGAAATGATCCACTTATCTGTGCGCAAGAGTTGTTTGTGAAAAATCCTAGATTTTCATTCCGATTTTTTTGTAACATTTGATTACTCAATTTATGATTTAGTATTTCTGTTTATAAACTGCTATGCTATATAATATGTACTGCTAGTTTTCTGAAATTTTGTGTTAAACAAGATTAGATACAATTAAAAACTTACAATATCATGTACACAGCATCAATAAAAAAATGGAAACATGACACAATTTTTTCCTTAGGGATGTAGGCCCACATGATTCAAGACTTGGTTTCAAAGACGAAGTTGAAGGGCTCAAAAAACCCTTTCCAACAACATATCGCATTACCTTAGTCCTCGATAGGCTTGGCTCCATAGAGTCCTCCAGTAATTAATGATGTAGTAGTGTAGATGCGACAAATTAACTACTCTAATGACCAAAAGTGAGACGAAACCGACTCAGAGGCAGTAATACCGACTGCAACCAGTCTACATAACATCACAAACAGCACAATTATACATCGTTTAGACAATTAGCATTATTCATCGACTTAAGTAATGCTTGCTTCCTCCAATGAAACTGAAGAAAAAATGTAATCAAACTCCATAATTGGTAAACTATTGTACGTAATTGTAAGGAAATAGAAACTGTAGTTATTGCTTATAATGTAGTCAGTAATACTGTTTTTTGTATTCAAATGATTCCGGTGTGTGACAATCTTTAACTAACTTCTGAAGGAGGTTGCCAAAACTTTTTATAATAGGGTATGCTTCTCAGGTGATCGTATATAAATTTCATCAGAATCGATTCAGGAGATTTGTGTTGTTTTTTCTTCAAGTATGTGAAATCTTATTTTGAATACATTAATAATTTTGAAATGTGAGGAATTTAGCCATTAGGATGTTATTGTTGAATTCCTTTCATAAATCCTTACTTAAATAAATCTTGTAAAACAATTTTGTATTAAAATAAAAACGTATCTAATGCAAATAGTTCACAAGCTAGCTATCACGAGCGTTGCGAATTGTTAGAATGCCGCTCACTACAAGTCTGCGCCCGCGCCGCATAGTGTCACCATGCGTTTTGTTATTAAAAATAATCGAAAGAAAAAATATAAGTTTTAAAACAATAACAATATTCCCAAATTGTATCAATCGTTTATTGTTATCCAAATGAGCAAGCGTGCTGATTGGTCATCAATGTTCATTTATTTTCTGTATGAAAAAGGGCCTCTGCCCTCCTGTAAGTCTGTTCCGAACTGAAATTATTATTATTTGCACGCTTCTCTACTAAGTACATTGGTACTTTTTTGATATTATTATTTAGATTTCTTCTGTTGGGTGTTGATGGTTAGTAACTTACATAATAGGATATACCATGCAGGACCTAATTCATATTAGTAGATTATATCGAATCTCAAGAGGCCAATTTAAGATTTTATATACTTGTGATATTTTTTCCTACAAGCACCTTGAAATATCTTGGTAACCCTAGCATTCGGTGTCAACGAACTACGGGCCCCGACCGCGATACCACTTCGATTCCCGCTCGGTGCAAGAATGCGCGGATAAACGCGCTTGCAATTAATTGTAATATGTTGGTGTTAGCCGTGTCTGTAGTATACAGAGATGTATGATCTCGTTTGTAAGCATTTTGTTTAACATTTAGTATGATAGTTTATGTTTACTTTGTAAAAGCTTGTCATTATGATTTCGCTGTCGCTATTCTTTGCCAGTTATAAGTTGCGATCTCATTTCCTGCGTTACCTAGTTGATAGAATAGATTCATGATTGGAATTTTGTTAGACCATGTTTGCACAGGTATCCTCTCTTTAGTAAAATATATTTAGTGAGTAAGTTAGATTAGACGTGTACTATAAAGGAAATAAATACCTACTATAACATTGCTTCATAGTGTGAAAAAAAGACTAAACTACTTATTACTTCATAAAAATATTTCTAAAATTTTGCTAGCCCTTTAAGTTAGCATTTGATAGAAAAGAATAACTGGTCTCTACCACGCCAAGAGCAACGATCCCAGTACATTCGTTGTTCAATGCATTTTTCACGCATGCGCCTCACTTATAACTGCGCATCTGACCCTTTGAAGGACACGGCCGTTAAGGTCAGCGTGTGTCCTTACTTTGCGATCCTTGTATTTATGTAGTGTATATTTCATGACATTATATATTTAGGGGTCCTTAATGAGAGTAGATCTACTAATGAGAGTAGAGTAGACAAAGAGATACCCGGATCAGAAAAACAAATGACACTCTGTGTAGATTTAGCAGCCAAATATATAATTTGTGTAAGTGTAGGGAGGTAAAGGGCTGGTTGCGACAACATACATTAACATGCCTGTTAACGTTCAATATGGTCGCTTGTTTCTGTTTGAGAACTAATTACCTTTAGATTTTACGATGATTGACTTTGATTTTGCTAAAAGGCAGGTTGAAACAACCTACGATAAGGAAAGATCAAGGAGTCCATCAAAAATATCCTCCTGGTAGAAAACTTAGTAGAACTTGGTATATTGTTGAAAGGGCTTAACAGTGGTACCTACACTGATTTTTCTCGGTGCTTTAAGTATCTACATGCATAAAAATATATCCTCCGTGAAACAACACTTTTCGAGGTGCCAATAATCTTTCTATTAAATAATTAGTGTACACGATCGCACTCCAACATGGCGGCTCATGATTTCAGTAGAGGTGCGGCTATCGATTGCTCGACTAATTAAATTTGTACGGTACACGCTAGAGCAATGAACTTTGCCGTGGAAGTTGGGTAGTGTTTTGGTTCAGATTTTGTATTATCATCGTATTTTGCCATGTTATTGTTAGTTTAGTACAGCATGGTAGTAGGAACTTATATCCATTACATTCTTTGCGGATAAACTGGACTCAAATATCCTGAAAACTTTTATTCGTGAACTTATTTTATAACCCCTCTTTTGTAATTTATGGACACTGTCTGGAATAAAGATTATTATTATTAATTACTATGTCTAACTATCTTTAAAGTCGATTATTTATTTAAAGAAATTGCTTAGTTACTGTAATAAGGCATGTAAAAAAATGTAGGCAATTGTAATTGATTAACACAATTAGACGTCGAGTTATAAATAAATGTTTCTAGTACGCTAGATTGCTATATTTATTTAAACAGGGACGTAAAATTTTAGGAAACTATAATAAATTACAGCTATTTACTTTTTTATAGTTACTGGCTTCTGTCATTGTCTGTACATTCCAATGTTTACCTCATAAGGTAGGATAACAACTAATTGTAACGTCTCGGACAGTTAATTATCCTCCGTGATTACGTAATTATGGTCATTATCATCCCTGTACCTGTCTGCGGTGCCGCCAAATAAGCTTAGTATATTGTTATGTTCTTTCAATCATGCGAGAAACGGTGAATCGTACCTAAACGTGTTTGAATTTTGTAATAATATGTTTTATAAAACATATTGCACCCTGTATTTAATTTAAAAACAAACTAAGTTTCAGTATTTGTGTTAAGTTCGAGCATATACACATAAAGTTCCATGCCTTTAAACGGACTAACGACTCTGATTCAAAAGAAGTTTTTTTTTTTTTTACTAATATAACTATTTCCCATAAAAAACTTACTTACTGCTGTTACACACCCAGTCACATACCTACCATACATTAAACCACACCATTTAGTAAATTGGTCTAGCAATCATCAAAATGCGTGACAAACACCATAGTTACAAAGTTCATGACCGTAAAACGAACCCATTAGCAAACGTTCAGCATTCCAGTACCGTCGATTAGAAAGCGTCTGATAATTGAAGCTTGTGTACAGTATGCAATCTGCTGATGAATCTGACAACTGTATTATGATTGATAGAGACCATTGTGCGTAAGAATTTGTGTGGATCAGTGATGGAAGGCATTATACTGCCTTAGTCGATTGGGAGGCTGTTGGTAATTTTAAAACCAGGTTAAAATAAAGAAAACAGCAGCATATGTTACGTACCAGTATGGCAATGAAAAAAATATTACGTAATTTTATTTATTAATTTTACTAAGTATAGTAAATATTTGTTGTTAATTCTAATATTATTTTGTATTTTTTACGGCCATGCTTATGACCACCAATATGGTTAGCCCAATACTAGGCCTATGTCTATGCCTCTGTTTACTTCGGGCCGTGTCAAGTTCCTTTTAGATTGATGAGTAACATACCACATTAGTTAATTAAATGTCTGCAGCGCAATCTGGCGCCAGCTAGACTTCATTTACTAATAGCCTTGTTTTGTCTGGTTGCCTATTTTACTAATTGAAATACCTACTCTTCTAGTCGTGATAAATGATCGCATTGTTAAACCCTAAAATGATCAAGCTAGTTTCTGCCTCGTTTCTTTAGTTGTCACCTATAGTACCTACTCACTCTCTTTACCACATACTGAACTATCTTTGCAGGCTCTTCAAATCCACCTACAGCCTGATGAAGGAGACATCCTGATCTTCATGCCGGGTCAAGAAGACATTGAAGTTACATGCGAGGTAAGATCCAGTTCCTTACGTTACACATGCTAAGGATTCAAAAACTTGGTAGTTTAAGTCAGATTTATTGAAATGTAAAGTGTTTGGTTGAGTGAATCAGGCTAAAGTACTACGCTAGGAGGTTACAGCAAATTATGATATTAAAACTTTTTCGATAGCATTCGTGCTGAATCTACCCGGACGGTGCTCTTTATAACCTATCCATGTGATTTAAACTTAGTTATTCTACTACACTACTGATACCTTACTTCACACCCACTTGTAATTACCACCATTATCTACATCACCAGGTGCTAACAGAACGTCTGGGCGACCTGGACAGCGCTCCCCCGCTCACCGTGCTCCCGATCTACTCGCAGCTGCCGGCCGACCTGCAGGCCAAGATCTTCCAGCGCGCGCCGCCCGGACAGAGGAAGTGCATCGTCGCTACTAATATTGCCGGTAACGTGTAGTTTGGGCATACTTTGATGATTGTTGTATGATTGAGAAGGCATCTGACTTCGTCTTTGCGGGCTTAATTCGTGTCCAAAATTACGGAAATGAAGATTGTCCTCGGTCTGGACTCTGGACGAGGTTAAATTGAAAAAAGTAATGTATCAAAATCTAATGGAGACTATTAAATTGGCAGATTCGGACCCTGGGTAATTTGAAAAGATTAAGAACAATATTTGATCAAATTTTAAGCAAAATTATATTTAATTACACGTGAAGCGTGGGCTGTCACTCAGAAGAGGTGTAGTGATATCTCGTTAATAAAAACGTTTTGTCCTTTCACAGAGACATCTCTGACTGTGGACGGCATCATGTACGTGATAGACAGCGGCTACTGCAAGCTTAAGGTGTACAATCCCAGAATCGGTATGGACGCTCTACAGGTAATACCTTTTTTTTATTTAGTTGTTGTCCTACTGTAAAATTCTGATTTTGCAGTGGAAGGATATCTTTTACCGTGCTTCCTCCTCTCCATTCCACATTAAGTTCATCCGCTACAATGCTTTTTTGACCTTATTCTGTCTAAGGGTGCATCCAGATCTGGCGAACGCGCTACGAACGAACAGCTCGCGAATAGTTCACGAGCTCCTAATATAAAGAGGGTGTCGTTTTTTTTAAACTGACTATTCATTTTGAGCCACAGCACCCGATCCTTCGACTTCCGAATCCAGAATTAATAAACTTTACAGATCTTTGGTTCATCAAGCTAATGCAATAATTGATGTTGAAGGAACATCAAAGAATACGGTACCAAAAAATAATTGTCTTCTTCCAGATCTACCCAGTAAGCCAGGCCAACGCCCGCCAGCGAGCAGGCCGAGCGGGTCGCACAGGCCCCGGCAAAGCCTTCTGCCTCTACACGCAGCGGCAGTACCAGCACGAGCTGCTCTCCTCCACCGTTCCCGAGATACAGCGCACCAACCTGGCCAACACCGTGCTCCTGCTCAAGTCGTTGGGCGTCGAGGATTTATTGGCTTTCCACTTTATGGATCCCCCTCCACAAGTTAGTATGATGAAGTTTTTGGATTTTTCAAAAGTGTTATATGTTGAAGTAGTTCCTATAATAGATGCAGTAGTAGTTTGTGATCTGGTTCCCCGGGAAAGAAAAGTGCTCCTGTTTTCCGGGATACAGAATCCATGTGAATTCGCCTTGCAAAAAGTTCCAAATAAACTAGCACCATGAAAGTTTGCAACTACTTTCCAACGTGGTGTTCACGTAGAATTGGTGTAGCGAACGGCAAATATTGTCTTATATTCCTTTACACCTTTACCGTATCCGGTGACAGCGACCTAGACTAGTTTTGATTCCTTAAACGTGCTCTCTGATGGCTTGCAAAACCTAACTTGTTTTAAAATATTTGGTCGCACTGGGTGCAAAACAGCTGACCGAATTGTATTGTAAGTGTATATGTATGAAGGCTTTGGCTTATCGTCTTAAAAATATTCCAGCGGTGAAGGAAGCCCAAAAGGATCTTAAAGGCATATCCTTTAAGATCCAAAATCTATAGCATTAATTCATTCTATCCTATGTCTAGGACACGATTCTAAACTCGATGTACCAGCTATGGATATTGGGTGCTCTGGACGGCACGGGCGCTCTGACGTCACTGGGCCGGCAGATGGCGGAGTTCCCGCTCGACCCGCCGCAGTGCCACATGCTCATCGTGTCCGCAGAGATGGGGTGCAGTGCTGAAGTTCTTATTATTGGTAAGTAGGCTATGTATGGAGAAAGGCAGATAAGTTGGTCTTCTTATATGTGGGAGACTTTATGTAATATGGGGTCTTATAGTGAGTTATGTAAAGGACTGGTAACAAAAACGTGTGGAAAGAAGAAAGGGAGGCCTTTACCCTGCAGTGAGACAGTTGGGCTCAAAATAATATTAATATGCTGGCAAGATTTTGGTGATTTTAAGCGTCCAGTTTTTTTTTTGTCTGATATTAGATCGGATCAATTAATACAAAAATAAGAATAACAATCGTTTATTTGCATGAACTAAGTATTCGGAAGTAGGGTATGTCTAGAAGCGACGACAGCATTGTTAAGTTTTTTTCTGCTAATTGTGAAAATTCGGACAATGTTCTCCAAAAATATATGTTTAATTTAACTTTAATGTGATTAACTTTGACCTTAGCCTTATTTGCCAAATCATACAGTTCAATTTGCCGTAACATTTTCCCAGTGTCAATGCTGTCAGTACCATCAGTGTTCTACCGGCCGCAAGGTCGCGAGGAAGAAGCAGACTCCGTGAAGGAGAAGTTCCAGGTGCCCGAGTCTGATCACCTCACGTTACTGCATCTGTATAACCAGTGGAAGTCTAACAAGTAAGTTTTGTGTAGTGTTATCTGTCTCGATGTAATCCTATCTGTAAGTACTTACTTCTTACTTCTAAAATATGATATTTTAGAAGTAAGTCACATTTTCTGGTTCTTTTATTTTCATTTATACTTCTGATTACTAAAATTGTTTCAGCTTGACGCTTTTTGTATGTCGTTTAATTTTTTGCGCTCTGATGTTAGGGCATTATATAGAAAGAATGTAGCTGCTATAATGAACAGTTTTTATCAGCACGTGACGTGAAATCAAAGAATCTGGCAATCGAAAAGGTTTAAGATCTTTTATTTCTTGCCTTTGATTTCTCTGATGATTCGGTTTTCGCGTTTGATGTTCCTTTTAGTTACCATTTTAGATCCTGACGTAGACGTCATAAACATTTTGAAACCAGGTTGCGAATAACATAGCTCTGGCGGAAGGCAAGTCGCGTGTTGTGGGTTGCTTGGCGCCGAGGCGGGCGGATGCGTGGTGAACTGACCATGACGATGTGTTAGTGCGTCCGGTGTGAGGGGTTGGGTGTCTCATTACGTGTTTGTCTTTTCTAGCGCTGCGCGGCCGATGATGCGCGGTGCATTTTCCGCCGGACATAAACCGGCCTTTATGCAGTGACGGATTAAGACTACTTGATGCCCTAAGCAATCCACGTCTGTGGGGCCCCTCTATCTGTTTGTCAACTAGTAGGTACTACAGTCATTTGGTGCTCAAAAAGAGAGTAACCCGAAAAGTTTTCCGGGAGATTGAAAATTGGTGATTTTATAGAATACGACGTGCTCTTTTCGAATTTTTACTTTGCCACCTCATATCTTTGCCTTCTTGCGCCATAAGGTAAAAAAAAAGGCGCTCAAAAACAGTTTTTTGACAACAATTCCTTTCCGGATTATTTTTACGAAATAAATAGTTAATTAATAAATTAAACTAGAGAAAGCAGGCATTATATAAATACGGTATATTTCAAATTTCATTCAATTTAAACTAGTAGTTTAAGAATTATCGTGTCTTAGAGTTTTTATGATCGGTCAGTCAGTAAGTGAGAGAGTGACAAAATTAACAAACTTTAACTAGTTATAATTCTTAAACTACTGGTTCAAATTTAATGTCGTAGTACCTTTACCAGGTTTGGGGGCACAATTTGATACCTGATTTAATAATTTTACATTTTTTTAAACTTATGTTTTTTTAATCACTAATCGCTACTTTATATAAAATGAATACATGAATACGTTTCTTAAATATTTTATTTGGTATACTAGCTGTGCCTGCAACTTCGTCCGCGTGGATTACGAAGCTTATAAATGAGTCTTTAACCATTAAGGCTGCACACGCGACGGAAGCTTAAAAAATTGAGTAACTTCTCCCGTTTTCCCAACATTTCCCTTCACTGCTCTGCTCCTATTAATTGTAGCGTGATGAAAAGTATACTATAACCTGCCCAGGAGTATGAAGAATAATTGTACCAAGTTTCGTTAAAATCCGTTGAGTAGTTTTGGTTTCTATAAGGAACATACAGACAGACAGACAGACAGACAGAAAGACAGACAAAAATTTTACTTATTGCATTTTTGGCATCAGTATCGATCACTAATCACCCCCTGATAGTTATTTTGAAAATATATTTAATGTACAGAATTGACCTTTCTACAGATTTATTATAAGTATAGATGGTACGGCCGTGCCGCTTGTTTTTGCTCGACTTGACGGGGGGACTGTCGTGCCCCTAGGTTAGGCCTACCATCCATTTCTTGAAGCAGTTCAGACCATATTCAACCCCCTATAACTTCGTTGTAGATAAAATTAGAAGCCTGAACTTTCATTAACCAAACAAGCATTATCTAAATACGATGTATTTCAAATTTCATTCAATTTGAACCAGTAGTTTAAGAATTATATTTTGTCAAAGTAAGTTAATTTTGTCAGTCACTTACTGACTGACCGATCATCAACACTCAAAGACACAATCATTTTTTCGGTGTAGTGTATGGTGATGTGAGACGTGTGAGATGCCCTAAGGACGGATTTTTTTTTGCTTCCTCTGGTGCCCCCCCAGACGTGGTGCCCTAGGCAATTGCTTAATTTGATTAAGGGTTAATCCATCACTGCCTTTATGGTGCTGTCTATTTTGTATTGTGTAATATTGGCGTTGATAAGCGCTACTTGGCAGCTTAAATCAAATAAATTAATTTTGATCTTGATTTCATAATTCTCTTTATTTTTTAGCTACTCCGGCCAATGGTGCACCGAACACTTCGTGCACGGCAAGGCGATGCGGAAGGTGCGCGAAGTCAGGCAACAGCTAAAGGACATCCTGCAGCAGCAGCGGCTGCCTCTCGTCTCCTGCGGCACCGACTGGGACACCGTCAGGAAGTGTATCTGTTCTGGTCAGTATTTTAGACTAAATCTTGGTGATTTGGAACTTTCCAGAGTTGATGTTTGAAATATTGTCCTTTTACTTTGACTGACAGAGGACCGTCGTAATTTTGTCTGGTCGCCAGTATAACGAAAAAAAGCACCACTATTTTTATCCAAGAGAGAGCCATAAACTCTTTATTCTTTATTGTACACATTTAAACATTTTAAAGATATTAATAAAAGTCGATTTACAGAGGCGAGCTTAAGCCCTCTTACGCACTAGCGGTTGGCCGCCTAGGCGGTTCGATTGAGCGGCCAGCCGCCTGATGCGGTTGCCATAGCGGTTGACCGCTACGCCAACCCCACGGCGGCCAACCGCTATGAAACCGCGTAAAGCGGTTGGACCGCTTGAAGGCGTATTTTGTCTAGTAAAGAAATGGACGCCGTCGAGGGCTACCTCGATATAAAGTATATAGTAAAAAAAGATAACACAAGCTATTGTGTTATCTTTTTTTACTACCGAAAACAACGAAAGAAAAATAAAAACAGATACTGGATTCACCCTTTACTAGAAACACGCAACGAATTTGGCCACCCTTTTTACTTTTCTCTATGGGCGGCTCGCCGCGAACTGAACCGCCAGGTGCGTATAAACAAACTGGCGCGGGCGGCCAGCCGCGAAGCGGGCCGCAGCTATCCATTCAACCGCCGCGGTTGAAATTTTGTGGCGGTTAAGTGCGTACAATCACAAGCGGTTGCATATTAAACTGGAAATGCGGCTAACCGCGCGGTTAGCCGCCCCCGCGGTTAACCGCTAGTGCGTAAGAGGGCTAACTCAACTTTGAGTTTTCTTCCAGCAAACCTTTGAGTGAAAGTGAAATAATTTAAACAAGTTGTGAGGCAGACAGAAGTGTACAACAAACTAATAGACATACACACAAATAATTCATATAGCACGTATATAATATGATATATATTAAATATATACATACATAGACTACGTAACTCAAATAGGAAGGAAATGTTCTTTTATAAACTCTTCCATAGGGCGTAAGATGTCCATGCAGATCTCGCATTCTTTCTGACCCTGCCAAATATTTAAGCCGATAAACTGTGCTATAACGATTTATCATTCCACTACTTTGACTGTATCCCTTAACTGCCACAAGTAGCGGATTCAAACATTTAACTTTTTCCCGGAGATGATAAATATACTTCGAAAATGATCTTTTTAGATATTATATTTACATTTCTAAACCTAACCTTATCTCCACAGCATACTTCCAACAAGCCGCCCGTCTGAAAGGCATCGGCGAGTATGTGAACTGCCGCACGGGCATGCCGTGTCACCTGCACCCCACCTCCGCACTGTTCGGGCTGGGGAACTCGCCCGACTACGTGGTCTACCACGAGCTCATGATGACCACGAAGGAGTACATGCATTGCGTGACGGCCGTCGATGGCAGGTGGCTGGCTGAACTGGGACCCATGTTCTTTAGCGTTAAGGAGACGGGCAAGTAAGTATAGAGCTAAAAAGTTGTTTTTTTTTATAGAAGTAAAACGCTGAGATTTGACTGTAGGGCCAGAGATCATTAGACCTTATAAGAAAATCAGTCGTAGAAATAGGTATTCTGCAAGTTTATCATTGGCTTGTACCACACTATTGAAAACAATGAAAAACAAAGTCACTAGATTATATCAAAAATACGTAGATTAGAAGGGACTATAGTTTTTATATGCTCTCTCTCACATCGATATTGCAAAGTTAGACACTAAAGTTTGTTTTCTGTCAGATCAAACCGCGACAAACGCAAAGAAGCAGCAGTCCACCTTCAGCGCATGGAAGAAGAGATGAAGGAAGCTGAGCAGAAGATGGCAGAAGAAAGGAAGAAGCGAGAAGAAGACGTGCCGGTGAAGCAGGAGGTGGCCACGCCCGGACTCAACACGCCGCGACGCACGCCACATAGGCTCGGTCTGTAGTGTAGCATGTAGTTTTATGATCAATAAATAAAGAACTTTTACAAATCGTTTTTTATTATTGTCATATTTATGCCCTCAGTGTCAATGTTGTACAGAAGATGACTCGGGACTTGCTCAATTTATAAATGCAACCGTCTATACTTACGTCTTAGTTGTTCAAAGATATATTATTATTTCAAACCACGAATGGGATGTCTTAAAAACAATCTCATGTAACAACCAACTATCCAAATACTGACATTAAAGTATCTAGGTAAACTTAAAAACATCAAGAACCTAAAATTATGTATATTGTCCCACAAATTACTACTATGATATCTAAGGTAAATAAGCAATTAAAACAACGATTCTTGAAACAAAACTTTATTCAATAATCATCGTCTTCATTTAATCACAAACTTAATAGTTAAAGTATGTCTAAGGTAGCCGTGAGGCATTCTATAAAAACTAAGCTTATAAACATTTAGACATACAATTATCATTACTAACTCCACAAAATAAAGGTCAATATAATCTACATGACAACTACTAAAATATAGATAGGTAAATAGTTTACTAGGACAAAACAAATGGTGATGATTAATAAATTTAGGAACCTGATATATTCTAGTGTAAGGCCTGATTTAGACGATGCGAGAAATGTCGTGCGAGTTGCTGTACATTGCCGTCTACGATCCATCTCTTATGACACCATAGCCGCGCGGCCCCTCAATGTACCGCAACTCGCACGACATTTCTCGCATCGTCTAAATCAGGCTTAACCAAAGCTAGAATATTGTCTAAAACTAGTCACTTTTAACTAGGATACGATAGGTAGGATTTAGGATAGGACTAAGAGCAAAGAGAGAGTACCAAAAATACAATAAATACTACTAATTTGGTAGAAAGTAAAAAGGGTTGAAATTATCATTGTTTCCAGAAAACTTTGAACAAAAATTTCATGACACTTTGCTTTAATATAACAACTTTCCACCACATTGAATCTAATTCATATTTGTGATCCAGTTTTAGTAATATCGAGAAAACCGATCTGTTCACATTACATCTACCAAACTTTTCATATCTAACAACGCATCTTAGCTTAGCACTCTGAATATTTAATAAGTACTGCATTTCAATTTTCTCCTGTTAATCTATACAAAGAGATCTGAAGCTAAATAGCCCTTTGGTTACCTGCCCAAACTATAAACTGCACCAGTGTTTTTTTTTTTTTCAAAATTTACCCAATAATCATTCAAGTTGTTATTGATTAATAAACATACAATTAAATTCATAATAAATTAAATAAAGGCAAGAAAGACTGGGAAAAAATAGTAAGTATTGGTTACTACATTTAGGATAGTAAAAATTCAAAAAAAAGACAGAACTATAAAAAGTGCTGTAATCCGTGTAATCTATATTGCTTATAGTTACTAGTAAATGTGTTGGTAAGCGCATAACTCAATAACGCCTGGACCAATTTAGCCAATTCTTTTTTTGTTGTGTTTGTTATTGTCAGGAGAAGGTTCTTATTAAAGAAAAAGTTTGTAAAATTGCGCTGAAAATTAGGAAATTGAAGAATACTCAACCACCAAATTAAGTAATCCTGACTTTTGTTACGATAGTGATTTGTTGGATTCATCTCCGCCCCTAATAATACAAAGGCACCGGGAACGGGACCTAGGTATTCACGCGGGTGAAACCGCGGGGCACAGCTAGTTGTTAATAAAAAGGAACATAAATTGTATTTAAGTATTCTATTCTTTATTACTCTTTATTACTAAAACTGTTATTAATTCTAACACCAAGAACACAATTAGAATCAGTTCCATATATTTGAACTTATATTCAGGCTTGATTCAACATAAAGACATATAAAATTACATATTATTATAATAGAAATGGTAAAATAAATCTTTGATATTATTTCACAAAATATTCCTAAAAGTTGAGTCCGTAAAGAAAACTTCCAAAATGGTAATTTTAAAGAATGAATAAAAGACCGGAATATTTCATCTCGTTTTAAAACGATAAGTCAAAACAGAAATAATCATTAAAATTATATTTTTATTTTATTGCTAAGATTTATTAAATCTAGACATATTGATAGTGTAGAGCAAATTAATTATATTTGTATAAGTAAGTAGTAGAAACTTAGCACGCAAAATGTAACCGACACCAAATTTTACAAGCCTATTCTTAGTGTTCAAATATGTGTTATGGTAAATATATATATATTTGGCCAGCTCCACAATATGAGAGAATATCTACAATAACCATGATTGCCCCACCAAAAAATGAATTTTACATATAGCTAATTAGTGAACACAACTTGTAAAACTTAGCGGTACTTAATCACACAGTCATTGCATTTTTTGGAGGGGCGATCCTAGAACCGAAAAATCAGATAACTGTATTCACAAATTGATGTTTTAAAACATGTTAGTCGTATTTTTCACATTATTATTTATTTTCTAACCCCAAAGTAAAATATTTGTTGCGCCTTAATTGTAATGTACTGACTTAATTGAATTTAAAGCAGACGAAAAAATAAACAGACATGAATTAACGATCTATTGAAAAAAGTGTTGCCATAGAAAGAAAAGAAAAAAGTCCAACAATGAATGTTTAATCACAAAAAATATAAAATTATATCCAAACAATTATTGTGTTTATTCAAAATAATGATTATTGTAGCGACTACCGTATATTTAACTATACAACTAAACAAGTATGCCAACACTATGGAAGGACTCAAACACATCTACATTACAAATAATCCGCGTAATATTTAACTATAAATATATTTTAACGTACACTAGTTTTATTTTTTTTATTAAACTTATATAAATGTAATGTAGATGTACAGTTAAAATTAACTCAACTATGTAATGAACATTTAGGCACTAACTAACTTACTAATCCCATTGACATCATGTGACCATCTGCCCCAATGGGTAATTCAGTTGTTTATGTAATAATTACAGATCACAGAATAATAGAATTACAACAGTAAATTCTTTGTATTTCTTATTGAATTATATTTCGATGCATCAAAGCAAAGAACTGCTTTTTTTGGCCATGTATACATATTCTATATGATTTTACTTTCAGAAGAAAACAAAACTTTACTATCTAGAAGGGAAATCTTCATTGAAACAAATTGAGTATGGTTCAATCATCTCTTAAAATAATTCAAATCCATTAATATAACCGGCCCTTTCAATTTCTAGCAAGAAGTTAGATTGAAGCATCATATGATATATTTATAGGAGTTCTGGAAATGCTAACTAAAAAGGCCTAATTGGACATTTATTAGTCAAAGTGATTAAACCGAGACTAGATTTAGACCAAGCCTTTTCAAGACAAACATGAATCTCATGAACCTTAGTCACTAGGTGCGTTTAACTTTCTACAAAAATATATCATTTCACATTTAAATTGGTGTTATTAAATTTTAATTTTTAAAATATTAAATGTATCACTTGGGTTTTATTTAACCTTTTGACACTAATAAAAATCATTGGACTAATTTCAAATTACTTGAATAAGTATGAGTACTTTTAGTTCTATTATTAAAATTGTTAAGTCGACAGGGTCGCGTCGAAATCACGAGTAGCGGTCAACAGGTTAACCTTCAGCGTCCTACCTTTTAAAGCACTTTTTAACGCTTACTGTCAAGTTATTTCAAGCACTTTTAGCACATAAATATAAAGCACTTTGCCGCACAAACTGATACGAAAATCGCGTTAAAGATTCGTCATGTTAAGCTTTTGAGCGCGTAGGTCACCGGTGACCGACGAACAATATAACGATTGTTCTTTAAATAGCAACATAAACAACCAAATTACCCGTGTTTAAGTTCAACAGTTATTGAGCGCGACGTTTAGTCCATGTTTTTCGATGTACCTCTTCCTGGCTTCGGCGATCATTTCAGCCTTCCGTTCCTGGAAGCTGAGCTGTCGCTCCTTCGCGCTCTTGGGGAAGGTGCCGGTGGGCGCGGGAGTCACGTAGCGCGGGGCGGAGCCCGACGTCGAGGGCGAGGCCCGGGCCGGGGTCTCCGGCGTGTACGGCGTTATGCCTTCTAAGAAGTTCGTTATTGTTACGTCTACGCTTCGGGTTGACGCTGTTGAGGAAATAAAAGTTTAAGTTAGTATAATGTTTGCTATCTCAGATTCTTTTTTTACATTTTTTAGTCCATTCTTGTCTGGCCTGTCCATCTAGTGGTGTTTGTATTCTGGGTGTAATTTATATAGGTAATTTATATTAATATTAATTATCAGTTGTTTCGTACCGCATTACAGACTTTGCTTTGTTTGGGATCTGATGGCCGTGTGGGAGTTATTCCAAGACATAACTCACCGAGATCTCGCAGGATGTCCCTCATAGGCACGGCCGGCAACACCTCCTTGACCTGCGCGGCCAGCCTCGCCGCCTCGCCGCTGGTTCCCGCACTCATGGCGTCCACACCTGTGCTGCGGGTAGGCCTAGACCTGCGCCGGACTATACGCAGGTCCTCGTATTTGAAGTCTGTCCTTTCTACCTGTGGATGATAATGTTCATAATTTATTATGACTCGGAAGGTATAATTATCCTCTAGTTTCTACCAAGTGTCTCCCATTGGTGGAAATTAACAGCTAGACCATGCGACACTAGCGCACCTAACGGATTAGTTTAAGTGCGTTAACGTTCAATGCATTTCAGTTTCAATTACACTGAATACTATCAAAGAGCAAATGGTCACTTTGATATCATTAATACAGGATTAATTTTCAATGACCGTGAAATTTTTCAGAGGCAGTTCGACGGATCGATAATAGTTTTGATATAAAGGAAAAAAACTTATTTTTCCTAATATTTTGTTCCTGTCCACCACGAAAAATCGAACGCGTGGATATTACAGCGCAATTTAGTCCAGCAAACTAAATAGATAGCATTAACTGTAAAAGTCCACTAGACACAGACAATAGTATCAGAACCCTGTCCTACCTGCAGTGTATCAGCAATAACCGCCCTAAGCTGTGCGGCGAGCTCGACATCATCATCATCAGCTCTCTCTAGCGGTGTGAGCAGCCGCAGCGTGTACACGGTGACGGGGCTCAGCAGGAACCACAGCGCGTCGCTCCACGGGAACAAGCCGCGGGAGTTAGACACCGGGTGCACCGTCACGTTCGTGAACATACGCTCCACACCTAGGAAAAGTGAGGATTATTAGCTTGCTGTTAAAGTACAAAACTGGTGTGTAAGTATGTATCGTTTGGTATGCGCTCCATACTTAAAAGAAAGTGTGTCTCATTAGCGTGGGATTAAATTTCAAGTACCCTTAACATGATATGGTATGCACTCCAAACCTAGTGACGATAGTAAGGCTTATTACCATGGCAATGAAATACAAAAATTGTCTGTAAATACGTATTATATGAGATCAACACCTAAAGATAAGTGTGCCTTATTAGCTTGTTGTTAAAGTGCAAGGCAAGCCGTTTATAGAATTTATAATATGGTATGCGCTCTACACACTTGCGGAGGGTCGCACTTGTCGTCATGGTGTCAAAGTTTAAACTTAAACCTTTAGCAAGATAACCATATCTTGCTAAAGGTTTAATTGTCTTAAAATTTTCATTGAGTTTACTGTATTCATGGGCAAGTATAGGATAGTTGGAATGTTGATACCTATTATAGATATCAACATTCAGTGCACCTTGAACAGTTAATTAATTGGTTCTACTCTTCCTGTACCCACAATAAATAGATAGTGATTAAAAAATGCACTACATAGCTTTTAAGCAACCATTCAATTAAATTTTACCACATACCATAAATGGTTTACACCATAAATTACTCAATATTCTTCATAACATAGTCTAAAGATACAAAACATAAGTATATCTGAGCATTATCATACCAATGTACAAACATAACAATTTAAGGGAACGTAACTTTCTTGTTAAGTTGTACTTACTTATAGCTACAGGCTGGACCCTGTTCCCGACTGGGAAGGGCCAGTCAGTGAACTTGAGAAGCCCTCTGCCATTGGTCGGCCCACCCTCCGGCTGTAACAGCACTGGCTTGCTGGGACACTCGGCGAAGTGTTGCCTGCAAACAAAGCAAACAGTGTTAAGTGTTACCATCATTATATAGGAAATGAGGTACAAATTAATTCTCCTTTATCGAATTATAACTTACTTTCTAACAAACTGTGCTGCGTTCCTGATGCCGAGAGTTGATGCAAAAAATGGTGGCACTTTCCATTTTCTGAGCTGTAACCAAATATCATAAACACACATAAATGTTTATAATCATGAAAAACATGTTGACAAAATTATTATAGATTTGAAACTATCTACTGCATAATCTTGCAGACATTTGATTTATTACTTTAATTACAATCTACCTATAACGATTTACGCCTTAAGAATTATATGGATTTTTCTTATCAAATAACTGTAGTTTATTTATTTAATTGACAACTAACTACAGGTGATTCGTTGATATTATTATTTAGGTACTTACACTAATGGTTCCAAGCACATGGGAAGCGGCGAGTGAGTCCAGACACGACACATAGTTGGCCACCATCACGCTAGAACGTGGGTCGCGAGTACCCTTTAGTTTCACATACACACCTAAAACACGAAATAAAAATCATTAAACAATGCAACTTTGAAAATAAAATAATGAGAAAACGCAGGCAAAAAATAAATTTTAGTCAGTCTTTCTATCAGGTCAGTGGTCCATTTTAAATAAAGGATTAGAGAATAGAGGAGTAATAAAATATGGCCAATTCTATCAGAGCTCATGGACACTACCGACAATGGTACATTCATAGCAAAAATTGACGGATAACAAATTATTTGCCATCCATTATAAAATAAGGATTGTCTGATTGTCCTTTTTTTACATTAAAGTGATCCAATTTCTGGTCACCCTCCATTAAATCCTGAGCAATGCAGGTGACTTATTGAACACTAATTAGACATCAAACACTTTTTACACTAATTAAACCAAATTCAACACAAACAAAACCATTACAGCATAAATTATTTCATAAATGGTAACAAAAAAACAAGTTTACAAACATACCAAACGTCCAACAGGCTAACGTGGATAACATTTGCCTCACGGCTGACTTATTTGGTAGTATTATTGATGCCACCCATAATATTAATGCCAAGAATATTCTGAACACCAACAGGCAGACACCGAATGGCAGGTATAAGAGGAACTGGATGACATTGTCACCACTAAATCTGAAAAAAAAAACAAATATGTTACTCTTGAAAATGAAAATTATAAATATGATGTTAAATTTAGGGACCTCTGACTTTTAATAAGAAAATCCACAACATTTTAATGTTTTTCTTTACCTGTGTTATGTTTTTCTCTTACACATACAATCATAATTTTATGATTACCACAATTGTTGAATATACTCAAAGAAACATGATAAGAAATAATGATTTACAAAAAATGTGTTAATGTTATTTGTGATATTCCACTCTTTTATCACCCCACTAGTTTGTTGAGATACATAGATGAAAAATAAACAGTGTATGTCCTACCATCCCATTGGCATAATGTTTCATGTTGCATGTAAAATTATGATTGATTGTAAAAGATATCTTTTTGCATTAACAAGGTACCTACTATGTTCTTGGTCATAAATTAAATCAGATTAGTTCCAAAGTAATAAAGTTCTAAAAAATAATTATTTTTATATAAACCTTGATATAAATTAGAATATTATTCAAATAAATTCGTATTTCATGGTCAAAGCCATTTTTTTATTCCATAGTCCCTTTCTGCCAGTTTACACTTTACTTACTATGCATTAGGCTCAGGAAATACATTATTTTTTTAATCAAATACTTTATTGAAACATTAACAAGTACTGTCTCCACATTATAAAAGGAATTATTAAAGAATTGAGTGTAAACATAGCATAAGTTTACATTCCATTAGCTATAACATCCAAATAACACATGCTCACTACATGAAACAGTTACGTCATAATTATACCACAATGTCCATTGGGATTACGATAAAATTTCTTCAGAATCTAAATTTAATACTTTTATGTTTAAAGCAAACTTTCCCTTGAAAAAATTAGCAAACACGTAGATAAGCGATAATGAAATGCACATTATACCTTTCTTCGTTTATCAATTTGTCCACTGTTAATGCCATATTTGTTTATGTAGTAAAAACAAACTTCTGTATTGCTTCCTGTGCTATTTTTGACTGCATAAAATTAAAAATTTCGAACTTTTCTCCAATATCGTGATGTGTATCTACGACATTGACCATAGACTATATTCTGAAATTTTTGACAGCTTAAATTTTAAGACCATAGACAGCTGAAAATGTACACGAAACTCAAGCGAAAATAAGACAGTCTTCATGTTTTAATCGGAATTATTTGTTCAAATGATGAAGTTAACTGAACAAAGTATTGTGCCGAATACTACGGAATATAATTTCTTGTAATTCAGTTTATTTTTAGCTATAATGGAAAAAAATACTGGATAGGTACTTTTTTACTAGTTTAAAAAATAATGTACTTTATTACTTATAAATACATTATTTTCATACTACGATTAGCCTTTTCTAGTAATAACAATAAGTTAGTATAGATGGCTCGAAGGTCACGAGCCAAAACATTATTCCAATAGTCAATGGTTGAAAGAAATGCATCTTAATTTAGCTTAGAGAAATTACTAAAGCAATTTAGTCTATGGTTTAACATTTGTTTATTTGACAAGTGACAACAGACAGATGACTTTGACTTTGTTGCATGCAGTATTGTCATTTGTGGAGGTGGAAAACAAACACTCGTGCGTCTTAGAACAAAGAATATTAATTGCACGTTATTACATTTATTAAACATTAGAATAAACCTAATTCAGCACCTGCTAGTGTTTCGTTTTCGTGAAAATAAAATCGAGAAGGACTCCAAAAAACGAAGGTATAGCAACTTTTCCGATCCTAAGATTTGTGTAAATATAAATCACCTGACCTTTGTTTACCAACGAAAATTATTATAGAAATATTATCGATGGAGAGCATCACGTCGCCGGAGGAGACGACGTGCTCCGAGGGGGAGGATGAACGGAAGTTACCGGGAAGCAGCGTCATGAACCATGAAAATCATCAAGGTTTTTCCCCCCAACAAACGGCTGCCTTCAACGAGCTTACTCAAATGGAAGAGAAAATGCGACGCAAGCTGCAGTTTTTCTTCATGAACCCGATCGAGAAATGGAAGGCCAAGCGGAAGTTTCCTTACAAGTTCGTCGTACAGGTGATAAAGATTGTTCTGGTAACTTTCCAACTATGCTTATTTGCACACAACAGATATAATCATGTCAACTACACCTGGGACAATAGGATCACCTTTTCACATCTGTTTCTTCTGGGCTGGGACTCCACAAGAGAGATAAATGCATATCCTCCAGGGGCAGGACCCCTAGCTGTCTATAAAATCAACGAATTTTATGATACATTAGACTATGCATATGAAGGGTATTCCAATGTGTTGAATAACTCAATAGGACCATACTCATATAATGATGAGAGTAACAAGCAGCCTCCCCCAGTATTCTGCCAGTACAACTACAAGCAAGGCATTATTCATGGATTCAATGAGAGTTATGAATTTAATTCAGAAATTGTAGAAACTTGCATCAATTTCACTAAAACAAATGATGAGAAATTTCATTCTGCTTCATTTATAAAGAATGCAGGGCTAAATATAAGTTTTGCGTCATTAGTCCGAGCAAAATTAATGTTCTCGTTAAAGACTATAAACTTTAGAGCTGCAGGTCCGATCACCCCACCAGACTGTTACAGATTTGATATTGAGATCATTTTCGACAATGAAGATCATGACGGACAGATGTCTCTTATATTAGAAGCGGAACCGTACAAACTTTCTTGCAAAGGAAACACTGAATACATAACTGATAACAAAATAGATCAAATTCTGAGAAGCATATTGAACATTCTCGTCATCCTTATTTGTGGAGCGTCATTTGTTTTATGCAGTAGAGCTATCTACAGAGCACAGTTACTGAAAGAGCTAACAGTGCAGTTCTTTAGAAGAGCATACAATAAAGAACTGAGCTTAGATGGCCGCTTAGAGTTCTTAAATATCTGGTATATAATGATCATAGTCAATGACTTGCTTATCATCATGGGATCAGCAATCAAGGAGCAGATTGAAAGAAATCAATTCACAAATGATCAATGGAATGTGTGCTCTCTGTTTTTAGGAACTGGAAACTTACTTGTCTGGTTTGGAGTGTTAAGATATCTAGGCTTCTTCAAAACATATAATGTTGTGATACTTACTTTGAAGAAGGCTGCTCCGAAAATATTTAGATTTTCTATTTGTGCGTTACTGCTGTATGCTGGCTTCATGTTCTGTGGCTGGCTAATCTTAGGTCCTTACCACATGAAGTTTAGGTCCTTAGCAACTACTTCCGAATGTCTGTTCTCCTTGATAAACGGAGATGATATGTTTGCGACATTCTCGATAATGTCGAAGAAATCGCCAATGCTTTGGTGGTTCAGCCGCGTGTACTTATATTCATTCATAAGTTTGTACATTTACGTAGTATTGAGTTTATTCATATCAGTCATTATGGATGCGTATGATACTATTAAACAGTATTATAAAGATGGGTTTCCTAAGAGTGATTTGCATCAGTTTATTGGTGAGGCGAATATTGAAGAGGTTTCCTCAGGGTTGTACAGAACCCAGAGTTCAACATCTCTTAACGCGATGATGAATTCACTGTTCTGTTGCAATTTCTACAGAAGTGCGTATTCGAAAATCGGCGGAGGTACGTCCAATCTAGAATTGTAGTTCACTCCCTTTTTTTACGGCGTTAATACTCCATGTTGTACATATTATGTTATCAGATCACTATCTATGGAGTTAGATAAATTATTGTACTTTATCATGTTTCATTATAATTGGCAGGCAGCTAAGTTAAAGCAGCGTAGGCTTTATAACTAGACTGTTAGAGTTTACTGTTGTATAATATATTTTCTTTAAACCTTGGGTTTTGGTATGGTTGATCACTGGTCCCAACTCGGGACATAAACTTTTATGAATATTGGTAAACCTCGTCTTCTTTTTACAAAAGACTTGAGTTACTGCTTTTAAAAATTTCAAACCAGAACGCACATGGGTTCACTTTTGGACTAATAATAATAATAATCCAGCCTATAAACGTCCCACTGCTGAGCACAGGCCTCTTCCCATATAGAGAAGGCACGAGCATTGATCACCACGCTTGCTCTCTGCGGATTGGCGATTTCAGATCCCAAATTTTTGGAATCCAGGTTTCCTCACGATGTTTTCCTTCACCGTTTGTCAGAAGTGTCTTAAAATAATTAAGAAAGTACATATAACTTTGAAAAAGCCACATTGGTACTTGCCTGGGTTCGAACCTGCAACCTTGTGCATACAAATCCGTTCTTTAACCGCTAGGCCACCACGACATTTGGACTAAGTACCTATAATAATTATAAGTAAAAGTTAGCTCCGAAATTATCTAAACCAAGAACCTATGTAGACATTCCGTCTAATTATACAAATATTTTGTATCTTTTTATTGTAACAACCATTTACCAAACACCCTGTCTGCACGTGAAATTAAAAAGTTTTGTAAATTAGCATTCACTTGTTTAGACTTAAGATTAGCAATCTTTTTTGTTACCTAACACGCCAAAGAATTGCCATCAAATATCAATGCACTAACAAAACTAAGTAATTGTAGTTAATATGAAATCACGGATGAGTGATATTATTGATGGAATAGGCACACGCATTGCCCGTAATAACGAAAGTAGCTATTTTGTATTGTTAAAGCGAAGTCATAATATTAGATTAGAATGGGCAATGCGTGCCGGTATCAATTAAAGCGGAGATTTGAATAAAATGTTTATACTGGTTGTTTTGTTAATGTCTGTAATCTTCAGCAGCTAAATTAAAGTAGACCTACTTGACTATCTAAAAAAACCGACTTCGAAATAAGTCCTATATATTTATATCTTATGGATCCCACTGTCAAAACTGGACTAAAAACTGGACCACACGGGAAGCACAAGATCTCAAATAAAAAAAGAATCATCAAAATCGGTTCACCCAGTCAAAAGTTCTGTGGAAACAAACATTAAAAAAATGCAGTCGAATTGAGTAGGTACCTCCTCCTTTTTTGAAGTCGGTTAAAAACTAATCGAATGTATTGGTCTAGATAACTACTAAATATTTATTCTCGATTCACGTGAGGTTTATAAATTCAATGCCAGGAAAAACATTCGTCGAGTGCTTAGACTCAAGTACTTATAAATCGATTCGAGGTAGGTGAATATGCATAAAAGCTATTAATGTAACTACCTACCTACACATAAAATATTATTATCAGTCTGTACTTTACCGAATTGAGGAAAAACCTATAAACATTTTTTCGCTTCTCCGTTTTTAGTGGATATCGGCTTAATATATTTGTAGTAGAAAAATTGTACTTTAATTATCACTGTTGCGTGAATCTGTTTATTTTAATACTGTGTGTATAAATGTAACGATAAATACATTATTTTTATTACAAGCCGTTGTTTTGATCATATTTCACCGCAATCCGAACAGTAATGGGATGCATTGACTTATTTGCAAGAGATATTCAATTCGAGGTCACTCGAGCTCAGATAACTGAGTATCATATCGCACGAAAGGATCACTTCACTTATTCGCTAATACATTACCGGCTAATTAAGTTATAGCTTAAGTTTGTGCAAAAGGAAGCACGCAATGTAATATCATTGTTTGTGTTTGTCGATTCATACTTTCATTAGTCTGTCTCGTGGTACGATGCAAATTGATAGTTACTCAATTGTTTGCTTTTTCTAGTCCTATGCCATGCGATACCTACGTCCTAGATAGTAGGTTGATGTCTGATGACGAATATTGATTGTACTTACCTACTAATATAATTATAGTTAGCAGTCCCGAAGACTAATCTATAGGTAACCTACCTGTTTACTAGAAGTTCGTCGTTTGTAGAATGTAGGTCTTACTGCAGGTTCGATCCCTGTATGTAAAAAGGAATTGTTTTTCCGAGTATGAGTAGGTACCTACATACTCTCTTACTTGCATAAAATATAACATTTTAAGTTTGTGCCAATATGCCCAATATCTAGTAAGTATCTTGTTATTAGATTGTATTGGTTTAATTACCATACTATTTCGTAGAATTTATAATTACATATTTACAATACATAACTTAAAACAGACGTTTAATATGCTGCACTAAGCATCATTCATTGAAGCGTGTCTCATCACTTCAAATATATTATGAGTAACAGGTATCGTTTAACTCTTCTACTCTAAACCAATACAATTAAAATACCTACTCACTTGTTATTAGGTACTATTACAATGGATTAAATACAATATTAAATCAATCATTTCGACCAGTCTATACAAAAAAATATTTATGTAGGTAATATCTTAAGTAGTGAGTACGTACCTGGGGCCCGATGCCGCTATTTTAAGTCAGTGAGTGGTGGGTCTGAATACGAAAATTAGGCACAATAACAAGAACACTGGAACGTTTTTTTAACCCGCCACACACTGACTTAAAATAGCGGCATCGGGCCCCAGGTAAGAACGTTTGAATTTTTTACTTGTCATTTACAACGGATGTTGTTTTGAAATGTTTCAGAAAAAAGTAAGCCCATTAAGTGAATAGGGTGAACACGGCGGGAATCGAACCCGCTAACCGTCGACCGTATCGTAACAAATTAAACATTACCTCATGATATCAATAGCCAATGCCCGTATAGGTACCTACCTAAAGTACCTACTTTTATATGAAAAATAACCCAATGTTAATTAAGAAATAAAAATAAACATGAAAAAGATAAGGTTTGGGCATTTTGGCGGGGTACCCAAATATTTTGTATGGACTGTAAGTTGTTTACATTAATACATGGATAACTGTAGGTCAGTGTAGGTCATGGTAAGAGAAAAATAAATTGAAGTAGGTAGTAAATATTTTTCACATTTATTATCACTATAAAACTTAATCTAATAACAATATATACAACCACATTATTCTTACAATATGCGAGACAAAACTAAGGTCATGATTTAAAACAATATTTTTAGTAGGTATATCTCAAATATTTTGACCTTTAAAAACTCAATGCATAATAAATTAGGAACATCAACTATTTCATAACTATTTAAATATGCATTTACGCATATGACCATTTGCATAAGCATGCAACGTGCAAACTGTATAATCATAGGTAAATATTAATAAAAATAATTAATTTAATTAAAAAAATTACCCAATAAATAAAAGCATTAAATATTCAAAAAAATCTCTGTAAATATTTCATTTCATTTCAAATAAGTCCTTCAATTAAAATCCTGATATTTGAGCAAAACCAACAAGTAACTGTTAACTTTTATTAAGTTAAATAAATAAATACAAAAAAAAAATTATATTAGAAAATTGCTCGCTAAAATATTAATAATATTTTACTACTCCAACAATTGTATTACAAGTATATATTATGTTAGCAAATTTTAATATATACAGTTGTAAAATGTATAATAATATCAACATTATGGCAATCAGATATGAGAGACGTGATGGCAAGCAGTTCTCTTTATTCTAATGTTTTTGTAATAAACTCACTAATTAATATCTACACTTGTGCCTTTTGGCTTTATCAAACGACTGGGCATTATAACATCAATTACATACACTTTGAACCAAATAGTTATAGTGTTAAATGCATTCAAAAAAAATAAAAAAAATCTTATTAAATTCTTAAAGATTTCTTGTTAAATATCTCTCGAAATATAATAAAAATATTCTATATACTTATGCTACATTTGTAAGTAAATTATTTAATTCAAAGTGTATGTCGGAGTAAGTTTAACAAACCTTACTCAATGCTAAAGGAAGTAACTTGAGAGTTCCGATCGCTGCACTCTTATGCCAGTTTACATTCACCATTGCAACAAACCCGATATATATTTCACTTTCTAATAGTTACATTACGATAATGATATTTTGAACTACGGGACGTAAACTCCAGGTGTACGGAACCCGAAGATTATACACACACTTAATTAACATTAAAATCTATTATTGTTACCGTGTTCATCGCGTTAATTCCTTCTGGGAAATGTATACTAACTACAATTATGTCGTATGCACCTATAAAATTCGTACAAGCTGCCTCAGTGACTGAAAATAATTATAAATTCAATAACATAATTTAATAAATAGTTTACAGCGCAGCGCATTATCTATATCGGTACATCCAGAAGATGCATCGTAACTCTTTGGTTCTATACAATTATAATATTGCTTATACCGAAGCACTGTGACACCGAAGACTGCCAGTCTCAGTACAAAAATACTATGTGATGTACGTCAGTCTGTGTTGCTTATTTCTCTTCGGTTCTCTGTGCGGGCCGGCCGCCAAGTATGACTTGGATTTCGTCGACGCTCTTTCCTTTCGTCTCGGGGACGACGAAGAAGATGAACACGAACCCTACGAGCATGATGCCGGCGAACAGCCAGAACACCTGGCCAGCTCCTATCGCGGCGTTCAGCGAGTTGAAGGTACTGGTCACCGTGAAACTGAGCAGCCAGTTGAATGTACCAGCTGTGGAGCCCACGAAGGCCTTAATGTCGATCTGGCAGAGCTCGCCAGCCATCATCCACGGGATAGGTCCGAAACCGAGAGAGAACGCGATGATGAAGAAGGAAAGAGACACAAGAGGCAGCCATGAGATGTTCTGTACAATATCAGAGTTAGCGCCGTGAGTTTGCTGCAGGAAGAAGTACACTCCCAAAGCAGTGGAACACACGCACATGATCAGGGCAGACAGCAGCAACAGGATACGCCTGCCGAGCTTGTCGACAACCAAACTGGAGATGAAAGTGGCAACCACCTGGATCACTCCGATGATGATGGTTGAAATGGTGGACGGGATAGTTGCTCCCGCATCAGCGAAGATTTGGGAAGCGTTGAAAATGACAGCGTTGATACCAGACAGCTGTTGGAACAACATCAGAGCGTAGCAGATGAGGATCGCCTTCAGAGCTGTCTTCTGTTTAATAGCAGAGATGTAAGACACCTTGTTTCTCTGAGACTCTTCAGCTTTAGACTTTAGGTTGTTCAATTCGTGGTCAACATCGTAGCTGGTGCCACGGAGCTTGATCAGGGCTTCCTTCGCCTCATCGTTCCTGCCTTTCACGACCAAGAAGTTGGGACTTTCGGGCATGAAGAAGAATACGATACCGAAAATAATCGGGATGCAGGTACAAAGGATGTTGAAGACGAAAACTGACGTGTAGCCTCCGACGGCGTAAGCGAAGAGGATACCGATGGTTATCATCAACTGGAAGTAACTTCCTAGAGTGCCTCTGATGGAGTCTTGTGCTATCTCGCTGGTGTAAGCTGGGGCAGTGACGCAGAAGGCTCCGCCAGCGACACCGGTGATGAACCTGCCAGCGATGAGCATGCCGACACTGCTGCCGAAGGTGATGAGCAGCCAGCCTATGGTGAAGGGTATGACGAGGAGCAGCATAGTCTTCTTACGGCCGATGATGTCCATGATGATGCCGATGGGGAAGCAGACGAAGGCGGCTCCGAGGTTGATGATGGAGGAGATCCAGTCGCCCTGCGCCACCGTCACTGGGAAGTCGTAGTCGGAAGTGTTGTTGCCTGTTAGCTTCACCATCACTGGGGCTGACCAACCGAGCATCGAACCAGCTGCTAGCGCTCCCAATGTTGCTGAAATAAGGAAATTTCAATTATTAATTTAAAAAATCACAGATATTTTTCAATCTGAGTTCATTAGAGCTAAAATGACAGTCTTGTTAACGAGATTTTGGTCTAAGATAGTTTGTTCGGATTGCATTGATACAAGAAGAATAATTATAATAAATGTCGTTGTATATAACTGGAATATATTGATTAGTCACTATTTTTAAATATCTCTTTGTAAGGTTGACATATCTACCTACGTATTAAATGCATGTTGATATAGGTACACATATATCATAATGCGACGAGAATAACAACACCTGCCCGGTAATTATCATAACTACTAGTGCTAATATACAAATATAGAAAGACGCAGTACTGACTAGAACCTTCTTTGCTTAGTCTTAAGTTATTTACATAAATCATAATTTATGTATCTGTAGTGCTACATAGAACTTTCCCATATTATCAAATAATTCACATTTAGGATTTTGTCTATAAATCGACTGTAATGGTAGATTTATCATTAAGCTATAAAAGCTTAAAATTAAACTTAGAAGGTACCTAATCCATTTTAGGTCAATGATTTTTTAAATAAAATAAAAAATTTTTTTTTGGTCAGGTCATAGTTTCAGACGGATGTTTCATTATTTAAAGGACAAAGTTTGTACAAAAGAAATCACAATTTAAAAATCTTATAGCACCTGTGCAAAGCCAGAGCGGAAATTTTGATATACTTTCTTTAACTTTCGACGACCTCCGTGGTCGAGTGGCGTACGCACCGGTTTTCAAGGTGCCGCTAGCTCTGAGGTCCCGGGTTCGATCCCCGGACGGGTCAATGTAGAAACTCACTTTTCTACATTGTCTCAGGTCTGGGTGTTTGTGGTACCTTCGTTGTTTCTGAATTCCATAACACAAGTGCTTTACAGCTACTTACTTTGGGTTCAGAGCAATGTATGTATGTGATGTTGGCCACATTTATTTATTTTTGTTTAGTTAAGTATGTCTGTTTTATAATTTTCAAGTAGTATGTATTGCTAAAGATTCTTACCGGATAGTGCAGCTATGTACTGCGGTAGCTTGCGGCCAGACCCCCCTCGGGGCTCCACCAGCTCCACCTGTGACACACCCATGTCTGCCATCCCGCCGTTAACGTCTGGACGCTGGAAATAAAATATCATATTGTTATGCTTTGTTGGAACTTGGGAGTTTCTTCATAGGGTAATATAATAAGTTAGGCATGGCAAGTTTAAAACAGAATAGATTTAGTAGAGAATCAATTTGAGTCTCCACGCCATTTCTTCATTTGTAGAATAAATTCACAACAAAACTTTAAAGGGCCTATCCTGATCCTAGGATAAAAGTAGAATTTTAATTTTTTAGTACATTTAGTGTGGTATGTTTATTGACATTAAACATAGGTACTTAAAATTAGGTAAAAAATAGACAATAATTATTGTATATTTTAAACAAAACTAATTATAATTAGAGTTTAGTTTCTTTAATCCTAATATGGTAGGGAAATAGTACTAGTAATATATAATGCACATTAATATACTGAATTATATTTTTTGTATTAATAAAAAACTTAAAATATTTGGTTAATACTTGATAAAACTATTTCAGATAGTAAGTAATTAAAGAACAATGTATGATAACAATTGTGGCATTATTGATACACATCAATAAACCAATAGATTGATTATGATAGGATAAAATTATTATAAAAATGTATTTATAGTACTGCTAGCATTTCTAGAAAATTTTTAAAGGAGTCTTAACAATAACTATATTATTGTAATGAAGGTACATTCTCAGTAATTATCGTTTTACTACGCCCGTATAGCTGCAAGGTTAAGTAAAACCTTCACAATCTCTAAAGCATCATAATTGAATAATGAAAATAGAAAACAAGCGGGTACTTCACAATTTTTCTCATAATTTTGGTTATAACCAGATATTTTTTATCATCTACGACGCGCGAATCATTAAAAAAGCGTTAATTAAACAAAGAAAACGTGTTTCAACATTCCAGCTATATAAAAACAATTACCTCATCTTGAAAACTGTTATTAAATCCGGTGGCGGGTAGTGCCGCCAACAACGGTTCTCTTTCGGGGTCACTACCCCTGCGCCTGTACAACGACGATCTCATTTTGAGCGGAATTTTGAAGTTTTATAATCCAACTACGTACACAACCAAGGCTTAAGCCTTTTCAAATAACAATGTTTTTGTTTACAGCGCTTATCTATCTGCGGGTGAACTACAAAACCATAGTACAAAACAGCTGACGTATGTATTTCAAGTTGACATGTCATTCGTAGTGACAGCCGTGACAGATGACAGACGTGACAGAATGTACTAGTGTTGCAAGACGATTAAAGAGTGAGCCTATCAGTGTATGAACCGTGAGCACTAGTATGAACTAGTTTTATCGTAAATTTTGTATAAAGACGGAGCGCGCCGTTTTAATAAAAATATCTAAAACCCTAATATTATCCTCACAAGTCGAAACCGTCGATATTTTCGCAAATAACTTTAAATCAGTAAACGAATGTACTAGATACAGACAAAAAGTGCTCTCGCTTGGCACGAAGGAAAACTAGCGATACTAGCGGTCTTCGATGCAATTTTTTTCCACGTTGGATAATAAAATACTACTATTTTTAAAATTTATTTATATTTTTCTTATTTATTGTGTTCAGTTACTTGTTTCAGAAACAATGTACCGTATATCAAATAATTGTTTTTTTTTTTTTTGTAATTGTAATCTTATTACTGGATAAAAAAGAGATTCATCTTTATTTGGTAACTTAATTCTTTGTTTTACTTTCATTGCTAATTTTATAGACATTTTTCGAAACTAAATATGTTTTAATAACGATAAATATATAAGTTAAAACGTCGATGGGTACTTTGTATAAGAGCAACTAGCAAGTTACATTATGATAAATTGCTCGTTAAAAAAGGTAAGGCGCTTTCTGTCCACTATCAATGTTGGTCTTGTTATTGAATTTACTAAGTAATGAGGAACGGTGTAAACAGAGAGGTCGTTAATCATAATTATTTATACTCCTGATGACCCATCAAATTGTTTTTACAAGACGTTCACTTAGTAATTATGTATGCAACACCTAGCTCTAATCGTTTTGTTTCTAAAACGAGTACTAGTCGTTATAGCTCCTACTCGTCTTGCATACCTAATTGTATTCTATTGTTGTTGTTGTTTTATGTGTGCAGTAATACTTTTTAAATGGTCTAACTCTTTTGTAGAGAAGATAACAGCTAAGTTACCATTACTGTCCCATGGTCAGAGTTTTCGCGTACAAGTTTCGCAAAAAATTCCATAAGGCAATCCTTATCTAAAAATATAATAGATACCTTTGATATCTAGTTAATTTAATATTCACGATAGAAACAAATACCCAACGATTTTAATAATTTTTGTTTACACCTGCCCAGCTGCCTAACTTATAATCCCTTTGCTTCTTTATGTATTAAAATGAATCTAGTCTAGATAGGGCCATTTTTAGGTCTAAAAGGTTTTGGTTGCCTGTAGTTTTAACTAACAATAAATTAATAGGTAAAGGTATAATTATGGCCACAAGCCATATAAATGATTATAGTCATTAGAGGTTTACGAACGTACTTGACATTGGCATTGTATGACCCTCTTGGTCAATTAGAATAGTACCGCTAAAATTACAACGCCAGCATATCGCTTGTACGTACATGGATTTAAAATCATTTTAATTTAGCTGCATTATGATTACCACGGTAAATACAGTTTGATCGCAGTCACGCAACACTACACGAATGACGATTCATCGTGCAGTTTCACAGAATAGGTATGTGACAAAACAAATTATCGTGTGATTTGGATATTAGCATCATTAGCATCGCTATTTTTCAGCGTTCTAAGTACGAAAAGAACCTGAGTTGTGTCTATTCTTTGCAGCTTCAACTTTGGGGCCTTAATCGACAGGGGCCAATTATTGTATGATTCGATATTATGATTTTGTGTGTAGTACAACACTATCAACAGTATGTTCCTAGAAGCACGGTAATATTATCATACAGTAGTGTAACTCGGCCGCATGATAGAAATAAATGCCTACAGCCGCGCGGTACGTAAACATGCGTTAGGGCTGCCCGTCTCCAACATTTTAATTACATTTGCCTACTTTCTGTTTCTATTTAGTTTTGTGATTGTAAATATCCTTTTTATATAAATAAATTCAATACTTTGTATATTGTATAGGAAGTGTTCAATAAAAATGCGTGTTGTTTTTTTATTGGTAGATTTAATTAAAAAAACATGTTTTTGTTTGAAAAACAAATCGGGCTTATAAATTTGCGACCGAAAAATATTTGCGCCTCGACTGAGTCGTACGAAATGCTTTATTGTTAAATTTTAAAGTATAATAAATCCGCATTCTTATATAAAGCTTAATTAAAAATGCGTTATTGACGAATTCATACAACCAAAAACAGCACAATATTTCCTACTCGTCATATTAACTGATTTTTAGAGAAAAAATCGCGCGGTTATTGTTAAAAAAAAACACACCGTCCGTTCGACACTGCGGTACAGCCGTGACTGTCTGCGACCCGAGCGCAGTGTTGCCACCTTGCAGAAAACTTTGTCACTAGATTTGGACTGAAATTTCACCAAATTTAGGGAATTTTTTACCAAAAAAAAACACCAGAAATCACTAAATAATTTAAAATGAAATCACAAGGTAAGTCAAAAATAATAATATTTTAATTGTGAATAAAACGAATCAACAAATCAATATAAACATAAAAAACTAAAAATTAACTTCAAATACTTCTTGTGAAGCAACAAATCAAGAATTAAACTAAAAAAAAAACTAAAAATCCACATCAAATACTTCTTCTGGTACTAGCACCATTAAGCTAGGTTCTAAAATAAGTAATTTTTATTCGGCATAGAGTATACTTTACTTTAACACGGATCCAAAACACATCATTCGATAAATATCACTAAAAGTCGTCAAAAAAAAATTCAGTGACTTTTTTTTTAGAATATCACTGTCCACCTTCCAAAAATCACTAGATCTAGTGACAAAATCACTAAAGTGGCAACATTGCCCGAGCGCACCCCGAGATCGAGCGCGTAGGTATAGCTCGCGTTTCGTCCGTTTGTATGAAGTTGGAGTACTGTATTATAGTATTACCGTGCTAGAAGAGAGATCTGTAGTCCTAGGTATTAGGACATAGCTACAAAGAAACGTTAATTTTACGGCTGTACTTGATGAGTAGAATAAAAGCCATAATCTAAGGAACTTTATTGAGGAAATCCTCCTTTCTCAACAGCTGCTTGTAATTAACTTGGAGTTACTTTGCAATTACATTTTACTATGTTACTGACGGAAAGCCGTTAGCTTGTGATTATGTTGCAACTTGCAACTTCTCAGATATTTTAATGTACTTATCTCTCACAAGACATTAGGTACGGTACTTCGGTGGGCTAATTGTGAGGAGAGACTAGATGTCTCAAAGGTATTAGCGGTTTCTATAATATAAGAAAGTTTCTATTCAACACGAAATACCTGTAGAGTTATGGACATATTTATTTTACTTAGTTCGTAGATCTTATGGTCGTATTTACGCCGTCCTAGGTATGCTGGCTAATTGAACTCTGCAGACCATAGAAATAAGAAATATTTTGAGCGACAGAGTCTACTCTATACTTTTCAATTAATAAGTAGTTTAAAATAGAAAATAAATGTACAATATCAAACAGAAAAACGATAAAATCTGGTAAAGGACTGACGATTTTGGCCTCATAACTAAGTGTTGAGTTTAATACACTACAGATGTTGTAGAGCTCTAGTCATTGTACAAACACTTTCGTATATTATTGCGTTACTTTAATAGCATTTTCCAATGCATCAGCAATAAAAAAAATAGATTACTACATCCTTTAGGTACCTACTACTTATAATTTAAATAGCCCAATTCTGCCCAATTCATTGCTTTTGCGACTGATAATTTAGTTTGCGTGTAGGTATTACTGTATAAAACTATATTACACTTATCATGTCCAATAACAGATATGTAATGCGATACCTATAACAACGCTGTGTTTATGCGAATTGTTATGAAAATATATTGTACCGTTACGACATAATATGTAGGTAGGTACGTATCTACGTGTGTGGCGCAGATCGATGTTTTTCAATTGGAGTTCAGACGCTCTGTTTTTTTTTTCTTATTAATAATAGTAGCGAGATAATACTATTGAGCTGGTCACGTCTGCCGAATGTCTGATGAGCTGTGGAATAAAACCTGTGCCTAAAAGAGCCACAGAGCGGGTATAGTCCATACATCGCGGTCGAGAAGGAGGAAAGAGGCCTTTGTCCTGCGGTGGGACGGCACTGGCAATCAATAATTATTAGACTAAATTGCAATAGAAAAACATAGAGAGTACACTCTTTTAAGCCTTTGTCGTAATGATTTATGACACGCTTTTTATTTTGATCTATCTAAAACCTCTTATCTACGTTTATATTGTTGCTAGGAGCTTTTGCACCCCACGTCCAAACACTGTCTCGTTGGCCTAGTGGTTCTAAGTTCGACTGCTACGCTAGAGGTCTTGGGTTCGATTCCCAAGTCGACCACAGTGTTATTGGGTTTTTCTATGAAATTCTCAGTAGCAGGTCGGAGTTTGGATTTGTGCCCGGTTAGTGGCGATAAACTCGCCCCCTATTACATGGGATCTAAACATACCGGCGAACTGTGGGTGTACATTGGTACACCTCTGCCTAACCCTTCGGGGGTACAGACGTGATGGTATGTTATGTTATGTCCAAACACAATTGTCATATCATTTTACTTCTGACATAATAAGTAAGCAATGAGCGATAGGTAAGTACCTATCTGATACCAGAATCCGTTCTCTATTGAGATAAAGTCTAACTCAATAGAGATAAGATTAAAACGAAATGATAATCCGTAATGTTTTAAATAACTGGATTGAGCGGAATGTTGACGTGGTTTGACATAAATGTTGTATTATGACTTTAATTACATAATTATTTTGTATTTTATTGCGCTTTCTATTGATGTTCGATACATAATGTGGGAAAAATTATCGTAATTGATTCCACTAGTCATAAAATTGTATTATGGCTATTCGAAGGTAGCGTCATTTGTTTTTCATAAAACAGTCAATTACAAAACCAAAGAATGTATTTAGTTGTTCTGAAAGTCTTTTCGGAGTTATTAACAAAAGATGGCTTGCGTTGTGCACTACGTATAATTAAATCTTTGAGGGCATACAAACAAACCGAATAAGTAAATCTGATAATGGCACCTATCTAGCAGTTTCGTATGGTTTCGTTCATAACAACAATTCTCAAGATAAAATAATGTGTCATTGACAAATCAAGATATATGCCTGTCGAAACATATAAGATAACAAGTTATTTCGGGGCCTCGATTCAGCTATTTTAAATGCATTTCAGTGGTCGGCCAGTGTACTTGTCATTGTGCCTAATTTTCGTATTCAGATAATCCTACAATAAAATCTCATTGAACTCTCGATGAGAATGATCGTAATGACCAATTAATGATCGTAATGACAGTTAGCAGAATCTCAATTATCGTAAAAATTACCAAATGAAGCAGGTCATTCAGTCAATTCAAGCAAGTCTTAAATAGCTGAATCGAGGCCCGGAAAACTATATTTCGCAACAACGTGACTTGTTAGTTTGTCTTGAATCAGGATCTACTGAATAATCATAAAATTGTCTCAATACACGTGACAGTTACTTTAAGTTTAGTTTTAATTGGAAAATTAGTGCTCTAGAACCGTGAGCTAATTGAAGACATCAATTGAATTGAAACGAATCAACACTTTGTTGGAATCTAAACAATCTGATAAAACTGACTACCTTTATAAACAAACCTAGCTGAGTGAATTCATTCCTTGATATCTACGTTCATAGTAAATTAGAAAACTGACTCGAAATAATATTTATATTTTGATTATTACATTTTATTTACAATCAATTATTTAAAATCATTTCATTTACAATTTTGAGATAGACCATATCTTAGGATAGAAGAAAAGAGAGACACGATGGAAAGTTTTTTATTTCGTTTTATACCTAGATATAGAATTAGCATAAAAATATTCAAAATTATTACACTATGTTTATTCACATGTCAAAAACCCCAAACAATTTATAAATGCATATACATTTATAGTCCATCCAACAAAGACATTGTAGAGTGCGTGAGTTAGGCCCTAAGCAATTACTTCAGAAAATTGTTCAGGGTGCTTAGAGAGTTAACATACTAAAAGTCCCGACATCTAGGGGGTGAGGCGGAGTGGGGGGAGGGGGTTAAAGTTCCCATTTTTCAGTTTTTCGCTAATATCTTTTAAACGGTGCGTCATGGAGATAAGAAGTCTTCTACGCAATGAAAGCTTATAAAATTATGTACAACTTTTATCGTATACACTTTTTCACATTCCTACCTATTTTCGAACTACACGTTCCGAAAAAGTGAAAATTGAAAAAAAAACTACTTGAATTGAACACTACCTCTTGTATACTACTTTCTTCACGTTATTTGGGGATAAAAAGTATCTTATATCTTAAATCAACTCCTACTATATCAATTTACTAAATTTTATCCAGATCTGTACAGCCGTTGGGATATCAAAACTTTTATCTACACTTGTCTTATACACTTTTTCCAAATTTTCACCAGTGTTCGAGTATTAGTGTGATGTGACAACCATTACCGAATGTTAAATATGAGCTAGTATATAAATTAGGTATTTTATTGATAACATAAGCTGGGAGTACCTCCAAGCGGTGAAGGCGGTAACAGTTTGAGATCTCGTTTTCTACCAGTGGTAATGGAGCAGAAGCGGGTCGTCACTTTTCATTCCATATTTCCTGTCGTAGAAAACGAGATCTCACTGGCTAAAACTCCCATAATCATCCATCCCTTGGGGTTATGTTATTGTTGTCGTTTATGATTTAACCTCTTTGGCATAGTAGCCTACCCGGTAACGCAGGGGAGCAGCCAGAACAGTTCTTTGCTTTGTAATCGTCATTAGTTACGCAATTGGATTATCCATCATGAGTGCTAATAATAATAAGTGTCCTGTGTGTGATAAGGACATCGTTAAAGGCATCGTTAAAGAAACAAAAAGGAATACTCGGCCTTATCAAAGCTAGTAAAGCTCGGAACGATGATAAGCACCAAATTTTCCGCGCCTTGACATCCGTTTTAATTCACAGTAATTGTCGTAAAAACTACACACGAGCCGATACAATTAAAAATATGTAAGTGTTGCATCTACATGTCAAGAAGAGGCAGGCCCGTCTCAGCTCAGGTCTTCAGCTCCCCAATTCGACTTCATGACTAATTGTTTATTATGCGCACATAATGTAAAAGAAGAAACCAGAACGCTTTTGAGCAGAAGAAGAATAGTACATTCAGTTAAAATAATCCAATTGCGTAACTAATGACGATTACAAAGCAAAGAACTGTGGCTGGCTGCTCCCCTGCGTTACCGGGTAGGCTACTATGCCAAAGAGGTTGAATCATAAACGACAACAATAACATAAGCCCGAAGGCATGGATGATTATGGGAGTTTTAGCCAGTGAGATCTCGTTTTCTACGACAGGAAATATGGAATGAAAAGTGACGACCCGCTTCTGCTCCATTACCACTGGTAGAAAACGAGATCTCAAACTGTTACCGCCTTCACCGCTTGGAGGTACTCCCAGCTTATGTTATCAATAAAATACCTAATTTATATACTAGCTCATATTTAACATTCGGTAATGGTTGTCACATCACACTAATACTCGAACACTGGTGAAAATTTGGAAAAAGTGTATAAGACAAGTGTAGATAAAAGTTTTGATATCCCAACGGCTGTACAGATCTGGATAAAATTTAGTAAATTGATATAGTAGGAGTTGATTTAAGATATAAGATACTTTTTATCCCCAAATAACGTGAAGAAAGTAGTATACAAGAGGTAGTGTTCAATTCAAGTAGTTTTTTTTTTCAATTTTCACTTTTTCGGAACGTGTAGTTCGAAAATAGGTAGGAATGTGAAAAAGTGTATACGATAAAAGTTGTACATAATTTTATAAGCTTTCATTGCGTAGAAGACTTCTTATCTCCATGACGCACCGTTTAAAAGATATTAGCGAAAAACTGAAAAATGGGAACTTTAACCCCCTCCCCCCACTCCGCCTCACCCCCTAGATGTCGGGACTTTTAGTATGTTAACTCTCTAAGCACCCTGAACAATTTTCTGAAGTAATTGCTTAGGGCCTTGCTCACGCACTCTACAACCCCTTTTGGGTGATTTATTGACTGAACTATTAGGCTAAAGTATAACGTGTTACGTATTACGTGCAAATCAATGGAAAAATTATTTAGAAAGCTAGTCTGAGACTATAAGCTACATTCTTTATGTATATCTTAACCATATCTAGGTTTTAAGTGGACACTTTCTAAGCTATTCGCAATAACTTAGGAGAAAGGCTAAAACTATGACTTAAAGATCATCTATATGCATTTCCTCCTTAAGTTATTCATAAGCACTGACTAAACATCCATAGTATTTAAGAAAGAAGTTTTAGAAGTAAATATTTACATAATTTGAAGTCTTCCCAGCAGAACTGGCAACTGAAGTCACTATATTTGACATTAACACACCGGTTAACAAACCCGGCCCAAAAGCTGGTACAGTTAATAACGTAAACGTATTCCCGAAACCCGACCCAAACATTTTTCGGGAAAAATTGCTCACTCGGTAATAAAGACAACACTAGCACAAAAAATCAATGTAACAGCACTATTCTGACACCCGAGTGCAGTGAAAGATTTAGAAAATAATGATGAAAACAACTTCTGCATGAGAAATAATCTTGACATGTTTCTTCGTAATCTTTTTGATAGAATAACAAATTACATTAGACAACGGAAATATTCTTTTAGATAAGTCAAAACTTAAGTGATAGTGGGATCTAGGTACTATCTACAAACAACAACATTATGATCAAAAGTCTTCTGCTTGAGTCATGCTTTATTTTCGTCCTTTTGACTTTTGTATATAGGTACCTAGTTCTGGAAACTATTTGTTTTGAGATTGTTGTTCATCGTTTCAGAAAGTTCTAGCAACTAAATGGGCAGATACTTAAGCCATATTCTTTGCCCAAGGCACCGTCTTATAACGCCCTTTTTCTATCTGGAGCCTTCTCCCAAACTGTTAAGATCTTCAATACTAAGTTCCATGGAATGACAACTACTTAGAAAACCTTAGAAAAGATCTTCTAGATCTTATTTTACATCTTTCTTCTCATCTTTTATTTTACTTTCATTATTGACGTTTGCATAATCAGAACGTCCAAGTCTTACATAAATAACTAGCATAGATTGTGTTCTGAATTAATTTAACCATCGCGTGCAGATTGCAATTGATTTATACCTAGAAATAGAAATAGACGCCCACAAAATGGAGGTAGATTACTTTGACGTTACAATTGACAGGATATGTAGCCATCATACTTGTCACCTGTCATTATTCTGCCAGCACCATTGACGTAGTATCATTCTATAGACTGCTACTATCGCTAGTTTTCTATTGGTACCTTAGAGAAATTACTAAAGCATAGAGGGAGCGAACAAAATAGACACAAATTACGATGAATCCAAGCTCCTCGCTCTTATGGTGCAGATTGTATATATAAAAGAGACAAACATATATGGACTCATATATGCTTAAAGCTAAATGGACGCTCCGAAATTGTCAAATGGTCATATTTGGTCTCTTACTACACGACCAATTAAAAGAGCACATAGTTGCTTAGTAGAACCTTTTCTACACGGTAAACTGTACAAAGCATTTGATTTAGTCGTATCATACGTTGTGAATGTCAGTCGTTGCTGGTCATTGTTTATTTTACAAATAATATTATTTTTTGCGTAATATAAGCAACTTGATTGTGTACAAAAGGTGCAAAGGACAGATAAATAAGCGTTTAATATGGCTCGTTTTGTTTTATCGTGTAAATCATATTCATTACGGAAAGATATCAATGAATATGTAAGCGTTCAACGGTAAGTGTTTTTTTGCAATTTTCTAATAAAATCATGCGTAATTTTTGTATGCGATCACTTATAACATACACATTAGATTGATAATGATACCTTCAGACTATCTTTTTTACTAATAATATCGTGTAAACGAATTAATCTTAAAAAAAGTAATTTGTTTATTTGTGAGGTTATGTTATGATAGTGAAGTAGATATTTTTCATCGATACTATTCGATACGAGAATTAACTTTATGTCATTATAATGTAGCAAATGTCGTTTTATTTTACAGTATGCCTCAAAAATGATAGAAGAACTGGTGTAAACTGTAAAGTGCTTTCAAGAGCCAGAAATTGTTGGACTAAGCATAGCCGAAAAAATTACTTCGTCTCCGCCCCGAATAACAGAAAAAACTACAAAGACATCAGGAATTACACTTAGGTATTTACGCGGGTGAAACCGCGGGGCACAGAGAGATAAAAAATTAATGTATTTTCACTGTTTATATGTATTAAAAATTTACATAATTTATACATGTTTTTACTTTTACTCCCAGTTTCTAAAGGCCGATCAACATAAAGATTAGACATTCATTTATCAAATATTTCATATCAAGTACTGTGATTGGCGGAGTTGTGTTGCAATAGATCTTTTAGTCAACCTATCACGTATTTGTTTTAATTTTAAACGATGATTTAATTTTAATGATAATTCGTAAATTTGGGACTAAATTTATATTGATTGCCTTGGTGATGTATGTTTTATAAAAAGGCATTTGGTGTGGGACGCAACGTGCGTCGACACCCTTGCGCTATCCCACGTTCTAAGTTCGGCGGCCTCTCTTGGCGTTGCTGCTGGAGCTGCGGAGACCCTTAAGCGGCGAAAGTATAATAACCTAATAGGTTATTATATTTTCGAGCCGTTTGGGTTTGAAACTTTGAAACGCTCGGGTTATGGGGTCCTAGTGCACGAAATATTTTTAATGGACTTTTGGTAGATTCTACTCGTGATCAGAGGGCTGGTTTGTTCCTTGCACAGAGAATCGGCAATCGGCATAGCCATTCAACGTGGCAATGCTGCCAGCCTTCTAGGCACGTTTCCCGCCATTGACAAGGATGATGATGAGTTTTTTGACGCGTGTTAGTATTATTTATTTATATAAGATTTAATTTTAGTGTAGTTGTTTTATAAAGATGTAACATGAAAATAACGTACATTCAATAGAAGTACATTTTCTGTCAAGAACTAAATTTATTTCGATACCTCTACCAAATACGGCACATCACTACCGAGGCAAAAAAAGTGGACAGTATTGCTGCAAGCAACCCTTGAAACTATATATCTATCCTTCTTTTTCACAATGAATGTGTCATAGGTTAAAAGAGTATAACTATAGTGAAATTTGACGCTCCCTCTATGCTTTAGTAATTTCTCTAAGATTGGTACAAACGAAAGCACTTCATGAGCTGTCAGTTCCCGCTCGCTTAGGGATGTTCCGTGCGACGATAGACATTCATGTGTAAATATCGATAGTTGTGAATATTAACAGAGGCATTAAATGGATTTTAGGTTTTGAGATAATATAAAAAAACAAATGAACTAAAAATATAACTTTATAAATTAATGTAGCCGATACCAGCGTCAAATTAATTAATGAAAAGTTACCGAAAAAGTCCATACAAGCATACTTACCAATCAGAAACATAAAACTAAATATTTCCAAAAGGTCTTTGTAGAATTCTAAAAACTTTTGAACAATATTGTTTATCAATCAGATTTTGTTATTATTATTCTACTTTTATTCATATTTAAATTATCCTGTTATCACATTTTTTTGTAAATACTGGTAATTCGCAACAGTGTAAGTACAAGTTTTATTATCCTATATTTACATGATTTAATGAACATACAGCAGCTGTTGGTAAACTATTTTTTAATAAATAAATAAACAAGGGCGGATCCAGCATTAGTGCCAGGGGGTGGTCACATAGTCGTGGCCAAGTCCCAAGAAGCAAGGGTGCCCCCAGCTTTTGGTCCAGAAATCAGATTTTTTTAATAAGATTTAACTTAGCCATATTTTATCAAGCCGACACAAAAGAATTTTCAAACATTATTTCTCACAAATGCAATGCTCGTTCATTTTTCCAAAAAATTAGTTGTTTTCCCAATTTAGGTAGCAATCGGCCGTTAACAAATGAGCCTAAAATAAGTCCTTTTGCACCATGACATTGGCCGCGCAGCGCGATTTTTGACTACATCATTACATATTTTGTTGTTATATTTGGGTTTGTTACTGAACTGCTCGGGGTCCAGCTGCTCTTCTGCCCTCTTTTAGAAATAGATAACAATTTAATTAGTGGTCTACCTAGTTCCTGGACCTAGCCCAGGGGGTGGTCATGACCCCATGACCACCCCCCTGGATCCGCGCTTGTAAATAAATCAATTCAAGAAACACAAATTTAATTTTAAACAAAATGATTGCGACAAAAAATAACTATCGAAAAATTAAACGTAAATGCCTCGCACTATCTCGTCGCATGGAATTTATGAGGGGGGGGACTGAAGCGTACTCCCCCCCTCGCGAACACCCGCACCCCCTCGTTCGCCCTACTAAATAATGATAAAAATACGTAAATTTCTATAAACATACTACTAACCGATGAAAGGAAATGTCACTGTTTTGTTTATTGTTCCTTCTTGAATCGTTTTTACAACTGAGCACCACGCAATTCACCATTTTTTATTTAAATGTTTGTCATTTGTACCGGGAGATTCGAACGCGGCGCGCTCAGTTTTGACACTAATTGGACGTGACATTGAAATTGGTGTGAGATCATACCTGTGCTCTCGGATCAAAGAACGTTAGACTTGCTCTAGTTAAATGGTTCCTCTGAGGCCAGCACTCTCGTAAATCTCTAAGTTCTTAATTATAGTGACATGCGAGTTTCTTCATTTTCACGATATAAGTAGGTACGTCACTCAAAATTCTTCTACATTTTGAAATTAAATAGTCAACAAGAATGGTAGCTTAAACTGCTTAAAGTCTGGTGAAGCAGTCAAAGCCTGGGCTCAGCTCTTCCCAAAAGAAAAGGATCATAGCTGCTTTATTTTTGAAACTGACCCTGGGGAAAAGGAAAGGGAGAGACCGGACCCAAAAAGGGAGAAGAACCCAGGAGGGATTCGGTATGAAACCTCATAGATATTCATTTTGACTGTACAGCTTAAACTGGCACAATGAGAAAGTCATAACAAAATATCTTCTTTCTACTGCAGTTGTTAAACATTCGACTTTACTAATAAAGATTAGTATTTTTCACCTTGACGATATCAAAATGATGCTTGTCAGTATGTTCTACGTTATGATAGCTATTGTTAAAAATAATTCACAATGCAATTAATTAAATTTCTAGATAGTGAAACGAAATACGACTAAAAGTTTTTGTGTGTTATTATGACGTTTTTATTATTTTTATAATACAATCAACACTTTACCTATCTCGTACGTCAATAGATTTAATCTTTATATTTCTAAAAGGCATAAAAAGATTACGTATCAGGCTTCCTGCCAAGGCCTAATTCTTGATAGTAATCATTAGGGGGTAAACCGTGTAAAACAGGTAAAAAGTTGTATCAATAGCACCATCACTAACATAATGTTATATACAGGGTGGGGAGGACAATATGATCATAAATTAAACTTCGTATAAGTCATGATATTCCCAACCGTCACACAAAAAATCAAATGAATATATCCAGTAGTTTAGCCACAGGAAATTATTTTTCAGTTTAAGTATTTTCTACATGATGTATTTTGTAAACAGCTGAGCGCGCTACAAGTTAACGACACACGTTGCCAGCTCGCTACTTTAAAAACCTATTTTCTCAAAAAAAGAGTCATAAAGCGTGTCGTCACAGCTAAATAATAAAAAATGCATGCGAAAGTTATTACTATCCTGTTACGCACTCATGTCAATCGCAAAATATGTATGTGCGAAAGAGATAGGTAAATTGCTTGTTTCTACTTTGCTTACACTTTGTCGACGTGTCTAGGTTATAGGTTACGCGGTCAGTGTGTCACCAGACCTCCTTCCTGCTGTGACGTGTTTTGTTTTCCTCTGGAATTTCGGATGCGCCCGCGCCCGTTTGAAGTCGCGGCGCGAGTGTTATCGTATCTTTGTTGTTGTGTTGTGTTGTGCGAAATTTGACGCTTTGTTTTAATAGTGACAGGACACATAAACGTATTATAGGTACTTAGTTAAATAGTGAAGTAAACTTTGCGAAATTAGACGCTTAATACTTGGTGTTTCAAGGTTTTATTATTAAATAATCATGCCTCGTTACAATTATACCGCTTCGGAATACACCGATATGATTTTAATTTATGGGGAGTGTCACGGTAATGCCGCTTTAGCTGTACGGACATACCGTGAGAGGTATGTGAACACGCGTATGTGTCCGACCCACGGGCGTACTATTGTACAAGCTGTCCAGAGGATACGGGAAAATCAATCCTTGATCCCGCACGTAGATGGTGCTCCTCCACGTGCAAATGTGATTTCAGACGAAAGAGTTATTAATTATTATGATCGCAATCCGACGTCCAGTCTGCGTAATGCAGGTCGACATTTTCATGTAAATCACAAAACCATTCAAAAAGTTTTGAAACGTAACAAACGCAGACCTTACAAGTACAAGAAAGTACAAGCATTGTTACCGAGAGATAAACCAATAAGAGAAACTTTCTGTCGCTGGTTGGAAACCAAACATCTCGAGAATACATTTACAAGGAATGGTTTATGGAACCGACAGAACCTTCGGTACTGGAGCCGCGTGAATCCGCATCTAGTTACTAGTAGTAAGCTAGAATAATAATATCTTTTAATAAATTGAAAGAAATGGCTGCTAATGGTGACCTATTATCAAGAGTGAGAAATAACATTATACGTCGGTGTAGTTTATGTATTCAAGAAAATGGCGGACATATTGAAAATAAAAAAAATTAATGACTGGCGACATAATTATGTGATCGAAAAGTGATTATGAATAATAAATTGATTAGTGAATAACTCGCGGGTGAATGATGCCTGACTATTTGGTTAATATTCTGTGATTTGATTTGTGTAATTGAAAAAATAAGAATAATGGCGCCAAACATTACGTCGCTGCGTCGCCGTCGGCCACAGCTATAACATGAATGAAACCAAGCTGCGTTGCCGTTCTTATCGCCGTAAGCGTGCCGTAAGTGTACCAATTTTATACATGATGTTTTATTTTGTTTGCAGTTTTAAGCTATTTAGTTTGTTAGAAAAAAATGGTTTTTTTAATTTCGATGTTCGGATTTATTTGATAGTTGAAAAATGTTTCTATAAACCAGTACTGCCAGTGTTTTCATTTAAAGTCGTATTGTCATCTCCACACTGTATAAATAATAAATGCGGACAACATCACATACATTGCTCTGAACCCAAAGTAAGTTGCTAAAGCACTTGTGTTATGGAATTCAGAAACAACGAAGGTACCACAAACACCCAGACCCGGGACAATGTAGAAATGTGATTTTCTACATTCCCATATGTTCCAATTACGTATGATTCTCATGAATTACTAGACTAGCTACCGGTTTCTAAAAGGCCGTGAAAAGTATGACGAGGTGCGAAAAAATACCTTTTTTTAAATCAACAGAACTCAAGAACACACAATACCTAACCAATTTAAAGATAACATAACATGTTACATTGAAATTAAACAAGTTAATCTTGAGTGTTTAAATATTACTCAAGTTGTCCCTATGTAATAAGGAAAGGCTCAAAGAATAGGTAATTTTATTCAAAGACGACGAAGAAGATATAATTTGCATTCTTGTTTTATAATTCCCGAACTATAAAATAGGTAAATAGGTAATTGGATATTCACATAGGTACATTATTAGTTAGTTTACGATAGATTGAAGGGTAATTAATTACGTTCTGCAAGTCTTTAAGTGTAGCAGTCGACCTTTTCCTATATCCGTTTCCGCGTGGATGTAAACACATCCGTATGTTAACGCAAAATATATTCTTTTTGGTTTTCGTTTCTAAGATAAAAAGAAAAAAGATGCAAACGCGAAGGTAGGTGGATATTTTTGGGCCGGAATTTAAGGTTTTATTTCAAAGTTCGAAATAAAAATAATAAAGTGTTGTTTAAAAATATTTTCCTCAAATATGGACTGGTTTTCAACTTTAGCACCATTAAGTCCGATTTATAAACATTCGTGGGTCACTGACCTGACTTTTGCGACAAGATTAAGTATCTTATGACATAATGTACCGAAAAGACCTTGAGGAGTGATTTTATTACATCGTAGTGACTCTAAAAAAACTTATTTAAAATTCATACCACCAGAATTGAATTTTCATTTCATTTTTGGAGCGCTACATGGATTTTTCCAAATTACATTTTCACTACCCTATTGAATTGCAACAATGGGATTATACAATACTAATATAATGTTACTGATTACGTATGTAGTTAACTAGCATTTAGGCTTCTAATGGTGGTTTTCTTGACTTATTTCAACATAAATTGAGGCAATTTAGTCTCATCAACACGATCTTATGAGGTGTTGTACAAACACGCAATACTTAACACAAAAAATGCAAATTAGACACTATACCATACATTTACTTGTTTTTATGGAAGTTTCTGCGATAGATAAGTGTACCAGACTGTTATTTGGTGCTTTTTCGTGTCGTTAGTTTATTTGTTTAGGTACAGATATAAAGTCAGTGGTAGCTAGTTATTTTTTTTTTTTGAATTGTTCTGGTGGGTTCGATCATTCATAAAATTTCACAGGAAACTTTTGATCACATATAATCTAAGAAAAGAAGCTAAGGCCGATCTGACTCATCTTATAAGAGGCATTTTTTACCAATGAATCGCCTCAAGCTGATTTTATAGTGCTTAAAATTGTATATAGCAATCCAAAATTTTTGTATCATTAAAACTTAAAAAACTCAAAAATGTCGCCTAAAAAATCTGCTAATACTTGGCAAATGCTTGGCTAGGTCAAAATACGATTAAATGTTTCAACAAAAAACTAACACAAATGTAGAGCTAGTTAAAAACACGCAAACGTCTCATAGCTCTGCTGCATAGTTTACGAGTATTTTATAATATCAGCACCATGCTATAATAAAATACAGCGCTTATTAAAATAACAATGGTACCTACCATTAACGTAAATGTTACATACAAAATTGAGATTTTCTTTTCAGCTTCACTATTAAATTAAAATAACAATACAATTTTATTGTCTAACTGCTGGAGAAACGAGTATTGTATACTATGCCTGTTCCAGCCTATTTCAGATTCCCAGATTCCAGAAATCCAGGTTTCTTCACGAAATTTTACATCATCGATTCCTTATAATATTAGGCATTATTAGGAATGAAATTGATGGATTTCCATAATTTAGCACTTACCAATGTATCTATGTATTTATGAGGTTATTTACTTATTTGATATCAATGATAGTATAATATGATTAGATACAGGTTAATGTTCGCATTTACCTATTTTGTTATGATATGCAGATTATTTGGTTGCTATGTAGCCAAACTGAGCGAGTACGGGATAAGTTGATATAAAAAAATATTCCGATTGTAAAAGTTATACAAAAAGAGATGAATGTGAATGTGAATGCTGTTACCTACTGAACTAATTGTGAATATTTAATCTATTTAAAATTAAGCCTTCATTATCGATAACTTATTTTAGGAGGTAGGAATTACAAGATAGCCGATTCATTATTATTAATAAATAAATGGTTGTTATCAAACCGCGACCACCTATTTATTTATTTATTTATTTGTCATTTCAAATTCATGTGTGGTACTGTATACAAAAAGAAAGTAATTATATTATTTTAGTAATGTATGTTTTTGTTCCTTTAGTCAATAAATGTCCAGTCGACAGCGATGTGGATGAATTTTTTGGTGCCTTATTTTAGTTCTTAGTTTTATTTAGTTTATATTTTTTCTTATTTCTTGTGTAGGCTTAGTTTTTACATAATCTACACTAATATTATAAAGAGGAAAGATTTGATTGTTTGTTTGTTTGTTTGTTTGTTTGAAATGAATAGGCTCCGAAACTACTTGACCGATTTGAAAAATTCGTTCACTGTTGGGAAGCTACACTATCTCCGGTGAACATAGGCTATATAAAATTTTCAAAAAAGTTAGGGGTCCATACTAAAACCTCAATAATGTAAACCAAGGTGTGAAAAAATTACCAAAAAACTTTCTTGCATTGCGTGCGCTGCGAAAACTATTGATTATAGAACAACTAGCGACCCGCCCCGGCTTTGCACGGGTGCAATGCTGATACTAATAAATATACTACATAATCATAAAGAGGTATAGGCACGCGCCCCCCGGCCCCCCGGTACCCGCCGCAACCGCTATGTCCCTGCATTTTAAATCTGTAATATCTTCGAAAATATTAATTTAAATTACATGCTGTAAAGGGCCATATTGATCTATATTACATGCACAATGTATTTAAGGTACTTAATTAGATAAGGATTAATACTAACTTAAAAGGATAAAACTTTTTCGTAAATAAGTAATAAATAAAGGATAAAAAATGGTTATTGTGGGTTATCCTCAAGAGATAGACATATACAATGACGGACTTTTTTGTAGACCTTTTTAAGGTGTACAATACTGTAGTACATTATTTTGATCTATCTCGTAGGGTTCAGCCAGCGTTTGCAATGTAAGCGCAAAAAAGTGTGTTTAATTACGACCTTACTTAAAAAGCCTCTAAGATTATCTGTGTTTCTCTACTATATTATGCATGTATTATACATATAAACCTTCCTCTTGAATCACTCTATCTATTAAAAAAAACCGCATCAAAATCCGTTGCGTAGTTTTAAAGATTTAAGCATACATAGGGACAGACAGCGGGAAGCGACTTTGCTTTATACTATGTAGTGATATAATGTACTACGTCTTTGTAGAACATATAATTATCTACAAAAAGTGTCGCGACAGCATATGTCTAACTATTACAGTTAGGTCACAATAAAAGATATTTTATTTAAAAAAATATTATTGAAAGGACGCCGCTAGAAAAGGCTCTTTATTTGTGACTTAGTATTGATCCTTATCAAAATAAATTACTTCATAGTCAAGACTGCTTCAATACCTTTATGTAACTTTTTGAATTATTCACTTTGGACATTCCCTTCGAAAGATATCACGAGTTTAAAATATAAGAATTAGAAAAAAGTCGCGTGATTGTCGCTCACTCTGCTCGGCTAACTATGCGATTTAAGCATCACTAAGGTACGGGAGTGTCTATACTAATATTATAAAGAGCATAATAGTAGTAATAACACAGAAACCTTCAATCCTAACTTTTTAATAATGTGTTAAATACCCGTGCGAAGCCGGGACGGGCCGCTAGTTGTAAATATTTTAAGTTTAATTCATAATAAAAATACCCTCATAAATGTCCTACATAGTAATTAGTAATGTATTGTAATACGATGAAATAAAGAAAGTACCTACATATTTCTAAGTTTTCCATTTCATGCATATGTGCTAAGTAAATCCAACTTAATGGTTGCTGTAATTCACTGTATTTTACAGGCATATGTAGTACATTTATGCTTCTATTTCAAAGTCAAGGCTTCTCGATCGATTAAGGAACATGACTTCTAAACGCAAGGCCTGACTTTACTGAATAATAAACTTTATTTTTAAGGTCTTAGAGTTTATTTCCACTTTTACAGAATGTTATGATATGAGCCAGTGTGTGAATGCATTATAAAACTTATAAAATGATATTCTTGTAGGCAATTTAATTTATCATTTATTAACTTAAAACCTAGTCAAATGGGTTTAAATATGTAGATAATTTAGTTCAATATCATAGTGACAGTTTTAAAAGAACCTTCATTTAAGTTAATCTAACCGTATAACCCTGTGCTTGTGACTTTGTGAGTAAATATTTACATAATACAAACATTTTTATTTTATATCCCTCCGACTACTCAAGTTGTCAGCAATTAATACAATTTTATTGCGATTTGTTATTACACGTTGATTCAATGTTTTATGCCTGTCAATAAAAATTATAAAACAAGTGTAAATTCGATTCTATCGTGGTAAGAATGCGGACGTCATTCTAAAGTAATTTGCAATTTTATTTTACAGGGAAATGATTTTTTAATACAATTATGCTCCATTTTAACTTAGCTTTACTTACTATATTTTGACGCAAAATCAGTTATTTTACTGACGTATTATTTACTTGACTTTGCTAAGCTTCTAGTTAGGAAACTACCAAGATTTATCAAGTAGTAAATAATAATTTACCATACGTATTTTGATATGTTTTTCAACAATAAATAGAGTCACTAAAAAGGAAGGTTTGTTAGTCTTAAAAAAAGTAACGTAAAAGTAAAAAATAAATAAAAAAATATTACTTAATCTTTTTGTAGGTCTTTAGAGCAACATATTTACGAGTATTGCTACAGGTACTGTTTAAGATTGACCGATAGAGTCCATAAAATTCTACCCTACAAGTTTATGTTGACATACTGAACTAAAACCTGATTTCGTGTAAAATATTGTGTAGAGGTTGTTGTGCTGAAATAATACAGAAGAAGTAAAAACGTAGAAATACTTATGTTATACGTAATAAGTTTTATGGGATAAAGACGGAGAGTCATTGATTTAAAAACTTTAGACGTTTAATTTTTGTATGCGAAAATGTGTTTATATATATGTTTATCACTCCTTTGTGTATCTATATCATTTAAAACATATGTAGGGTAAAACTTTAACAAACTTAGGCATAACGACTTGTCGTTCACACTATATAAACAAACATACTAAGGACATCGTAAAAGGAAGAATAAAAAAGTAGCAAACGTGATATGTACAGCGCAGACGCGTAACGGACTAAACGTGCGAATTATTATAAACATCAACACTTTTGTTTTGCATGTTTATACAAATTAACCATTACAGTATCTTCCAATTATGTGATATGTACCTAAAGGATACATCTTCGAAGTTCGTTTTCATAAAAAATAAATAAATAAAAAATTGGAACGTAGCTCTAGTTTTTTTTCTAAAATACGTGTCTGCTTGTTATAACTGGCCAGTATGTAACGCTTTATTTTATTTTAAAACGAACTGATATTTTTATGTTCTATCATGTTTTAAAAAATAAATCTTATTTTAAAATAACTATTTTATAAAAAAATAACTAGGTACTGCTTTTGTTGTTGAGTATACGTTACCGGTAGACTGTATGCTATATAGGTAGGTAGGTACCTACCGAATAAGAAGGTAAGTAGGTTTATAGTTACGATAATATGACAATTGTTAAGATTACCACATGAAGAACTCTTAAATTCTTATCAAACGTGTGCTGAGATAATAATATAATCTTCATGTAAAGATGATCCGTCGAGAGGTTTATTTTGACATCAGTCAGTTTAACATTTTATTTGATTATAATATTATACTCACGAGTTTAGAATAATATGAAAGTAAACGAAAAAAACTACAATATTTTCTAAACAAAATCGGATTTTTATTTGTGTTGTGTTATGTAAATACCTACCCAATTAATTATTTTTAATTAGAACATACCAAACTAGTCGGATTTTTGCAAGATTGCCTACTAAGACCTCGTTAACGCTAGAATAAACATAGGTATTTCAATTATTACCTACTAATACTTATTTTTTACCCTAATAAATAACTGCAGTTTCGGTTAAATACACTGATCCAAGAATTTTGTAAAAAGTCGACAGGCCATTTAATATGTGTTGTATTATTTATAATTTTAATGACCGAATAATTCCATGTCTACGTTTAGATAGATACAAATACACATAAAACAGTCTCTAAATTTCTTTATACTTACAATAAAAACAGTTCCACGAAATCGCAATCGCAAATATTAGAGCGTGGATAATTTAAATAACATCTATCGTAAAACAAGATAAAACAACGATAGGGTCTGTACTTGATAAAGTAACATAAAAATTCCACATCACATTTCTAGATAGTGATAATATAATTAACGTGGGAACACATAAAATTCAATTTTATGGTTCTTTTATTATTTTCAACAAAGAAAACACATTTGCATATTACTTTTAATGACATTATAATCTCATTGTGATGTGATGCATAATATAGGTTACGGGCTTATCTCTCAACCTTTGGACAGATTATAAACGGAAAAACAAAAGACAACGCTTGTTATTATTATATTTATACGCTGTCCTTTTGTTTAAAGCAGAAAAACAATTTCCTTTGCCCGAAAATGTGTGCTGCTTTTTTTACCGAACTGGCGGGAAATTTTATGGTTTTAATTATAATTCAAGGTGTTTTTAGCCAAATAATAAGTATGTGTAGGTAATTTTAAAACTAATTCTTTTATTATCTTAATCAATGATATAATAATATAAACTATCTTAATCCCAATATTTGACTATAGATAAAGATTGTTGTAAACAACATAACTCGTATTAAGTTTATTAATAATTAAATGGAATGTTATTTGTGTAAAATGATAATATTTTAAAGTGTTTGTAATATGTGTCTGGAAAACAATCTATTTGTAATGAAACAATGACATTATTTATATTTGCAAAATAGATAGGTATCTACCGCACATTCTTTGTATTATTTTAAATTTATACTTAGTTAAAAAAAATACTTGGAATCTGATTAATTAATTATGCTTACGTCTCCGTTTTACCTAAACCAAACTACTATTATAATTTATTCTATTTTATTATTTAATAATAAAAAACTTACCTATTTAATTTTATGAAAATAAATCTGAAAATTCAGCGTCACTCGTAGCCACAAATATCAGCTCCAAATTCAAATAAACCGCCAAATTTTCGTTTACTCCCGCGTGAATTTAATTTTTATAAATCGAACTAATAGAGATTACTTCCGATTTCTTTTTTCACGCACGCGTAAACTTGTTAACGGTCTATATTTGTGAATATTGGCACGACACTGGCGGCTAGTGCGGGGACACAGCACGTCAACTCGACTGCCTGACTCGCACAAAGCTGCATTTACAGGAAATATACGAATATGTTTTACGATTCTGACGCATGCGCTCTACGACTATGTACAGTTTTGCCGCCGGTTTTACGTGTAGGTTTTTGTTTATTTTCACACTTTCCGGCGTACTTAAATTTCTTATAATACTATTGCTCTTGTAGACCGAAATAATGTACTTTTCAACATTATACCAAAATCTGTATGTTTTAGTTCGCGTGTTAATATAAAATTAGTAAAATCGGAAGTACAATGACCTGAAGGCTGAAATAGGTTTTGTAAGTAGAGCTAGAAATTAATAGTTGAAAACTGAGTTTACAAAGTGCGTTAAATGCTTCTTAATGTTTGTCTAGTACACAGAGAATGACTTATAATCGGACTTTGATGGCTCTTCAGGCTGTCACGATTTTTTTTTGGTAGAGATCTTTGCAATTAGCCTGAGCGCAGTCTTTGACTGCTTAACCGGACTTTTGGCGAGGACAGGAGGCCTCCAGCCAGAGATGCTATCACGAATGTCTGCTCATTAGTTTACAATTTACCATATTATTTTACTGCTATTGTGTATCTATGTGTATCCTGTACATTAGTGTACATCTAGAAGGCATTTTGATACAAAATGTAATTTGATTACAAATTGTCCCCTTGAGTCATCTGTGATTCAGGTGATCAAGCAGTTTAACGATTACAAGTGATGATGTCATCTGATGTCAATCCCTAACTTTAGTTTAGATTTCTTTACAGGAAAATGAAAATCATTCGTTCATTAAAACTGAGTTCCTAATGATGATCCTAAGAATACGAGATTGTAGACAGCACTGATGTCACGAAAGAATGCCTAACCATGGAGTTCCTAACGTATACCAACGTGTATAAAACATTACACTTTTAACAACACAACAAAAAATTACAACAACCTTTTTCTCCTTTATTGGTATTTACCACCTTGGACCCTAAAAACTAACATATTTTAACTTTACTATCACCGAAAAAGGTGGATGCCATTAAAAAATAAAACTATAAGAATTAATTTAATATACCAGACAGTAAGTACTCTTAATTTTATATTCATAGAATCGCGAATGTTAAAGGTCGTATTGGTTCAGATCCTAGTACATTTCCTTTAGACACACGCGTTCTATCGACAGACAATAACTCATATTTTTATACGTAGCACAGATAAGCCACGTAAAGATAGGCAAAATTGTACGATACACGATGTAGATTGAATTATAATAGATAATAAATTAAATTATGCTTAATAAGTGAAGTCGATTTTTGCATGTAGATTTTACGGATAAGATTTTTTGATTGCGGAGTGATTAGGTACTATTGGTAAAAGAGGTGTGTGCAAACGTATCGTGTGTGGAGTGTGAATGTCGTGGTGGCCTAGCGGTTCAATGAACGGATTTGTATGCAAGAGGTTGCAGGTTCGAACCCGGGCAAGTACCAATGTAATTTTTCAAAGTTATATGTACTTTGTTAATTACTCTAAGACTTTCTTAATTACTTCTGACAAACGGTGAAGAAAAACATCGTGAGGAAACCTGGATTCCAAAATTTGGGATCTGAAATCGCCAACCCGCAGACAGCAAGCGTGGTGATCAATGCTCGTGCCTTCTCTATATGGGAAGAGGCCTGTGCCCAGCAGTGGGACGTTTATAAGCTGGATTATTATTAAACGTATCAATTAATTGAAAGGTGTGACAAACCAATCAATTAATTGATCTGTTTACATACAGTTACTACTGTTTTGAAGTCGTTTGGATAAATAATTAGTTTTAATTTATTAATTCTTGTTGGAATAAGAAAATGCCTATAATTATTATCATAAGCGTTTCGTAAACAACAATCCGCGACTCATGCTAAATGTAGTCCTGCCTACTCTTACAGGGAAAGACTCAACGATATATCATTAAGTAGGTACATAAAACACAAACAAAAGAACAAAACAAAAGCACCCATATTATTAATATTCATGTTAGTATCATTAATATGTCACCTGTAACTACCGGAACAGATACGCAGATAATTTTACGACGCTGTCAACCGCTTTTATTATCGATAAACACTTACTTCCGATCTCTATACAATGAACTGTCAAGTTTAGCGAGAATTTAGCTCCAAAATAGTTGACAAACTGTCGCAGTCAAAGACATTAATGGTTACTAGATGGATAACATATATATACATAAAATATAATATTTAAGTTAGTATCCTCCTGAATACAGTGTCACTGGAACCGACCCTATCTAGGCGGAAGGTACGTAGGAAAGAGGTTTTTTAGGGTTCCGTACCCAAAGGGTAAAACGGGACCCTATTACTAAGACTCCGCTGTCTGTCTGTCTGTCTCCAGGCTGTATCTCATAAACCGTGATAGCTAGAAAGCTAAAATTTTTACTAATGATGTATTTCCGTTGCCGCTATAACAACAAATACTAAAAACCACATAAAATGAATATTTAAGGGGGGCTCTCATACGACGGTGGTACGGAACCCTTCGTGCGCGAGTCCGACTCGTACTTGGCCAGTTTTTTAGTAATTAGGTTAGTTGTACTAGAATTGAAATAAGAAGAAGGTTTTGTTTTTTATTTAAAGGGACATTTTATCAGAGCTCAATTTTAATGTGTACCTACAACTCATATCAATAGATCTTTAAATGACCGGAAGTAGTGACGTAACGACTAGTGTAGTGTAGATAAGACTGGTCTGTATTCAGAAACGTTGGATTTACAGCGAGCATAGTTATATGTATAGATATATCTACAGTACTTCCGCCACAATGCACTGTCTGTGTGAGAATTGCATTCACTAGTTAGGGTCGTCGAACAGACAAAAATAAAAAAAAATACTTGCAGTAATCAGAAAATAGGGAAATTGGAGCGGAAATGAAATCTCTGTGTTTTGCAGTGTACCTACTACATCTTATGAATATTTTACTATAAGGTTAAGCATTCTAAAGAGAACACTTTAGAAGGTTGCTTTATTCGTTTTCAGACTAAAAATAAATTATTTTAAATATACAAAAGATGGAGAAAGTAAGACGTGGTTACTGTTTCTTTAAAATACTCATTTTAGGGTTTCAATATTTTCTTCATCGTATATTAATTCACCAGAAAATTTAAAAAGAAAAAACTCGCTTCTTCAAAAGGTTTACGTGGGGACACCGGTCCAACACGCAGCAGCGTTTCGTGAGTTTACTCTAAAATGGGGGATCTTCCAGAGCCTCCATTCAGCTATTTAAGAGTTGCTTGAATTGACCGAATGACCTGTTCCATTTGTTCATTTTTACGATACTTGGTATTCAGGGGCCCGAGTCTGCTATTTACACTCCGTGTCAGTGTGCTCATAGTTGGCTCATAGTGGGACGATTTTACGATAATTGGCATTCTACTAAGTTAGTAACCAGCCAATTATCGTAAAATCGTCCCACTATGAGCCAACTATGAGCACACTGACACGGAGTGTAAATAGCAGACTCGGGCCCCAGCTAAGTGTCATTACGATCATTAATTGGTCATTACGATCATTCTCTTTGAAAGTTCAATGAGATTTTATCGTAGGCTTATCTGAATACGAAAATAAGGCACAATGACAAGTACACTTACCGACCACTGACATGCATTTAAATAGCTGAATCGAGGCCCTGAGACCATGTAGAGCCATGTAGACCATACCCGTTCTATGTCAAACAGAAATGTAGTTATAAGTATTAAATTAATATTATTGTAGTCTAGTTGACAACCCTACTGGCCAACACGTGTTTCTTATTATGTTGATTATGTCGTTTCATGAAAATACGAATGTATTGTAACCTGAAGATTGTGATATTAGAGTCGGTATGATGACTGTTTTCATTGTTATATTATCTCTGTTTGAAACATAGGTAATATCCGAATACAAGTAAACTGTTATAATATTACAAAGCGATTTTTACATAAGGTAAATTAACTGAGATACATGACATATAATATATATTGAATATTTGAATGTAAGACCTTTAAAAGTCAAAGTTACAAATACACGGTAAGAAAATTTATAGCTAGGTATAAATTAGAATGAACCACAGGGGCTCGATACCGCTATTTTAAGTCAGTGAGTGGCGGGTTAATAACGTTCCAGTGTACTTGTTATTGTGCCTAATTTTCGTATTCAGATAATTTTAGTTTAATGACAAACATACACCTACTTGCCACTGTTTGTAGGATTGCAAGTGACTGTTCTTATCTGAATACGAAAATTAGGCACAATAACAAGTACATTCTTCATGTCACTCACTGACTTAAAATAGCGGCATCGGGCCCCTGATGTTTCAAATTATTTACTTAGAAATCTTGTCGAGTCTAGTTTCTTTTATAAACATGCATCGGTGTTTATCGAGTGTCACTAAGTTTAAAGCAATACATTACTAAACAAACAGATAAAGTTAAACTTAATGCAAATAACTTCAAAAGTTCAAACAACTCGAATCCTGATCGAAAATAAATTCTTGACCAAATATATGAAAAAAATGACCTTTAAATATTTAAACTTTAGGTCATTTTATAAACGGCATCAACAACATTATTTAAATAAACATGTCTCTCTGATAAAAAAAATCTTGACTTCCACACATTAAATATTATTAGACGATTCAATATAAAAACATTTCTACATTTTAGGCTTTTTAGAGGATAAACATTTTAGGTTGATTCTTCGTTTTTTTAGAACTACAGAAATACACATCTGAATAAGCGACAGTAAATACCTAAAAACGTCTACAAACTTCAAAATGTAACCTTAAAATTACGACCCACAATAAAATCGGGTTAGAAATTTTGGAAAAAAACACAAAAGCAATAACCTAACCCAACAATCGTAAACCTCATACTGAGAGTGAAAAAAGAGCCCTAAAAAAGGTAAAAATATGAGGAAAGCTGGTCGTAAACCTTGTACCGATGGGCCCAAATATCATTGACCCAAAAAGGTCCCTTATGACCCTACATTCTTATGTACATTTCTACCAATCCTTGAAAATGTTCCGTAGTAAAGGTGTGGTGTACCTACTAGACAGTTTTTAGTGAATCATCATCCTCAATGACACAGTACACAGTAGTCTAGATACCTATTTGGCCTTTTTACAACACTTGAAAGTTGAAAGAACGTTTCACAATGTACATATTACTTTAGAGACCGTACCTATTCATTCGTTGACCCATAACTTGGTCTTGTACAATTGTACTGTAGTTTTCCACTATTTCTCTTCAAATTGTTTATTAACTTATAAACTACTTAGATACAATAATTCAGTAGTCAGTGAGGGGCTCGTGGCTAAGTGTAAGCCGTACGGTTTGACCGATAATTCAGGTTAAGCCGCGCTCGCCGCGGTTGGTCCGTGGATGGGTGACCATTTATAACATACCGAGACCCCTCCGTGTTTTGGAAAGCACGTTGAACAGTAGGTCCCGGCTGTCATATATAGATCTTTGGCAGTCGTTAAGTCAATTCTGACAACCAGTCTTACTGTGTTTCCCAGTAAAATGGGTTATGGAGGTCAGATAGGCAGTCGCTCCATGTAAAATACGGTATTCAGCTGAATCCGGTAAGACTGGTAGCCGACCCCAACATAGTTGGGAAAAGGCTCGGGAGATGATGATAAAATAATTCAGTAAAATATAAACAAAAACGATACAATAATTTATTCGGATGCCAAATAAATTAACAGCAATTTATGTCACCTCTGTAATAAAAGAATAATAACTAAAGCATCTCTATGTTATTTTAAATTAAATATTTTTTCTAAATGTCAGCCAGTGTAGAATTAATTTATGAATTTAAATAAATTAAAAAAGCTTTATCGGCACTTTATCTCAATTAATTGAAATAAACTTGCTTAATTTTTATTCATATAACATACATTTGTTTTATATATTTTGGTAGTTTTGTTTATATTTTGTTATTTTTATGTTAATTCTTATTACTATTTTTTTTTCTTGTACACTGTGTCTTTGCTCTTTTTAGGGTTCCGTACCCAAAAGGGTAAAATGGGACCCTATTACTAAGACTCCGCTGTCTGTCTGTCCGTCTGTCTGTCTCCAGGCTGTATCTCATGAACCGTGATAGCTAGAAAGCTGAAATTTTCACAAATGATGTATTTCCGTTGCCGCTATAACAACAAATACTAAAAACCACATAAAATGAATATTTAAGGGGGGCTCTCATACGACGATGGTACCCTTCGTGCGCGAGTCCGACTCGCACTTGGCCAGTTTTGTTAATATTTCCTGTCGTAGGTCTGCTGGAAGAAATTTCATATGAAATAAGCAGTACCTTTGTACCTTTTTATCTGTATTATATTAAATATTGTTTGTCCACTGTGTGTACATAAACTAATAAATAATAAATAAATAAACATCCAATAAAGAAAAAAACTTGTTATTTAAGGCGCTACCGTACTTGTTATATTAAAATATTAAAAAAACGTCATTATAGTGCAAGTTGATGTTTTGAAATTATGTTATAAAATTATATTTTTAGATACTTATATAATTTATTGTTATATTTTAACACTTGTTTTATGGAATGGTTTTAATTTTAATATAGCTAATTTAAGCTCCATTTTTCGCTACGACCGACGGATTTCTTCGCATAGGCTCTGTAAAACACGTGTTTATACTTATAAACAAAGAACTTCAGTAATATAAAGTAATTATCCAGTAATCTGTTTTGTCTCACATTATCTTGTAGCATCTAGGTCGTCAGTAACAATAAACAGCTTTATTTAGATATGGGTGAAGTCCCGAGACATCATTCATATTTTTTTTTAATTCCAATATATATTAGGATTATAAACTTTTTCGAGGGACAAGTTCATTTTATCTCAGTTATTTTTAGAATGCGGTCAAGGGCAAGATAAATGTGAAAGATAAAATTGACAAGTTGGTAAAAATAAAAACAATATTTCGTAACATATTTGGCAGGGATTTCGCAATTATTTAAACTGAAATCTTATTCAATATCTTCTTATCTTAAGAGATTTTGATACTAAAAAACTTGACATAGTTTTTAGTTGATGGATTTCAGTTATTTAGATGCAGTACTATCCATCTAACAATTGCAATATACTGAACAAAAAAACATTTTGTGTCCGAATTACTTAAACTATGGATGACCTTTCTAGACATAACTCTAATACTACTTAGTACTTAGTATCAAGACATTACATACCCCATAATACAAAGAAGAAAGCCTTTTCATCGACACCAAAACCACGTTTTCCACAACCATGATTAAAAATAAACTATAGTGCCACAAACACGTTCCAATTTAAAAAAAAGACACTTAAAAAACGATTTTCAATAGTTCATAATTTTTCAACTTCTAAACTCAACTGTCAAAAAATAAAATTCGAGATTCAAAAGTCCAACGGTATTCAGGGCTAAAGTTTTCTTGAAGGCTGACTGTATTGCAATGATTTCCTTGAGTCACCTCTCGTAGTATATATCTTCTCAGGGATCTCGTTATTTTCCTTGAGTGGAAAATATATATAATATCCATAATATATACATACACAAACTATGTAAATGTATGTAGAAATGTATATGAGCTATATACGCGTCGACGACGGGTTGTAACGATCTCGTTTTGTTCGAAATTCAAGTTCTGTGTGTGACATGACTAAATTAGTATTTAGATACGGTATGGTAAACAGAAAACTCGTACTATCACAATTTAAATTTCATGGTCTAATATTTTCGGTATCTGTTAAAAAAATGTGCTCATTTTGTTTATCTACTTTGAAATTAAAATATTGTTCCACTTCATTTCAAGTGAGCAAGCGTGGTGATCAATGCTTATTCTTTCTTTATACGATCTATTACTTTTGGCCAGCATTCGGACAATATTACAGGCCGTTATTATTTTACGCTTTTCTGTAGGTAACGTTTGTACATATCTATATCTATATTAAATCTTATAATAAATCTGTAGAAGTGAAAATTCTGTACATTGAAAATATCGAAAAAATAAATGGCGGGGCGTGTTACTAGACCGATACCGAACCGAAAAGTGTGAAAAAAAAAATTTTGTCTGTCTGTCTATCTGTTTGTTCAGGTATCACGCAAAAACTACCGGTTCGATTACGATGAAACTTGGTATAATTATTCTTTATTATCCTGCGCACCACACTGGGTAGTTTTTATTCCGGAAAAGTATAAACAATAAAAAACAAACTTAATTTTGCGGTTAAAAACTCATTGATAAGTTTCGTCATAAACGCGAACGAAGTCGCAGGCACAGCTAGTATAAAATAAAATGTGTTGAAAATTAAGCCCACAAGCAGTATGTATTTATAAAACAAGAATAAGCTCAGATTCAGACTGTTCAACAGAGCGGTTCAAAAATCCAGTCACATATTCGCAACTAACATGAAATTTACATACTTAAACAATAGTATAAAATAATAGGTTTTTCCCAGTTTTTACTTAAAACATTGCAGAGACTTGTTATGTGGTTATTTTTCCTTAATACTTACAATTTTATTTAACTTTGTATATATATGTTTATTTATTTTCTTTTACATATAAGTTGAGAAACCTATTAAGTTAACACTGTCGTTATCAATTTTTTTTTTTGCATTACTTATTGATCATAATTAGCATAAGCAGGAAACTTTGGATTTGTATCGTATTGGTTTTACCAAAAGGATAAAACCTATCTCGTTGGCAGGAAATGTCAAATTCCAATTGTTAAGAAAGCGTAAGTTGAATGCTTTCTGTTGGCTGGTAGTCTGGTACTAGAATTTTCAAGGTTCACAACTTTGATGAAAATACTGTAAGAATTCGGACTGTCCTTCAAAATTAATTTACTGGCTATTTTGAAGTGAAAACCTAATATTCTTATTCAAACTATGTCGGACAATTGCGACTGACAAACTGCGACTGACAATTTAAACATTAATTTGCATCATTTTTTTATAGAAGTCATAACACCATTAAGATTCAAGAATCAATATTAAATCTAGAAGTCAAAAAGACATGCTTTATTTATTACAAAAACAAAAGAGAATAAGGTTTAATTCGGCTCTATTTCATACACACAAGGAAGCGATTCTACGCATAGATCTGTTATATTTCGGCAATAAGGAACGCACAGTCTTTGAATACCATAATATAAATTTATACTTAGTTTTCCTCAAAGATTGCGTTACCTTAAAGGAAAATGCGATATTGCTCAGGTATTATATATTACTTGTTGAGGTACCAATTGGGGTTCCCATACTTATGACGTAATTAAATCAGAGTACTGTTATCCGATAAAAACTCTTTACGTGATGGGGAAAATTAATATTTTTATCTTCTCTTCTTCTTCTTACCGACTGGCATATGAAGTAGATGTATAAGGATGCTTACCTGTGAAAAAGAAATAAATTATTAGTTTACACATTTCACAGTCTTACAGGCAGGGTACATGTTTAGTATATATAAAATTATCGTGTCACAACACAATGTTAGTTACCATACTCCTCCGAAACGGCTTGACCAATTTTTATGAAATTTTATATGCATATTCAGTAGGTCTGAGAATCGGCTACTATCTATTTTTCATACCCCTAAGTGGTAGTAGGTAGGTAGGTAGGTAGTAGGCAGGTAGGTAGTAGGCAGGTGCTAGGTAGAAAAAATTGCGTTGCAACGCATGCTGGGTACAGCTAGTGTTTAGTATAAACTTTTACTTAATAAAATAAAAATTAAGACCACCTTAAATTAAAAATTGTTACAAAACCTCACATTAGCTGTTATATTATTCTTCAAATAATAACTGGATTTCCAAAATATCTAGTAGCTCTACTATTTAGCATTTTGGATATCCAGTTTTGAATACAACAGGTTAAAATGTTTTTGTAACTGTTTCTTATTGATCGTTAATATCGATAAGGTTATCAAAGTTAAAAAAATAAACGGATGTATGGGGAAACCAAGAGATGTATTTTATGATTGTTTTTTTTTAAGAAGTCGCTAGCTTTTGGATTGTCTTAAAAATTTATTATTTGATCTGTTGTAAATATTACCGGGTGTGCCAGATTTCCGAATTGCTATTTAGCGTTCTCTTTTCGATCTAAGGTCTGGCGGGTGGTCAATTTTACCAAAAATAAATTGAGTAGCTACCTTGTTTTTTGAACTCGATGGAAACTAGGGCCAACGTGCAGCCTTTCATATTCAAAGCAGTTTAAAAATGTCAGGAAAACTAACACATAGCTCTCATTATTTATATAGTGCACTTAAACTAATGACGGAAACTGGTTATTATGATGAATCATCTCCCATCACTTATAATAATTATTTTAACACCTACACACGTAATACTTTACATTCAAAACTGACTTTTCCTCTACGACGTAATCGAGAAATCAAATCGAGACGTCAAAATGTAATCGAGAAATTAATCGATATATCGGTACCTACCTATACATATATCGTTGACTATCGATTAGGCTGTAAACAAATTCCCGTGCTTTGATGAAATGAAAGAACCACGGAACGTATCGATTTGTATAATTTGTACTTGGCCCAGTTATTTTTCTCATTCCTATCTTACAATAAGGGCCTTGTACAATTATATAGACCAATAATAACTCAAGGAATACGACTGTAAGATGAAATTTTATTACCTACTGTCTTAATTAATTACGCCCATAATTATGTTATTATTGGCTGTAATTTGTAGACCAGGAAAAAATAGTAATGACAGAAAAAGTCGTAATTATAAGGAAAACATCAAGAAATTAGTGCTTGAAATCATAATGCTAATTTATTTATATTTACATAGATTAGAATTTATTTAGAATGTAGGTGCATCTGCTATATATTTTCGACTTTTAACTTAAAATGTAGAAAGTTAATTTATATATAAGGTGCTATAAAAACATCTGCCACGGCTTTAATGGGAGGTAGTATTGTGTTTATAGATTACAATAGTATAGATAAATTATTGATTATTTATCTTTTTTTTTTTCATACAAAAAAAATAATGTATAAATTTGAAATGATTTATTAAATTAGTATAAAACCATCCCGTGTCCTAAGCTGTTGCCGCTCCGCACCGAATTCACGTAATTTGTGAACCACGTTACGCAGAATAGAGTCAATGTTAATTTAACAATTTTATTTTCTAAAATTTAATTAACTGTTCCGGGGTACGAAAGTTCTTCACTATTGTAATCTATAAACACAATAGTACCTCCCATTAAAGCCGTGGCAGATATTTTTATAGCACCTTATATAGAAATAATTCGAGAATATAAATTTTAATGTAACCGACCGAAATAAAATGCTTCACTTATTTTCGTGAAAATATGGTAATGAGCACAGATAAGTCTTGTGATCGTTTTTACTGTACGAAAATAAAAGTTCTAAAAAGATGGGCACACCAACATCCATAAAATACATCGCTATCTAAATACAGAACCATTACTTATCAATTCGCACTGCAATATCGTATAGTAAGTAAATAACGCCATTTTCGAAATTCGTGGAATTGGCGCGTAACTACTAGTCCATCCAACAAAGACATTGTAGAGTGCGTGAGTTAGGCCCTAAGCAATTACTTCAGAAAATTGTTCAGGGTGCTTAGAGAGTTAACATACTAAAAGTCCCGACATCTAGGGGGTGAGGCGGAGTGGGGGGAGGGGGTTAAAGTTCCCATTTTTAAGTTTTTCGCTAATATCTTTTAAACGGTGCGTCATGGAGATAAGAAGTCTTCTACGCAATGAAAGCTTATAAAATTATGTACAACTTTTATCTTATACACTTTTTCACATTCCTACCTATTTTCGAACTACACGTTGCGAAAAAGTGAAAATTGAAAAAAAAAACTACTTGAATTGAACACTACCTCTTGTATACTACTTTCTTCACGTTATTGGGGGATAAAAAGTATCTTATATCTTAAATCAACTCCTACTATATCAATTTACTAAATTTTATCCAGATCTGTACAGCCCTTGGGATATCAAAACTTTTATCTACACTTGTCTTATACACTTTTTCCAAATTTTCACCAGTGTTCGAGTATTAGTGTGATGTGACAACCATTACCGAATGTTAAATATGAGCTAGTATATAAATTAGGTATTTTATTGATAACATAAGCTGGGAGTACCTCCAAGCGGTGAAGGCGGTAACAGTTTGAGATCTCGTTTTCTACCAGTGGTAATGGAGCAGAAGCGGGTCGTCACTTTTCATTCCATATTTCCTGTCGTAGAAAACGAGATCTCACTGGCTAAAACTCCCATAATCATCCATCCCTTGGGGTTATGTTATTGTTGTCGTTTATGATTCAACCTCTTTGACATAGTAGCCTACCCGGTAACGCAGGGGAGCAGCCAGAACAGTTCTTTGCTTTGTAATCGTCATTAGTTACGCAATTGGATTATCCATCATGAGTGCTAATAATAATAAGTGTCCTGTGTGTGATAAGGACATCGTTAAAGGCATCGTTAAAGAAACAAAAAGGAATACTCGGCCTTATCAAAGCTAGTAAAGATCGGAACGATGATAAGCACCAAATTTTCCGCGCCTTGACATCCGTTTTAATTCACACTAATTGTCGTAAAAACTACACACGAGCCGATACAATTAAAAATATGTAAGTGTTGCATCTACATATCAAGAAGAGGCAGGCCCGTCTCAGCTCAGGTCTTCAGCTCCCCAATTCGACTTCATGACTAATTGTTTATTATGCGCACATAATGTAAAAGAAGAAACCAGAAAGCTTTTGAGCAGAAGAAGAATAGTACATTCAGTTAAAATAATCCAATTGCGTAACTAATGACGATTACAAAGCAAAGAACTGTTCTGGCTGCTCCCCTGCGTTACCGGGTAGGCTACCATGCCAAAGAGGTTGAATCATAAACGACAACAATAACATAAGCCCGAAGGCATGGATGATTATGGGAGTTTTAGCCAGTGAGATCTCGTTTTCTACGACAGGAAATATGGAATGAAAAGTGACGACCCGCTTCTGCTCCATTACCACTGGTAGAAAACGAGATCTCAAACTGTTACCGCCTTCACCGCTTGGAAGTACTCCCAGCTTATGTTATCAATAAAATACCTAATTTATATACTAGCTCATATTTAACATTCGGTAATGGTTGTCACATCACACTAATACTCGAACACTGGTGAACATTTGGAAAAAGTGTATAAGACAAGTGTAGATAAAAGTTTTGATATCCCAACGGCTGTACAGATCTGGATAAAATTTAGTAAATTGATATAGTAGGAGTTGATTTAAGATATAAGATACTTTTTATCCCCAAATAACGTGAAGAAAGTAGTATACAAGAGGTAGTGTTCAATTCAAGTAGTTTTTTTTTCAATTTTCACTTTTTCGGAACGTGTAGTTCGAAAATAGGTAGGAATGTGAAAAAGAGTATAAGATAAAAGTTGTACATAATTTTATAAGCTTTCATTGCGTAGAAGACTTCTTATCTCCATGACGCACCGTTTAAAAGATATTAGCGAAAAACTGAAAAATGGGAACTTTAACCCCCTCCCCCCACTCCGCCTCACCCCCTAGATGTCGGGACTTTTAGTATGTTAACTCTCTAAGCACCCTGAACAATTTTCTGAAGTAATTGCTTAGGGCCTTGCTCACGCACTCTACAACCCCTTTTGGGTGATTTATTGACTGAACTATACGTAGATATGTTGCTTGTTTTGAAAACATTGTGCGTCGCAGTTTAGCGCATTAACCTAACATGTATTACGCTTAATCTATGGTTAAGTGACTGATTGCAGATATCCAATAACATGGACAGATCAAACTCGGTTTTTAACCGACTTCAAAAACAGAGGTTCTAGTGTTTTTATTTTGCGAATTTGTTATATTACGCGATATCCCTGGCAACCACGTATCGATTTCAAAAAATATTTTGCCATCGTTACCACCTCAGAGGTGATCCCATATGAATATAATTGAAAACGGTTATTTTTTTACATTTATGTGTAATTAATTATCGGTTTATGTTTGGAAATTAAATTGTAGTTCTTTTGTTTTTTGAACGAAATCAAACTCAAAATACGGAGGATCTCAATTCGAAAGCACGTTTTATTTTTTGCATGTTTGTTACGCGATACATCCTTTAATTGTGTATCGATTTCAAGAATTATTTCTGTTAGGGTAGGCTGCAGAGGTCCATATACATTTCATGGAAGGCGGTCCCTTTTACCATTTATGTATAATTAATTATTTAAGTCAAAATTAGAATGCACAATCATATTTTTTACTTTTTTTTATAAATCTTAGAGCCCCAAAAAAAGGCTAAATTAGAAAGAAAAAACTAGACCTATGTTTTAAAAGCTACGGCCTACGTACAATGTTACTTCTATTTAAGTCAGCTAATATACCTATAATTTAAAAATACATCCTAGGTTAATTTGGTATGTTTACAAAAATCTATAAAAACAAAACATTCACGTATATGTTTTAATATAATAAACAAAAATGAATTATGAAATCAGAAGGCTCAACCATTTCACAACAATAATAAAAACTAACCAGACGTGTTTTAAAGATATGTTATAATCATCAAATGTCAACCCAGAATAATTATTAATCATTAGCATACCTAGGTGACCACTTGACCAGGAGCCCGATGCCGCTATTTTAAGTCAGTGAGTGGCGGGTTAATAAACGTTCCTGTGTACTTGTTATTGCGTCTTATTTTCGTATTCAGATAAGAACAGTCACTTGCAATCCTACAAAGACAACAGTGGCAAGAAGGTGTACATTTGTCATTAAACTTAAATTATCTGAATACGAAAATTAGGCACAAAAACAAGTACACTGGAACGTTTATAAACCCACCACACACTGACTTAAAATAGCGGCATCGGGCCCCAGTACACAAGTAATAATAAGTGAATCTTCCACTTTAGTCTAAATCTATTATTACAACTTAGGTATAATAAAATAAGTTACTTGTGTATTTCTACCTTTTAAGTTTTTTTTTTTAAATGAATAGCGAATAACTCTGATAACTCTTTATATCGCCAATAATTTAGCGATTTAACGAACTTTTATCTTTAAACGGCTAAGAATAGAAATTAGGTTTTAAAACTCCACATTCTACAACTTCTACCTTTTTATTTACGGTAGACTGTGAGTATTTTATTTTAAACTATAATGCTATCATCCTTTATCGATTATCTGCGAATGAAATAACTTAACAAAATGAATCAGCATAAAATTAATGTTTTCTTTAATACAACTCCATCATCATCTTCCGAGCCTTTTCCCAACCATGTTGGGGTCGGCTACCAGTCATACGGGATTCAGCTGAATACCGTGTTTTACATGGAGCGACTGCCTATCTGACCTCCACAACCCATTTTACTGGGAAACACAGTATCCCATAGTAAGACTGGTTGTCAGAATTGACTTAACGACTGCCAAAGATCTATGTATGACAGCCGGGACCTACTGTTTAACGTGCTTTCCGAAACACGGAGGGGTCTCGGTATGTTATAAATGGTCATCCATCCACGGACCAACCGCAGCGAGCGCGGCTTAACCTGTATTTTCGGTCAAACCGTACGGCTTACACTTAGCCACGAGCCCCTCTAATTCTTCTTTAATACAACTAACATTAAGTATTTGTTTTTGGTCCCAATTTTTTTTTATCCTTCTATACATATTTCTTTTCAGAGCCTTATTTTTCGTTCTTAATGAAACTCAACTGCCAATAGTAATATTGTTATCTTAAGCCTTTAGCAAACAAGTCAGTCCTCTCATTGTAAGTCCGTGAACCAGTCGCATCGCGATCCAGTGTCTATGTCAAGGTCGGCGCGTGCGCAGCCATGCGGGCCTTACGTAACGTACGCATTGTACACGTTTCTGAATTATTCAGATGCTTCACGTGATATTTATAGTGTGTAATACAATGGATACTTAGTTTTTTGCTTGGCTATAAGGACTTAAGATTATATCGAGTGTCTGTTTGTCTGCTCGCTCGCAGTTTAGTCATCTGAAACGGCTGAACTTATTTCGTACATCTAGATTTTTTTAACCTACGCTGATGAAACTGTAAGATAGATATGGTTCTGCAAAAGAAGTGCTAGTTTAGTCACATGTAAAAATATCACACACAATTACTCTCCTAGAAAAAAGCAGAAACAGAAAAAAAAAACAACAAAATAGTTCCTAATGTTATTTTAACGTCCTGTCATTAAAGTATTGACAATACGATGCAAATTGTTCGCAATTTATTTTTTTGCAAACTTTTGTCACCGCTTTTATAAAAGGGGTGGTCACGTGTCTTATGTAAATAAACTCGTCTTTTGAGAGAGCTAGAATAAATGCGACATATTGCCTATTATGTTAAAAGTTTTTATGTGAACCTGTCTTAAGACTAGTATAATTTACATCCTGTTTTGTCATTACTGTCGCATCGTTCAACGCATTTAAAAATCAAGGACATTGGTTTTATCTAATTATTACACCCGGGTCACAATTATATTTATTCAGATTGCTTACGTAAATGTTTTGACTTTAATTGTGGCCAATAATCTTTTTGTGTTTTATTTTTAGTACTAAGATACCAAAAATTTTTTACTATCGTACTTAGGTTACTTAACGGATTTCTTATTAAAGATTTAAGTTAGTCAATTATCAGAAGTTTGAAAAGTTGCTTATTGAAAAAAATAGTCGGTCGTCGATAAGTTGCGATTGCTTCATCGACTGTATTTCATATTTAATCTTACTGTTGTTTCTAATCGGAAATCCAAAACAATATCACAATTAATAATTAATAAGCTTGCACTTTATATTTAGCACTTTTATTATTTACTAGCTGTGCCCCGCGGTTTCACCCGAGTGAATGACAATTCACACACTATCTTTATAAATTATAGCCTATGTGTTATTCCGATGTATAAGCTACATTATTGTAAAGTTGTATTAAAATCCATTCAGTAGTTTTTGCGTGAAAGAGTAACAAACATCCATACATCCAAAGAAACTTTTGCGTTTATAATATAAGTAAGGATTTGAAAAGTTAGAGCGGAACATGACATTTAAAGTTTAAAGCGGATATAAAAGTTAGGTAGTTGTAAACTATTGACACGGATCAGAGAAGTCCAAACAGTATTGATGTTACTGGAGAAACAATATTTGTTCAATCGACGTCTTGGAGTAATGCAGTTTACCTAGCAAACGTCACTGGTTACCTAAGCTCAAACGATTTCAACGGTAACTTTAAATAACTACTGTTGACTTCTAACATGTAGCAACGTCTACTGTTTTACTATAATCAATTTAAATGTAAATGAGATGGCCATTTCGCCAAAAAATCATTCATTCAGAAATTAAAATCCTTCTCATTTCTATACTGGTATAAAGAAAATTAACAAGCTCAATTTAAGAAGACCTGTTTTAGAATATTAATTTAAGAGCACAACTTTCAAGATATATTGAACATACCTATGTGACTAGAATTAAGAAATGTGGACTCGCATCTCGCATTCACTATGTAATCAAACTAGAATTCTAGATCCTTATATGAATAAGTCAGAAGACATAACACAGTTCCATAAATAATGTTCCATATTACTTCAGAATGTAAAACACATCGTTATGACAACATAAGTAGTTACTATTCCGTGTTACAACGATTACAAGACATATGTAAAATAAACAATACTCTGTACTCCCATCGTTTAAATCATTTGTTTTAAATAACTATGGTAAATACTGTAAACTGTAAATAGTTTTGTCACGCTTCCTTGTTTTACATATTATTATTTGATGGTTTATCTAAATACGTTTTTTACTAAATTAAAGTGCATTTCTTCATACTTGTTATGATTATAACCACACTAACATTTTCTTTATTACTATTTCCTCTGCCGTATTGTTTTCACCGGAGTGTTGTAAAAGCTATGCCTTTAAATAACAAAAAACCTTTAGAAATGGTAACACTATGGGCTAGATACTCTTCTAGTCTGATGACCTAGTACAGAACTAGCTGTCATTCAGCTCTGCCCGAGTTACCGGCACAAAAAGTGTGTATCATGTTATAACTTGCGGTGCTCTGCGGTTTCACCCGCATTGGTCCGTTCCTGTAATATATCTTATTTTCATTTGTTTTTTTTAATGTTTATATAGTTTAGTTTTGTGCTATTCTGGGAGGAAAACAAACTCAAATTGAATATCTTATAAATAACCCAACTTTGTTTATTTTAGGAGTTTATTACTAAAGACTTAAAACTTTGGTAGGTAATTGTTATTTTAGGATTTACAGCACTAGTACATTATAGGAATTACGTGAGTACTAACCAAAGTATCCGTCTAGTTATTGCTGATTTTACACTACATATCGATCTAATCACGTCGGACCAACTAACCTAAGACGGGGTCTGCATAAAAACTAAGTAGACTGTACCCAATACGGTACTTCCACACATTTATTTATCTATAATACGGTTACTCTATAGGAACAATATCTAATCACCATAATCATTATGTATTTAGTACCTGGTACTTAGTACGGGTATATTCAGAGTAGGTAGGTAGTGCATACGTGGGCTGACAATATAATTCGACCAAGGAGGTAGTACTGGTAATGTTTTTTATTTTCTTTATTCTAGAGTTAACGTGAGAAAAATATTTACCTTTGTGTTAGTGTACCCAAATGTATGATACGTCATTGTAACGTGTGTAAGTCCGTTAAATATAATGTATGTAAGTAAATAATAATATAAATAAATGCGGACAACATCACATACATTGCTCTGAACCCAAAGTAAGTAGCTAAAGCACTTGTGTTATGGAAAGTCAGAAACAACGAAGGTACCACAAACACCCAGACCCGAGACAATGTAGAAAAGTGATTTTTCTACGACCCGTCCGGGGATTAAACCCGGGACCTCAGAGCTAGCGGCACCTTGAAAACCGGTGCGTACGCCACTCGACCACGGAGGTCGTCAACGTCTGTCGTCAAAGTAGCTATAACATTTTCATTTTATCTTTTATCAAAAAAATTGTCTCTGAAAAGACATCCACATCCAGTGAGAGATTTATAGGTAAATGTAGTAATATAAGGTTTTTTTTAAATAAAAATAACCATTGCCTCTAGTTATGTTTCGGCGATCGGGTATTTACTTAAAAAAACTTTATTTAATACAAATTATTTAATTATAATATAAACAGGATATTAGTTGAAGGCTGATCTACGACTGACTAATTAACAATGGAAAAATTAGAATTACAATATTATGTTAATGCTAAGTTGCACTTTAATTGTTTACTGGTAGCGATGCAAGCTCAGCGAAAGCAGTTGCTACGCTGAGTTAACTCCTCCCCTCATAAGATAGAAGCAACTCTTGCTTCTGGCGGCGTCCTCGCTGCCTTTGGTGTCCTCCAGGATCTTGGTGGTCTTCCATTGGTAGAGCTTCCAAATAATAGCTGCTGCCAACAAGATGTATAGGAGTATAGTCGTCCAGCTAGGTGTAGCTATGATTATTGGCCAGTTGATGTCGTCAGGCTCGGAGATATCGCTAGCTTTGTTGATTAACTCATGGATGCTGTCTAGTGAGATGTCTTCTAGTTGCAGTTCATATTTGACTGTTTCTTCTGAGACTTGAGGCTGCTCTGGTAGAGGTATAACTTCGTTAATGATCACTGTGTTAGTATGTGATCTTAGTGTTTTATTCAGGATGTTCATTTCACAGTTTTCAGTTATTGTTGCTAGGTAGATGCCTCTTAGCCGTTTATAGTCTGTCTTGAGATGACATTGAGTTTTGATAATTTGCTCCTCTTTCAGGACAATTAACCAGTTGTTGTCTCCGATCTTCTGAATTTTGCCTCTTCTTAGGTACATCTTGGCGTGCGTACAATTAGCTTCACGGTGTTGTATGAGGGCTGGGATGCAATCTTCAGTATCTTCAAGCCTCTTGGTGTCTAGGGACGCACAGAGCTGGGTGTCATCGGTCAAGTGCTGACAGTCTTCTTCCAGGTAAGCGTACTCATCGTTACCAAGTGCAAGGTATTTGGATTTAGGAATTATTGTAAGGTTATTTTTATTCGGGATGGAATAAAGGTGGATAAGGTCATAGGTTTTCGGGGCTACAGAAGGGATTTCTAGTATAAAATTGATTGAGTGTACTGTACTATAAGCTTTAACCTTTATTGATTTTTCTATCCTATTTATATTACTAAGGCTTATATCTGCTACTGGTCTAAAAGAATACATTTTATCTAAACTAATTAGTTCCTCTATTAAGTTCTGAGGGCTTATAATACTAGGATGCATGGTGCCTAACTTAGCAAACGTCATAGCATCTTCTAATAACATTAACCTATCTAATAAAATCTGTAGGCTAAAATCTATCTGTATGTATATGTCTAGAAAATGTAAATTATTAGTTTCAATATTAGAACTTTGAGTAGCATTTCGTAATAAATTTGCCAATAGTTTTTGATTATTATTTATTTTATTCAGTTGTTTACTAAACGAATCTATTGCGTTTTGTGCTAGAACTAAAGGTTTTCTTTGCGATTTTTTAATACTTAGAAGATTACTCTTAATATTAGAAATTTCCTGTTCAAACTTCGCGGCATCTCCGTGATCTAAATTACCAGTGATAGCTTTGACAACAGTACCTAGACCGTCAAAGAGTCCGCGCCTTTTTCTAATCTTAGGGATTAAAAATGACATTTTCTTACTTATTAAATCTAAATTATATTCTATTTGACTTCTATATGTCTTATGTAACTCTCTAGAAACTCCGGTTTCTGCAGCTTTAGTGCTTGCATATAAGGACATCAATTGAATAGCCGTAAGATGTAAGTTGGTAATATTATAGACGCAAGCGAGACTAACGTAGTCATCTTGTTTTAGGAGTTGTCCCTGTTTAAGGAGAAGGATACCATTTTCGTTATTAACAGGGTCCAGAGTTACGAGTCCTGCTGCGTAGAGCACGACGGCTCCTACGACGAAGGTCCTGCAACAAGGTGAGGCCTCCGTAGTAGCTTAAAGTGTACCCTGATGGACTTGGAATTAGGGTGGTTACCTATAATTTCAGCTACGTTGTTCTGGTGCAGGTGAATAATTTTATAGGGTCCTTTGAAGACAGGTTTGGTCTTGTCGCTTCGCGCAGACTTCGCTACCTGCTTATAAACAGTTTCACCTACCTTGAACTTGATCTCTTCTGCTTCTTGATTGCGTTTTGCAATTACCTGCTCCTTGTTCTTGGACATATGTGCTGCAATGCATTCTTGGACGGCTTCAGCATTTGCACGATGTTTTAATACATAGTCCTGATAAAACTCTTTAGGGTAGTATAACTCTAACGGATTCCTAGATGCTGTGTGTCCGAATAATAGCTCGTCAGGTGTGTAATCTGTAGCTGAGTGAATAGCGTTGTTATAAGCAATTATAGAATACTTCATTATTAACTGAATAGGATCGTCTTTATTCGTCATGCGCTGTATTCTTATTAATTCAGCTAAGGTAGAATGTAAACGTTCTACGGGTGAGTTAGAGTTCGGGTTGTACGGTGTTGTAAAATGTATGTGGATGTTGTGTAAAGCACACATTTCTTTTATGACATCATTATCAAATTTACTATCCGAATCCGTGGTTATTTTGCATGGTAATCCTAATACTGAGAATACATCAAGGAGTGCTTCTACTATGTGTACACTACTACATGCGTTCAAAGAGACAGCCTGTGCATACTTGGAGAAATTATCTATAACTGTGAGAAATGTGGCTCCACCTGTTGAGTAGAGGTCCATAAACAGATGTTCCATCGGCTTGCGAGGTGTATCTGTTATAGCTAGGGGTGGTCTTAGCGGATTTCTCTCGTACTTAGATTTTAAACAAGTATCACATTAATTGACGTACGTTTGAATGGTAAGTAACATATTCGACCAGTGATAATTTCTATGAAGATGTTTGTATGTCTCTTGTATACCGCGATGAACTGTCTTTCCTTCGTGATATTTCCTAATAAGCTCTTGCTGTTCGTTCTTGTTCTCAACAAGAGTAACGCGTGAAGTACATTTAATTAATTTTGGACCACGGTCATTAAATATCGTAGTGTAAACTCTAGAGAAGGCATGATACAGATCTTCATTATAAAAGTAACAATGAAATATTCGGTTAGCAATAGTGTGTTCTTTTAAAAATCTAATTATTTCAGACTCTGTATTATTTATTGGGATAAAAACATCTTTTATAACAGTTTTTGAATTTGTAGATCTGTTGTCGACTCTATAAGTTGATCCGGGTGTTGACCGAATATGAAATTGTTTCAGCTGCCTATCTATAGCGTCTGTTATAATAGGTATGCCTTTATTTTCATTGTCAGGTTGTGTATGCCGTGTTGAAACTAGTTCCGACTCAGGACGTTCTAAACTCATACTATCTGTATCTTGCGATTCTGGGACGCTTGGGTTTTGAGAAGGAATATTTTCTATTTCTTGTGGAGCGTTCGCGGCTGTTTCATTTTCAGCTTCCCTACGCGCGTTTTCAAATATCCTATTTATAATCTCATCATCTTCGTTATCGTCAAGATTGACTGCTAATGAATCGGTACTATGATGAAATATTTTAACACGAGATAAGGCGTCCGCGTTAGTGTTTTGACGACCTTTCTTATATACTACCTTATAGTCATATTCCGCGAGTTTCAAACGCCATCTAGTTAACTTCGAATTAGGATCTTTTAGTGACATTAACCAAGTGAGGGGCCTGTGATCAGTATAGATAATGAATTTTCTACCATAGAGATAAGGTCGGAAGTATTTAATTGACCAAACTATAGCAAGTAGCTCCTTTTCTATCGTAGAGTACCGAGATTCAGTATCTGACAATGTCCGGGATGCATACGCTATAGGTTTATCTGAGCCTACCATACCTTGTGATAAGACGGCTCCGAGTGCAACATCTGAAGCGTCAGTGGTCAGGATAAAAGATTCATCAAAATTAGGATATTGAAGTATAGGTGCATTAGTTAAAATTTGTTTACACTTATTAAATGATTCTAAGAAATCTGGGGAATGAACTACTTTATGATTTTTCTTAAGGCAAAGTGTCATTGGTTTAGTTAGCCTTGCAAAATCCTTGATAAACTTTCTATAGTAGCCTACTAGACCTAGGAAAGCTTTAACGTCCTTTTGAGACTTAGGCAGAGGGAAATTTAAAACAGCTTTTATTTTATCTTTATTAGGTTTTAGGCCTTCGTCTGTTAACTCGTGACCTAAAAAGTTAACTTGTTTTTGAAGAAACTCTGACTTATCTAACTGAATTTTTAAGTTGTGAGTTTTAAACCGATCAAATACTTGTTTTAATTTTTCAATATGCTGTTGCAAAGACGTGGAAATGATTATGACGTCATCTAAATATGTGTAAACGTTATCTATACCTCTCAATATATGATCCATTAAACGTTGAAACGTACTTGGCGCGTTTTTAAGGCCAAAGGGCATTCTTAAAAATTCATAGTGCCCACGTTCGGTGGTGAACGCTGTTTTCTCTATGTCCTTGGGGTGCATCTCCACCTGATGATATCCACTGGCGAGGTCCAGGGTTGTGAAGTATTGCGCGCGTCCTAACCTATCTAAGATGTCATGTATGTTAGGTAAAGGGTACTTGTCTTCGATAATACGATCATTTAGTCGTCTATAGTCGATAACAAGTCTCCATTTTACTTGACCTGACGCGTCTGGTTTCTTGGGGACGATGTGTACGGGGCAAGACCACGGGGATATACTCTCCCTAATAATACCTTGTTGTAAGAGTTTATCTACCTGCTTACGGATCTCTTCTCGTTGCTGAGGGGCTTGCCTATAACTACGTACAAAGATAGGTGTTTTGTCTGTGAGTCTAAGTTCGTGTTTGACTGCGTGTGTGAAGGTAAGAGGAATGTCTTCTGAGTAGAATAAGTCTCTATACTGATAACATATCCTAGTAATCTCACGCTTTTCCTCTTCGTTCATGTGTTCCGTACGTATTTTCTTAAGATTTTCATTTAAAATACAATCGACGTCCGACTGGACTTGTAACGTGTTTATCTTATGTTTATGATTTTTATTGGTATCAGAATAAGGTTCTAGTTCTATTGAATTTAAATTTGGAATATACTTTTTATCATTACTATAGTTAATAACTGAGGTTTTAAAGGAACCGTTCACTACATTGACTATAGCTGCGGGTGACTTTAAATTATCTGACCAATAAAAGTCATCGTGTAAATACTGACCGTTTATGTAATTAGTTCTAACTGTAACTATCTTTTCACATCTAGGTTCAATCTTAATCTTTTGAATTGGGTAGTTAAAATAAATAGGTATATCTGCTGTACACGTCCGTAACACATTATTATTTAAATCAATATTACTTTTTAATTTTCGTAACAAATCAAAACCAATTAAGCCTTTATATTTAGGATCAAAGTCGAATATTAAAAATTTATGTGTTATATCGCTGTTAAACGCAGGGGGTAAGGGTAGATATACTACCTTGTCGTGTCTAGATGAGCTATGTGCCGTGGCTATCTGAAAGGGTTCTGTTTCTACACAATATTCAAAGATGGTACCAAAAATTACATCAGATGCAATGGCAGAGTGACTAGCTCCTGTGTCGATTAAAAACTTACCGTTAAACTCCGGCAACTCTATATACGGCAAGTGATCTTTAGCTTGTATATTAATAGATACTAGCTCTGGTCGTCTAGGGTCGCTTCCCAGGGAAAATTTTGATCATAACTTACCTCTTGATCGTCCGTGTCCGTATTATACTCGCAACTGTTGTCGTTGTCTGCGGTATAGTCGTAGTACTCACTTCCGCTTGTACCTGGTTGTTCCATTTGACTCGGGATGTAAAACAAGTCCTGTGACGCAAATCCTGGTTTTGCTGGCTTACCGGCGGTACGTATTGTGACGTCCGACGACACTACCGGGGGATTAACCTGCTGTTTAGGCATGTTAGGCTGGTGCTTAAAATTCTTACTTTTAAAGTTACCTGAACTACCCGGTCTTACATTACCTGAGGCTGGTTTGTTCTTCCAGGGCAGCATAGATTGTACCCACTGACGTTGTTCCGGTGTCATACTATTTTGCTGTTGAGAAAAAGTTTGTGCAAAAGGTTGACTTACCAAGTTAACAGGTTGCATGTGTGGGTTAGCTAAATTACGAAAGGGATTATTTTTAAACTCCTTTTGTTTCGCTTGAGAAAAGAAATTCGATCTATTATAAACAAGCCTAGCTTCTTCTTGCCTAGCCGCAATGATTGCCGCTTCGAACGTGTCCGGTTTCGCTATCCTAACACCTAGTGACACGTGGAAGTCTAACTGATTAATATATTGTTCAATAACCATTTTCTCGTAATAAGATTTATTTCCGTGTTCACCTACTGAGTACAGGGTATCTAGTAGCTCTCTAAGGCGTTTGCCAAATGTTTCTGCGTCCTCGTGCCTCGTTCTGCGAACACGTGTGAGCTCCTGCATAACCTGTATCTCGTTACGTGGTTCTCCAAGACGCCTAATTAACGCGTTTTTAATTGTATCCCACGAATTAAGGTCTGGTTCGTATGCTATCGCCTCGATAGCGGGACCACTAAGCCTACTTTTAATTAAAGAAAATAATGCTGGATGTGAACGATCTATCTCATTAGTTAACTGTATTAAATTCTCGACTTCTTTAATATAATAATTGAGTAACTTGGGATTGCCATCATATTTTGGCATTAAATCCGCAATTAATTTATAAGGTTTGTAATCATAATCTCTGAGCGACATGGTTTTACTGTAAGTTACCTGTCTTGTGGCTCGAGAATAAAACAATAGAGGTGTAAGGTTTCACGTTGAATATTACAGAATGTCTGTTGTTATAATTATGTATGTGAAATGCCTAACGCGATTATAGCTTTATAGACAGACACAAATAAATTATCTTATTTAATATAAAAAAAAAATAGACAGGAAATAGAGCAAGGACACTTGGTAGGTCGACGAGTACTTACCTAAGCGCCCAGTGCATCTCCCGCCGAGTCTTCGATCAGCCAGTCAGCTCTCCCCAATGCTCCAGGGAATCCTCTTGCTCGTATCTCGAAGTCTGGATCTCGATACAGGTGCCCGACCGCGCGATAGGTTCTTTACGAATCGCGAAGGAACGATTTGAGAACCGTCGCTCAATAAGCCGAAGAGTACTATTCAAACTTAGAGCGTCGCGATCCTACCGACTGCGCCAGTTATGTTTCGGCGATCGGGTATTTACTTAAAAAAACTTTATTTAATACAAATTATTTAATTATAATATAAACAGGATATTAGTTGAAGGCTGATCTACGACTGACTAATTAACAATGGAAAAATTAGAATTACAATATTATGTTAATGCTAAGTTGCACTTTAATTGTTTACTGGTAGCGATGCAAGCTCAGCGAAAGCAGTTGCTACGCTGAGTTAACTCTCTGCATATAATTTTTTAACGATTAAAATAAAATAGTACTAAAAGTCAAGCAAAACATAAATAATTTCACTTCATTAGTTAGGAAAGTAAATTGTATTGTAGAGCAAAGAAAAAAGTAACAAGGCCCTTGAAAATGCGGATCTAAACTTCGCCGCCTTGTTAGACCATAATCGACCATAATCAGTAAGTAGTTACGTCGTGTTAAAACAACTATAATGTATGATAATTTTCCTTGTAGACGGTTAGGTGGCAGAAACAGGGTTAACATTACCTCGCTAATCAGATATTGTGATGCGATATAATAAAACATATGTTAACCCATATCTTGTTAATGTTAAATCGTGAAGTTTTTTGATTGTGGAAACTCTGCCTATTTCTGTTTTGAAACAGTTTGTTCAAACGAGTAAGCAGGCATTTCGTCCAAAAGGGTAGGCAATCCAGTACAACTAATTCTGGTTTTGAAACAGTTTGTTCAAACGAGTAAGCAGGCATTTCGTCCAAAAGAGTAGGCAGTTAGAACAAAGTGCTTAGGCATGGTTAATAATATATTCCAGTAATTGTATTAAGTTTAAATATTATAGTACCATGTACAACAAATAATACTTTGCATGTATACATGGTAATATAACATACAATTAAAATATGAACCCTAATTGTTTTTCATATACCTATTTTAAGACATCTGCGCTGTTGCTCTTGAAAATCCCGGGACATTGTGATCAAAACAATGAAGGTTATATAGGTATCTATTAGTCACGCTTGCTGTAAATAGGGTACGCAAATGTTTAAAACATAAACAAACATCCCACTGCTGGGCACAGGCCTCTTCCCATATAGAAAAGGAAAGAGCATTGAACACCAAGCTACAGACTTCTACTGATAGCCTCGAGAAAACTACGTCGTCGGAGAAAACATTAAGAGAAAACTAGTTTTAGTTTAGCATATTGTCTTCGAGTTAGAAAGTAATTTCAAGAGTAGAGAGCTAGACTTCAAAATAGCAAGAACACAGCACTGTTTGCTCAGTTTTTCATATTGTTAAAATACTTTTAGTGAAGTAGTATGTGATGACATAATAATTGATAATAAGTAGTTCAAAGTTTAGAGACCATGATTTCAATCCTAGGCATTTCTTAAAAGTTGAAAACGTCAGCAAAGGTCAGGAAAATTATTTCCATCCTCCGATAATAATAAAAAAACAATTGACATTCTTTGCAAGTCCTTTTCAAATAGTTTATTTACTCAGCAGTTTTTAAACAATAATACAGCCTAATAGATTACTTGTGTTCATTTCAAAAAACCTTTTTTACAATGCTAACGAATTTAATTAAAACAAAGAAATATAATTATAATTGTATACAATGAGTTTACATGCTACAAAGCTACATTAAGAACTGCGTAGTTATTTGATATTCACGACATACATATTATTATTTATTCTTATTTAATTTATTTGTATGTGTTATTTACATTTAAATCTAAATAATATCACCCACTTAAACAGTATCGAATAGATAATTACGTAGGTGTGGGTCTGTTAGTCTCTAGAATATTATTTAGAATAATTGTATTGTGTACGATCTTATGAAAATAGGTCCTTGGCTACGAGACAATTTTATTTAAAAAAATCCAGAATATATAGGCATTACTGACGACCTCCGAGTGGCGTACGCACCGGTTTCAAGGTGTCGCTAGATCTGAGGTCCCGGGTTCGATCCCCGGACGGGTCAATGTAGAAACCAATTTTTCTACATTGTCCAGGGTCTGGGTGTTTGTGGTACCTTCGTTGTTTCTGAATTCCATAACACAAGTGCTTCAGCTACTTACTTTGGGTTCAGAGCAATGTACTTATGTGATGTTGTCCGCATTTATTTATTATTCTTTAACTAACTACTGTACTCAGGGACGTTAAAGGTTACTTAAGGTAGGTATTCCTAAAATCAATTTAAGTTAGCTAACTCTCTAACTTCTAAGACTTGGCTTACATAAATTCATACTAAGGAATACTATTAATCGATACTCAGAAATCCCTTAAGTAACCATTAACATCCCTTAGAATGGTAGTCATGTAAATCGCCGACAATCCTCGGTAAATGGTAATCTCGGATCACGGATCGTTAATTGAAACGAAGATATATAAAAACTCGATAGACCGCTAATGAGTCTGACAAGCGACCATTGACCTATTGCCTTCATAACTAAGCAATCAGTAGAAGAAACAATTGATATCGCGTTTATTAACGTCGTTACACGCAATGTTTGAGAATAACTCTGCCTCTGTTTATTGATTTGAAGTAGCTAGAACTAGAAGATAATTATAATGTCTTAATTTTAAGTTTTTTTATAAAAATATATAAAAGAAGTGGAAATTTAGTTTTTTTTTGGTAATTACCTATTTTGCAGGTTTGAAAAATGTTTGATATGAACCTGGGTATTTATGTGTTAAGACGATAAATCGAAATTATGCTGTAATTATTATAAGATGTTTGAGTTGTTGTGAGGTTTATACGTTTAAACTTTAAATTAATACTTATTAATTTTTAACCATGGTACCTCAGTACGATTAAGTACTCTACCTATTTAATATTTAAGATTAATAAATTATAACGTATGAATTAAGAATTATTGTTTAAGAGGAATCCATCAAAATTACGCCACTTATTAGGACAACATAGGTAGATCCATAATGTATATATCTAGAATCTAGACCGTCTACCGTCTAGGTGACACGTCTGGAGCTAACTTTTCACCGAGATTGAAGCAATAACGTGTAATGTGATTAAATCTCTCCGTAATTGAATGACTGTTTTCTAATTATCTTACCGGTGTTTCAATTAAAGTAGCAATAAAGAACGTTTAATAACAACATTGTTATAAGTAAATAAAATTGCTATTTATTTAGCAATGCTTCTAAGTTTGGAGTTAATGTAATTATGGTGATTATTTCTTCACAGCCCTTGTTATTTCCTCTCTTTTTATTGTTTAGCTGCTAATTTCTCATTCTTTTACTCTGTAACTTCTTATTTCTGCTATGTAGCATAAAAATAATTGAATTACAGATAATTTTGTATCTGAATCTCGACACAATTGAAAAGGAGATGTTTCTGATAAAAGTCTTCAAATTAATATTTATTTTGTAGTCTACAATCTATTCGTGCAAAGCAGTGGACGTATATTGGCTAATTCAAACGATCATAATAAAATAATATTATGATATGGGCTTTATATAGAGCAATTTAAATCGCTTCTGTTATCGCGAACTAAAACAATCTCAAATTCAACCATTATTTTAAGGTTAGGCAGTTATAACGTTTAATGTTCAATCTTTCAGCTCTATTGCTAGATAATATCTAGATTGCAGGTGTATAAAGTGGAAGCTGGCTGTAATCCAACAAGCTAAGGTTGAGGCCACTTTACTTAGGCTCTGTAACAACTCGTTGCAAGAAATTGCTTCCTTATTACGTTTCGATTTATAGGAAGGTTTATTATATTAAATTATTTTTAATAAAATTTGTATTTTCACTTGAGGATGTGACCAATCTAGTTAGCTATTTACTTTTCATACCCTAGGTATATATGTATAGCACATTAAGCCGTAGGTCCCGACTGTCATACGTAGATCTTTGGCAGTCGTTAAGTAAATTCTGTGTTTCACAGTATAATAGTTTGTGGAGGTCAGATAGGCAGTCGCTCCATGTAAAATACGGTATTCAACTAGATCCGGTAAGACTGGTAGCCGATCCCAACATAGTTTGGGAAAAGGCTCGGCAGATGATGAGGTACCTATAACAAGGTAAAGGTGATGCACTTCCTACGAGAGGTATCTGATAGAAACATGTGAGCATATAATAAAATATTTAAACCAATACAATAAAAGAAAATCATGAAAAATCTTATAAATTCGAAGCAAAGCCTCTTAAATTAGAAACTGAGATATTACCGAAAGATAAAATAATAAACAAAGTAATGATTGACGGTCACTAATTGCTTATACTTGCATTACATTCAATTCGTCATAGTGAACATTCCATTCATTCCGACCATACAAAACCTTTTCAGAAATTGTATGAAAAAAGTTATTTGTTGACGCACAATTCTTGAAATGATAACATGCTTACCGGTGTATCGAATGCCAATCATTCACAAACATTGTTACAATCGCCATGTTGTGAATTGTGAATTTGGCGCGAAAATCCCTTTGTTTGCCGCATAAAATGTAAAACAATACCGACAATGAATTTTTGACATTATTTTGTGCATAATTTATGGTAAACTGGTAGTTACATTTTTGATAAAACAATTAATAATATCTAAATGTGTTAAATTTAGAATTCTATAATGGTGCGCCCACAGACGACCGAGATTGTCTTTTGGGTAACCATAATTTTAATAATTTTCCTCTTTAAAATTTGTATTTTATTACTAATCGTTAAAGTTATTTATTTAAACTTAATAAAAGTTATTGTACACTGAACATAGTGAGCAAAAAAGTGTTTACTGTTCGATTAGCCTCAAGCGGTGATACTCAATCATAATACATTGAACTTTTAGGCTGTATAACGGAACGCCTTTGCCTAACCTCATAGCTAAGTTCCAATTGAGAAAGTTTTTTTAAATAAAATTAACGGTAATCGCACATACATAATAATCAATCATAAATGCTTAAGTAACACAATATTTTTAGTAAATAAAGCTTGCATTTTATAATAAAATACTTTATGCATTATTTTTCAAAAACTGAACTGAAACTCCACTTTTATGTAGATACCTAGTTTTCGAGGTTATTTATGTTTTTTTTTGTAAATCAAAGTGTCAACAAACTTGTGTTACGTCTCTACTGTCTTAAAACAGCTGCATCTTTCACCACATATCAACGAGAGAGCGTCGCTTGCGCATTTATTTGAAACAAAAACAAGACTATAGAACGACATAACTTGGATTGTTCCCGTGGGAGAGTGTACGCAATAAGGAAGTTATACGTACTTAAAGATCAAAAGACTTTTTTTTTTATTCTGTCATATGTGATGAAGTAATTGACCATTCCTAATGTCTTCAGTAAAACATATGGTTTGACATGGGATAACTGCTAGGTAAACTAAAAAGATAGGTGGAACCTGACCTCCCTAAATATTATTTTAGATGCTAACTTTTAAACTATTGCGTTGTTTGTTTATAGTAAAAGTCATCTAAAGCCTTTTAAGGTAAATGGCATGAGTTCGCTTTAATTTCAGTTACGATTATTTTTTTCAAGTATAGAACTTCTAATATTTAAAGAGTAACTGCCTATATAGTATATAAGGTATTCATAATATTTCTATGGTATAATTCAACTGCCTCGTTGGCCTAGTGGTGCTAAGCGCGAATGCTACGCTAGAGGTCTTGGGTTCGATTCCCAAGTCGACAAAGGTGTTATTGGGTTTTTCTATGAAATTCTCAGTAGTAGGTCGGAGTTTGGATTTGTGCCCGGTTAGTGGCAATAGGCTCGCCCCCTATTACATGGGACCTAAAACATACCGGCGAACTGTGGGTATACATTGGTACACCTCTGCCTAACCCTTCGGGGATACAGGCGTGATGGTATGTATGTATAATTCAATAGCATTTGGCGACTGCTTAAAAATATACACGATCGAAAGTGCTTTCTGAGAAGGGACAATAATTAGACCACTTTTCCTATTTAATTACATCTCTGATAACAAGATTTATTAAGGACTAGCTTCGCTAAGCGACTTCGTTCGCGTGGATGACGAAACTTATCAATGAGTTTTTAACCGCAAAATTAAGTTTACTTTTTATTGTTTATACTTTTCCGGGATAAAAACTTTTTTGCGTGATACCTGAACAAACAGACAGACAGACAGACAAAAATTTTATTTTTCACTCTTTTGGGTTCGTTGTCGGTCTAGTAACACACCCCACAATTTTTTTTTGATATTTTCAATGTACAGAATTTTCACTTCTACAGATTTATTATAAGTATAGATTACATTTTTAAGGCTTTTGCTTAGATTAACTAGGTATCTATCACAGTAGAATTAACTGCGTTTTATGTTAAGATGTAATCGCGTGATAATCCAGTTTCTCTAGTTAATCGTCTCATCTCGTCGCCTCGTGAATTATGTATCTGATTTATCTGTTCTCGCCAATATTTGTACTGTTTAAGAAACATTCATGATAGATTGTTAAATATCACGACAGTTTTCTATTGGAGTGTAATAATATTATCCAGTGTTATTTGCATCTGATTTTTTCTGAAGGTTGTTTGGATGTATGGATGGATGTTTGTTACTCTTTCACGCAAAAACTACTGAATGGATTTTAATGAAAGTTTACAATAATGTAGCTTATACATCGGAATAACACATAGGCTATAATTTATAAAGATAATTTATGAATTGTCATTTGCGCGGGTGAAACCGCTTGGCACAGCTAGTTACATAATAAATTTAAGACACCTAATGATTTTTGGCATTACATACTGTCCTCAAGCTGTCTGTCGGATTGCTGAATCAAGGAATTATCTGAAAAACCAACTTCACTGAGTTAGAATCTCATGTTTATTAGATACATTTTTCTCTTATTGTAGAGTCAATTTCAAACACTTCCCGTTTTGATTGTATAATCATAGTGTTTATTCGATTTATAGTGCCCATAAAGTGTATTCTTATCAGCAGAACCACGTGGTGCATGTATGTATGTAACTGTGTATGAAGGATTGTGTAGAGTGCATGTAAGTTAGGAAAACTAACAATATTAGTACACGGTTGTTAGTTATCCCTATTATTTATAGATAATTAGTGGAAAGTAACAGAGGCGCACATGTATAATTTGTATTTAAGTAACCAAGCCAAACTACTTAATTAAGTTTTAAAAGTATTTTGTATTAATATAGCATCTAATTAAAACAAAAACCGCGTCTTTTCTAAACAGCATTGCTACACAAACTTGATAAACATCTTTTTAGTTTTTAAATAATTACGATTTTAAATTATAATAAAAGTAACAAAGAGGTTCAAACTAGATAAGGTTAAACTAAATTTAGTATAATAGGTGTAATATAAAGTTAGTAATGTTTAAGATATAATATTTAACTTGCATTACCGATATTCGTCATGGCTCGGTAAATTCACACCAAGGCTGAAAGTATTTAACCAACGCATCCTTGCATTGCTAAGATTTAATTAATTAAAACAGTAACAGAATTGTTTATGGTTGAGAACAAAGTAGTCAATTTACAGCTGTCTGGAAAATAATGCTATTAAACAAACTTAATCAAAATATTTTAATAATCAGATTAAAACACTTTATTTCTGCATTCTTAATCAGTTACGAGTAACCTTTTTAAATATTGCATGAAAATTATATGTGCAAGAAAGTGTAGGATACCTTAAAAAAATAATAACATACCTCATTTCCCATCCAGACATTTTTCTCCGTCAACACAAACGCTGAATTATCATAACAACACTTTTCTTTGTCCATTCTACCACTTTTAAAAGACATTTTATCAGTGTCACACTATATAAAATTATATTAAATTAACCAGACGCACGTGCATTAAAAACCTTGAACGCGTTGCATATAAGCAAGCGATTTGGAACGCAGCATCTATTCGTTACGAAGTGAAAAAAGAAATGCTTTCCCGCCAAAACGCCTGTCAAACAGGTTGACAGCTCAGTGCGCGGGAAACCGCTTGTGTTCCCAACTCGATGTGAACTGAGTAACTGACCGCTACTGAAACGTTCACTGCTTAATAAATACATAAAAAATATACACAAGCCGGATTTGTGTTTACTTAGCCGACCGCACGCCGACAGATTGGTAATTCGCATATCATAACCTAACTCCTAATGTAAAATTTTCCGAGTGGAACATAATTATAAAACGATTTTACATAATGGCCTGTGTATACTAACTTTGACACTGTATCAGTTATTAATCGAGTTTTTATTACCGTTGCAAATTGTTATTATGTACCTGATTGTACCCAAGAGTGGTTTCTGCCACAGACGATTACAAGTGAGGGTAGTACTTATATAATGAAACTTCTGGATAGTAGATAGACTACTATAAATAACGTAATAACTAATGACTATGTAGGCCACTATAATAAGGCAACTATTCTAAATTTTAACTATGTAGGTACAGGGTAGGGTGATCGAAAAATCATAACTAGCTATCAGAACCGGGATAAATGATGATTATGTCAAAAGAGCAGAAGGATTCAAAGACTTCTTGCCAATAAATATAAAAAAATCATACTATTTGTATATCAACGTAAGCGTTTTCACAAGAAAATTATGAACAATAAAGTCAATATCTGTTTGCAATACTTTATACCCACTTGTGGTAATTCATTGTAGAACCAATGTCTCCATTGATAGACATAGTGCACTGATGACCGATTTGTTATCATGTGACGTCATTTACACGATTGTTATATAACCTTGGATTGCTATTTAAACGATCACAATTATAGTTAGTGATGGAAAAACGAGATGTATTCTTTTCATGAAAACGGAACAGGTTCTTATCAATTGAAGACACAAATCGTTTTTTTTTTCAAAGTTTTCCTGCTACAAATAATAAACATCTAATTAATTTAATATTATTTTCAATCTTCGTTTAATTTGCTTCATATTGCGCCGAAAAAATACCCACACATTGCTCCATTGACTTAGATACTTAGTAGGTATATAACAAAGGTAAATGACCATTTTAAATGATTTTCCTTATACGCGATTTAGACAATTTAATACGACGAAATCTTGATGATCAAGTAATTGCAATGAAGCAAGGAATCATTAAAAAGTTGTTGTGATCCAAATTTTAATGTCAAATCCATCTATAATGCAATTTTCTGTTATTGAGAAAACTAAGTGTGTAATTAACAGATGATGTTGCGTTGTAAATTCTAGAACTAAGTTACTTGTTGTTTAATTAAGGAATGCTACTTATGGCATAACATAATATTAGTTAGCCTAGCAGTCTAGCCTACCTACATAACTAACAGATTAGAAAACTCGTTAACATTCCCTAACAAGACTTATCGCAACTCTTTGCTAACTTTTGAAGTCTACAGAACGTAGATAATTATTGCACTAAATTGAAAATAAAGGTAAAGTATTAGAGAAAACTGTTTTCGTTAAATATCTGATGAATATTTTTCATTAACCGACTTAAAAAAAAGGAGGTTCTCAGTTTGACCTGTATGTATGTACGTATGTTTGTATGTATGTTTGTCCGCGATTATCCCGCGTTTGGCTGAACCGATTTTGATGCGGTTTTCAGAAAATAGTTTGTTAGATCAAGGAGAAGGTTTTAGTATTTGTTATTTTCTGACACTGTTTATTAAGACTATAGGAATTGACTTTGATGAATGTCAGTTTTGCCGGCCTGTCGCATAATCTCAATGAAATTATAATACTTGTTATATACTTTCACATAATTACTTTCCCTAATATTAGGATAATTATCTGTTAGTCATAGAAATATACAAAGCTGTCAGTGCAATTATGGTGCACAACCGGTAGGGTGCAACGGTCGCTAAAGTGGGACTGGACTGCGATGTGTGGTCGACGCACTGCGCTCGCAGGAACGGACTTGGGGCATTTAATGCACTACATTAATTTTAATTCAATAACTTTCGATTATGTTTATATTCATATTTAGTACAATAAAATTAACAATAAATGTTTATTTAAATTCAAGAACTTTAGAAATGCTTTTTAATAAAATTAAATAAAAAATAAATATTTTTTAACACATTTATTTTATAATGTGTCTTCAAAAAAGGAATACGTCGTGTAATTTTAATAATGTGTGTAAGTAAAATATGTTTTTAATAGTGATAATATAAAAAGTATAATTTGTGAAAAACGTTATAATCAATAGAACAACAAACAAATAGATGAATGCTTATGTGAAGAAAGTTTTGTATCAAAAGGATATAAAGAAGCTGGATAAAGTGAATGTATCTTGAATTTGAAACTGTAAAATGATGAATAGTAGATGCTAATTTAATTAATGATAGATTGTAGGTTGAATAAACAACATAAGTGGTAAATAATAAAATGTCGCCTCGGGCAAATTTCTGCGACGAAATTAAGGCTGTCCGTTATGATATTCATGTCAAGATGTCCTTTTTTAATTTATCGTTTTAACTGTAAAATTAATAATGGGATGCATGTGTTTTCGTTGACTAACTGTCATCGGCTAACATATTTATTTCGAAATGTTTAGAGATGTATTAGACAAAGCTTTTTTTTTCTGACCATAAAATTGCAACAAAACTTAATAAAGAAGAGCCAGATCGTTTCAATAAATAGAATGTAACCTTATGCATAGAAAAATCTTCCGCGCTTTGAACTGCACTTGTCGTTGGTCGTTGGTCCTGTAAATGAAATAGCTCGGTCACAGGACCGGAGAGATTTCAGGTATAGTCACAGGACCGGAGAGATTTCAGGTATATCAATCGATAGCGATTTAGCTATCTCATAGGATTAAAAACCTTTGGAAAAGACAACTGTTTTCATTAACAATAATTCACTGAAATATTTCCTATGCAGGTGGTTCATCTCTGTTAAGACTGTTTGTCCTCAAATGACACATAAGTAAGTTTTTATTTGTTTATGTATAGAAACAAATATAATACAAAAAAAAGGATTTGCCACGTGACGGATTCGAAACCCCTGCAAACTACATGAACATGAACAAAAAGGTGGGCATTATATCCGCTGAACTAACGAGTCACTATAAAACCAGCTTTCAGCTCTACATGGTCCATCTGAAATGTATTATGTAATTTTATCAGTCAGCTGTATGTACTTGGTTTATAAGCTTAACATAGACCTTGTAATGCGGAAATATGGAGTCTTGCAAAACATTTGGGGTTAAAGTAAAGTTGTAAAAACCCTGATCGATTGAGCGGACGACATCGGGCTAAGATAGAGCATTCAGAAAAACAAATATAAGTTAAAGAGGAAAAAAAAAAGGAAATTCCATAAAACCAAAAATGTTGGCTCGTGGGGGATTCGAACCCCCGACCTCCTCAGAAATTATCAAGCGGGTGTTCTGACCAACTGAACTAACGAGCCACATGATAATACAATGAAATGGGCTTTTATTTACATAATTAAGTACTATCTTATCTATTGGGCTTATCTTAAACAATAAAAATGGATGACTGATTGTCCGTACGTATTATCATGTACCTACGTAATGCATGTTATCCTTCGTTATCAATTTAGGCGTAAGCAGATATATGTGCTTTTGTGTATAAGTTTTGGCTATAGTATACTTTTTAACTGACTTCAAAAGAGGAGGTTTCAATTCGTCTGTAAGTTTTTTTGCTTGTTTGTCACGCGATATCTACGGTAATTATGGATCGATTTCAGAAAATCTTTAAGCATTCGATAGGTTCTCTTTTATAGGTGGTCCCATATACATTTCATTAAAGTAAGTTTTTTTTTTTCATTTTTCCTGAGCCATTTATTGACTTCGAGTAACAACAATTTTAAACTACTAGTAGTAGACTTTTTTTTCGGATAGCCTAACCCCTAATACAAATTAGTTGCATATCATGGTGCAATCTTGTAGCATTCCTAAAAATTTAATTAATCGCGCCGAGTCCGCCCCTGTAAAAACATGAACTGGTTCCGGGTAACATTTTGAAGTAATCGAGCAACCCGTCGACGAAAACATTTTCATTATTATATATAAATATTTGTATAATATACTAGCGATGTCCCGCCTTGTTTTTCCCCTTTTTTATATGTAGTTCTTGTTGTTGTGCTAGTCGGGGTGGTGCCAAACCCAATCAATCTAAGATCATGAAATCGGATGAGGGTCTACATTCAAAACTTTTAATTAACTATAATAATTAAAAGAGGGCAAAGAAGATTTTGAGAAAAAATCATGGCAAATTATTATAATTGACAGGGACACATATCTGGGTCGTCATTTCTCTTAAAATCTAATCAGGATCTATTTATAATAATGTAAATAAATAATATAAATAATAATAATAAATGCGGACAACATCACATACATTGCTTTGAACCCAAAGTAAGTAGCTGAAGCACTTGTGTTATGGAATTCAGAAACAACGAAGGTACCACAAACACCCAGACCCGGGACAATGTAGAAAAGTTGGTTTCTACATTGACCCGTCCGGGGATCGAACCCGGGACCTTAGAGCTAGCGACACCATGAAACCGGTGCGTACGCCACTCGACCACGGAGGTCGTCAAATAATACTTATACTAATAAATATATTTTGTTTTTTTTTTTTTAGATCGATGCAGTGCATCAATATATTCGTGATACTTCTGAGCTGACAAGCGCATGATAGAATCTAGTTTGTATATTTTCCCTGGTTCTATTCTAAAGACGAATAATATATTTCTACTTAGTCATAATGTAAATTATGCTAGTAGAACGACCTCCGTGGTCGAGTGGCGTACGCACCGGTTTCAAGGTGTCGCTAGCTCTGAGGTCCCGGGTTCGATCCCCGGACGGGTCAATGTAGAAACCAACTTTTCTACATTGCCTCGGGTCTGGGTGTTTGTGGTACCTTCGTTGTTTCTGAATTCCATAACACAAGTGCTTTAGCTACTTACTTTGGGTTCAGAGCAATGTATGTGATGTTGTCCGCATTATTTATTATTATTCTATAGAATAGGGATAAGTCGAGCTTGAAGCTACAACAATAAAATTTACATCTGAATACAGTTAAAAGCTAGCTTCATGCGTTTATGCTCAGTTGCATGACTTATCCTCACTTTATATTGTCATTACAAACTGGATGTGTTTTACTAAAACTATTTTTTACTTGATGTAAGAGTAAAACCTAGGCTGTGTTTCACTGTAATCTAATGATAAGTTAAGTGACATTTAAAATAAAAAACCTTGTTAGTTTTATGAAATCACCTACACTTTTAGGAGCAGATAGGACCGTAGTCTGATCACATGCCTTAAATGTTTTTTCTTTATCTTTCCCAAGAAAATGGATGATAATTAAGTGGGATTATAAGGAAATTTTATTTGCCCTACTTTTTATTTTTACAGTTGTGTGTTTCTTATTACCTAAGACTGCAACAACATTCAAAGCTCCTCTGAATTGACATGTGGGTCAAAACTCCCATCTCGTACATAAACAAGTCCTGCATGTCTATTCTGTAAATAATTTCGATATCGAGCTTCACCTGAGTGACAATAAAGCTCACTTCAAAAGTGAACCCAATTGTCCTTGATTTAGAATTCAAATTCGAGAATACGTATTTGACATCTCACCGCGGATTCCGCTGTCGAGACATGAAAATAATGTTACAGAATAGCACTCCTGCATTGAGTAAACCGAATAACTACAGTTTTTCTTTCTCACAGCATTGAATTATGACAACTGCAAGAATTCACAACGTTTTTTATGTTTATTTCACCGAACAAATCATCTCAATTACTGTCCAAGACGTCTGAGGCCAAAGAAAATCATGAACAATGTTGCTACCTTAATGGAATGGACCGGATGCCACTCATTGCTCAGATTAGGACGCATTGTGACTATATATAGAAACTGGGCGTTTGTCACACGATTATGACGACTTCAAATGCGTACACGTGATTGTTAAAACTATAATAATAAACGTTACATCAAAATGGGTCGAACGGATGTGGCAAAAATTTACGAAATTAAATGTAATATAAGAAAAGGCTATGCGTTTTTAAAAATTGATTCGATAGTATGACGTTTTACGAGAAAATAAGAAAAAACCTTTGGCACTTTTTCCAACTAAAAAAGATAACCCTCTTTCAAGCACAGTCGGGTAAAAAAAGTATTTTATTAACCGCTGAAAGTATCCGTCAAGAAAATCTATTAGGATTCAAACCATTACATAAATAATTTAATGATGGCTAAATTGAATCAATCTAAGTTCCTCACGTGTGACAGTGCCTAGCAACCTGATTAGCTGATGCAACTGCAATGCTACATAGGACACATAGAGACAGGCAGCCTGCCTTATGCAGGTAATTAAAAATCAATACTATGCCACAACATTGAAGTGTTTGAAGCTATTTGTATCAAGCCTGTCAGTATCATTAAAATCTCTACCGTTTGTAGTGTGTAAGCCGACCTTACTCCCGACATACCTATACATGTACTTAGTATTAAGCTTAGTATTAATCAGTTTAGTATAATATACGCCTTAGACAAAGAAACACGTCTTCTCATTTCAACACCAATAAGCCCCCACATTGCAATACTTATAAATTCTGCTGCTCTAGATTTTCCTAGATACTCTTTCACCACAACATGTAGAAAACAATCTGACAATTTTTAGTTCAGAAAATGAAATAGATTCAGTGGTTTTGTAAAATCTTACGGACTTTCCGTATATGGAAATTTCTGCTTGGATATTTAATAAAATTCGAATAAATATTTATACTTGAGGCATGTTTGTGATTGGCCGACATTCTGCTATAAGTGCTAAAAATATAAGATTTATTAATTCAGTATTTAGAATGGATATTAGACCAGCAGAGCTAAACCAGAAAATAACTATAATAAGTCGAAATTGGGTCAAATTGCAAAAAAATATCAGTTTTCATAACATACCATACACCTGTATCCACCAATGTATACCCACAGTTCTCCGGTATGTTTAGGTCCCATGTAATAGGGGGCGAGCCTATTGCCACTAACCGAGCACAAATCCAAACTCCGACCTGCTACTGAGAATTTCATAGAAAAACCCAATAACACCTTGGTCGACTTGGGAATCGAACCCAAGACCTCTAGCGTAGCAGTCGCGCTTAGCACCACTAAGCCAACGAGGCAGTCATCAGTTTTCGTATTGTATCTTTATAAAATAAATTGCACTGAACATAGTTACACAAAACATGCTCTTATAAACCGTATGAACGTGAAGGTAGTCCTATATAATTTTGTATACTCCTATTTATTTATTTACCGACTATTTTATCGTTCCTGAAATTCAGTACCTTTGCGATTTGTCTGAATTTATAACATCGCTAAAAAATCCGAATATATTAAAATCATCTCCATATTTTCGCAGCCCCTCATTAATTTTAGATATTTTTCTGAGAGGTTCTCTAGAAAGTTCACCCTTTATATTATAGGTTATAGGTATTCCCCGTTATCTAAATAAATACATAGATGACATGATTGCTTAACCCTTGGACAGAGGTAGGTGGGTCACAGACCGTGGTCACAGATTACACAAGCCTTCTGTAAATATTATGAGTTGAAGATAACCTGCCTAGATTGATAGCATGTAGTAATGCTAGATTTCTAAAACATGTCATAAATCAGTTGTAATTAGTTAGTTACTAGCAGATAAGGGATGAGTTTTGGTTTATGGATTAGTCATAAATGTTACGTAATATTAGGTATTATCTTGCAATAAGCTCTCTTCTCTGCCTCCTTTTTATAGTAACATGACGTTATTTCTTATGTGTAATTGCTTACACATAAGAAGAAACATTATCCTATCCTGGGAATATAAAATGATAAATAACCTTCATGGGAATAAACTTTAACTACCTAAAATTTTTAGTTAGGAACATCCTTACTAATATTATAAATCCGAAAGTTTGTTTGGATGTTTGGATGTTTGTTACTCTTTCACGAAAAAACTACTGAATGGATTTTATTGAAACTTTACAATAATGTAGCTTATACATCGGAATAACACATAGGCTATAATTTATAAAGATAGTGTATGAATTTTCATTCGCGCGGGTAAAACCGCGGGGCACAGCTAGTAAGTATATAATTTACATTGTAGGCGATCTATTGTTGCAAAACTTTTTGTCTTGCCTATTTCATTCGTTGTTTTACGATAATTAATTTCCTACCTTTTCTTAAATTGATGCAATTATTAGAAAGCAGCATAAGCATTACTTAGTCTAATTATACTGGAAGTTTATTGCGTTAAAACAATTAATAAATAAAACAATATTAAATGCGGATTTAAAACCTTTCACTTCTGAAATCGTTCATACATCGATAGCTGTACTTTATGAATAACTCCTGATATGGAGCAATATTAACAAGCATTTACATGCATAAATACCTTTTTTGGGGCTTGACGGTGGTTGCAAGCAGACTCAAAAAGGTATTTATGCATGTACGCGCTTATTCCCGTGAATTATATTATTATAAACATGCAGCGCGATAGTTTAAAAAATAATAATATTAACAAGCATTTATTTTGGCATGAAAGTTTTGCTCTTTGCCAATTTTTGTCTTTGAGTCGAATTAGATTATGTGATTTACGTTTGAATATTTGATAAGGGTCGTCTAAAATCGATTTTCGTTTGGATCGATAGAAAAAATATTTGGTTTGTTATTTTACAAAACAGATTCATAAACCCAATTAACAACTATTTGTCATTTTGAATAAGCTTTTTTTTTTAAATACTTGCAGAACTGTCTCTTCACAAGTACAAAAACGGGACACAATATTTCCCGTTTGTATGTCATAGTACGTGCGTAGCATGATATATAGGTACGTATCAAGTATTTTTGGCTATTATTAGAGCTAGGAACATTGCTTATCTGATATACATTCGGCCTCGAAACTAAAACAATTCAGTACAGTTCACCCTGAACCCACGATCTACCAATTTTACGTGTGGGTGTACAGCAACAGCAGTTCTTATCTCCTGACGTCAGCAAACTGACAGACATAAAACGAACCTTAATCCCATAGTTATAGAGTTTATAATACCGTGGTGATGTGACAATGACTGATAAGTCAGAATTTGTAATCTGGCGGGGGCGCGGTCAAAACACTTCATAGTTCACGATGATAAGACACTAGACAAAGCTTTGTTAATTAGTTGAATACTTTGATTATTTTGTAGACAACATGAACTTACAACATAGTTTACATCCTTTCCATTCGAAATCTAAAGCTTTTCGTTTTCCTGTACTTAAATGATGTAAGAAGTAGGAACTTAAGTTATCCTCACATTGAAATTTTAAATGCATAATTATCTTCTATTTGAATTTAGTAAGTACCTATTCGATAAGGAAAATGTCCATTAAACGCAGCCTATAACTACACAAAATTAATCCTTGAGTACCAAGAAAAATTAAGGTTACAAGTTTTGAATCTAGGATCAATGAAAATTATTTTAATACACATCAAAAAAGTCTGAAATGTTTCTATATAATAAAAATAAAACATAGAACCAGTTGAGTATACTCTTGCAAAACGATGCCATCAAGAAAATTTAAGGTTCTGTGGCTACAACTATGTGCATAAAAGATAAATATCTTGACTCACAATGACCCAAAATGCATGACATTAATTGGTCGGCTCCAAAGCAGGTCGAGCTTGTTTTGACGTCAGATTTACGCAGAATGCACCAGAACTGGTTAGACACACCTCCAGTGACCACATGCATTCACTGCAGCGTTGCATACTTCGTAAATTGTCAATCGAATGATGCAACTCAAGTTAATGTTAAGTTGAACGTGAATGTAGACACGTACTTAGTTGTAACTTCGAGATCGTTAAGAGGTGTTTGAGGATTATTATTTTAATTGAAAACATAGATTTAATGAAATCTAAGTTCAGTTAGTACTTACAATATTGTATGTTGCTACGAAATTTTCGATAAGCTACAGATCGTAGTACAAGCTGTAATTATCTAGTGTGAGGTTTTTAAGAGTCATTATGATTCTGTAACGCTGTGTGCTATTTTGCGACCAGGATATTTTCATTTCTAATTAGAACATTTTATTATGAAAAGGTATTGCAACATTTAGTTGCCTATTTCTCTCGGTTGTGCAATTTTTGGCTACTGATGTCATGCCTAAAGGATTTGCGTATATAGAACGAAACCATAAAAGAGTTTTGAGTTGGTTTATAACCAGTTAAAGAATAAGCTCCTAATAATATAACGCTAATAATGTAAATTATTTAACAATAATAAAATTATTAACTATGTCTATTTTTGGTAGGAATCTGCCACTTGACGTTGAGTACGTGCTAATATTATTTGTATCTAAACTAATATGGGTATCTAATATATTTTCCACAGATTGTTTAAATAAAATATTTAGAGCCTTGTCACCTACTTGATTATTTAAATAAGGACTGTCTATTAGATGAAAACGTTTTCAGGTACTTTACTTATGACGTATTTAGAAAAGATTTAAAAGTATGTCAAGAATCAAGAGTTGATCCCATGATGCCTGAGTATATCAGTAATCTTTGAGGGCTTTATTTATGTAGATTAGTAACGGTTTAGCATATTCTAATTATTTTTTTCTTTAAGGACTTTGATTTTGATTTTGACTTTACATTTAGAATCTACTAAATTTGCAGTTGTTAAACATAACCAAGATTTTTATGAAAAAGTGTAGGGCAAAAGAGGTGACAACGTTAACAAGATAGGGGTATCAGAAGTAAGAATTAGGCAAGTACCTATTTTACATTCATAAGCCTAAGTAAATTAAATTATAAACTTGGTAGGTACTTGAGAACTTAAGTCATATAAAGTACTGCACATACTATGATTTGTAGGTTACATACGAAACCTATTTAAAATTTAGGGCACCTAAGATTGTAATTTTATTAAAAGGGAGTCAACAGGTTAATTAATCATATTTTCATCACATTTTCATTATTTCACAAGAAATAAACAATAAGCCATTACTACACAACTGGTGCATTTAGGCGAATTACATCACTTAACTTACGAAATTCAACCTTAAATACGATTTACGTCACTAAACCACCCCAAAACGCATGACCTTAACTTGACATTACATAAAATTCACTTACTTTTTTCTCGAGGAGTAGTATTGTCTCCCCCGGCTCCGCCACTTTTTTTGTATCGGCCATTTTTTAAGTTTTCTCACAGGGAAATGTAAGTTTTAGATGATTTTAGTGTTACGTTAGGGATTGTTTGGTAGCCGGTCGCGTGGCTAGATACTGACTGTCAGTTACCCCACTATTGACGCATGCGCGGTGGCGATTAGCTCCCGGACCCCTATTTTGCGTGGTCAGTGACAACGAGCGCGATCTAAGTGGGTTCCGTTCAATTTACGACCTTCTTAAATAGTAGTAAAGTTAAGTTTTGATTAACTTTGTCTGAATAAGCCAATATTTGTACGTTCATTCAACTAGGAGACTGCGTGACGTCAGCAACACCCACCTAATCTGATTTCATGATAATGACTTGCAGATTGTTTTAAGTTAGAAAAAATATTTCTCTTGTAAATTTCAGAGTAAATGTAAGCATAGGTACCTACGTATAAGTATAAATATGTTAATGAAATTTTATTGACCAGATTCACTGATTCACTCACACTTGAATTAAAGAAAAAATGTACCCTTTTCTTAGTAATAAAGCGCAAAAATTACCTATTGCTAAAAAAAGAAATTCATAAGGTGCGCGGGAAAAGCCAAGTGATCCCGTACACACCCCCATAACAGCTTAGTGTTAGCTTCTACAACTACATGAGTACGTGTAAGTGCGTTTGCACTCCATACTTACTATGACGCAGTTACCGTGTTGCGTGCCGAAGTAAATTAATAAAATCATTAACCTGTTTATCTGTGCAATCATAACAACAGAGATTGGTGTCCACGCCCACATGACGTTGTTGATGTTTTTATACTTTTTGTTCTTCATGGAGTAGTCTGTTTACTATGAAGTTGTATACCTGCATTCCTGCTTGTTTACTTTTTGTATTCCGACTTCCTATTACAAGTCTGATCAAATTGTACCCAACTACATAATTAAGTCTTATTGTATAGGTAAATGTTCTTCCAGTTTTTTTTTTTAATTTGAAACGCACGGGCATTTAGCAATCAATTGACCGATGTGAGCATCGCAAACGTGCTTTGAGGAAGATAAGTTCGTTGCAACACAATTTTATAAAGGCATTATTATAAAATCTAAACCTGTAAATTATATTAATTAATATTGTGTGCGGAATCCTAAATAACTTGTCTTATTATCCGCTTTTTTCCGCGGTTGACAAGCGATAACTTGTTGAACTATGTGATATTTATCTGTAGGGAGCCGCCACGGTCACAGACAAGCGAAATTGTAATTTATGATTATTTAATGTTTATTACTATCATCATAGTTACTTACTTATCAGATTTAAGTTATATAACGTTTGCATGGTACTTACGACTTTTAACTCATAATTACAGTAAATATTCGTTCTTTCTTTTTTTTATTTATACTTATCTTCTTTTAGTCCTTATGTAGAGTGCCTATCCTTGGAGATATTCAACTATTCTTGGTTGTTGAAATGGCCATTCTTTGAATCTTTGTAGTCTACACGACAATCTCTGCCTACGTACACCCCTAGCTTCGCTACCTACTGTAGATGGGTTGTCTTGTCAAAAATGTTTACCTACGTAGTTTGATATATAATAATCATTAATTTAAGAGATATGCTCTTGTCGCCGCAGCACTTACCATTTGTCTCTGTCGTGTGCTAACTCTTGAACCTCTTTATACGTCAAGACTCTACCTTCTCGTTTATTTGTGTAATGTAACCGTAACTTGGCCGCCCCCTTCCTCTCCTTCCTTCGATCTTTCCATCCATATTCTTTATGTAATTGTACTTGCTCAAATTTAGGATATACCTACATCTGAAACTGTAAATAATTATCAAAAATAAAACTATTTTTTTAGGCTACGTGGAACAGCACTTCTTTTTATGTAGTTAAGGTACCTCTACGGCTCTACTCTAAACTACGTGGGCGTAAGCCGCCTACACAGCGTAGTACCTGTCATCTCAAATAAATCGTCTCGAACATAAGAGGGAAGCCACTCATTCAGACAGGAATGCAATTTGTCTTCATTGCCAATAAATAGTTCCACGTGAGACTTGAAGACGCATTTAAACAGATCCCTCTGTTTAAGCCATCGATCCCGATTCTATGCACACATCTAAACAGATACTTAATTGATTAGTGTAAAATATGTGAAAAGGAACCTCGTGAAGAACTGTACTTATTTGTAAGACCATATTTCAAGCAAATAAATAAATTATATTCTATTCTCAGTGGAATTACCCTAGAGATAAAAAAAAGTTTTTTTTTAATCGGTCCAAAATAAAATAATATGCATTAAAAAAACGAACATGTTGAGAAACTCCTCTTTTTGAAGTTGGTTGAAAAAGGACCTGGGTAGTTCTCACGAAATCTCGAAATTCGGTTCTGACGATAAAATTAAAAATAGTATGATGATTTAGATTTTTTTAAATATGTTTTTTGTAGTAGTCATAATATTAAATTTTGATTAAATAGTGGTCCCCAGAATAAGCGTTTTTTTTATGAATTATAAGGCTTCTTAAAAAAGATAAAATGAGGGAATGATTACTTAGGTGATGGAATGATTTTTATAAGCAATGATGAACATTTTTAAATAAAAATGCTTAATTATTTTGTTAAATCTTTTGTTTTGAAATATGAAATATATTAATTAACATTATTAGGAACTATAGTCCAGAAAATCACAAATTATTGCGGTCTGAGACTGCTACGAATAATTTTATTAACTTTTTTTATTTTGCTTCCTCTTTACTGATTTTCAATTTTTTTGCCATTATTGTGCCCTGAAACAAAATGTTAGAGTTAAATTAAAGTGCTTGCTACAGCAAGCGACAGTAAAAAAGAATTCCAACCCAGTCAAAATCATTACCTCCTAATCATCATTACCTCACTGTACTGTGTACTGTGATAATATATGAGGGAATGTCGATGAGGGAATGACGAAACAACACATAATCTTAAAAAACTAGTGACACGGCCATGCTTTAAACAAGGTTTTTTGCGGAAGTAAACTACTCCCAATACCCTACTTCATCACGCAATTAATTATTGTTAAAGTACTAACCTTCCTTTTTTTAGGACGTGATGTAATGACGAACACAAATGTAATTGTAAGAAATTATGTATTCTACCTTTTTTCTACAAAACCTCGAACGCGTACACAATCAATTCGCCTTATTGACAAAATGTCAGTGCTGCCAGCTATCAAAAACAAACGGAAGCGTTAACTTTTGATAGAAACAGCGTTGATAAATTAACTGTTAGTAATGTCATGATGGAATGATTTAATTTCAAGGGACACGGAGTTTTAAATTTGTTTAAAATTCATTTTTAGTTTTTTCATCCTAATAAAGAATACATTCATAATTTCATTATTTTAGAATAGGTTAATGACAATTTCATCGCTTTTACTTGATCATCTTTTTATTAAAAAAATTAAAAGTAATTGAAAATGGATGTTGGGACATAGTGAGGGAATGATTTTAACGGCATTACATACACTGTGTTTTTTTTATTTACACATATGACACAGAAATTTTAACTAAAACGCATACCTACAGTGATGTTTATTGCAGGGAAATTACACTTGCCACTATATATTTACAATTTTTTTGTAAAAACATGAAGGACAGTAATTTCGAAATTTCGTGAGAACTACCCACCTACTTTAAAAATTATATGAGACCGTCTAAGGTAAGTGTTCTAAAAATGCTAAAAATAATTGTTGAAATCGATCCGAACATGAAAAAGATCGAACAAATATGAAAAACATACCGTCGAATTGCGAAACGTTTTGCAGACGGTTAAAATAAACTAAATAAGGATATCTTCTTCATTTACTTACTTAATTGATGTTTTAGTGGGTATCATATAACTTGGGTAGGTACTACATTAGCAGTTAACTACTGTGCCTCAATATTAATTACCTTTAAGTGTTGATCAATTATATTAGACACTATAAAAGCCTAATTACTTTTGAGGAGAAACCTTTTTAGGCTGTATTAATTAAGGAGTCTGCCCATCTACATCGCTCAATAATATATGCGATAATTAAAAAATAAATTACTTGAGTTGAAACTCATTTGCAATATTAATTTAATTTATTTTAGGACTTTTCTTATGAATAATGTATTCTTACCTATGTAAACGATCTCCGTCTTGCAAGTAAATAAAAAATATAAGACTCGTTTTATATTCTTCTTTATTTATTTATTCTTTTATTGCACCTGCACATTATTATAGTTGTTATTTTTTGCGTAGGCAAATTCACGACAATCGACGATCGCTGGTTTTGAAGTTTTACATACCACTGACGACACACACGATCGCATGACGTCATCAGTCCGATGACTCCTGAACTATGATTCGCATTATCTACTTTGTTTCTGTTTATTTTGAAAAATAAATCAACTACACTCGAGAGCAATGAATCCGGGTCACTTAAAGAATCCTAAAAATCTCGGAAACTAAAAATGCTAGGTTAATGCAATAAATTGTATTTAATAGACAATGTAATACTCCTTAAATGAAGGTAATAAAACTTCTTAGTTATTGTAAAGTTATATCATAAAAAAATCAAATTTGAAAAAGGGCCACTTTCGAAGATGGAACTACGAAATTACAGCATTTGGTTTTGCTTTTGTTTGTAATCTGTCATTTATGTGGGTACATAAACCATGTTGATAGTGCTCCATATTCATTATTCAAGCTGAAATTATGTCGCTTACGCCTGAAGAATGCACCAGAATACTTACAATGCTGGAAACCGGCCGGAGTCAGCGCGATACAGCCAGGACTGTCGGTGTGTCGCTGTCAACAGTACAAAGAGTTCTCCGACGTTACGAAGAAACTGGTTCTAACCTACGCAGACCAGAAACGGGCAGAACCAGGTGTACCACAGCACGAGAAGACCGATACTTGGTGAACACCATGCTTCGAAATCGCTTTCTCACAGGAACTGAAATCACAAATTCACAAATCAGTTTCGACGCCTCGGAGGAAGTAACCCAAGTGCATGGACAGTAAGACGTCGACTTGCTGAATCTAACTTAAAACCCCTTAGACCTGCAAACAGCCCTAAACTGGAGCGTGGGCATCGTATTTCAAGACTAAGATATGCCCAGAGCCACGTAAATTGGAGTATTGAAGATTGGTCAAAAGTTATGTTCTCCGACGAATCAAAATTTATGCTCTACAAGCACGATGGAAGACACAGAGTGTATCGAAGACCAGGGGAAAGATTCAAGCAAGCATGCATCGAAGAAAAAGTAGCCTACGGTGGTGGGTCTGTACTTGTGTGGGCCGGAATTTCTTCTGAAAGTCGCACAGAGCTGGTGATCATAGAAAACTTTAATAAAATATTTTTGTTTTAAGGAGAGATCAGCAGTTTTTTTCTTTATGTAATTTTGTGTTAATAAAATGTATGGTGACTCATATTTTTTTTACTTTCATTTAAGGAGTATTAAATTGTCTATTAAATACAATTTATTGCATTAACCTATCATTTTTAGTTTCCGAGATTTTTAACATTCTTTAAGTGACCCGGATTCATTGCTCTCGAGTGTAGTTATCCAATATTTTTTTATTATCCACAACTCAATAGTTTTCGTTTTATATACCCAGTCATCTACCCCATTTTGTTAACCACCATCTTTAATTTCCGAATGAAACAGACAAGGGATATGTACTTTTCTTATTAGGTATGTATTTTTATAATAGGTGTAAATTATAAGACACAGATTGATTCATATATGTTTATTTTACAATTAAATTACATGATAATTACTTTCGTACTGTATTGGGGCCGAATTCATCCATACATTAACTTAACAATTTTATTTACAATGCGAATTATAATAACATTACGATCTATTGAGATGGCATTATTTATAATTAGTAATATCAGTCCACATCACAACTGTAATTTATCTAAGATGGATATGGCTTATAACCAATTGACTGAATGTTCAGGTTAAGCCGCGGTCCAAGAGGTCACAACTTGGATGGGTTACCGGGCCCTAACTGTAGTCTTCTCAGATCTTTACATCGATTAAATAGTCATAAGCCCAATTTATTATTATCACTATATAATAAATTAGTTTCAAGTACACACTATTAATATTTAACTTATATTACATAACATACCATCACGCCTGTATCCCCGAAGGGTTAGGCAGAGGTGTACCAATGTACACCCACAGTTCGCCGGTATGTTTAGGTCCCATGTAATAGGGGGCGAGCCTATTGCCACTAACCGGGCACAAATCCAAACTCCGACCTGCTACTGAGAATTTCATAGAAAAACCCAATAACACCTTGGTCGACTTGGGAATCGAACCCAAGACCTCTAGCGTAGCAGTCGCGCTTAGAGCCACTAGGCCAACGAGGCAGTCACTTATATTATCTGGGAATTAATGTCAAAAGACAAAATAAATAAGTAACATAGATAATCCTAAGATTACTTATAGTATATTAATATTAATAACGAGACATTAATAGTGTGTACAGAAACTAATTAAAAATACATTGATATTTTGCATTAAAATGTCTACAAACAAATAATCATATTTAATTTTAAAAGTATCAAGATCCATTGCGTATAATTTGGAGACATTAAAATATTATCTAAAATTACTGCGAGATTCTTAATCAAAGTTGATAGAAAAGGATTGATGTATGATTATAATTAACAATAATATAATTACTACCAATTTAAAGACATTTGCTTGCACATATACTTCATTATATTTACAAGTTACTTACTCTAGCTTGCGATGCATAACAATAATCCAAATATATATCTTTTTACTGCTTTTTTTAAACTATAATTTATATATATGTACTTACATTTTTGTAATGTTACGATAATTATATACAATAATGTAAAACAGTGAGTTAAAGATTCGTTGCTGAAAATATACTATTTGTATACATTTTGTTACTATATATATATATTCTTTATTTATGTAATACATACACATAATTAAGTAAATTTATTAAAAGTAAGAAATAATAATGGAATATATTTTTTTTATGATTTATAAAATGTGTAATTTAAAACAGATAAAAAATATAAACATAACATAACATACCATCACGCCTGTATCCCCGAAGGGTTAGGCAGAGGTGTACCAATGTACACCCACAGTTCGCCGGTATGTTTAGGTCCCATGTAATAGGGGGCGAGCCTATTGCCACTAACCGGGCACAAATCCAAACTCCGACCTGCTACTGAGAATTTCATAGAAAAACCCAATAACACCTTGGTCGACTTGGGAATCGAACCCAAGACCTCTAGCGTAGCAGTCGCGCTTAGCACCACTAGGCCAACGAGGCAGTCCCATAAAAAATATGAGAAAACGAAATCGCCTAAAATATAAATTCCGAAAAAAAATCTAGGTACAATATGTACAATTTCAATATACTTTCTTAAACTAATCAATTCTCACCAAGATTGGCAAGACAATACATTAAAGTTATAGTTTAAAGCTTTTATTTCTAGTTACTTGAATATTTTAAATTAAAAGTCACAAAGAAAACTGGTATAACATGGAAAGTAAACTTCCGACTGCACATCAGTCAAAATAAATTAATTTTCCTGATTTGTTGGCACTGCCTTGTCGCACTAAATCTTGTTATAATTTGTTTTTTTTTTTTTATTATGGTATAAAGAAAAATTGATTTTGTGTTTCAAAATCATATATTAGGCTTGCAAAGACGCGTAATTTAGTCAAAATGTATAGCAATAATGACAGCGAAGTAACAACTGATCGTAGTACTATAATTTTTAAACCTTATACACATAAATATTATTATTTCGTACAGTTTATAATTTAAACATTATTACAGATTATATTGCCGCAACCATGCATTTTAACTCAAACATTCCTTCACAAATACTCACTATTAAATATACTACACAAAATCAAAGTAATATTTTTGTAAACAACTATTAAATGAGAAAAAAAAAACATATTTTTATAAACAACCGTTAAATCAAGCCAAAAAAAATGTTTTTTCTAAACTATACCAGTTCTACTTCTGCTAGTTATTAAAAACCATTTCATTGTATCGCGATTGAATTACTTGACATCCATTTTAAATTGAGTAAGACGAAAATAAATGTTTCAAACTAATTTAAAATAATATTTCCTTTAAAGGAGAACGCTCAAATTACCTATGCACATTCAATTATCAATACATTACAGTCTAATTAATTTATATTATAATTACTTCTCGAATGATTCGATACATTTAATTAATTATTAGGCCGGTTTACTACTCGTTGATCGTTATTATATATTAGATAATAGTACGTTATAGTATGTTATAGTGACGAGCGGAAAGGTTGAGAAGATCAAAGTTTATTCACAACTTAAAGGTGATGCTACAAAATGATTTGAAAAGAGATACAATTTTTTTTTTGATAATTTTTATTTATGTTGTAATCAAATATTCTTTGAAGCTATTTGAAAGAAAATTACCCATTTAAATTATTCGTGAATATTGGGGACTTTTTAAATCTGCAATAACATTTCTATAAAATTTAATTATCCGACGTTAAAATAAATGGTCGAACGTTATTTTTATAATTTATCGTCCGTTTCGAGAAAAAGTTAATTTTTAGTTCATAAATTATTTCGAGTGCTAAAAAGTCCAGAATCATAAATACTAAAAATAACATCTCCGTCAGCCACTAAACTTCTTTAAGCTATAATATAATTGACAAACACTTTACCAATATCATTATTTATACACGCTATACATAACATCCACTTTACAATTTATATAATAACATGCAATATTAATTAAGGTCCGAAGTGCAAGCGCTTGCATAAATACTTTCATCTTCCATTCATTTAAATTGATAACTTTCTCATTAATGTAAATATGTGATAACGTCGAATGATGTCATTATGGTATATTATTGCAAACCTACAAGGCATACATAAGTGGAACAGTTTTTTTTATATATTTGAATCGTTTTGTGGAAGCAATTTTTTATTGAAGTTTAGGCAAAATCCTACTAATATTATAAATGTGAAAGTTTGTGAGAATGGATGTGTGGATGTTTGTTACTCTTTCACGGAAAAACTACTGAATGGATTTTATTGAAACTTTCCAATATTGTAGCTTATACATCGGAATAACACATAGGCTATAATTTTTAAAGATAGTGTAAGAATTGTCATTCACGCGGGTGAAACCGCGGGGCACAGCTAGTTACACATAAATGTATAAATGACAAAATATTATTAAATACACTAGAATTACTTTGTTGCATGGAACGTTATTTAAGATAAAAGTAAATTAAAAAAAATAAGCACAATTTTATTCTGATCTAAACAAATAATATTTTTAAGTGTGACGAATTCTGAATCAATTTTGCAATGGCGTGTGTTAAAGCAAGTAAATTCGTGTATACAGACATAAGATACCATTCGACGCTATATTTTCAACAATGGCGACGCTATTCACAAATTTATAATACATAAACAATTTACATAATAATATTCTAGTAATATATTATAAACACTACAAAATTGTATTGCTTTAATGCGCGTAAATCATAATGTACAACTTTGATACTAATCTAACACTTACCTATTACAGCAGACACCTATCTCTTTTACTCTTTGCACTAAGGCAGGGAGAGTGAGAGAGACAACACTATCTTATGTATTTAATAAATATATGTTAGGGAATTATAATTTAAATAATCATCCTTTTCTATCAACTTTAAATATAGCAAAAGATTTAAATTACACTGATTTTTATAAGAAATATTATCATTGTAGATAATAATTTCAAAATAAAATAAAAAAATAAGAAATATTGCAAATATCGCAGTCTCGCATTATTTCAATGTTGTATAAACGTTAGTACATGATTTAAGTTAGGATACTTAAATAATCCTAAAGTTAACTTATAATATTGTAAAATAATTTTCATAGAAACAGGTACGAAGATGAAGTTTTGAATTGTTACGATTACACATGTTTTATATAAAAAAACTGTATTTATATTCAAGCTAGTTGGTATTTTGAATATAATTTTAATACAGAAACATAAAATAATTTAAATAAATTTTGCTTTCATATTACATAAAAAATAATGAGGTTTTAGATGATGTAAAATACTATAAGACATGAGTAGTCGCAACATTAATTTAATTATTTTTATATTAGCAACAAATCAGTAAATCAAAGGACTATTGACAATTATAACATTGAATGCAAATAGTATTTTCATGGAATCGTTGCCAATATAAAAATAATTAGAAGATAATTCAATATTTTGTCGATATTAGATTCGATATTTAATATCGACAAAATAGTGATGTTCTTTATCGATATATAAATTACCCAGGTCAAGTTCTATCACAACCGCACAATGTTCATGGTTAGAACTTCAGATGACTAATTCAAATCTAATGTATATGATATGTATACGCACAATAATCATATTTACAGTGATTTTAATTAATTTATCGAAAATCACAGAGTACGTCTATATTGAATAAATTCGGAGACGTTAGGTACTAGGCAGTCTCAATATTCGATAGCTGATAGCCTGCTTGAGATATATCGATATTTACAGTAACGCTACAACGACCAGTCGCTTGTAAAATATTTGTAATTTTATCTTTATAAAATTATAAACATTGAAATTAAAATATTAATTGTAATAAAAATCGAATCACTTTCTGCAATAAATCAATCAAAATCAAAATAATATCAAATTATACTATTTACATGCTGAAATTATAAAGTTACTCAGAAATAATTCGTATAAATAATGTGCTATGACGTCACAGTACAAAAATTCCATCAAATCGAACATGCGAATCAACCTTTCAAAATGGCCTTCAAATCCAAATACTCAAAACAATAAACCTACGAATTATTTTACAAGCAAGAGTTAGCTCATTGCATTTAAAAACTACCACAAAACAAATTACGACCACATCGTTCATTCATCGATCTCAATCATTCATTCGACTTCACTCATTCGCTTAACGTCACTTGGGGCGGGGCTTAATTTGTTGGTTCTCTCTTCTAACTTGACGTATTTCCATTTCTTTCTAACCTTAAATAAAATCCATATATTCCGTAGGCAATAAATAGACATGCTAACTGCCCATTGAGCTGTAAGACATTTGTAAAGATAAACCAAAATTTGAGCAACGTTCTTTCTGAAAGCATAATCTAACACTGCCCACGGAATATAAAACTTCAGTACACTTTCCTTCTCATAAATATAAAATGAAATCTTTCTTTCTCTCTCGATGACGTCATTATCCACGACCAACAAAACCCCTTTCAAACCAAAATACTGCCAACTATAACCGGACCCTAAACACAGAGCCGTTTTATAAATTTCCAACTATGAACGGACCCTAAAAGACAAAGCATCGATTAGATCCCAGAAGCTCGCACTAAAGTTCTTATATCATAACCTTACGGTGACGTCATCGTCGAGGGTCGTGTCGACTTCGCAGCAGGAAGCCAGCTCTTCAAAGGACATGCCGTCGAGGGTCATGGAGACGGCGGAGATGCTCTTGAACAAGGCTTCCGTGTCCAGGTCTTCGGGGAGCTTGGTGAGGAACTGCGCCGCCGTTATGAAGTCCATGTCTTTTAATTCGTCTTGGTATAGATGGAGGATGCCTGGAAAAAATTGATTTAAGGTTAGTTCGACTTTAAAAAAAAGAGAGGTTTATAATAAAGATTGCCTCCGCCCTAGGGAAGGCGGAGGTTGTGTCGGACACCTAACGGCTAACAGCATCGGACTTCTTTTAGCTTTTTTTCCGGGACAAGTTGTGCATGCTCAGACGCTTAGCGGTCTTCTTCAGTCGAGGCCTCAATCTTAACCCTAAACCTTAACAAGCTATGCGTTACCTAGCGCCGTGTTGAAGAGGAAGGTATCTCCATCCCGGAGGAAGAGGTCCCAGACGCGGCAGGCGGCGTCGAGCGGCATGGCCTTGGCGAAGGCCGTGTACAGCCACTCCAGCAGGTACAGCTCCGGCAGCAGCGCCTCGCCCACGCCCGGCACGTGCAGCCGCAGCAGCCGGCTGTACGCCTTCCACAGACGCTGCAACACAAACACACACATCACTAACTTGTTTAACTGGTCAAAACTTGAATAGAGTTATGAATAGCTCTCTCTCTCTTTGATAGCATTTGTCAAAGAAATCATTTAGTTCATAGGTGCTTTTTTTTGGAAGAGTCGAAAGTAGTTGGCCCTGATCGCAGGCTTTGACTGCTTCACCGGGCTTCTGACGAGAACCTTAAGGGCCTCCAGCCAGATCAAACTGAAAACTAGTTACGTCAGCAATTTTTACTAAGGGCACCAGCTATGGGGTTTGAACCTCGACTAAGTTACGTTTCTAACCCAGAAAGTAAAACGCCAATTATCTTTCGATGTTCCCACAAGTATCTACCGCTACTTTACATCTCAAAGTGACAGAGACAGCATGTGATTTAACGATGATTCAAAACTGATAAGGTAATTCCGCATTCGGTCACAACAGATTTAGTTACAAGTGTTTGGAAACAAAATTTTGGCCTTCTCAAAGTAAATTGTACATAATTAAATGCATATCTAAAGAATAGGCCTCACCTGCATAGTAGCTCCGTCCCTAGTGAAGGCAGCTCTTAGCACGGGCCCGTCCAGCAGGTTGGCGAAACAAACGAACGCTTGCGGGGCCTCCATGTTCAGGATCAACACCGCCGCTATGAACGACATGCCCTGGAATATAAGGAAATATTGTTAATAAAACATACTTATTATAGAATCTTTAAATTCTGATAAATGATAAATTAGAATCTTTAAATTCTGTTGTCGTGTCGATAGTAGATCATACCGACCCAAAATATAACGAAATGAACATTAAAAATTTAATTTACGTTCTTGTCCAATTGCGGTCATTTTTGGAGGGCCATTTTTAACTATGTAGGTAGTTCATCATTTATTTGATCCCAAGACAGCTCGATCAATGGACTGCCGTTGGGACCTAGATTATACCACTTGAAAAGTCCTTTTAATTCGTTACTAGAGGTCTAGGTTTATGTTTCAATCCTGCCTAAGATAGTGTTACCCTGATTTGAAAAGCCCGTATCATTATCACGCTACATGATTTCTCACATGTTCTTGTATCTACGGCGATTAGTCTAAATTGCGTGGTAAAAAGGCCCTTAATTATTTTGAGGTTACGCAATAGCTTAAACGCAAACATGATACAGTAAACAAAGAGCAATTACAATGGATGTAGTTTCATGCAACGGGCATATTATCACGCCCGCTGGTTATCACGTAACCATTGCAAGAATGCGATGCGTGAGGTGTGGGTCACGCAACTAACAGCGGTACTCGACTGTTGACTGATATATGAACATAAGTGTAGTTATAAGCAGGTATGAAGGTAAAAAAACTGTATAATGATACAAATCGATATCATTGCAATTGGCTGCTGAACGAAATCGTTTTGGAACACAAGGCGAGCCTTTTTCAGATGATCGATTAGGACCGTATGTCTGTTTGCATGTTTCCCCATCACGACTTAAGCAATAAACTGATCTCAATGTAAATAGGCAATGACATAGCCCGAGACTGGGAAAAGAACATACGCTCGTTTCTTTCGTTCGTTTCCGTGAGTATTCTTAAACTTGAATTAATCTATCAAAAACTTAAAGAGCTTGCTCCTCAAAAGGACATTGAGAAGGTTACTATAATGTTTATAGGATACAAAACTATACTATTAAAACTAACCTGTACATATCCAATATCAGGTCGATAACACACGTACGCTGCCAGCAGCTCATGCAACACATCAAAGTACGGCCCGCCGGGTTGAAAGATACACAGATGTGGGAACGTCCGCGCAATATCCAGCTGAATCAACTCCATCGAATATTCGTCACTATAGTCAAGCAGATTAGGGTTCGATTTCGAACAGCACTTCTTTGGACACTGTTCTGTTGTGTGAGATTTTAGATTCTGCTCGCTGTAATTTCTAGGGATGCCTAAACGAGGTTTGTCTTCTTCGGGTTTGACTCGGTCTTCCGTTTTCGCGAGGATGTCGTCCAGTTTGCCAATGTCTGTCTGTTCAGTGGGTTCTTTATTTTCCTTTTTTGCTTCTTTATTTTCATCCTGACAGCTGCATTTCTCGTTCTTGTTGACTTTTAACCTTTTCCTCCTGAGTTGTGCTTCGTGTAGCTTCTGCTTGGCTTTGGCTACGTAGTCCTGGTACATGTCGTGTGTGATCTTGAGCTTGTTCTCTATGGCCAGCTGCCAGACTTTGCCGCGAACCGCTGGAGGAAGCCCGCTCCACCATAGTTCTAATGTGCGTTTTGAGTTTTTCCTGTTAACAATATCATTAGGTATTAAGTTTTAATTAGTTATGATTTTTGGTCATTAATTTTGAGGATAACTTATAGCCTAACCTTGATACACAAATAGAATACATGAAATAATCAGTTTTAATTGGTGCAACGATGATGTAATATGAGTTTAGTATATTTATAAAATATATACGCTACAAATACCTTAACGCAGAATCCTACGACCTGACAGTTAAATGGAACATGTTAACTATAAAGGTACAGATGGATAAAAAAACATTTCTAGGGCATTCTACATTCCTTTCTCTCGAACATACCAATAGGGCTGACTTAATCTATGTATGAATGCATAAATATTCCTTTGCAAAACAATATATCTTCGTATAAGGTGAGATACATTCAACCAAGGTCTATATAAGGCAGACATAGCATACAATATTTCTATCCATATCCGTTGGTTACAAAATTCTTGCTCTGTGACACACATACAGACTGACGTGTTTATGTATTGTTGTCATTGAACGACATACATACAATAAACAATGTTATGTTAGAATAACTACAAGAATAACATTGTTATGTTCTAAACAATTAGATTGACCACTTGAACTGTTTCTAGGCGTGAATTTAAATCATGTATTTAGAGCGGTTTTTTTATGAACTACACTAATCATTGCTTTCGGACTAACTCTAGAAAGCTAATAAAGACAGGACTTAATCAGGGGTTAACTTATCTTTTCCTTGAAATAGAAAAATCCAGAGGTTCAAAGCTCTTTTAAAAATGACATCTAACCTCGATATTCTCCTTTAGAGCAAACAGATAAAAAATTGGCCTTATTAAATTCCCATTTATTTATTGCACACCTTCCAAATTATAAACTTGGAAAGTGTAGAACAAATGCAAACTGCAGACTAGACCATTTTTTTCTCACTCCAACAAAGTTAACATCTACATAAAATTCAAAATGGTAACTTACGTATTCTGCCAATCGGGCAGTATATTCTGAGTCCACTCCTTCGCATGGCGTGCAAGGCGTTCCTCAAGTCGCAGCGACTCCTGCATGCGCGCGTGCCTGGCCGCCGCCTCTCGCTCTACCCTCCTTCTGGCTGCCTCCACCATGCGGGCGTGTTCCGCTTTGTGGCGGAGCGCCTCTTCTGTGCACTTCGCGGGTAGGTTTGATGGCCTGGAAGTCAACAAATGGGATTGGTTTAGAGTAAATCAATAATACCTAGGCATAGGTAGATATAGACTGCTGTCTCGTCAATAGATTTTTATGAAGTAAGTTATTCTTAAATAAAGGATTGGTTAATGAATTGTTATTGTAGCCAAAACTGTTCATAGCACACAAGAAATGTATATCTCCAATCCTACTCGTAAAATTCAACTAAAACGTTGAAGAAAGTTACAAAACCTGGTATAAGATTTCAGCATGATGCCAAATTTACTTAAGCAGCCGTTCAGATGCTAATCTGTATAAGTAAGCTGAAGTCTTGTAAGATTAGTATGGAAATCGAGAGAGATTATAACAATGTTACATCCCCCAGACATACGACTCTTTGATATGTTTACGAAATGGTAACCAATATAAAGAACATTATCAAAGTAGGTAATCAAGAAATCAATAAAAGATAATCGCCTTAAAATCCGGTTTATTGCAATCAGTGATAATTAAATAATGATTATCTTAATAATGACGTTTAATAGATTATGCAGTGCCGTACGTAATTAGATAACACAAAGAAACCTCGTATCGTGTTATAGTGATTGAATATTCAAATCATATCGTGCAGGGCTTGCGTGCCTCGCATAATGTTGGACGCATCGCACGCGCTTCACATCTACAACGGTCTGTATTGTTCATAAATCAATACCTGGATTATAAATACTCAGAAATTGTTATTGGATAAACATCGCATTTAACACGTATCTATCGCATGTTTTTTTTTTCAAGTTTTATTATGATTTTTTTAGATGCGGTAAAGTGTTTTACATAATTTGTGGTGCTTAAGTTTCTTAGGCGTGTTTTGTGTTAATTACATTGTTAAAATTACCGAAATCTTCCTTGAAGAGATCAGTTATAAGGTCTTTTAAAAGTTCGTAAACTAAGTTATTGTTTAAAACAGTAGCTTGTTATTCGATAGCCTTTATCTCTAAAAACAATAACAACAGACAGCTAAAAGCGTAGGTGCTTACATTAAAGCCTCCTTACTTCTTAGTACAAGTAAAACTTACTCCATAGTTACTCTACGTATTTTACAATAAAGGCTTTATAAAATTGTGCTGTTGTTATATCTACAAAAAGCAATCATTCAGAAAACGTGCACCCACGGTATTGTTATAATGCAAAACGTGGCAGGTGCTCAATAAATTACTTCTTGCTAAATTTAGCCACCAACGCATCAACGCTAAAAGGCTTGAGTGCACCTTTCCAAACTTTTTATTGCGGTATCTGAATAAGTTAATATATTTGCAAGTTATTTAACTAAATATAAACTTCGAAAGCGATTCAACACTTAATATTAATATTAAATGTTTAAAACATTTTTTAATTATTGTTAACTTTAAGTGTGAACAATTAAATTTAAATAACAAGTAGGCAAACAGCTTTAACAATAATAAATCCGTCCTCCAAAAATCTTCAGGTATACAAAATTTATAATTGCTTTTTACCTTTATGTAACCGACACGCTTTTTACATCTTTATACACAAACAAGTAAAAAAATACAATCAAAATATTTGCTACTTTGAGTGTTTCACGCCCCTTGTGTTCCCAAGTATTTTTAAACGTGTAATTACCACACTTTTGTCGACAAATTAAATCTACAATACGAGAGATGATTAATTTAAATGTTCACATTGAGTTGAGAAAGCGATTTGCGAATAAATGATGTTGATGTTTAATTCATAAAGTTGCATTCCGTTAAAAGCGTATACCTTTAATAATGCACGATTGAGTGTATGCTTCATTATGCATGCATTTCATATTTAAAGAGATGATGGCTTAAAACGGGCACGCATCGATTATACTGATGGCCACGTTGATTGTTGAACAGTATTTTTAAAGAAGATTGTTTAATAGTGTTGTTCAGTAACGCAAAAAAATATTGCTTCAAATTAATACGTCAGAAAACCGTGACTGCCTAGCCTACAATTCTAACAAATAAGCATGTAGGTAGTAGTAATCTAAACACACTGTTAGGGCAGGCCAAGAGCAATTGGTCAAATTATCATGATAATAGAAAATTGCAGGCTCTAAAGTGGTTGCGTCAGGCAACAAAACACATGTATGGCAAATTGCAATTCAATGGTACGGAAATTTGATAGCAGCACAATATTTGTATTTTTTTAAACGTTGAAAAAATTGAGCGCGAAAATTTGAGGGGCACTTAAAAGTATTCCAGGTTACGTGAACCGGAGCGAGATGAGTGGCACAGATTAAATAAACTTAGCTATTACTGCGAGCCCTAGAGCGGTCACGAACAAATTGAGGAGGGCAGCGCTGTCATTACGTTGGTATTTCCGCTTCTGTGCCGCTGTTGTTCAAAAAAGTAAAACAGCCACCTCTGAGCACGATTCATGTAACTGTTCTGGCTATTTTCCTATAATAACGTCGGGTAGACTCCGACTGAGTTTATAGTGGGCTATAAACATGGCATTGGAGATCCCGAGCCATCGGTGTAGGCTTTCGTGTCTGCCGCGATAAGGCTAATTAGAATAAGATTACTGCTTGCTACTGTCAGTCTTCTTACTTAAAGACGGTGTTTTATAAGAAAATCTAAATTGAATTTGAGAATTTAGCTGCTATGAGTAATAGGTTCTTTCTAGAGCCCAGGGAATAAAGGCAATAAATTATCAAGTACGAGTATATGGCTAATTTAATAGGGGCTAACGCTCCATTTCACCGAACATTATGAAAATTTAGCACAAGTGCCGACGATATTGCGTGGATCTGGTAATTTTCGCGTTGTATGGCGAATATTAATTCGGCAGTTTAAATTCTAAGGCACGTAGACATAATGAGGTCACGTCACGTTAAGGGTACTTCTAGGAACGTGGAAAATACTTAAAGTATTTCAAAGTCAACAGCTGTCGGATATTTATCACAACAGATTCAATTAAAATTCTAGACGTCTTCAAACTGCGCTAAAACTGGATAATGATCCGAAAACCAGTTTGACATTGACCTTGGAGTTTTTTCTAAATGCCAAACTATTAATTTGTAGACAAGCAAACATACCTGTATAAAAGCCCAACAAAATGGCCTTTACCTAGGCACCTTTACGTAGGTAGAGCAAAAACTGCTGCATTAATGAGAGATTATTTACTCTAGACATAGACCATCTAGTTTCTAGTGCAATATGACCTCACGCACCTTATGAGGTAAAATGTCACGATTTCCAAGACAACTCATCGCAAACCTATAAGAAGCAATGTTTTCAACACTCAACAAAGACGACACTAGAATTGTTATTTACGTATTGTAATTTACCAAATTTGAATACAATACAGCAAAATGGACGTTGTTTTTCTCACAATTCTGGCTTTTTACGCGTAGAGCTTTATGATGCAATAAACACAGCATACGTGGACTGCATTGAACCCGTGCACGATAAATGCCTTGGTATTTCCCGTCATACGTGACGTTGTAATAACACCTGTTGTTTGCAATACTTAGATATCTATGCCCTTTTCCAAAGCACGGAAAACCCGAGCATTCCTTTCCCCTAGTTATCGATTTTTTCGGGTTTCCCGCACGTAAATGCTTTTCGATTGCTATTAATTATTCTGTTTGTTATCGATTATTCTAATTTTAGATATTCATAACTTTATGATAGGCGGAGTTTATGTTTCTTTTATTGTTACAGTCCTCTTTAAAAATTGATTACCGAATACAAATAAGGTGAATAAGTTTCATCATTCATAACTTTCTGCGTAGAGTCCTTAATATGAAAATAAATGTAAACTGGAACAAACTTTAAATTGCCAATTAAATAAATAATCTTAACCATACATAATCCACATTGAATATTGAAACAAAACAAGCTTAGGTACACGTGCTAACGCGATTTATAACAATGGCTTCTGGCGTGACATTAAGGTTGGGTACATTGAATCTTATCAGTGCTAAAACCTTCTACTTTAAGTAATCTCGTTACCGAGCCAATGCGCTTACCTGTAGCTAGAGCTACTATATTCGCTACGGGTCATGAGATTTACATAAAATAGGAAAATCTACTGAAAGTATACACGTGTTTTAAATTCACACGTGTAACGTAGGTGGTGTGGATGTAAAGCAAAATTTAAACACGATTTTTGTTTAAAGGTTATGTTAAAAATACATCAACTATGAAATTTATTTAAATCCTTTAATTCACTTGAAATCTGTAACCCGATACACGAAACCAAATGGAAATTTTTCAGGTCAGAGGGCAAAAATGTCAGGGAATCCAGGTCATCCGACCAATAAAAGATTTCCCAAATAACAAATTACTATGTATACATATTATACGGGTGGCAATCGTAATTAAAAGGCTGGGTTAGTATATCCTGACACGCATGTAACACGAAGCCGCGCTGGAGTAACCGAAACTACTGGGGCATGGCGACCGCCCAACTTACTACTTATTTTCAGCTTGTTAACGTCAAATATGATCGCTATCAAAGGTCTTAGATTTTTATTTCGAAAGTGTTACCTAAATATTAAATATTTACAAAAGGTAGGTCGACGCACGCACCTTCCTATTGTTTGCCTAAAAAGAAACTCTAAATTGCACGACATTAAATTTTACTAGTCATAATGAATCGAAATATAATATTCACAAAAGTAGTCTATACATAAATCACATTTAACTATTAAATAAATGGGATAGTAGTCTATGTAGAGAATAATATCCTACTGAATCCTTTGAACAGAAAACTTCAAGAGAAACGAATAAAGAAAACGCTGAACCAATTTCTACAATTCTTCGGTTTCAGTCCAAATGCTAATTAGCCAACAATCGGTGGAGCGTGGCGTGAAAATGTGAAAACTGCGTTTATTAGGACAGGCAATGGCGGTCAGACACCTGTAAGCAACCTCGGAAATGTCACAGACTATTGTGGAGCAGTGATGGATGGGAAACCGAAAGGACATTGCTCTGCGTTCCTTCAGTGTTGGCCCTGGAGCCAAGAGCATCGGAAAATTATGTATTGTATTCTCTATCATTAGTAAACTCCTATACGATCTTATTTTTATAGCGGACTAGCTGTAGAATAGACATATTTAAAACAAAGAATCAGATTTTAAGGTTATAATTTAACCATAACAGACAATGAGTAATGACATAACTATGGTCACGTCAAAACTAGGGATGCAAATGCGACACCATTAATCGATATTTTCTAAGGTTTACTATGGTCATACGTTACAAACTGTCTTACATCAACAAGATGTCATAACATTATAAGTATCACGTGTGTCTTTTGTTTACTTATAATAATACTCTTCTATACTTGTAATAATAATATACACAATAGCATTTGCACATTAATTTTTTTTTTAATTAGTTTTATTGTAATGTATTTAGTAAAAATGTTTTTTTTTTAATTTAATGAAGCTCAAAAGGAGATTACTTTTGTATTTATTGTTGTAAATAATCATTTAGATATTAGACCACACACTTTTCTAAACGATCATAAGAAAACCCTGAATAATGATTATAGAGAAATAAATAGGTTTTGTTCACTGCATAATATTATTTTAACTACCTATTTAAAATCGAGTATGACTGCATTCATAAAACATTCTTATTAGGTTTTTAAAAATACACTTAAGGATAGAAAAAAAACACAATCGATCGATAAAAAATTCAATCGATCGATTATATATTGGTCATCCCTAATTCACTATCGACACGACATGACATTAGGCGACTACTAATGTCATTTGCCGCGTAAAATACTAATAAATGTACATTTTGGTAAACAGCTAGTCCGTGTTAAAGAAGTATTTGCAACTTATATAATAAAATAGACCATTAATTATCGTGTATTCAGATACTCTTTATTGCACAGGGCCTATTTGGACATTGTCTTTTGTAGCTATTGAGGTTCAGAAGCCAAAAGGTCGATGGTATAGGTGATAGGTCAGGTAAATGAACTCTAAAAGGTTTTAAGCACACTGTCGGTAACTTGATTAAAGAACCTACTGAACTTTTTAAGGTTCAATGCTTTGAATTAAGGTTTTAAGAATCATTATAAGTTTAGAAGTGGAACGTTCCAATTGTTGGGTATTGGTGGTATTGACATAGAAAAGAAATACAATAAAAACTTAATGAAATACAGATTTCGGTCAAAACAATCAGTCCCAAAAGGCAACAAATAAAATAAGTTAAAGACATTATTATATAATTGGAATATCTTGAGCATTCTCGCATGTAATTTAATACGCTAATTCAGTACATTCGCAGACACCTACAGACGTAAATTAATTACAGACATTTGATACCATTCCGTTTAATGCACAATGCGTGTACCCGAGCAATGATAAAGCACAAATACGAAACAACTACGCAAGCAAGTTTCCTGGTAATTGGGACAAAACACTAATATTAGTTCTGACGTCACGCATTGACGTGCATTAATAACAGAGTATTGATCATTTCACCTAATATGACCATAGTTCTCTCGTATTTTATCAATAAAATTGTAGAGTATATATTCAGATATTCGGGTTTTAAGCAATCATGCCGCATACCGAGTAAATGGATTTGAAGAGAATTAAGGCCAAAGGTTACACAAGTTCACTAGAGATTAATCCATGACAGACAAAGGAAGATGTCGTTTGTTTTCCATTTAGGATTTTTTTATAGAATAAATGTCTCTGGCTATTCATTTCATGTAATTGAAGTACTGGGATCAGTAAAATAACCAGGTTTATCTGGCGCGGAGATTATAAGTACGTGGAAAGCAATCCGAATTGAATTCAAGCAGTTATAACCTAACGGTAGGGCATTCCGCTAGCGATCGTGAAACCTACCGTGTAACTAGTTGCACTGTAGACGTGGATTTTCTCTTATACTGCACCGATTTTATATCAGATAACAAGAAAATATATAAAGAAGTATAAAGCTTTAAATCCGTATTAAATTATACAAGCAAACGACCAAAAGGTCAGACTACCGAATGCGACCTTCGAATATGATTTTCACTAAGCAAAGTTAGCGATCTTCTTTTTGGCAGGATGCCACAAAAACTCAAAGATGAATAATATAATAGACCTTACAATACTAAAGACAATAAAAATGGATAAAAGCTCAAATATAGAGCCTTTTCTACTGAAGCCATATTATTCCATCTGCGCATCCTAAATTGCTTAGGTTTGCTCAGATCGAAAAAGATGGCTTCAATCCTCAATTGGTTAATTCATACGTTACATTCGACACACAGGTGGTGGAACACTCAATTTTGGATAATAATCATCGTATTTAAGCATCACCTCAACCAATAATATATAAAAAAAGTCTTGAAACTCACCTATCATGTTGTATAAGAGCCATAGAACTGGCCACCAGATCTTCAAACTGCTTCTCACTGGCCGAGCTGCCCTGTCTCTTGTGATGGTGAGGTGTATTGGCTACCGATGATGCAGGAGTCAGGGTCTTCTGGGCTTCAGATGTCAAGGTTTTGTTCGCCAGGTTCCCGTTGGACTTGCTGCCAAAGAGTCGCCATGACACCACTGATGATGGAGAGTCGTGGTTCTTTGAGGAATTGCTTTTCCATGGAAATACTCCTCTGTAACAAAGGAAATACGAAATTTAGTATATTGGCATATGTGTAGATTTATCACCAATAGTTTGGGTTTGAGAGTAAAATATAGTGCAAAAACATTATTTACGGTTTAGTTTAGTGATTTCAATTAAAACGATAACATCTATCGGTATATTCAACGTCATGCTCCTATAATTTATTCAAATTGCTAACAATATTCCATGCCACCGCAGTTTATCTCCCGGCTAAGCTCGGAACACTGAAAGATCCATTAAAGTCTCATGATTAATGCGAGCAGACAGACGCTTCCTTGGACTAAGGGAACTGCATAATGGACATCCACTCTAAGTCTGTAACACGATACTGACAGATAGACTTGTATAATTAAAACTTGCATTTATTATGAAATAAACCAGACAATGTTTTGAAATGCGGATGGTGAGAGAATTTTAATATAATATGGATATCCGCTGCAATTATTAATCTATATTCGTAGCTGTGTCAACGATGATGAAAGTAATTAAAATTATATACTTATTTATTAGGCATACCAACAGCATAACATATGTGTACAAAATTAAAACAGAAATAATAACATTTCTTATATGCATGCCTATTATGGGTACACATAGCATTTACAATTTGCATTTATATATATAAATTCTATCAATTACCTTTTAAGGAAACGTTTAAAAGTCTAAGTAATAATAATAAAATGTATTATTCTAAAGTTAAACACAAATTATTAATATTGTAGCAAATACTTCAGCTGACTTTTTATCTAATAATTCTCTTTTCCGGTTCATACATATCAGATTATGATCATACGAAATGACAAAGGAGAAATTCCTCGCTGCAGTCAATAATATTTCCTAATAAATAAACATTTAAACAATTCCATAATGTGACGAATGTTCTCTAATAAGCATAAACAGTCAAACTTTCCATTATCAAATAACACCCAGTCCATTACATAATTAAGTTTACTTAAACTTAAGGTAAATAATAATGTTTTTATGGTAATTAATAATGGACACTTTCTTCAAAAGAATTAACGAGGGATGACCAGATGAATTAATTATGCTTAATAAACACTTAACGCCGTTTAATGTCTATTTAGTTAAATCATGATTAAACAATTCAAGGAAATAATATATTAACACTAGCTGTACCCAGCATGCGTTGCAATGCAAATTTTTCTACCTAGCACCTGCCTACTACCTACCTACTACCACTTAGGGGTATGAAAAATAGATAGTAGCCGATTCTCAGACCTACTGAATATGCATGTAAAATTTCATAAAAATCGGTCAAGCCTTTTCGGAGGAGTATGGTAACTAACATTGTGACACGAGAATTTTATATATAAGATTAAGGTACGATTTATGCTCATAATAAAAGTAATAAAAACCGCTCTTGTGTACACAATAGAATCTTTATAAAAGTGAGTAGCAGGACAATGAAAAGTAACCCCACTTCCGACGAAACAAAATGGTTTCCTATGTTACCTTAAGTCCTTTCTGCAGAATATTTCATAATAGTCTCAACTACTAAATTCTTCGCTGATCTAAACACACAACACAACTAACGACCTGTCTTCGATTAACGGTCTGAAATCCAAATAGAGCGAGCAAGTATTGAAGAATAGCTAGCTCGTTCCATTTCAGAGTAAAGGCCTTTGCCCTACAGTTGGCTATATAGCTTGCTATAGGTTGTATAGCACTTTGTGGAGAGTACGCATCTCATATTTATGGCTCAATTCGTCCGCACAAAAGGCCGTTAAAGGGATGCTGTAGAGCCTGTAGGTTTTATTTAACGTTGCTAGGTAGCCTGCTAATGTATTTTCGTAAAACCCGAAGCCTTTTTCGAAATTTATATTTACTCCTGGAAGATAAAATGTTTTCGTTACGTATTTATCCTATTAGCTATTTAATTTTGCATGACGTCAACAGACTGCATTACCTAATATTACTGTGTTCACAAGGAAAAATGCCAGCAACATAATATGCAATATAAAATTTTATACAAGTTAAAAACGTAAAGTAGGCATATTATATTATCATTAAGACGAACTGGTCAAATAAGTAACAGTTAATGAACACTTTTCTGCCAGTTTCAACTAAAAATATCCCGAGAGATAATGAAAGATGAGCAACTTGCGAAAAATAAATGAGGAATGAAACCAACAATATTTTTTACCATAGCCACTGTAGTAGTCATCCAAAATTGGTATTTCAGTGGCACGACAGCGTAGGAAAATTTTTGCAAATTCAATTCAGCTTTTTATTGGGAATTGGCTTTCGACAGAGCTCGTCGGTTTTACGCGCACATCAAAGTTAAACGTGGCCAGACTATCCAAACAATCTGGAAAGTGGACAAAACATTGCACGTGGCTTTGCAACTAATATTTGGCAAGTAACAGATGCATTAGCATTGCAAGCGACACCGCTTATGTACTTCCTAAAAGAAATCGTCTGACTCAAGTACTAATCTCAAAATCAGTTTTGTGCTCACCCGTTCTTTTACGTTATGTCACTCGACAAATTATTAAACAATCATACTCTATGGAAATTTTAAGAATAAAAACTAGAACAACACACTGAAGTAGACCAATGAATCGAGGTAGATCTATATCCAGTTTTTAAAGCCGTATCAATCTAACAATTCGCATACACAAGCCTGTATTTCTCAGTATCAATAACAAAAACAGGACAGACACACAACACTTATAACAATACGCATCAATCATCAAAACTGTCTGCGTGTACGCAGGTCGGAATGTCATTGTGTGATAATTCTCGCTCTATACCTCGTGTGGGATGGTTGTTACGATAAATAGGCGGCACTTTGGCAAATACACAAACATAAATTATCAAGTTGAAACTGTTCTTTTTACATAACAATTTATCAAACATTTTTATGTTCTCAAAATTGTCGTCGACGGGAATAATATTGGATTCTTCCATCCATCCCTTTTGTTCCTCTACTGTTTTATTTGTGCTTGCGTAACTTTAATATTACCTCGAGCAGAAAACTTCTGACAATAGTGAATTATGAGGGACTTTGCTAGCTGAAATTCTAAGCTGAATCTCAGCTTTTGTGCCTAAGAAAGGATCAGCATCTGAAACTCAATGCCTGCGTCTATTCTCTTTCAGATCGTTTTGGATTTCCGTCCTATTACACTAGGAAGTAGGAATTGAAACCCACAAGGAAACTGGCCAAGAGAATATTAAGTAGGTTTATTCACATGAATTTATTTCAATTATCAAAACATCTACAAAGTATTGTATAATACTTCTGAGTATTTCCCACGGTTTTTAAGTGTATCTTAACTTGAATGTTTTTGTATACATTGAATTTTAAATTCATTCACTGATTACCATTCTTAACTAACTTATTTATTGTCTATGCTCGTCATCTTTTATCATGGCCAAATAAACGTAATTTGCGGTTCATAGAGACCATTTGGAATTATTCTGTGTATTTCGATATATTTTATTGATTAATTAGATATCTATACTTTAAGATCGAGATGTATTTTGTGGGTGGTAAATTAAAATTTATTTAAAGGAGCTAATTTTTAAAAAAGAAATCTTGTTCAAAAAAAATACTGTAATATGCTATTTCTTTTATAATAAATAAAAAAAAAAAAAAAAAAATAGTTTTTTAATGAATAATAATAATTTTGTGTGACCAATAATCTGTTTCTGATATGGGTGAACTTGCCTGAAATAAATGTCTTTTTTTTTTTTTTTTTTTTTTTTATAATATTTTCTCAAAAATAAACAAATTGATTTCACACAGATTGTGCTAAGCATACAAAAAGAGAAAATGAAACTGAAGTGCCGCAAAAAACATGATAGGTATAATTATTTGACGCATGAACATGCATCAACGTCAAACACATGTGCGGCCTTCGTACAATTTGCGTTGTACATTAATATCAAATTGTTAACTATACAATACAATTCAGACCGAATATCAAGGAAGTAAAGTCGATAATTCCTAAATTAGCAAATCGCTAGATTGTGCCGTTAGCAGCAGAGGGTTTCTCTAACGAAACAGCAAATGTTATCATAAAACATGGAATGAAAATCACGGTAATGTAAATAAACGAGCAGGTCCATGTAATATCGTAGTAGGGATCTCCTTATCTTTTATTTCTGTACAAGTATGCGGCTGAGCGCTGAGCGTTAAGAAAGGCGCCTCGTAAAAAGGTCGCCATAAAAGATATTGCGTTGTCTACCATTCACTGCAAACATTGAATCACCACAATATACGTTGGCCTCGAACAAGAAAGTGCTATCACATAATTCACAGTCCAGTTGATACACTATTGAGTTAGAACACTAACAACATAATGTATGCTATTGGAAACCGCATATATTATGTTGAGTTTTTCATAGAGGTGTTCAAAATAAACATCTGATCAATTAAAATTAATATCATTTTGCGTGTTTAAAACTTCAAACCCTGTGCGTCGCACGGGAAGGCACTTTTAGCTGAGGATACTGCACCTGATCGTATCAAATTACCGTCCTGTGTGGCTTCAGAACAGAGTTGAAACTCTCAAGTATAGAATAGCAGGATTATTTTGCAATCGGATATGAACTTTAACGTCTTACTGTAATTTGAACCTTTGACTAGAAACTAGTAGTCCCAAAACTTTCCGTAAAACGCAACTCCATAAAAATCATAAGAATACAACAAAAGCTTACGCAAGCATAGAAACACGAGTTTCCTACAATTGTTTTAGAAGCTAATCTGTTAGTTGTGAGGTATAAAAACAGCAATGGTACGCGGTGCCGGGCGGCGCTTGGTACACCTTGGTACGAAACGTGCGCGAGCGCCGCGACATTATCACGACGACCCGCACTTGTTGCTTGACTCTCAGCGAATTGAGACCTAGCGTAGGCAGGATATTAACAAATAGATATGTGCACACCTCATAAAAGTTTACTGAACTGTTGGAACTGCTGTTTTGGATATTCGACGAATGTTTCAAAAGCTTCTTTCTTGGTAATGGTTTGGTAAATAGCTAATGGTCATGACATGTTGACAAATAGATGCAAGACTAATCATTTGACCTCTACGAGGAAAACTACAAAAAAATATTAAGATGCACCAAAAAATAGAAAACATCCTCTGCTAAATTGCCTTAACCAGAAACATTCAAAGCTAAACTCTTATTCGTTACGTTCATAAAAAGTTTCCAACAAAACAACCATTAGCCCCACAACAATTTTATTATGACATCAAAGAACGAAAATAGATCTAAACATCTGTCACGGAACTAAACGGAAACTAACATTCCGAGGAATCCGGAGTTATTTCAAATACAAACGGAGTGTTTGATCGCTTTATCTAATGCGGCAGAGAATGCAATTATCAAGAAAACACGTTCTCAAGAGCATAAACAGTTTTATATAATAACAAATGTTTATAATAATGTGAGGACTATTACAGAAGATTTTGATCTTGAACTAAAGGAACAATGGGCAGACGAGACAATTAAAATGACATGAGAGCTATAACTAAATTCGCTGTAGCTTGTAATTAACTTCGACGTTCAACAATTAGATTACCACAAGGCATTTAGGAAATCAATTAAATGTGGAGGAAGTAGATAGGCAAGAGTTTGTGAGAACTTCCTGTAATTGCCAACACTTTCCTTTTTTGTTCGATGCAAATTATTCTGTATCATGTCGTGATTGGCCCTCTTATCTCTCCCAAGTTGCAAATGGCTGGATAAGGAAGTTAATGATTACAAAATGCTTGTTAATGAACATTATTACACTGATTATTATTTATAAGTGTTAAGATTTTTTCCCGACCTGAAGGCCTGTACTATTTGTTTTTAAGAGCATCTTCATCTAAATAATTGTATATCTTGAAATATGCAATAACAGGAATTCAATTAATGTTATTTATTGCCAGTCAGGTGTCGAGTTGTTGACTTGTCGTTTCTAACGATTACCCGATTAAGCGGAGCTAATCAAGCACATTAGTAACGTAAACGTGCATAAAAAATCAATGTAGCTAGAAATGTTAACAAAATAATGGAGATGTATAATTTTGTTACGTAATCCAATATTTGTGAAATTTAAATAAAGGTTGAGCTCTTTAATTTTCTTCATATAACCAACCATACTATATGTGTTACCAAAAAAGTATCGTGTTTTACAGGAATTCTTCTCATCGTATTTGTTACCATTCATCTCTAGTATAATCCGCACACTGTGTGCTATAACGTGCTATTAATAAAATATCACCCGTGAATCCCCACAATCGCATTGAATACAATGTAAAAATACATAATATTATGTGCAAATCGTGTAAAAACAGACGTATGAATGACGTCGGCTATGCAAACATTACGGATAGCTTCGGCAAACACGTACCTAGCACCAACGACCACGGCTTGTTGATTCATATTTATCAACGACAATGGTAATATATAAACAATAGGACACAATCGCCCGATATACTGACCTGGGAATAAATAACTGTCTAGGTCATATGAATGATATGTTGTCTGGCGAGAGTCATCGTGAGAAATAAACAGTAAAGCGATTGGTATTGACAACAATTAGAAGTTGATGAGAGAGTAGGTAAGGTACAAATAATGTTAGCCTTGCTAAAAGATCTACCAATTGTTAGGGATTCAGTTCTTGATGTAGAAGTCAGAGTTGTCAATATTGAGATGACCATTGTAAAATAAATTCCAAAATGAATGAAAGGTTAAAGGAAAGTTATTTAAAAGCCACTTATGCAAGAGTGGACAAAAACAAAGTCAATGTAGAAACTACAGGTATTTTTGAAGAACAAACAACTGTCAACCTATACTGACAAGACTAACACCACCTTTTGCATGTGACTTATAAACAATTCTGATTGACATGACAAGTTTTTTAATAGTCAACGGATGTTAACCAAAGAATGGGTCCACAAATAGCTACCAAAACGATTAAGAGTACACTCTCTATCGGGTGAGAAACATTTTATTTTTGCCAGCAATGAAATGGTAACTGTATAGGTCTCTATTTTCTAGCAAATTAGCTGGACGCGAATGGCTGCTTGGTATTGTCTATATGAAGTCATCTGATAAAGAAAAAAGTACATATCTGCAGGTTGAAACCCAGCGAGCGAAACACGATACACCTTTTTAATTTTTGTCTGTAATTTTATATAACTTCCCGTTACACTGGGATAATTGAAAAGTGTGGGAGTCGATTAAAATACAAGTTCGTGTTAAACTTCCGAATTTCTCGTGAACCAAACTAAAGCATTCAAGATATCAGATTACGAACGAAGAATTGATTGAGTTGGGTTAAATTGGTTTTTGTGTTTTCACACGCTTTAGAGAATTCCTTTGTTGAGTTTCGGTTCGGTGTACCGGTTTGTAAATTCCAGCCGTATCAAATCCTTGTTTACCAAGTTAATAATTGCTTAGTTTAATTATAATTTTCTACTGCGAATTGTTAAACTTCGCGCTGGAAAACCCACGCGAAAAATAGCTCTTATCTGATACTGAGAACTCCTTAATGGTATTAATTAAATTTTAGCTAACTTGTGATGCTTACATACCACCCAAATTCATTCAACATACATACGTAATTACACACAACGCAGTTTATTATGTGACTACACCGTATTTGCGTTAGAGGCGTATAAAATCCGAGTTAATCGCACATAATCCGCGACTAGTATAATGCAAGAACTATGTAACCTCCTTAAAGTGTATGTGAGCATATCCCACATCACTTACGGTATGTGGCGCGAGGTACAAGCCACAATTATTTGAGGTCAGGGAGCACGATATGACCCTTAGATACGTAAGTCTGGAATATTTATATCTACTCTTGAACATTGTTTGAAAAGATTTAAGGATTATATATAACGCACTTAAAATCACACCGTGTCCAAAAACTCAAACAAAATAAAACAAAGCGATTGTTTACAAATAGTGTACTCAAGAACTTTATTTTTTTTACTTAATCAATTCTAGCAATAAGATTTATTTTTTTATTTATTTACTATCAAAAGACTTGCACAACATAACAGGGTAGACTAATGCGTTGTACAGTTAAAGAAATACATAACATGGTAAGAACATAAAGTCAAACATTTACTTGATGCCAATGTTTTATATAGCAAATCAATTTTAATGTCTTTGAAAACTTAATTATTATCCAAAAAACAGAATCGAAACAACCAAAATAACACACTAACATTTGGTGTACAGTCACGTGCAACTGCACAATACTAATAACACGAAGCGTATCGAAAGGTAATTTATTCGAGGCACGGCTGCCCAATACCCATCGATTGTTGCGTTCAGCATTCCATTGTTGTGGTCGTGACCTTCGTAGAAGACAGATTGTTTGATGGTAGTGGGTGGTGATGGACCTGCTTTTTGTGTGGGATGCTGAAGTTTGTGAATGGCAAAGATTGCAATTAATAGAAGGTGTGTTATTTTAAGATTGATAGCTATAAATAAAGTAAGTAGTGGTATTTAAGGTCTTCACTGTTTGAAATGAATCGTGAATAGTTGTTGCAGTGTGTGCGAAATATTTGTTTACAAGCTATTCCGTATCGCTCTATAGCATGAGGAAATGGGAATGGGTTATTATGTTATAAATCAATGTTAAAAAAATCCTGAGTACTTTTTTATGCAAAAGGTTTGTTTTTTTTTTGTTTAAACGTTAGTTGCAGCATAAATAAGGAAAATAACACCGCTCCCGAAATAACACGCAACCTATCGCAAATATCGTCAAATAAAATCATCATTATTCATTAAAAGTATTTGTTTTTAAACACTGCACGTTTCTATTAAACACTAAAACACGTGTCAATCAATATTAATGTACAAATAGTAATTAGCGTGTGCTAACTATGATTAACAGTGATTCGCCAAATTGCAATGATTATTAAAATGTTTGTTACTATGTTTAGCAAACGCACTAAAATATTCAGCAATAAAACATTGCAATATGGTAGATATTATTAAACTTTACATTATTTTGAAACCAATATTAGTAGGGTTTTATACAAATCAAAGCCTAAAAATAGAAATCTAAAAAAAAAAACTAAAATAATTAAATTTAAAAGTCAAAAACCATTTTTCAAAACTACATTTGCAGATCGGAAAAAGGAATTCAAAATGTACTTAAGTCACTCAAAACGAACTATCCTACCCAGTAGTTCCGAAACCGGCAAAATCAATAATACTTCAAATATAGAATGGTCTGTAGCTTTGACATTTGAAAGTACTCGTAACTGAATATCCTGTAACGCTTCAGTGGTATATCGGACTAAATTCGATCAGTACTTTGACCTTCACAATCACTAAATATAAATATGATATTCAGTCATCAGGTCATCAGTGTAAATTACATCCGCAATTAGATTTACATACACACGATTAAACATAAGATCATTACTCGGTTTATAGTTATTATCATTTATCTTAAACCTTTAATTGTTTACAAAGAAGAATTATTTTGATACAGTTTGTAAAGAAAATTTTAAATGGAACCTTTTTCAAATAAGCTATGTGTCAAATAATAAAGTAGGTATAATTTTATTTTATTTATTTAAAACCTCGAATTGTTTACAAACAGTAATTATTATTTTTAAATTGTGTTTGCTGCTGGCAAATTAGCTGCAAATGTTTAAAAAAAATATATTTTTTTTTGCCTCTTACAATTTTTTTTTTTTTTTCATTTTTGTCATCGCCAGTACTAATACCATCGTTAAATTTAAAATGACTATACTCAGTAATAGTGTTAATGTTAATCTTTAAATTAGATTAAAATAGATTGTTTACCTTCACCGCGTCCATTTTAAGTATTCTATAGCTAATGAAGGTCATCAGATAAAGGAGGCAATGCTCTGAATGACAATTGTTTGTTTTTAAATATATCCAACGATAATACTTCTTGAGATACGTTTTGCATTTAATGGACTTTGATCCCTATTAAATACGTTCACAGATTTTTTTTGTTGCGGTGTTATGTTTTTTAATATTTAAGGAAAAACGCATTGCATTCTATAAAAACATAAAAATCTCCACTCATCAAGAAACACCAAGATGTATAAACACTTATATTTGTAATGATTACGTATTATGTTTTTTGAAAATATACGTGTTTCAGTTTTGTCTTCTCACTGTGTGAAATTCATTGTAGTCGAAATTCCTTTCAAAGATATGTATTCATTCTCTTTCAATATTCGTCAATTAAAAATGGTGTAACGCCCTACAGTTCTCACGGAATGCATTTACCGTATTAACTCGGTGGCATTTCAGTTAATTCTTTACTGCGGGCCCATTGGCCATTTAATGACATGAACGCATGTGAAACTAATACTTATAAAGAAACGATATTTCTTGAAAAAAATGATAAATAAGTTATTTTTTCAAAACCTTTCCTCGTCTTAAAGAAATTAAAACAATAGACGCATTTCTTTTTCAATCCATATTGAACGAAACGGTGTATACTGAAAATTCCATTTCACATTTTCATACTAATTTCAAGTCTATAGCAGTTCTGAAATTAAATTATTTAATTACGAAGTTCATTAAGCCTCAATTCTCTTTTATTTTCATGAAAGTCGTAGTTTAATTGAAGTTCATAATTTAAATGCATTCCCCAATAATTCGCTTTGGCTACGCTGGGCGCAGTTACGTAATACGAAGTACGACCGACATGTTTATTTTTAATTTGCTCTTACATTTGTGAAGCATCTCGGTGAATAGGTAATGAGGAGAGGATTATTCAGACAACAGGGCTGTAACCATGTATGTTATTTGTATTTATTTTCAATTACAGCCTTTTAAAATGGTTTTCATTGAATAGTATTTTCGAGCTATAACGAGCTTGCCTTGGCCAGTTTATTCCCCTTAATAAATATAAACAATTATGCTTATTAGATGTTGTTTATGCAAATACCTACTGACAGTTTTCCTTACACAACGTCTGTTTATAAATTTATAAGTGAGGTCCTCGAACAAGGATAAGCCAGCATCATCCTATCCGTCTGACGTCATCTTAACAAGAGTTCAGTACCTCGAACAAACACAATGATAAAATCTACGAAAACCTGATTACCAAGGGTTTCAGAGGTCACTTGCATCTCGAATAAACCACACTCGCATACAAACAGGTCTAATAATTCTGCTAATTCCCATACCCAACATATTTCCTTGGGTATTCGCTATAACAGTTTTGCAACACTTTACCCAACCTCCGGTTTCAATCTTAAGACGACACCACGACGTCCAACCGTGAGAAACGCAAGGCCTGTCGCAAGCAAACGTGAGTGACGATAGTACCATATTAACGTAAATACAAACAACCTTACTCCAAGTACATAAAGTCCAATTTACTTTGAGCTAACTGCAATAAATAGAGGAGAGGTCTCGTTACTAATTGGCGAGTTAATTCGTTCATGCCATAAGTCTAATGACGAGTTGCTTTTCCAGCGAATAATTAATAAGTAATTGAAGATAGAAATGGGTAATGAAGCAACTACTAGATTATCCTTATCTTAATGATGGGAATAATATAAATAGTTATTAGTGATTATTTAACTCCAAAATATTGACACTATAATTTGTAACGAGGAAAAAATCAGCCCGCATTTCCGGTAAACCAAGATTTGATTAGTTATAAATTCCATTACTAATACTGTAGATTGGAAATTCATTAATGAAATCTTAGATAAGAATTAATGAACTGTTCTTATCTTTGTTATTATTTATATTGTAGTTTTATCTACAATGTGTTTTATGGCATCCGGGCGTAGAGCGTCAAATCTAGGTGGCACGTACCGAACTGTCATAAACACGTATTCATTTCATGTTTTTAATATGTGAGGACATAAAAACTTGTAATACAATACTTATAATGAAAACGGATATTGACCTACGATATTCGTTTACTGTTTGAAGTAGGTACGAAACAATATACTGTGCAACTTCTGATAGGTGATTACAGGTTCCAACCTACTGCCTTATGAATCTTTGCTTGAAGAAGCTTGAAGAAAACGAAAATACATTCTACGATATCCGTTCGACCCGATGACATTATAAAAATAAACTAAAAAAGCATTTTCTTTAAAAAATCTAAATTGATTTCCCGTATTGTATAACTAGAGCGATAAACATTTTAACAACCATCTCACAATTGCATTTTATTAAATGTTTGGAAAGCAATGTTTCATTCTAGGTTAATTGCAATTGCATGATGCTGTAAAACATTTGATATCACAATAATAACCTCTCATTATCAGATTTTATCATTTGCTGTTTCTACGTTTATATTCAATTCGTATCTTTCAATCTGGGGTAACAAAAAGGAAAGACAAAAAAACTTATTTTAAATCTTAATATATATAAATCTCGTGTCACAATGTTTGTCCTCAATGGACTCCTAAACCACTTAACCGATTATAATAAAATTCGCACACCATGTGCAGTTCGATCCAACTTGAGAGATAGGATAGTTTAAATCTCAAATTATAGTCGCAATTTTAAGAAATTGACGCGGACGATGTCGCGGGAATCAGCTAGTATTCTATAAAAACTTTAATGTTATTTTTATTACTATTTAAAAAATACTCAATGTGATAAGAAAATTATGAGACAAGATAAAAATAATACTTAGTCATGTATCAACATTTGAAATAAATCCGATAAGTCTAAATACAATCTCGTTTCGAAACAATGAGCTGGCAAGCGAATAGTAAATTATGAGGAAAATGAAACTTATCTTCGATGAAGAAATACATTATATTATCATCAACTGTAAAAATATGTCAGCCTGTATGTGTTACAAGGAAAATCTACCTATTGACCCATGTAATTTATGAGTACCGTTCAAAGATATATTATGACAAAAGCACTATACGACTTTTGAAATCTCCAGCATTCCACTCCGTTGCTATGTTACGTCGAAGAGGCTATTTATAACCCACCTAGCACACATTATTTTAAGGTAAAATCATTACCTTAATATTGCAATAGAATCATGCATGCATTATTAGGACCTACATTGAACATAACATACCATCACGCCTGTATCCCCGAAGGGTTAGGCAGAGGTGTACCAATGTACACCCACAGTTCGCCGGTATGTTGGGGTCCCATGTAATAGGGGGCGAGCCTATTGCCACTAACCGGGCACAAATCCAAACTCCGACCTGCTACTGAGAATTTCATAGAAAAACCCAATAACACCTTGGTCGACTTGGGAATCGAACCTAAGACCTCTAGCGTAGCAGTCGCGCTTAGCGCCACTAGGCCAACGAGGCAGTCAAACATTGAACCCCGAAACAAAAACACTGACGCTCAATTAGTCCCACGTGATACAATGCGGCAGTCATAAAGATATCTCTGTATTAATAGTGACAGATTTATAACCCTCATTAGAACGTCTAGTCTCCTAGTTCACGATTCATATGCCTCAGTTGACTCTGGTAATAAATTCAACGATATGTAGGCTACAAACACACCTACTTTAATATACATCTTAAAAAAGATACGGAATGTTCAAGGGATTTGAGCTTCCTACTTTATCCGAAGTAGTTCGAAGATTTGCATGCAAAGGTTGAAGTTAAGCCTCCAATACTAATGTTACTTTTCAATGAGAAAGTCACTTATCCTAAGAAACCGCTGTCTAAAGGTGATAAAACTCATAATGATGAAACGTGAATTCAGTAAGTCTTCTATCGATAACCCTCAGATAGCAAGCGTCATGATAAAAAACGCGAAAGGTGTTGATTCTGCTTTAGGATGGATTCCAACATAAGCTTCCTTTACTATTATCATCTACAAAAGAATATAAGACTCTTTCCTTACGTGCCACTCTATTCCATCCAGTTCCAATCTCATAGTACAGTTCCAACCGAAGCTTTCATCTAAAATGTTCAGATAACAATGAGCAAGCGTATAAAAATGTAGAGGCCTTGGCTCCGCAGTGAGATAGTCACAATCAATACAAGCTCCCTAAATCCTTGAATATATCCAGATGCGCAAAATTCACTATTATTCAAAACGAGGTCGCGAACTGTCGCTATGCGGTCTAAAAACATTTTTGTGTATCCAATATACAGGCTACAGGGTTAAGCAATCGTAAACCGAGCATTAACCTTAAATTTGGCAAAGAACATGATAGTAGCCTTGGCTTGGCACTCCGAGGATAGATGGCCGAGACCTATATACGATGCTGACAAACGATGCTAGTTTAAGCAGAGAAAATGGAGCTCAAATAAATATTTTCTGCAGTGAATGGGGTTGAAAATTCTTTTGTGAAGAATAAAGTTGCTAGCAATATGTTTTTAATGGCTTTTGCTGCTTTAAAGACGACGTGAAACGTATTTTGCAGTTTAAATTAAGTCGAGGTTTAAACTCTTGTTTTACTTAAAAACGCAAGTAGCAGTATCATTTATGAGAGTCATTTAGAACTCTTGTCATGTTTTACACATTATTTCTTGAATGTAGGACGGTGCTATTTAAGTAGGAACAATTTATTATTACTTCGAGCAGGTATATTAATAGAACGTCAATCGATCGCCCAACAAAAATAGTCTGGCAATGGCCCACAAGTAATGGACTACTTGTAAAGGACGGATGTATAGGCAGGGAGAGATGATTAGGCTTGTTGTTGCTACCGACTTGTCATTATTTATACACAGCTGGCTACCGCGCTCTGTATAAGTAAATACGCGTCAAAATGATACAAAAGAACACTTAAACTAGTCAGTATTCATGTATAACAATATAATGTTAAGTTTTTTGACTTTTGGAAGTTTTGAAAATTCATTTACAATGATTTAATCTAACAATTTGTAGTGACGGTCACCAACACAAAACCTGCGGTCGCTGTATTCAACTCTACCTTTTTCTTTAGATTCAATAACACCCATGGAATTCAATAACGCCGCATCCTTACATACCATACGATAACAAAAACCTTTTTATTTCTAGTTGAAAAGAAATAATCATTGTTGAATACAATACTCACACAGGCTTAGCGCACATGTCCACTAGAATTGTACGTGTTATACATAAACAAACTGAAAAAAAAATAAAAATATTCGACACGACACACTGTTTCCACACAAACACACATTGTGAGTGAAAAACAGGCGGCCTATCAATTCATTTTAAAACAGTTTTAATATAATATTAACAAAGTTGCTTATCTACAAGTGTTCAGTTTCCGTGGTGAGCAGAATTGAGAGATACGTACTATCGAAACAAATGCTGTACCATGTCGGTATGTAGCGATTCGTTTTGGATATTCAATCACGACCGGTTATTAAACTACACATACAAAACAACATCCTATAGATATTCGTAAAAGGTCACAAGTTAAACGTACTGAATTGTTATTATGTTCTCAGATTCCGTGATACGGGAATGACGGTCTTAAACGTTAATTAACCCACGTTGTGCACACGTGAACAATTACCTAAATCAACAATTTATCCGTAATTGCATTTAGTGTCAGTGACATCACATAATATATATACATTATTATAAGTATTCTGCATTTTGGTACCAAAAGAATTTCCGCAAAACATTACCAAGAAAAGTATCAAGGTAAGTTTTGCAATATACGATGAAGATATTATAGTTATTTACTGATACCAGATAGCTACTGATTGTACTGTCAATTTCTAATCAAGATCCATTTTGAGGTCAACAGTTTAAGAAGAAACTCCACAGATCTTATCCTGAGGAACGAACAGCGAGCACCTACTTGCTGATAGATACTATCTACTCACGAACTTATTTCTTGGAGGCGCCAACCTACTGGGTAATAAATCACTTCGATTGTAGATATAAAAGTCGGGAAGATTCTTCAGTTTGTTTTTGTAATCAACATACGTGAAGTTAGTAATTGGACACTCACTAGGCTGAAGACAAATCGAGATACAAAGTGAAGTAGAAATTCCCATATTTCCCATCAGATTTCTTATGGACACTGAAATCGTCCAAGGAATACACATTTTTGTTTGCGGTATTTATAAAAGTTTTGTTCCAAGTTCTGCGTTATTTGCCTATAAAAGACCATGAAAGCATCCCATGCCACAGATTACATAAAATCCCAAGATGTAATTCCGAACGAACACGTGCGATTCGAACAATTGAAATTCTTTTTTAAACATCACTAACACACGCACAATAGCAAATAATGTCGCAATGAATGAAAGTTGTGAAAGAATATGAGAAACCATTTACGTAACGCACGCAAATTTCGACCGACCATACGACTTTTACATGGTCCGTGAGCATATGGGTGCAATACTCATTTTATACTCCAAATGTTATGAGAAACGTAGGTAAGCATTGTTGGATTGTGTATCGTCGATTGCCAAGAATAATAGTCACATTTAGCATCACAATCGGAATTAGCCATGGTTTCTGATCTCATAAGAAATGACGCGTGTAAGATGGATGCATTTTCTTCAAGTTTCACTGCCATATGCAATGTATCGTTTTCTTATAAGATTGTCTGCATAAGAAAAGCTTTATCGGTTTCTAAAGAAAAAATTAAGTAAGTAGAACATCTATTATTCAGGATATCTGTAGGTCAGGATTTTAACATTTCTACACATTAAAATGCTCAATACATACTAAATATACTCAAGCTAAATCCGGAATTACCGCAACCTGATGACATCACACTTATCCAAAAATGCATTACCGGTCTAGAAAGCAATCAAGCCGCACGAATCGGATTAATTGATTGGCTCTCAGGTATCGATGATCTTGTTATGTAAAGTGCAATCGATTGATCAGAGCAGTTCTAATTTCATCGATATCTATTTCAAAACATAAGTGTGATTTTTAATAATAAACCGGATATCTGTCCAAATATTCATAGCTAGTCTATATTTCGGCCTTCACTATAGAGTTCTTTGCTTTGGAAATTGTATTAGCTACGAAGTTGTCAATGCCGCGTGACGTAGATGTTTTCGTCAATATCTGCCTATATTTATACAGCGTCCAGCCCGATGTTTGCAGTGACGTCGTACTCTCTTTAAACCGTTCCATGTGGCGAGCGGTCGGGATAAGACAAAGTTTTAAACGGTGTCACGACATCACTTAGCAGCATGACCTTTTGTGTTACAGTTTAATTTAAAATCTTGCGTCGTACAGTTTGAATGAGTTCTTGGCTTGAAATTATAAAAGCTAAGTGATTTTATATTAGAATTCTTAACCTTTTTTGTATTCATAACAATAGATTCGAGTATAAGGGTCACATTTAATATGTACACGTGCGCATGTTTCTGTTCAAATTGTTTAAAGAACTCGTATTCTATTCTAAGATACTTGCTCGCTATATAATACATAACCTTACCCTCGTTTACAGTCATTTACATATACATACAACAAAATCGATACTGTCTTTGTCTGGATTTAGTTTTGTAGGCCATATCTATATGCGAATATGTTACAGCTGATTAACCAATATAGAGGTCGATGGACTGTTTTTAGCTTTACCAGATACACGTCTGCGGAATATCGTTTTCTTACCGGTGCTTAAACTGGGTAAATGGTAGAGATCCTTACCTAGAGATAAAAGCTAATGACCTTCGATAGATAATATCATTTACGTCTCTTTAGTTCCATAAAATCAATTGATATCTCAAATAAAAGATCAATTGCCAGCAATAAAGTGACAATTGGAACAACTGAAGTGTCCTCCACGACATTCACCATTACATCACTATTACAAAAAGTTATGGTACCAATCAAGTCCACTTAATCTTTGTAAACAGGGGACATTCATTCATATATTCTTGTGGCCTTATCAATTCAATGGTTTAATTGTAACCAGTCGGCGAAGTGCACTTTGTTCGTAAGATAAAGATTGGTTTCAGAAGATGGCCGGCGTGAAAAACAAGACTATGAACTAAATTCGATTTAGTCCAGACGGGCTAAAAATAATGGATGCAGAAGTCACAATTTTATGAATGTGATTAATGTGAATACTAATATTACTCCAAAAAATATTTACATCGTGTACACGATCGAGGATACTTAATTTAACTGCACGACTAAAATATTTATTGATAGTTAAACTTCACCATAAATAACAGTAGTGGTTACGTAGTGCAACAATTTCCTGTCTGCAATAAAAAGCTTACAGTCATGCCAGATTAAGTATGGAACTGTTTCGTGATCAATCATTGATTTCATCTAACTTTCTTTTACTATTACTTAATTAACTATAGAGAATTATCATTATATCGAGGTACATAATCTCCTGACCGATGCCACAAAAATCGCCTTCTCCATGTGTGGTAATTCTACGCAGAGTTTTAAACTTGCCAGCATTTCACGACTGAGTTCGTAATGAGTGGGATTAGTTGTTACAGCAGACCACCCGGCCAGTTCCTACACAGACATAAGCAAGGCATACTTGTTCCACACATAATAAGGCAACTAATGAAGCACGCCGATCGAAAAGGACATTAAATCTTTCAGAAACTGTTCATATGCAGGAAGTAATAACGTTGGCTGGAATAGACACAGATGGAGTTATATTAAAGACTTCGTTCGTTGGATCCCCTCGAGAGATCAGCTCATTTATCGCAAGCCTATAACATTTTACTACCTATAATCTTTAGAATAAAAGTTTTTGTTCGCATATTGGTTGCCTTGGAGACTTTTCCCTATACAATTATTAGTGCTTAGTTCGGTAACTCCAATTTAGATTCCCATCGGAGCAATTCTGATTCTAGTTCGTATAACAGTTGGAATTCAAGGTTTTATGACTTAAAATCAAGTTTCTGGAGCCATAAAGTGCGGTTAATCAATGAGCTATAAAATCACTGGCGTCAAAGAAAACACATCAATCACAGATTTTACTGCACGGTATAAAGAAAGTGTATATGGTCGGACTTCCGTAATTATCAAGTAACTGATGTATGTAATCGCCACTCTTGTCCGTGCAGCACTTTCACTGGACGAATTTATTAAATTTCACTGACAAAGACTCCATCGCTATTGTTGGTATAAACATGGCGAAGCGTGAACCGGACATTGTATAAAAGACCCGCAGTGAATGCAAAATACATAATATGTTAAAATAATTATATTTTATTCCTAATTTCAGACATATCGTTACTGAAAGTTGTTTCATAGTGGTATAAAGCAACGTAAGCGTCAAAATCCTTTGACAAACTTCTCTAAGAACGACTTGGCGTAACTAATTAATAAATACACGTTGATTTTATGATGCTAATCTATTGAGATAATACCTATTATTACGGTTCCCCTACATGATAATAGGCGTCATAATAGCTACTCTTCAACATCCAATAAAGAATCACGAACTTTTTTATATTGTAATTAAAATACTGTGTAGTCTGTTAATGTTGGCAATTAATTCTATAAGTACAATCGACCGCACAATAGTGGTAACACTTTGACATTGAAACCACCATTCTTTCATATAACTAAGGTTGATTTTCGTAACCCGTTGTTACCACTGACGCGAGTTCGACTATGCGAGGTAGCTTAACACATATTTAATGTTTCATGGATAATAAAATAACAAGGTCAAAAGGTTACATACACAAACAGAATTCTCGTCAGTTTTTGTTTGCTTCATAAAAGTAATTTTTATTATATTATGGCCAATCAACTGCAATTACACTCACGCAGAATTGCAGAGAGAGTTAGCTTTAAGTGCAACTTTCAATATACGATTGAAGAAATCTTTAGACAGACTAACTTTCAGGTAAAAACGTTTTATTATTTAGTAACGGATTCCAAATTACTTAGAGTATCGTTAAGCAATATTGTTCTCACGCGATGAAGAACACGGCTCGTCACCAATCTCTTACGTAAGAGAATGATAAGATTTGTACGTCAAAAGATAATTTAATGATATCGTGTTTGCGGATCGTGTACATGTTTATGTTTTAAATAAATATGTTGAAGTATATCTGAAGTTACGTCGGCAGTTGACTTCTGTCTGGCTTCTCTTCAGTTGAATATAATTTGATCTTGCGGTATTCTAACAAAGCAGAACAATCGACAACATTTCAGACTGCAGGTAAGTGAATCTGTTTATTTAATTACAATATCAACAGTTACAAGCAGTCAAGGCTCTATAAAATTATTGAACTCCATAATCTGTGATCGACAGATAACAATTTTGAGTCATTACATATCACTTCATTGCAGTGTGTAATGAATAATTTGGATAGAAATAATCATTTTAGGTATAAAAATTACAATTATTTCTCTTCAGACAAGGAATGATTTTCTTTTACCTTAGAAAAGTAATACCATGAACATCGATTGAAATAGGTAACCTAATTATTTCTATGCAGGGGAAAAGAAGAATCCGTGGGATTATTTATACGTCAGATTGTATACGATACGTCTAAGCCGCTACGAACCACCGCTAATTCTATAAATATTTATTCTAATAGAAAAATTCTTGTAACACTTGTTTTTATAATAAGTCATCGACCCTGTGTGTGAGACGGTACTCTTTTATAAAAGTTTTCTTTGAGAGGAATTTTGGTATAAATAAAAAGGTATATTAGATTATGGTCTTCAATTTATAAGCCGAAACTCATTGCAGTACATTGTTAGGAACATGAAAAATACTTTAACAGTTTTAAAAAGGAATTTTAAACTGCATATTTTCTACATGCAGTTAAATAAAAAACTGGCCAAGTGCGAGTCGGACTCGCGCACGAAGGGTTCCGTACCACCGTCGTATGAGAGCCCCCCTTAAATATTCATTTTATGTGGTTTTTAGTATTTGTTGTTATAGCGGCAACGAAAATACATCATTTGTGAAAATTTCAGCTTTCTAGCTATCACGGTTTATGAGATACAGCCTGGAGACAGACAGACGGACAGACAGACAGCGGAGTCTTAGTAATAGGGTCCCGTTTTACCCTTTGGGTACGGAACCCTAAAAACAATATTATACACCACATTCTAATGTAGTCTAAAACAATTTTCACCGAACTTGCATTTGCATATTCTAAACGTAAACATTATTATACTTCCATTTTTGTTATGCAAACTAAGCTAAAAGAAATACAAGTCAACACTATTTGTCTTGACCTTTAAGTAAAGATTAGTATAATGTTATTTGTTACTGTCGTCTACTTAATTAGAGACTTCTTATTGTTCGGTAAGCTGTTTTAAATTTATTTGAATATAGAGGTTAAACCACTTTAGTACACGACACAACATAACATAGTTTTACTTACAGTAAATAAGTTTTTTTTAAGTACTTACGGCTTAATACTTTAATGTAAATGTTGCTTGTTTTAAGCACATTTTTTTTATAAATTGGTCTTCCTTTCTTTTCTTTGTGTTATTTGGCTTTTGTTGTAGTTGTCTTGTCATTCAGCTATAATAGATTTTGGCTCATCAATTTGACTCCACAAAACGTGTATTGTCTTTACTATAATCAATATTAATTAGTTAATAACAAAGCTTTTAATCGTGTTTAAAATGTTACATAAATACACCGTAATTACCTAGCAAAATACTTAGATATATTCTGTGCTATAATTGCAGTTCTTATTCTAACAATTGTAGTGTAAACTCGGTTGCACTGACACCTACGTTCAAGGTTAATGAACTGTTTTGTGTTGTGCTGATCTTTACTCCCACACTCTGATTCTTAACTAATGCTTTTAAGGAAAACTTCGGGTTCCGTTAAAAGTCTGAACAATAAGAAAAAAAATCGATGATAGGTCAGTAGTCACAGTTATTCATGTTTGGCTAAAAGAAGAAATGTCAGGAGTCTTTAGATTGGACGTTTTGTATTAGTCATTAAATTATCCTCATGTGTGTGTGACACTTGGTTAGAATATAGATGGATCGATCAGCAATATGACTAACCAGTCTCCCTAATGCTAAACTCATCTTCCTTGCATCAAAAAAAAGTACCTTTACGCGTATATCTGTCTGAACACGATAAACTCAAGATCTACGTAACGGATTTTCATATGGCTTACACCAATGGATAGAGTAATTTAAGGCGAATGTTTTTGTCCAAACTTTTAGGTATAATGTAGGAACAGATTTTATTTTGGGGTAAAAATCTTAAAGACAACTGATTTTCGACTAAATTTACAAACAATTTTTTTCTTTACCAAAGAAACTAAAAAAGTAAGGTAATTCCAAAGATATTTTGATCACGTACAAGTCTAATGTTATACCAAATTAACGTTGTCCAAATGCCGCATAGATGAACATACGTCTGAATCATCAACAAAATGGTCAGACCAAAATAAGCCGGCTCCATGACTAACCTATAGATGATAACAAAGATGTTGTGGACTTCACAACTAATGTTTTTAATTTAACCAACTTTGTTTCGCTAAGTTTACAATACAAACGTTACTAAGACGCTAACTTTGTTGTGACTTGTGACTAATGGTAGGAAGTTAACAGTTGAACTTTGCTATGGATTTGTCATCGAGAATTTTATAGGTTTTTAACTAAGGTTCTTATAAAATAAAGCCTGTAATAAATGCCGTGTTATTTTATAAACTTAAATAAACTACGAACAGTCATTACTTTATATTCAGTAACGAATCTTGTGCTTGTGTATTTCAATCTAAAATATTTTTAGAACAGTTTACTTGGAGTAATGTCATTATTAATCACTGGTTTTTAGTTAGTTCATTCTTTATAACATTATATGACGAAAGTAAGCTTTAAATGACATCATAAAATGTAACTACTCGCTTTTCAGAAAAGTATAACCTTATGGAACCTGTTGACTTCTCGGTCAGGGTGATATGCAATACCGTGTTGATAAACATGAGGTTTTAATACTTTAGAGCCTAGATAAAGGTTGCGATTAAATGAGGATAATCTGTCTCAGCAGGTTTAATTAAGGCCGTTTATATCATACTTACTCAAAGCGTTTATAAAACTTCATATTAGGTATGAGTACTTGTACTGCTTCTAATAAAAAAAGTTTATTGAATAAAAACAGCTTCTTTTGGTTTTGCGAGTTTCGCGTCGAGAGATAGTAAGATTTCTTCGCTGCCATATAAATGCTTTTAAGGTTTCCCTTACATAGAGCAATTTGCGAGAAAGGCGCTTGTTTATACCAAACGACCGGCAATTGCGTCTTGGAAAGAACATTTACTTGCTCTCTGTAATTTTAAGCAAGTATTTATTTTTACATACACACATTATGCAAAAATGCATATTATAAATATAGAAGAAGACAAAAGGCAAAAGTAAACCACAAAACAGTCCAGTTCCATTGTTCTAATTTAAAATTTAAAGATGTATTATTCCTTTCAAAACTAAAAATAAAGCATCACAAGTCACAACAGTTGAAAAATATTTTCTTTATGCCGTAATCAGGCCACAAAGACTTTGCCAGCCAGAAGCCAAATAAACATAGTTGAGTCACAGAAAAAGTTTACAGTGTATAATTCCGTACTTAAAGAGTTTAGACTTTATAAGCAGGATCACAGCTATTTATAAAGCCCCGTGGAGATAAGAAAATACCTTCTGCTTATACAAAGATAAAAAGCGAACTTAATTCAAAGAATCCAATGAATAAGAATTTAATTCTGCTTGGATATCGAGAAGTCCTTTGGGCCATGAGATTTGTAAAAGGAAATCAACGAGGGTCCGTTTGGCTGAGTCACAGATTTAAAAACTTAGTGACTTCATTAATTTTATGACTGTTACATTTTAGCTTTACATCCAAAGCTTTCTTCACGCTGAGTCCAAATTAAAATTAAAACCCATAATTTCTTATCACATTTGTGAAACTATCACCCATTGTTTGGTCTAGACAACTTATCTATATTTACTTTAACGATGTTACAAATACATTAACCCAGATCTAAATAATACTATAGTAGGTACTCTTATAATCACAAAAACAAACTTATCATCGATGAACATTTCCGGTCGGGTCAATGGAAGAATTATAAAGAGAATTCTAGTTACATACAATTCTATCGTTCATTGAAAAATGTGAGTAAGAAAATGACGTAATTTTAGCGTAACTAAGTGACGGTAAAATTATGCCATGCAGCGGAATTCCAGTGTCCGGTAAGGAGAATTAGTCATTAGCTACAACAGAAGTTGTAATTAAGTCAAGCAAAACTACTTTGATAACATTTTTATGACGTCAATGACTCAGATCTATAGAGTTGACTAATCTTCTACCACTGTATTAGGATCACCTGAAGCGTGAATTTAATTTATGGGAACAATTTGTTTATCGCCAGCGATGCTCAAATGAAAAACGGGACACAATAATGTACCAAACCTAAAAATTACAATACTTGCTACAAATATTAATACTTTCGAATATTCAGCAGCGATTGCTTTATTAGAACAACCCAGAAGTGAGGTAATATAAACTTTTAAACAATTTGCTAAATACTGTGACGCTAATCTTTTGCAAAGAAAGACAACGAAATTTCTAAAACCATTCCAATCACGAGTATGACTAAACAAAACGGTTGTTTGTGTAATCTAAAGAATATCAAAGACAACTTATACAGCCAGAATTATGATCAAGATCAATCTTAGTACTAAGAGCGAAATTAGAACTATTATAGTATAGGACCATATTCTAAAGCCTGATTTGGGATGATGCCAAATATGGATCGTCTAAGAGAAAACTTGATACGTATGGTACTGGAAGCTACTGTTACTAAGCTATAGTTGGCAACTTGGCAACCACTCTCACTTGAACGGAAATTACGAAGAAAACCAACGATACACATTGTCTAATGTCTACGTCATATACATTTTCCTAAGTAAACTCATGAATGAAAACCTTGGTAAGCAGCTGAAGTCAGCTTTTTTAATGCGACATTGCCATTTAAACTTCAAGGCGAGACGACTATACTGTAAATGCAAACGTTAAACAGGTCTCCGTATTTAGCTGTTAATTTGAAAACATTTATTGCTAATGACAGATGACCTGGACCTGAAGTAACGATAATAAAAAATATATTGATAGACCATTTGTCGAAACGAAATTCCTTTTATCTCAGACGCTGACGTTTAAGTGTCAATCTTGAGAAGTAGTCGTTGAATTAATAAAATAATGATCTAAATTAATTTAATACCTCTAAATTTTTTAATAAGAATTGCTCCTCTTTTACGCTTTAGGTACTTTATCTCAAATGTCAAGAGCGTCTCAGAAACCGAGACAACTTTTTTTTGTATCCTCTACAACCCGAGTGTCAGGTGACACGAGCATTTTATTTGCACCATATGCTAAACGTGCTCTTCCACATGGCCAATTTGCTCCGGTATTTGATAAAGCCATTCCTTTGCATTAACACATGCTACGCAACCGTATGCTAATTCGAAAACGCTTTTAAAACTTGCTGGCTTATCATTATATTCAAACATTTGACCGAGCGCAGCGACTGCTGTAGGAAATGTACAACCGCTACCATGCATTCTGAGGGCTTTCGTTAACAGCTCTAGAGGTGCATTCCATTGCAGCTTTGGAAAGAAAAGTCTTTAATTTGTGATGTGCGCAGCCAGCGTTGGTTGCAAGGGTTAGTGTTGAAGCACCCAAGGTCAAGCATCGTAGCGGTAGTGTGTGACCAGGGGCACAGCGCCTTTGAAAACAGGTTTCCCCGGTCAAGTATCGAGTGTATGGGATTGGCCATTGTACATTATTACGTATGCAGCAAGTTTGCTTTAACTTTATGCCGTATTGTTTTTCGAACCGGATCTTGGAGGGCTTGTATTTGTATTTCTCATTTCATTTTATGCTTTCTTACGAATTGTTTGAAAGCGCTGTGGGCTGTGTTTTATTACGTACGCGTTGAATACATCGACTTTATCTGCGAATACTGCGAAGTGACATCAGCAAAAGATTCGTTATTAATTGCATCAACATTACTGTTTTTTGTTTCATGTCCAGATTGCGTTTATTTCTGTTTTGTAAACGGAGAATCAGGGTTGTATAATCGAGTGTTACATGAAAACAGTACATTTCACTTTTAAAGTTACTTGACCTCGAGAGGTTTTATGCGGATATCGATAAACATGTAAGACAAATTCACACGAGCTTAAGAAAATGTAACAAGGAACGGAAGAGAAGACAACGGCATTACAGCGAGAAAACACACACCACAAAACCTTTATGTGGATGCATGAAACTAACCGAGGATTTAACATCGAGGGGCCATAAAAATCTCCCACTAATTCGTAAGACTAGTTAATACAAGTCCTCAGGCAATGAGGAGGCGTATTGGGTTAAAATTGAAGTTTTATTCAAATATCCGCCTCACGATGTGGTCCGACAGTGCTTAGTGACCGAAAAGTTGACCGCACCGGGTTGTGGTTACACGGTCTTTACAATGTGGTTGCCCCTTGTATTTGAAAACGCGTTTAAGTAGAAGTTCTTTCTTCTTATAATTCTTATAACTTCACGTTTTAGCTCGGCAAGCGTTAAAGGCAATGAAATAAGTCTTCTCAACCAAACATAATCAATTTATTCGGTATCACATAGTTCAGCTAGGTTCTTGTCTGTTTACGTCATGCTTTGCATCAATATTAAACCACGAGAACTTTGATCTCAAACTAAACGCATTTGCAAACAATGTTCTGCTTTATAGCCAAGTTTTTTGAGTCATCCCGCAGTTGTTATAAGTTGTGTCATTACTATTGTACTTCTGATGAGTGGACAATCTACGTATTTAAAGATAGCAATACATTATATAATCAAACAGCAATTCTATTCTGTTCAGTCAGCTGATATAACAAAGGTAATGCTATTTATTATCCGTCTTAGCGACCGCACTTAAAAATATTAATCTGATCATTCACCTTCATTATCAGTCGATATTGCCTCTAAATCCACCTTTAACGGGAAAATGACGTCATATTCCACTTAGAATAGTTGGACATTCGTTTTAACAGTCAGTTTAATGTTGCGTCACAGACGAGACGACACGCACCATCACTATTCAGTAGTTCAAAGACCCTTAATTAAAATCTCGGAGAGGGAAATTATGTAGTTCATGCCGCTACTGAGAACGTTAGAACAAGTTGGCGATACATCTGTTTATTTCGAAATTCGAACCGTCAAACATTGATGTTAGATAAGGGCAGTATTAATAGAGGTCGTATTACATCCTTAGCCCTGATTTATTTGAGACGGTGTTATAAGAGACACCTTCACAAAAAATGTGTATTGAATTCGTAGCTTCGGATCGAAATCCGAATTGGATGGACTTGAAGAAAAAGATTTTTATTTTTATTTCTTGATACAGCATTGAAGTATGACCAAAGTGATCATTATTATTTGAGAACCACAAAGTTTGAAATAATTCAGTCCTCATTTAGCGGTAGCTATACCACCTGCGATTTTAGTCAACCATAAAATTGTTTTCGTCAAAGATATAAAATACAAGACGGACTTGAAACCAGTTATTTATTTAGCTCATGTTCTTGTTTATTTCGTGTTGGACACATTTTTGACATATCTAATAGTTTAAACAGGTTATTATAATTTATTCTACAATCGAGACCAAACAACATTATCAAAACTTGAATAGGAAATCGGAAGCACTAATCGGATATCATTCCTTAAAGTAACGAGTTGCTAAAATTAGCACAACAGTAAAAGAATATTAACGAAACCGCGATAACCACTGCACCGGGACCTGTTAATGCCATAATTAGAAATCGGACGGTACACCGATAAATACCGGCACGTACAGCGCATGCGCCCCGATTGGATTTGCAAAACAAACAAGTCAGTGCCGTCAGGTGCACCGTGCATATCGTATAACAGATGGTATTTCATTCCGTAAATATTATTGTGATATCAGTGCCGTGCACGAGATAGACGGTATTTAGTCTTCAGTCCCGAGCTAAAAATCAATAATTCTCATAAACAGGTATTGTGTTTAACGCTTCAACAACTTCCGTCTAGTCTAATGTCAATTGTAGACATTGTAGTGACGTTGCGTCATCCTTTTCAGTACGGCTGGAGGCCACGCACCGATAACACGCTTCGCAACGCTTTGTTTGTGTCGTATTGTAACAATTATGTACTTACATTCAATTCTATTTTTATTACAGATACCGAGAGCTCCCTGTCATTTAATATTAAACGAGCAGCGTGACCTCAGGACTAACGGTACAAAACATAACAAACACCGGATCGAGAGAAAGCGTTGAGGATTTCCAGCGGAGTGAAAGCAACGGTCGCCAGTGCAAACGTAGCGTCGCGTCGAGCGGACGACAACATAACCTCAACATGTCTCTCGCTATCGCTTCTGCGTTTATTCTCACCGGAGCTGCTGCTATTTACTGGTACGTGAACCGGCACAAACCCTTGAAGTACATCCTGAGCGAGCTGCGGTACGCGATAGACATGCAAGGCGCAGGCGTCGGCGGCCTTATCGACGACTGGGTCAACATAAGGAGGAACAGAATTGTGTTGCCAGACGCGAAGAGGAAAATTGCCGTCGTCACCGGCGGCGCTCGCGGAATAGGATCCGAAGTTGTAAGGGGATTATTAAAATCAAATGTTTTTGTCATCGCGGGAGTAAGAAAACCAGAAGCTATGAAGAAATTAGCGGATCATATGGAGAACGGAGATAATTTGATAGCTTTTCCCTTGGATTTGCAGTCACTGAAATCTGTTAAGCAATTCGCACAAAATGTGATGGAGAGATTTCCCACTATTCATCTTCTTGTGAACAATGCTGGAATTATGTATGGGGACTATCATGTGACTGAGGATGGTTTTGAGAATCAGTTGGCTGTCAACCATCTGAGCCATTTTTACTTGACACATTTGTTGTTGCCAGCCTTGAAAAGGGGCGGTTCTATCGGGGAAGCGGCGAGAGTCGTCAATGTGAGTTCATGCGCGCACTATCCTGGCCAGATCTACTTTGAAGACATCAACATGAAGGAGCACTACGACACAACTGCCGCGTACGCACAGTCTAAACTGGCACAGGTAAACATTGTTCTTCTTTTCTTTGCTAAGCAAGATATATAACTAATTTAAGTTCATTTCTAATTGCCTATTCTTTGTCCTACAGTTAATGAGCGCGAGATACATCAACAAGACGCTGGAAGAAGATGGTCATGCAGTCAAAGCATATTCTGTTCATCCAGGAATAGTTGACACAGATTTATTTGAGAAGACTATGTTTAAGAAAGCCTTCCCTTGGGCCATGAAACTCTTCTTTAAAACTCCAGCTAAAGGCGCTGTGCCAATACTTTTTGCTTGTTTTGACAAAGATATAGAGAAAAGAGGTGGATTGTATATTAGTAATTGTACTGAAGGTATCAGTAATAAGTTTTCTAAGAAATTAGACCATCAAAAGAAGTTGTTTGAAGTGTCATGTGAATTAGTAGGTATTGATGTCGACAGTTTTGGTAAAGCATGAGTCTAGTCATAGTCTATATTTTAGTAAAAATGTAATACTCTTATAAATGACACTCAAAAGACTTTATATGATAGAAATTATTTATGATATGTAATATTAAATTAACACAATAAATTCTTATTTTTATAAAAACTTGTTTAAGTAATTTTCTTTTTGTTGTTTTTTTATAGCATGAATAAAACTTTAATGTTTATTATTTACCCCAATATCTTTTAAACAGGCACTTCAATAGTAATTTTAACTTGACACAGAATACAATATTTCTTATGCCTGAGATTTTAATCTGAGCTATACAATGCACAATAAACAAAAGAATACAGAGTAGTAAAACTAAGACAAGACATTCCTTTAGTTTCTTTACCTATTATTTAAAAAAATATACTGTACAGACAATGCTTGTCCATTGTATACAATGTCTTATAATATGTTATGGTATCTGTACATAAAATAAGGAAGTCGTAATCATTCCTATATTAGAAAATTGTTTTTTAACTACTATAAATAATACTAATGTAAATTTTTTTATGTTTGTATAATACTGTCTTGAAATAAGAATCTAAGTGATATGCATACTCAAAACATGTCCATATATGAAGGAAAAAATAAGTACGTAAGTTGGCAAATCAACTATTACATGAAGCATGAAATGGTTGTTTCTAGAGCAGTCAGCTAATTAATTCTCTAGCATTAAGTAACTTGGTACTAAATACTTCCTAATGTTATGTGACAGTATTACATAAAGAATATGTAAAATCATGACTTACTGGCAGCATAGAATGCTGATCAGTGCCAGCCAATGAATATTTAAAAAAGGTTAAATATACTATTTATTATCTATGCTAAATAAAATGGAGGGAATTTCAATTCTTAGCTTAATAGTTTGTTAGGAGCAATGAAACATTATAAAAGGTAAGAATTGTTAATAAAGACATTAATAAAACTATGAGCTCATTTAATCTTGGGCTATCTTCACAATTAAATCAATTGTTTAGCTCAAGGCTCATAATCAATAGATAGTAAACACTTCAGACAATCAATACAATCAGCAGTATAATAATGAGTATATTTTAAGTTTTTGTTTTATATGTAGATATCAGAGTATATTTAGAACATATAAATATAAAAAAATATTAAAAAGTACAAAATTGAATTATATTCTAATCTTACCTGCTAAAAAATCCAGAGAGTCCCTTCTTCTTTATTGCCTGCTTGATTGACTGCTCTTGGTCATTCAAAGTCACATCAGGAACTTCATCCTCCTTGGAGGCAGCAGAGCCCAGGGAGCACTCGGAGAGACTGGACACTGTGCTAGAGAAGGACCCTCCGTCCTTGCCTCGGTGGTGCCCGGTCACACTTCCCCACTGAAGAGTACTCTTGGGAGAGTCACTTGTGTCACTCTTCTCACAAGTTGACAGAGAAAAGTTCCCTTCATCACTGAAACTACTCTTCTTAGATAACTTGTCAATATCATCAGATGTTTCCTCCACAGGTTTCTCCACTTTAGGACTCACAAAATGTAGTTGTTTTGTAATAGGGTTGTATGCAAGCTGCATGTTATCCAATGCTTCACTGAGGCGCATCCCGCCTTTTTGGCATGGCGACGACATCGCGATTTCGTAATTCGGACACTACTAACACGTTCAAAAATCACATCCATGTTTACGTTCACAGTATTTACTTACGAAAGCCATTATCGCTAAATATCGTAATCAGCTAAATACTCGCGTTTGCTACGAATCTCATATAGCTGACATCACTTAATAAAAACATTACACTAAGTAATTTTTTCAATTGTTTTTATATTTTGTTTTTGTTTAAATTAGTAACACAACCATTGATCAAAACAAGGCGTTGAAAGAATTTAATTTACAAAGAACTAATCTAAAAACTGTATTGATAAAATTAATGATTGATTCACTATTAATTAATTTTGTTTATGTTTCGATCGTTTCTACCAAAAATAAGAAACAAACACAAAGCAACACACCCATCGCCTTTTACTTTCCACTGTAAATTAACATTGACAATAGCGTGGTCAATGTTGCCAGCTTCGTCTACATATTACCTTTATCCGTACAAATGTATTTTTTTACCTTTCCTGGAGTTTGTGTTATGATAAACTTAACCACTAAATAATAAAGTTTTGCTTTTTGATCGTGGTTCATTATATACCAACAAATAACATTTAAAATCATAATCTCCAATATGCATTTGGCGTGTGTTTACGCTATTGATGACGGTAGAGATTTTTGTATTTTTTTTTTCTAAATAGACACACCTTTAAGCTGTTAAATGATACATAAGCTTAATTTGTATGAGAATGAAACACGTGCATATTTTTTAAATCCTCGTTTTCTCTAGTTGCTAGGTTTTACCCATTTCTAGGCTAACTTATACGTTGGCAACATTAGCTTGTTTACGGAGTTCGTTCAGAAACTAGTTATTATTTAAGAACGTTTTCCTTTTGTAATAATCTTAGTTTAAAAAAATATTTTCCTTGAAGCTACTTATCTCAGATAAAATAAATTAGATTAATCTGTAGCATTACGATCTTCTATTTGGGTCGAACAGTTCTCTAATCCTTATAGATTTCTGTAAGACAAGCTAATGTTTCATACTTACCATTGCATTTCGTAGTCATGTACCTAATATTTCTCATTTTCTCATAGTAAGTTAGGCAGATTTTTTTATTCATAATGGAGAAGTAAACAGAATGTTGCATACCTGAACTAAATTGTTGTAATATATTAATATACAGCTATTGGCTCCTATGCACTCAGATGTCTCCTTTTGACACAGGCATTTACAGGATTTAAACTTTATTGTAGTTAATTGGTCGTTAATTATTAGCAATTTCTGACGCATTTTGATCGAGTTTTACTAATCTAAAACCGACTATTCCACTAAAGCGAAGTTCTGAAGTGAGACGGCTTTAGAAAAGTACTTATTTGTACAGACTGTTCCAGAACCTTTACAAAGAGTATAGTCCATGTATTGCGAAGTGCCACGCACCACCTACAAGGTCACACAAATAAATAATACAACTAACATATATTAAAATAATTTACTTCTGTTGTTTTGTTTCTACACTGAAAACATTTAAAAATACTTTGTGGTCTTTTCGATTACAACCCCTTAGGGTCACGTGAACGAATATTGTTTTAGTAACTAATATTATAAAAATAGATTCGATACTATACAATATAAATATTTACAATTACATATAAACTGCGTATAAATTAACAGAACATCGAACAACCGTGCGTATTTTCGATTTACAAAAATAAAAAATGCCTAGCTGAACTTCATTTATAAAATAAATAGTGTCTCTTCGATTGTTAATACTTCAAATCCTCAACTCTTTGGTACTTTCGATTGGCTATTTTCTACAATATTCAGTTCTGGGAACAACTCCATTACGCACAGGTCCAGTAAATTGTACACCAACTGAAACAATAACAGACAATTAGGTACCTTAAACAAATTAGAAATAAAGACTCCAGAATCAGTTCATGTTACAAAAAAAATATACACCAAAACTATTCTATGTAAAAAGCCTTACGATTACGGGACTGTATTCATAAATAAAGCCCTTAAATATAACATATTTAGTCTAGGCATAACATTAACTATATGAAATATATGACTCCGATGCCAAAATTGCCAAAAGCAGTGTTTGTTCTTGTATTAGATTTAAGTATTGATTTGAAATGCATATTATTATACTAGCTGTGCCTGCGACTTCGTTCGCGTGGATGACGAAACTTATCAATGAGTTTTTAACCGCAAAATTTAGGTTTGTTTTTTATTGTTTATACATTTCCGGGATAAAAACTATCCAGTGTGGTGCCCAGGATAATAAAGAATAATTATTATACCAAGTTTCATCGTAATCGAACCGGTAGTTTTTGCGTGATACCTGAACAAACAGACAGACAGACAAAAAATATTTTTTTTCACGTTTTGTGTTCGGTGTCGGTCTAGTAACACTCCCCGACATTATTTTTTTTGATATTTTCTATGTACAGAATTTTCACTTCTACAGATTTATTATAAGTATAGATGTTTATTCCAAAAGCAGTCACATTTAATTCGTCAACTAATAAATTAACTTCTTTAAGTGTCATGCTTGCCAGTTGGAAATTTCCTTAGGATTTAGTTGGCGCGTAAATACTCGATAATATAAGAGCACTTATCGATATTATTGACGACCTTGACGATAACATAATTTGTCATATTAGGATGACACATATTTAATTAAATAATAATAGAATAAGGAAGATTTAGATTAGACAATTACTTAATTATGGATATACATAGATGAGTAATTATGATAGATACTATCAACCATGGGAATTAGTAAGAATTCTGTACAGAAACTTTGTTATCAGAAGCAGTAAAAGGCTTTCGCGAGGATAACAGCTAACTACAGCAACTAAAATTACTTTTACGGATTTTTTCGTGGTTTATATTTAGATTTTAGGTGTCGTCACTAAACACCTTTGCAGGTATGATGGTTAAGGACCTTCTGTTTGTCTGCCAAATCCGTAAAATTAGTTTTATTTTAATGTCTAACATTCGTGTAAACCTCAGAAATCAACATACGGCAACTAAGTTACCCAACTATGCAAAAATGAAGGTTATATTTTCGAGAGTTTGTAATAATAAGTATGCCTATGTAACCTAAACTTCTTGATGGGCTACAGCTAGCTTTCTAGCTGGCATTCAATTTTTCTTAACCGTGAGAGTGATCATCATTATTTTATTACATTACATAAATTAATAGATTTTTTACACAATATTTTATTTTTCTATCAACAATCTTCTTGTTACTCTAAAACCTTCTAAAAAAAGGACTAATATGGTATAACAGTGTGTATACCTGTTTATTATGTTGCGGCGACTGTATGGCATCGAAGGCACGCAGCAGTGCGTTTGGCAGCGCGGCGGGCGCCAGCGCCGGCAGCCGCGACAACATCTGACGCTTGGCTAGCGCTCGCTGTCGGGATAGTTCGACACGCCCGGAGATGCGGCGACCGAATAATATTCCTGTGAGATAATAAAATAATAATCTCACTGGTTATTCAAAATGCAGGAGTTTTCACCAAGATTTGAGTTTAATTGCCTTTAATAATCCATTCAATAAATATAAACAAACGACTTTAATGAAATTTATATAGGTTCACCTATGGTACCTATCTATCGATGACAAAAGCCAGTGATATCGCAAAACAAAAATACGTAATAATAAAAACCAGTCAAATTGGCAACCTCATCCCTTTGAAGTCAGCAAAAAACACCTGTCTGACAAAAATAAGTATTTGTAATCGTCCCTGTATTCAGTCGTCATCGACGAGGTAAGATATGAAAACAAAGAAATAGTAATTCATCTTTTCCCCTGGAGGAAACCCATGGTCTCCGTTCGTAATAAGAAAGTTCAGAGTTATTCTATTATCAAACAACATATCCGACATACCATGTCCTAGCCTAATAAGATGTGCCAGCCTTCTCTCAGTGAGCAGCTGTTTCAGCGTACTGTTGAGCAGAGCTTCAGCCGCGCCGTCTAACAGCGGCCGCAGTAAGGAAGCCACGCTGCCTAACACTGACCACACTACGCTGCGGACGTGGACTACCTTTATTACTGAAATACAAAGAACAAAAAACATGAGAGCGTGTGTAACATTCTGAATAACATTGTTAAATTTTATAAAAAAGACTAAAAGGATATATATTATTGTGTCACACCCTGTATAACAGTGCAAAACGGTTATACAGAGTGTTACCAAAAGGGTATATTCATACAAGAGGGGTGAAAAGTGCATCTCATGTAGAGTCAGTTTACAAAATTTCAGTTTAAAATGAGTTAACTATAAAATTGATATCTAATTTTTCGCATTAATTATTTGGCATTGCAAAGATCTGTGAATAGCGCGTAAGACATACTGCATCTGCGCAATTTTTGAATCGAGCAAGATAGCATGAGTCTATGATTTCTTAAATTGCATTTTTAGCGTAAACTCCTGAGTTTATATAAAAACTTACAATTTAAATAAAGATAACTTACATAGATACATGACACACTGTGTGAACCCCATAACACAGGTCTGGTGTGTCCGGTCTGCGTGCGACACGACGGGCTGAACGCCGAAGTTATCCTCGAATACGCTCGCCAGGATGTTGCGCACGCGCCGCTGTCGCTTGCTCTGCTGTTCTTCTTGTACTTCCTCGCTTACTTCTAAGGCTTCTTCTACGTCGCGGGTGCCTTGCTTACTGCGAAGACAGAAATATACATTTAGGTGGCGCTGAAATTGTTACACCAGCAAAATCTAAGGTAAGACCCATCCTCATGAGATTGGTTTTGATAAAATCGCTGTCTTACAGATACATACATATGAATCTAACACAGAAACATTATTTTTGTAGTCAGAAAAAGAAATATAGTTTTATGTTGCTATAGGAAGTTTCACACTCGAAGAATGTCACGAAAACCCCATCCACAACGGATCAGTTTATGAAAAAATCTTGGAATTACAGCCTACAGGTCCATAAATAAAAGCCGAGGACACAACCTTATTGGAGTCACACATAAAAATAAAATACTTTTAAAGAAGTATACATATATGTCAAACAAAAGCAAAACATTCATGTAATCATTATAAGTCAAAAATCTGCAAAGACATACTCACAGCGCCTGATACCGCTCAATATCGGATGACACCAGCAGATTCCTTAGAAAGCTCTCTAAATGTTGTCCCTTCTCCTTCCTAAGTCTATGAGCGACCGTCTGGTATATATTAGCTAGGTCTGTACTAGTAGCGTTTAATGTTGAAGCTTGGACGACCAGGGAAAAGTCCCCGTCTTCAGTAAGGAATATTCGAAGTAATTCACTAGTTTGGAGTAGACTCTTTTGTAGTAATCTCTGGAGAAAGTCTTCGTATTTGTAGCGTAGCGTTTCTAGTGGACTGTTGTCTCTGGAATAGAACATACAGTATGATGAATTTGTTTTATGTATATAGATTTAGTGAAAGTTATACAAAGATACGAAAATAAATTGCAGAAAAAAATATAATTAAAAATGAATTTTGTTGTCAATGTCGTAAGTAAGATTCATATTCATTGGTCGTTAGGGCTTGTATTCGGGGTCCTATAAATATAGCGCATCGTGTTTGTTTTGACCTCAGTTCAGCCATCGCGGCCCGGTTGTTTAAAGCGGCTGCTGCCTAGCTTTAAACAACCGGGCCGCGATTAAAATGGAACATTATCGCTAGTTCATCACGAGGATGTGCTTATTAGAGACTGGTGTAATTTATTTGTATAATTTGTTGCGCATGTGCTAGTATTGTGTAGTGTATAGTACCTCCTGGAGGGCAGCGTGAGGTCGAGCAGCAGGCGGTCGCCGTGGAACTCGTGCAGCTTGGCGCGCAGCAGGTGGAAGTCGTGCTCGCTGCGCTGCACGCCGCGCAGGCTGGGCGCGGTGCACGGCCAGCGTGTATGGTGTGTAGAGTGTGTGCTGGTGTAGAGTGTGGGTACCTCCTGGAGGGCAGCGTGAGGTCGAGCAGCAGGCGGTCGCCGTGGAACTCGTGCAGCTTGGCGCGCAGCAGGTGGAAGTCGTGCTCGCTGCGCTGCACGCCGCGCAGGCTGGGCGCGGTGCACGGCCAGCGTGTATGGTGTGTAGAGTGTGTGCTGGTGTAGAGTGTGGGTACCTCCTGGAGGGCAGCGTGAGGTCGAGCAGCAGGCGGTCGCCGTGGAACTCGTGCAGCTTGGCGCGCAGCAGGTGGAAGTCGTGCTCGCTGCGCTGCACGCCGCGCAGGCTGGGCGCGGTGCACGGCCAGCGTGTATGGTGTGTAGAGTGTGTGCTGGTGTAGAGTGAGGGTACCTCCTGGAGGGCAGCGTGAGGTCGAGCAGCAGGCGGTCGCCGTGGAACTCGTGCAGCTTGGCGCGCAGCAGGTGGAAGTCGTGCTCGCTGCGCTGCACGCCGCGCAGGCTGGGCGCGGTGCACGGCCAGCGTGTATGGTGTGTAGAGTGTGTGCTGGTGTAGAGTGTGGGTACCTCCTGGAGGGCAGCGTGAGGTCGAGCAGCAGGCGGTCGCCGTGGAACTCGTGCAGCTTGGCGCGCAGCAGGTGGAAGTCGTGCTCGCTGCGCTGCACGCCGCGCAGGCTGGGCGCGGTGCACGGCCAGCGTGTATGGTGTGTAGAGTGTGTGCTGGTGTAGAGTGTGGGTACCTCCTGGAGGGCAGCGTGAGGTCGAGCAGCAGGCGGTCGCCGTGGAACTCGTGCAGCTTGGCGCGCAGCAGGTGGAAGTCGTGCTCGCTGCGCTGCACGCCGCGCAGGCTGGGCGCGGTGCACGGCCAGCGTGTATGGTGTGTAGAGTGTGTGCTGGTGTAGAGTGTGGGTACCTCCTGGAGGGCAGCGTGAGGTCGAGCAGCAGGCGGTCGCCGTGGAACTCGTGCAGCTTGGCGCGCAGCAGGTGGAAGTCGTGCTCGCTGCGCTGCACGCCGCGCAGGCTGGGCGCGGTGCACGGCCAGCGTGTATGGTGTGTAGAGTGTGTGCTGGTGTAGAGTGTGGGTACCTCCTGGAGGGCAGCGTGAGGTCGAGCAGCAGGCGGTCGCCGTGGAACTCGTGCAGCTTGGCGCGCAGCAGGTGGAAGTCGTGCTCGCTGCGCTGCACGCCGCGCAGGCTGGGCGCGGTGCACGGCCAGCGTGTATGGTGTGTAGAGTGTGTGCTGGTGTAGAGTGTGGGTACCTCCTGGAGGGCAGCGTGAGGTCGAGCAGCAGGCGGTCGCCGTGGAACTCGTGCAGCTTGGCGCGCAGCAGGTGGAAGTCGTGCTCGCTGCGCTGCACGCCGCGCAGGCTGGGCGCGGTGCACGGCCAGCGTGTATGGTGTGTAGAGTGTGTGCTGGTGTAGAGTGTGGGTACCTCCTGGAGGGCAGCGTGAGGTCGAGCAGCAGGCGGTCGCCGTGGAACTCGTGCAGCTTGGCGCGCAGCAGGTGGAAGTCGTGCTCGCTGCGCTGCACGCCGCGCAGGCTGGGCGCGGTGCACGGCCAGCGTGTATGGTGTGTAGAGTGTGTGCTGGTGTAGAGTGTGGGTACCTCCTGGAGGGCAGCGTGAGGTCGAGCAGCAGGCGGTCGCCGTGGAACTCGTGCAGCTTGGCGCGCAGCAGGTGGAAGTCGTGCTCGCTGCGCTGCACGCCGCGCAGGCTGGGCGCGCCGCCGCCGCCGTCCGCGCGGTGCACGGCCAGCGTGAACACGCGCACCGTGCCGCGCCGCGGGGGCGCTTGCTGCACATACACGTGACTATCAACAAGGGATATAGGCACACGGCTAACCGTATTCGACTATAAAAATATCTAAGGGTGTGTCCATATCTCGTCGTGCACTCGCTGCACGCGTGCATCTACTTCGACTCTTTGGTACGCTTCTTTGCCGTAGCTACAGCGAGCGCGCGCGGCGCATAATCTGCACGCGACTAGTCCGCGCGCTTGTAAATTATTTCCCTTCGCTTTCAAACTGTTAAATAAAAAATAAATAAATTTAAAAAATAAAAAAACCCGACTGCATAAAAAACACTTTAAATAAAAACTGAAAAGTAAAAAACAAGTTCAATAAGTCTAGAAGTGTAGATAGCAATGTTACTGTCACAGTCGAGACCCATAATGAATGATTTAAGTCTAGCTTATTTAATGGGTCCCGACTGTTACAGTAACATTGCTATCTACACTTCTAGACTTATTGAACTTGTTTTTTACTTTTCAGTTTTTATTTAAAGTGTTTTTTATGCAGTCGGGTTTTTTTATTTTTTAAATTTATTTATTTTTTATTTAACACTTTTTAGTTAAAATCATAATACGTCATGGTGGTGGAACTGGCTATCCACCTAGCGTACGGCATTCGAGTATGTATTTAGTTTGGATAAAGAACAATTTTTCACATAGTATTTTTTTTTATACGTAAATGATATACCATTTTGGAATCCTCGTTACAAGCCCTTTAATTTGATACCCATATTGTAGCAAACATATTTTTTTTATTTTTTTTTACCTCAATCTATGGCACCTCGTGGCCGCCATGTTGGTTTTTGTTTGGCGTGACATATCTAAGAACACTTGGGTAATCGATACGAATCCAACGATACCCTAATTATCGAAATCCATTCGGCCGTTTCGAGGATATGAGGTAATAAAGAATATTACACACATACATACATACATACATACAAGATACGCGCGAAAAACATAACCCTTCTTGGCAGTCGGGTAATAAAACATGGCGAGCATGCGGCACTTGCGCAGCCTGCAAACGGCACATGAGAGGCATCGGAAAATAACAAGCACGTGAGCAGCGAGCACACAGCTCGCAGACGGTTCGCGAGCTGCCTCCCTACATTGGGGTGTGCGTTCCGCGGGCGCGTAAACAACTCGAACGCTGCGTGAACGCCGCGGTCCACCAGCGTGCGGCGTATATGCATCTCGCACGCTAAGCTCGCGTCACGTTCCACGGAGACCGGCCGCTCGCGACTCTATCACCCACCATCACCCCTATTACCCCCGCAGGTCTCTCGTGGCACGCCGCGCTCACCCGCTACCCATACAATTTGTTATAGTATCTACACTTGTTACCCTCAACTACCTCTTTTTTATCTTTCCTGTCCATCTACACAGATGACAGAGTGTTAAGAAAACCTTGTCCGACCCGAAAGGGTGATACAGGTTTCACAATCACATGCCCAAATAAAATATTAAATTTGGAATATTCATGATAGTGAAATTTGAATTAACCTTTTTTGCCGCGTAATTGTCTTTTGAGATTAAAACACTATTTTCGTCGGTATTTTTGGAGGCCTTTTGCTTGATAATTTGGCCGCACCTGTAATGACGCCGACATGCTATCTCGCTTTTTGAGAAAAAAAAATTAGGCTATACTTTGTTTATTTTATCAATTTTTTTTTTACTGTTTTGAAATCAGATATCGATACCTAACAACATCTTCACGGATCGGACAGGGTTTTCTTAACATCCTGTAGGTTGTCTGGAAAATATCGCTTTTACCGATAAGGCCTCTATTGTACGCTTTCACTGGTGTGTTTTATTTGAACGATGTAACTCATTATAATGGTCTACAATAAAGAATATTATATTCTACATCCGTCGTGGTCTGTCAGTTGAACACAGCGCGCACGCAGAGCTGTGTGAGACCATACAACTTTTTGTCTCACACGATGCCGCACCAGCGACCCTTAGGCTACCCTAGGCCTACGCCAAGCAGCTCATCAGGTAGTAAATGAACACCGCTGCCCATAGTAAAGACAAAAGCACAAGCAAGCCGATTGCTGGTAGCTTGTCTAATTATTATTATTATTAGGAGCCTGAAATGACCCACTGCTGGGCAAAGGTCTCATTTCACATGTCACATCCATTAAAATTTGTCTCTCTCAAGAGCCGCATTTGACCAGTTTGGTAAGAATGAGCTTGTCTGATATTAATATAAAAATCCGCTTTTTCTCGAATACTCCTGTTCTAACAATGGAAAATAGTATATACTAACTTAATAAACAAATCTAGTGTAACATTTCAATCATTCAAAACTAGTTAACATAAACCAAAGAGGACTCATTATGAAGAAACCGATATACCCCAGACCAAAATCTTCTTCATGGATCCTGTTGATAAATCTCAATAAATGAAAAATAACTCACCAATTTCGTCTCCACATTAGTTAACACGACCTTATACGTGCTTAGATCATGTCCTCTTAAAGACTCTTCGACCGCCAGATTATCGAGATAGTTCAATATATCCATATTATCGACGCCGTCACCTTCCGACTCCTCACAGTTGGTGAAGCAGTCCAACACTTGGCCGTCAACTGTCTGTGGTCGGAGCGCGCCTTTGAGACGGTGCCCGAGTTTTAAAGCTGTGTTCAGTAGTTTGTCGTGTGGCCTGAGAAGAAAATATCTGTTTTTAGCAAGTATAGTATATGTAGTTGTGAAATAATGTTCCGGCGATTTGAAGCAATAAGAAGAGTCTCAAAAAAATGTACTTGCCAAATAATGGCATGTATTTATGTATGCGTTTAAACAAAAGTTATACAAAATATGTCTTAAAAATAATCATTTTTACATTATCGACTATTTAGTTAAAATTAATTTTCTAGTATAAGTAATTATTAATAAGAACCAGATTAAACTTAAATACGTTATTCAGCTGAATCCGGTAAGACTGGAAGCCGACCCCAAGATTATTTGGGAAAGGGCTAGGCAGATGATGATATTGAACTGAAGCTACAATTTACACCCATATTGTCAAAACTTATTTATTACATATAGGATAACTTACTTTTTAACCATTTGTTTTTGATACCCAGTCGGTATTCTGCTGCCAATAAGCAACTTGTAAAACTGTAAAAAACATGCAAGGCTTAATTATGGCTTATTTTAATACTTAACATAATTGAGACTTGATAGAATCAAGAATATTTAATACGCTGTCGGAGGAAAAAATATAAACAGAGTATCCCAGAAAGTATGGACAATTATGTGTGTGGAGGTAGAGAACACGGAGTTGCATCTTAGCGTACAGAAATTAGAAAAAAGAAATCAGGCACATCATTTCTCTACGTTAGAAACAAAACATATTTTTTATATGGTCCCTGTATTGCGTCTCACCACAGCAGCATCTAAAATATTATGAAAGTGGGAAATCGGTTAAAAATCACTAAAGGTCAAATAAATCGAAAACTAAAATAAATCGCAGAACATTTCGATACCTCTAAGTGACCTCTATTTCTGGACACCCAATCGTTCATACTTTCCTAAAGTATGAACGTGTGAAAAATGTGATTTATATAGTAGGTATTGTAAAAATGAGAATATATGCTCTTATTAAATGCACTTAATCTTTCTTTACATTTTGAACAGTTATCAGTAATGATTCTATCAATGTCAGTTAGTCTTGTTTTGTAATTACCTCTTCACTATGTAAAAACTTAGGCAGCCATAACTTCTCCAACAGCGCGTGTGATTGTCTTGCAGCCTCATACAAGGCTCTACTTGTTTGTAACCTGTTGATATAGAAACACAATGAAAACAACCTTTACGTTAAATATCCGTTAGGCATACATAGTTCTTTGGCAGTCGTTAAGTCAATTCTGACAACCAGTCTTACTATGGGATAGTGTGTTTCCCAGTAAAATGAGTTGTGGAGGTCAGATAGGCAGTCGCTCCATGTAAAATACGGTATTCAGCTGAATCCGGTAAGACTGGTAGCCGACCCCAACATAGTTGGAAAAAGGCTCGGGAGATCACGATGACCTGTTAGGCGGTAACTGGACTAGACGAGTAGTTAGCCATTGTTCAATAAAGGGTTCGTTTCAAATGACCATCCTAAATTTAAAATCAGTATCTAGATATCGAAACAAAGGTTACATTTAGAATATTATTGTCGAATGAAATAAAGCATTCATTAATAATTTGTAAAAAAAAATCTAAATCATACTCTCGGTAACGGTTGAACTCAACGACCTCGCTCGCAAGCGATAGCCTGGCGAGTCGTGCCTATTGTGAATCAGTGCACCTATGTGCGTGCGCGCACCACCACGTTTATGTGTGTGTTTATTGCTATTACTATTGGGGTTACTTAACCGAGTTGCGCTGATATAATGTCCACGCGCTCGATTTCTCGTGGTGGTTTTTCTTAAAAAAATATATCGACTATTTAACTCGATAAGACAAGATCGGATTCGAAACACCATGCTGCGTTCCAGAACGGGCATAATAGATGTAGGCATAAAGGCTGCCAAGCTCAAATGGGAGTGGGCGGGTCACGTCAGCCGTATGTGCAGTGACCGCTGGGCAAGAATTACAACAAAATGGGTGCCTGAAAACCAGTGGCGTGCATTGGTTTTCGGCCATGGTAGGCACTCGTACATGGAGCAACTTTACCGTAAATACGCAAATGAACTCCCAAAAAATGGAACAAGCATTATTTTTGTGGATCACAAGGTGCGTTCAGGTCTGACGAACGCGCACCGAATGCGCTGCTCGCGCCTGCAGTTAGGTACCTACTGCAATATGTTAGTGCGCCTCCTCCGCGAAACTCTCGCAAAGGTCGATGGTGCAAATAACGCCGTCTCCGAACTGTTCGCGAGCAGTACGCGCGCTGCAAGATACAATTTAAAATGCACGTGCGCAGCTCGCGACCTATTTCTGATTGAATCACTATTTCAACTTGTTGGTATAAGTTTGTATAAAATAATCTTAGTAAAGCTAACTGCGATTACTGCGAACAGCAGCCGACTCCGCGACTCGGGACTCGCGACGAGCAAACGGTCAGCTTATGATTGAGGACTTTTATTTGTGTATTATTCTTAATAAGGGTTCGAAACCGAACCTAAATAATAGTAAATATATTGTGCCATAGTCAATATGACCATTCGAGATCAACATTTTTCTTACCTACCTTATATATTACATAGACAAAAAAAGAATCAGACGTATTATTGAATGTGCCAACATAATAATATACTATTATCTTGTATGTTTAATTTCTCCCATTTTTACCAAGATTTTAACTAAAAACAATCACTTAATATCATCATCCACAACAACAATATGTTTTCGTCGTAGTTGTTCTCGTAGGTATCAATTCACACAACAATTTCGTATTTAACAATCAAGAAACGACGAATAACACAAAAATAATCGTTCGTCCAGCAGCACACCGCTAGTCAGGCGATAGTTTCTAACATTTTGAGTTACTATTATTATGAGCCTTACCTCTAAAGTTTTGTCAACAAACCCCATCTGATGGGTTGTGTTGTAAGTTTGTAATTACGCACGTATGCTATCCAAAAATATTTCATTTTCGCCACAATCTTAACATTCATACACATAGCGGTTTATTAATGCTCCTGTTTCTTAAACTACAGCCACTTCACAAAATCACAATAAATATAAACTATAATAGTTACGAAAGACAAGACGAAAACACGCGCGCGAACTATCAAAAACTTAATAAACAATCTGCCACAGATAATAAATATCGAAAAACGACTAAGTTGCAACACAGAAGTAAAACAATAAAAATGTTAATTGAAACTAAATATAATAAACATCAATAAGTAACTAAATAATATTGTGTTATTTAATTTACAAGTTATTAGTATTTTAAAACGCAAATTTCATTTAAAAAACACTAATAACTGGAATAAGAATTGACAAGTTCGATGAACGACCCAAAAGACTTTTGCTCCAAAACGGATATGAGAGTAGAATGAATGGGAGAAAGAAATAATCTTGTTTATTGGCAGGTAAGCATGCTTACTGTAGGTGTAAAAAATTATGAATGTCAAATGTCAGAGCATTACGCTTTGCAAAAAGAGGTTTTCGTTTTTGTCGTATAATAAAAACTCAAGATGGCGGTGTATTATTTTCTGTTTTTGAAGTGTGCGTGCGTATATGGATAAGGAGATTTTGTTTGAATGTGTGAGTGGAAACTAGGCAGTTTTTGAATAGCCTACTTCGTCGTTGAGTATTGAATGAATTTGAATGTGACATATGTGACGTCATTATTGATTTGTTTGTTATTGAAATGTTTGGATACACATACAAGTTTTATTATCTGTAATTTAATGATTATGTATGATGAGTGTTGACTGATTTATCTTATATAAATTGTTATATTTAAAGATAAATAGTTGGGATTTTGTAGGTAGGCACTGCCTTTTTGCCTATATGCTATGCACGCCACTGCTGAAAACGGACGACGCCGCCGAGGCCGGCCCAGGAAGAGATGGCAGGACGACCTACAGTCATACTGCGGGGGTTGGTTCGAGGTGGCACAAGATAGAGACACATGGAAGGAATTGGGGGAGGCCTTTGCCCAGCAGTGGGACAGTACAGGCTAAAAAAAAAAAAAAAAAAATTAACTCGAATATTTAATTTCATTACTTCGAAACTTTTAGCTATTTTGAACCAGTTCAAAAAATATGGACTCATTAAAAAATAACCCTATAATACACGGACTGCTCGAGCAGTTTTTTGAAGCTGCTACTGCTACTGGAGCAGTTTGAACTACTTGACAAAACAAGAAGCTCCCGGGCGGGTAGCATAGGAGAAGAGATGGCGGTGTCAATGCGCGAGAGCGAGTCGCGGCTGTTGCTGACGGCGGAACTGCTCTCGCGGTTCCGTGTAGGTGTGTACGTAGAGTATGGTTCGCGGTGTAGTCGACACTTAAAATATTTGTTTCAAGATGTTGATGCGACTTACTTGCTGACAGTGTCATGCTGCAGCAGCACAGCATCCAGTTCGGCCGCGAGCTGGTGGCCGGCCGGCAGCGGTAGCCGGCGGTACGAGCTCGCCAGGCTCTGAGCATCGCGCTCTAACCACTGCTGTTCTAACGTGCTCAGCTCCGGCTTCAAGATCTTCGTTTGGAACGACTCTAAATGCAAAGAAATTTCGAGATATGACATCGTACTAGCCCGAAAAGACATAACTTCGGCTAGCCACGCGACCCCGCGAGGCTCAAGGTCACATATCATCAGCCATGCTATACAAGCTTGCCATCAATGCGGCACATTTAGCGACCGACTACCTACTATGTGTCTATTGTTTATATGAGGAAACTAGGTTTATATAGATGTTTTATAAACATAAGTAGACTCTGTTCCCGTGAGACTGGTTTGTATTCGTGACTTTTTTGATATTTTAAACTTATTCTGCAATACGGGGTGGAGACAAATCCCACATATCAATCATAAAAATCATTACACCTGTTCTTGAGTTATAAATGGTGTAACTAAGCCATAATATTATATAAAATACGATAAAAGCAAAAAAAAGACAGTTTTCGGTCGTTCTTTACTTTTAAGGGACCCTCCGCAGCTGACAATATCTGGTGCAAAATATATGCTCAAGTACTTACTAATATCATTATAGAACTGCAACAGATGTATATGGCTAGTCGTCTTCATGTACTGCATGAAGGCGTAGAAGTACTCCTGCTCCGTGATGACCAGGTCCAGCTCCACGTGCAGCAGCTTGCAGCGCTGCGTGTAGATGGATTCTGATTGGCGGGCGAACGTTTCTAGAAATTCTACCTGGAAGGACAAATAAGAGGATATTAAGTGGAGATTATTGAAAAATGGTATATCGTCTTTTTGATTACTAAGTACTATTTATAAGTGCAACTTGTCAAGATTTTAACATATTCTTTTGTGACCAGATTTTAAACGTCGGCAACTATGGAAGTAATACATCTTGCGTATAACATAATTGGTTCTACTCATTTACTCTCAAGAAAACATTCCTTCTTTCCTTTTTTTTAGCCAATTCTTACGGCTAGACAAAGGCCTCCTATTTTCATTCTATTCTTCTATTTACCTAAAACATAGTCAATAGCAATTAAAACATAGTCATTAGCAATAGCAAATTAATAGCTCCTAGTGGGCGAGATGAAATCAAACCACCGAGCCATTAAGGTAGCTACTTTTTGGTCCAAAAACAAGGGTCAATGACCAGAAAGAATAAAATTTCAAAACCATCTTTGATAAACAAATTAGCAATTTTTTTTTATTTCACATTATTTACTTTTTTTATAAACTTAGCCGTATTTACCTTATAGTTAGGTGTGGAGGGCAGCTGCGCCATGGTCTCGTCTCCCGTGGCGAGGATGATGAGCGTGTTCAGGATGTAGGGCTCGGCCAGCACGTCCGTCAGCGACAGCAGCACCCAGCCCGCGAATATCTCGCGGATTAGCACGCGGAACACGCTGGGAAGGAAAGAGTAGACGAAAATGTGGTAAGTCAACGAGAAACTTAAAAAAAACGACATCGAGAACAAATTTTATCAGATAAAACGGACGATGATCCTGTCATCATCACCAAAAAGTGGTATAAAGGCAGGAAAAGTTGGTTAAAACGTTTGTTATGTATGGTTTGGGAAGGTATGTGTATACCAGTGGCGTGCATTGGTTTTCGGCCATGGTAGGCACTCGTGTACATGGAGCAACTTTACCGTAAATAGGTACGCAAATGAACTCCCAAAAAATTGGAATAAGCATTATTTTTGTGGATCACAAGGTGCGTTCAGGTCTGACGAACGCGCACCGAATGCGCTGCTCGCGCCTGCAGTTAGTTAGTTAGTTAGTTACTGCAATATGTTAGTGCGCCTCCTCCACGCAACTCACGCAAAGGTCGATAGTGCAAATAAGAAAATAACGCCGTCTCCGAACTGTTCGCGAGCAGTACGCGCGCTGCTCGCGCGGCGCGAGCAAGATACAATTTAAAAAGCACGCGCGCTGCTCGCGACCAATTTCTGATTGAATCACTATTTCAAACTTGTTGGTATAAGTTTGTATAAAAAAATCTTAGTAAAGCTAACTGCGAACAGCAGCCGACTCCGCGACTCGGGACTCGCGACGAGCAAACGGTCAGCTTATGATTGAGGACTCTTATTTGTGTTGTGTTATTCGTTAAGGGTCCGAAACCAAACCTAAATATATTGAGCCATAGTCAATATGACCATTCGAGATCAACATTTTTCTTACCTACCTTATGTATTACATACATAAACAAAAAAAGAATCAAGACTTATTATTGAATGTGCCAACATATACTATTATCTTGTATGTTTAATTTACTCCCATTTTTATTAAGATTTGAACTAAAAACAATCATTTAATATCATCATCCACAACAACAATATGTTTTCGTCGTAGTTATTCTCGTAGGTATCAATTCACACAACAATTTCGTATTTAACAATCAAGAAACGACGAATAACACAAAAAGAACAGTTCGTCCAGCAGCACACCGCTAGTCAGGCGATAGTTTCTAACATTTTGATTTAATGTTAAGAGCCTTACCTTTAAAGTTTTGTCAACAAACCCCATCTGATGGGTTTGTATTGTAAGTTTGTAATTACGCACGTATGCTATCCAAACATATTTCATTTTCGCCACAATCTTAACATTCATACACATAGCGGTTTATTAATGCTTCTGATTCTTAAACTACAGCCACTTCACAAAATCACAATAAATAGAAACTAGTTACGAAAGACAAGACGAAAACGAAAACAGAAAACACGCGCGCGAACTATCAAAAACTTAATGAACAATCTGCCACAGATAATAAATATCGAAAAAACGACCAAGTTGCAACACAGAAGTAAAACAATAAAAATGTTAATTGAAACTAAATATAATAAACATTAATAAGTAACTAAATAATATTGTGATAATTAATTTACAAGTTATTAGTATTTTAAAACGCAAGTTTCATTTAAAATACACTAATAACTGGAATAAGAATTGACAAGTTCGATGAACGACCCAAAAGACTTTTGCTCCAAAACGGATATGACAGTAGAATGAAAGGGAGAAAGAAAGAATCTTCAATCTTGTTTATTGGCAGGTAAGCAAGCCTACTGTAGGTGTAAAAAATTACGAATGTCAAATTACAGAGCATTACGCTTTGCAAAAAGGGGTTTTCGTTTTTGTCGTATAATAAAAACTCAAGATGGCGGTGTATTATTTTCTGTTTTTGAAGTGTGCGTGCGTATATGGATAAGGAGATTTTGTTTGAATGTGTGAGTGGAAACTAGGCAGTTTTTGAATAGCCTACTTCGTAATTGAGTATTGAATGAATTTGAATATGACATATGTGACGTCATTATTGATTTGTTTGTTATTGAAATTTTAATGTTTGGATACAAGTTTTATTATCTGTAATTTAATGATTATGTATGATGAGTGTTGACTGATTTATTTTATATTAATTGTTATATTTAAAGATAGTTAGTTGGGATTTAGTAGGTAGGCACTGCTTTTTTGCCTATATGCTATGCACGCCACTGGTGTATACTCACCCATTCTGCAAATCAGTCTGCTTCAAGAGATGCGGCATGAGCGCGGTGGTGAGACAGCGGAGATAGCGCAGCTCCGCGCGGCGGCTGGCGGCGGCCGGGTGCGGGCCGCGGCACGCGCTCCACGTCGTGCAGTGCCGCAGCACGCACGGCACCAGCCGCGTGAGGAGGAAGCGACCGTAGTTTATCTAGATGATGGTTGTATTTTAAATTGATATTTTTGGTTAACGAGAACTCCTTAGGAAACCCCCACACTAGAGTCTTCCAAGCATCGTCGTCTTGCAATGTGATCAGCTGCCTACGCAGAGCCTGCGTCGCGTCGACTACTTGTTTGAGTACTTCGTCTACGTTGTGCAAGCACTAGCAAGACGACGACGCTCGAACAACGCTAGTGTGGGGGTAGCCTTAAATCTATGACGACGACAACTACTAATGCACGATGCTTTTGACAACGCAACACAACCTTAGTTGGCCTTAGCCATAAATGCCAACATTTGTTAAAAAAATGATTTTTGAATCCAGAAGCAGTTCAATTGCTTCGAATGGTCGACAAAATAAAGTTCCCGGGAGGTAAGCTCGCAAACTCGGTAGACTGCTTGAGCATCCCCTGTATACCAATGTCATAAATCGATATAATAGGAGGATTAAAAAGCAATCGATACTAAATCTATAGTTACTAAAAATGTGGTCTAGAAGTTCCTTACCTTAACAGCCCTCTGCAACAAACAGGCAGAGGCGTACCTAAGCTGGTGCCGCAGCTCGTCCACGAAGAACGGCTGCAGCGTTATCTTACTGTACCACGTGCTAATGAACTGCTCCAATATCGTATTATAAAACTGTAACAAACAAATATACTATTATTGGTCTACGTAACGTAGCGTAACGTAACGTAACGTACGTAATACGTAGCGCTTTAATTAAGAAGTCTGCTCCATAAAGTGGAGCGAATGCCGTCAAGGCACACCCAATGGACATTTCGGACATCACGTCGGGCGGAAAAATTGTTAACGGTAGCCTAACTACTAGCCTTTTAGCCCTTTAGAGCTCTTTGGACCTGTCTTTATTAAAAAGGTTGATAAACGTTACAATAGAGAAACAATGAATTAATTATCAAAAAAAATTGAGTCGCAAAAAAGTTTGTCGCGGTTGTCGAATGTGTCCAATTCGCATATTTGCAGTTGGCGTGGTGACCCATATACCACGCGGCCATCACTGCATCCATAAACGCAATAATGCATTTTATGTTCTATTGTAGAAAACACATGTTGTGAAGAGATATGAGGCCGTTGACTGTCCTATTTACGTATCAGCAAGAATTCAATAAGTGACGACATTAAAGCGTATCGTCTCGTATACAATATATCTTTACAGATATGGTAGTATTAACACCTGATTTTTTTATCTTATTTCACGCAATGATAAAAGTGTTACATCAGCCGAATTTCAATGGTCATATTTGGGATAAAACCACATTTAATGATAATTTTTTTGGTAGAGTTCTTTGCAGTTAGCCTGAGCGCAGGCTTTGACTGCTTCACCGGACTTTACGTTTAATGATATAGCACTTACGTGTATTTGGAACTTACGTTACCTAATTTTTTGTGAGAGAAAAACTTAGTACGTCTTGAGTTTTTTTACTTAATACAATACATACTGATATAAGAAACGCGAAAGTAACTATCTTTCAGTTACGCTTTTACGGCTATATATTATTTCTGAAACTTGGCATGGTAAGCTTGGATTGATGATCCTAAAAAAGGAGATACGCTATTTTTTCCGTGATTAACACAATACACACGGGCAAAAGCTATATATTATATTTTATATATAGTAAACAGCGTAAAAATTTGCTCTACATGTTAAAATAAATTGCAATAATCAGTTTTATCCATGAACACGTGAATAAAAGAAATCAAGCTAAAATCATGAACCAAAAATAAACAAACGTCAGTAAGTTTAAACAATAATTATTTCAGTTTCTTAATTATACGCGGTCATTAGTTCCAATTTAAATAGTTGCTGCATTCAGTCACTGTTTAACGGAAAGATCTCAAAGGTAGATAAATTAAAGTTAAATTTATTGCATATATTATGTACCTAATATAAGTAGAATTATTTTTTTAAGAGCATAGGTCATAAGATTTTAAAACCATATCAGCGATTCCTAGCTGCATTACGAATTTATGTGCGGCAAAATCGATTTCTTGTTCGTTTTATTACATTATTTATTTGGAAAATGGTGAGAAATTCGAGACTAACGAGACAGGTTTACAATTGTTCTTCATACTATAGTTTGTGAACAAAAATTTTATTAATTTAAAAAACTAGATGTATTCGACCTTGACCCAGTTAAAGAAGTCATATTATTTATCAAATAGTCTGGTATTATACAAGATCACGATAAATCTCATTTTACTAGCTAAGGTTTTTATTGCGAATGCAGTTAAGTTTATTTACTACTAGTAGTTTTCAAGTCCATGAAATACTTATATAACCATATGACCTATTTGCTATCGATCTTTATTTCTTCGAAAATTAGATTTCAAACTTTGATAAAAATGTAATTTTAGTTGATAACTAACATTTGACGATGTGAATGACCTGGCAAAGGTCGGACAGGACGGTAGCAGAACAAAAGATTTAATTATATGATTATAATGTTAATGATTAGATAACCTTATATTCTACTTTCGCGATAGTGAACCCATACATTATCGTAAAGGAGTCCGGTTAGAGTATAAAAAGTATAGAGTGCGTATAGCTCATAGCCCATTGTTCCGAGCGTAAGCAAAATGTTGGCTCTATATCCTACACCCGTTTGCTTACGTAGTTTTTCGTGCAACGGCGGACGTTTATGCGAATATATCGATGGTTTCAATATTATTAGGGTAATATTAGGCTTTTAAGAGAGTTTTAATAAAACGGCGCGCTCTGTTTTGACACAAATTTTACGCCGAAACTAGTTCATACTATGATTTGCGCATTCTATAGTTCGTACTTTTTTTCTACTCTCTAATCCAACATAACATTAATGTATGGATTGTTATACATAAGGAATGATGATCTCATATGGTCGTAATATCTATTGTTTTGGTTTCTTTGTCGCTGTGTTAATCACGTTCTATACGCAACCTTGAATTAAGATTTCACGAAGTTAAGTCGAAAATCCTTGTATACTTATCATGTGACCAAAATGATTCACAACTATTGTTCTCTGTATAGTTCTAAATAATTAAATGAAGTAGTAGCAGTCTGATAAAAGTTTGGTAACTAAGCATTTCTCTAAACATTCCTTATAATTAAAACTAACTATTAAGTACTATCAGTCTATTATATAATGAAATTATAAAAAAAAATATTGATTGAACTTTGTTTCTACATTTGTAAATACAGAAACACGACATGAATCATCTTTAAAAGACGCAAGGGTCAAAAATAATGACTCACGAACATACTCACATCTTCTATGGCTTGGTCCAACTGTTTGTGTATCTGTAGCCCCACCCAGGGCTCCGACACACTCGAGTCATGTCTCTCACAGTCCTCAGACCCACATGTTTCACAACCCTGGAAAAGAGATAACATGGTATTGGTGAAAAACATAAATATTTTATGCAATGTTTTTATATGCTAGATTTATTTGATGCTTTATTATATGTTGTTTAAATACAAAAAAAAACGTATTAGCACAGGTCCAAAGAGATAAGATAATATTATCTAGTTTAATGAGTTTGAAGAATTCTGCCATAGATTTAAAATTAAATAAAAAGGAAACAAGAAACAGAGAAGGGATTTATTATATTACAACTCTGCTAAAAATAATTTTCAAGTGAAAAAGATTACAATATTCAATATCTTTTACCCCCCTTTGGTAATAGAAAAAGCCAGATATAAGGACTAAAGTTAAACCTTTGAAAAGGATTTTTAAAAGTATATTATTAATCTTTATTGCTAGTAATCAAAACATTGGATATCCAATTTAAGATAATAACTTGTTTTTACTTTTAATCTTATTTGAACATGATTTTCAAAATGTATTTCCTTGATAAGATTTTGCCAATTAAATATTATGTTAGAACAATCATTTATTTATTATTTTATTTCCTGTATGATTGGTGTGTTTAGTTTTTGTTTTAAGTGTCAGCTACACTACCATGCAATCAAATGGACGAAATTTCTTAGTAAAATTATGAGTAAATAAATAATATTAAAATAAAATATAAATTATAGTCAAAACTACTTATTATATATTATGTAGATTCTTACATCATCAGAATATTAAATACAAACTGTTTATGCTCACTATTTATATAAATTTACATTCATTAATTATACATTATTTTATCATTTTCAATGCAGTTTTTTTTACAGTAATTATTATAAAATTTTAATAAGTCATTACAAATAAGAAGAAATTATAATTACAAACTCTAATCTGATAAACAATCAATTACAATTATCTTCAGTCATCTTAGAAAATATTATTATGTGTATGTGCTAGATGGAATCTTAAGGATTTATAAACCAAGGCTCTTACTAATAAGAAAGTTGCAAACAACAACTGGTTTTACCTTTACTCTCATTATGAGGAACCGACATTAGACATGCCAGATAACACAGTAGTTTAATTAGCAATTAAAGTGATATGTAGCCAAACAAGATAAAAATAAAATAACAACTACACAAAACTCGTGACTGCTTGGATTAATTAGCATAAAGAACAATAATAATTGATTATCAGACATAAAAATGCTGAATAAGGAGGCGTAAATGACCTCAATAGCGAAATAACAAGTTTTCTATTACAAGTAAACAGTAAACAATGATTGTATGCCAACTCACTTTGACAGGCGGGTCTGCTTCATTTTTGTACGTCTCACCGACGAAATGGCACTTTAATTTATCAATATAATCGTGTAAAATATTCGAGTTTAGCCCGTAATAACAAGCCAGACATCCCAACACATAGCTAAATGCTATTGTGGCAAAGTGAAATCTGCAATAAAATATCAGTAATTACCAACATGTTATTAAAAAAACAACACGAATAAGTTAAAAAATATTGGTGCTACCTGTAAAAATATAAAACAGCAATCGCCGTGCATATGATACCGAAGTAAATAATATAATTTTTATTATCAAATTTCTCTGTAAGCTTCGTTTGACATCTTTCACTCATGGCTAAGCGAACAATGACGTTTGAGATGATCAGCTTGACAGTTGTAATGTTGACAAAAGCAGAAAAATAATTATACCATTTGTCTATTAAAGAAAGAAAAAAATAATATTTTAAACCTTGTTGAAAAACTAAACGGAATGTTATCTAGACGGAATAATGCGAGTAAAGAATTGTTAAGTATTTTCGATTATTTTTTCAACCTAAATCGAACATTCCGAACATTTTTACACGAACATAATTAGTAGTGCTACATTGCGACTGTTTTATAGGCTACTTAAAGAACTTGAACCTAGGTTTAAGTCTATTATCGTCTAGTCGTATAATGGAACTGTTTTTTCAAGTGTACTGCGAAAGATGCTTTTAGTTGGGACTATTCTACTACATTAGTAGTCTGTCCAATTAATGGCTATTTTTAGTCGTTTAGAAATATTTTAACATTTTAATATAAATTTTTAAATTCCTCTAAAAACTAGAGTTATCCATCACAATAATAAGGAATAAAATGATATTTGAAATATTATTATTCTATGCATATTATCGAAGAAGAAATAGAATGCTTTAGAGAATCCCCATTAAAAATAAAAAGATTGAAACTGTCAACGTCAATGTCAAACTCCTGAAAGTTTGATAAATTGATTTGTGATTTGTACGATTTTATTTTCTTCGTTCATAACCTCTGTTACCTCTGTATTTACTTATTTAGGTATTTAATTAGATAAGACTGCAAGAAACTAACATTCTTGGGATTGAGGTCGAAGATCTAAAAGAAACATTACTTTTAGGCGGTTTCGATGGATTTTAAATATTAACCTATCTACTGAATCACAACTTTGTAAGTCTATTTTTATATTTATATTAGTATAAGGTATAAACATAATATTGATTTTGCCGACAAATGTAAGGTCTTAGATCCCTCACTATCTTTTACAAGGTAATAGTTACCGTATCGTTTACTACTTTGTTATCTTACTTGCAAAGTTGAAGTTCTATGCCTCAAGTTGTTTCTTAGTGATAAACAAAGTAGGGAATTATTATGATCTTTCAAAGTTTTTGCATGATATCTTGAAGAATTTAAAATAAATAATTTGTTTACCAGAATTGCTTGCTAAATGTTATTTAGGTTCAGGTGCTATTGAATAGTAGACTAAGATGATTTAATAAATTTAAATTTTGTTTTAGATAAAGATGACCCTACAAAGGCTGTGTTTACAATTCTCAAGGCAGTATGTCTCCAAATTCTCTCTCCTTCAATCAAACAAACAAACATACTGCAAGCTACACCATAAATACAGTAGCAGTGCATCCAGACTCTACACTGACCGCCATGAATGGATTGTAATAGAAAAGGAAATTGGGACTGTTGGTATTAGTAAGTATGCACAAGAATCTCTCGGCGATGTTGTATTCGCACAATTACCTGAACCAAAGACAAAGGTTGTTGAAGGTGTTGAATGTGGGGCACTTGAAAGTGTAAAAGCTGCCAGCGAAATATATTCCCCAGTAACCGGAGTGGTAACAGAAAAAAATACAGCAGTTGAAGACAAACCCGCACTTATTAACACTAACTATTATGATAAGGGTTGGCTATTTAAGGTTAAGTTTACTAAACCTGAAGAAATAAAAGAGTTAATGTCTGAGGAACAGTATCAGGTGTTCCTCAAAAGTGACATGGAGAAAGGAGATATGGAAACATGATTTTTTGTAATTTATTGTTGATTATTATTTTATTAGTTGTTGTAGAAGAGAATAAAGTTGTGTTATATTAAAATGGTATTTGATTTAATCAACATATATAAATTAAAAATAAAACAATGTGTGTGCGTCATCATTTTTATTAGTGCAACTACAAAATAAATTTAATGGTAAACACTTTCTACTTTGGCTCAATTACACTGGCAAGCAGTGTAATCCATATTAATATCACAATAATTACTTTGTTTCACAACAGGAACGCCAAATTAATGAACTAACAAAATTTTCAAAATATCACAAAAAAAATATTGTAAGTATACCAAAAAATATTCAACATAATAATAGCATCATGATTAATGTTTAAAATCATTATAACTTATAGAAACCTTATTGACTTTACTTACTTGATAACACTATTTTATATAAATGCTGTAATATCTACTTTCATAAATCATGCAACTGGTGCTATATTATAACAAAATTTATAAATTACTTGAATATAATCTTGAGAAACCACAAATATTTATATTTGATTGTATATTTAAATTTAAAAATGCGTACCCAATATTAAAATACACATTTTATTTATAATGAACATCATTTAGGTAATACTTGTGCTGTCTTGTGTCAAGGGTTTTAGTAACCACTGTGCATTTTGAGCTTTTATAAGTTTAATTTAAATACCTTATGACTAGACACATAAAGGATAACTTTATTATCAAAAACATTAGAAAAAGACATTTATTACACAAACTAGCTTGTGCCTGCGACTTCGTTCGCGTGGATGACGAAACTTATCAATGAGTTTTTAACCGCAAAAGGTGTTTTTTAAGGGTTTGTTTTTTATTGTTTATACTTTTCCGGGATTAAAACTACCCAGTGTGGTGCCCAGGATAATAAAGAATAATTATACCAAGTTTCATCGTAATCGAACGGGTAGTTTTTGCGTGATACCTGAACAAACAGACAGACAGACAAAAATTTTTTTTTTCACACTTTTCGGTTCTGTGTCGGTCTAGTAACACCCCCCGCCATTTTTTTTTTTTATATTTTCAATGTACAGAATTTTCACTTCTACAGATTTATTATAAGTATAGATAGATGAGAACTTATAATTACACATTTCAGATTTTCTTTTCAATTAAAATTTGATAGTAATTGTATCTTATGGCATCTTCTAGGTAAAATTGTGTGGTTTAATTCTAAACTCTTTATTCATAATAAAATATTCATATTCATTGTCTTTGATAAATAAGTTATGTATGGCAGAAAATTGTACAAATTCCTGTTTAAATTAATTACAAGTACTTTTATTTAAGGGAATATTTAGTATGCTATTAGATTCAGATAAATAATTGATAGAGATTAAAAATCTAGCATTCGTATTTGTATAAAGACGTTTTCATTACTTCAGAACAATTAAAAAAACTTTTTAGTACATTAAAAAATCTACCAGTATGGTAACTACACATAGACTAAGTTATATCTACCTGTTTTTAGTCAGCATTAATAATTAACAGATAATAAATGTATCCATATTAAACTTCAAAATACTATGAAATATCAATTGGCCTAACAAATTATGTTGCATATATTTCAATAACAATAATAATGATGAAACAGTCAAACTTTGTCCAACTGTAATTTATTACTTAATTCAATATAGTAACATGTCAAATACTTATTATTATCTTAATAACTACAAACTGCATGATTCAAAAGCCTATGAGAAATAAGATTATCTGAAAAGCTGTATTTAAAAAATGTCAGTAGCAAACACTAGAGGGGCTCGTGGCTAAATGTAAGCCGCACGGTTTGACCGATAATACAGGTTAAACCGCGCTCGCCGCGGTTGGTCCGTGGATGGGTGACCATTTCTACAACATACCGAGACCCCTCCGTGCCTCGGATAGCACGTTAAGCCGTAGGTCCCGACTGTCATACGTTGATCTTTGGCAGTCGTTAAGTCAATTCGGACAACCAGTCTTACTATGGGATAGTGTGTTTCCCAGTAAAATGGGTTGTGGAGGTCAGATAGGCAGTCGCTCCATGTAAAATACGATATTCAGCTGAATCCGGTATGACTGGTAGCCGACCCCAACATAGTTGAGAAAAGGCTCGGGAGAGCTCGGGCTTCTGTGAGACTTGGCAATTCTTAAAACTAAAATCCAATATACCCACAGGAAGATATCACTTTATATTGTTCGATACATCGGTTTTCTAAGTCCAACTGTAACACTGTTCATAATTTGAATCATTTTAACAAAAAGATACATAATTAGACTAACAAAATTAAAAGTCTGGTGAAGTAGTCAGAGCCTGTGGACTAACTGCCTAGATCTCTTCCAAGAGATTTTCACGTAGTCAGAAATTCGTTAATTTAATGGCTAATACCAAGATCATGTCTTATACCCTCACATCAAACCTTAAATCTAAAAATAACTAAAACGATGATTATTTTTACACTGCAAAACTGCGTGCAAAAGATTGTCACACTATCGTGTACAAAAGTTACCATCATGAAAAAAAAAACTGATCTACATAATATAATAATAATAAGCCAGTTATTTTGGCGCACCTAAATTTAATTCCATTGTAGGAACTAGTATGCATCATTGAATATTAATATAAGCTTTACTATAAATTTATTTATGAAGATGACTGACACCGTGACTTCAATATAAAACATTTTTTTTTATATGTTAGTAACACTTTTTCATGTATTAGATTAATATAACAATGCAATAAAATGCTTTGTATATTGTATGAACATTATTTGAGACACATTTTCTATTATTTTACTGAATACAATTTAATCCAAAATTTTATTTAAATGTGTCTAAAATATTAATCATGTCCACCTTTTACATGACTCTTTTCAAAAAGCAGGGCCAAATGCCTTAGACAATCCCATCAATGTCACAAGTTCCAGGGAATCATCTCCGCCAATACCGGCGAACTACCCTCAAAATCCTGAATAAAAGACTACAATAAAAAAAGTACCTTAATGATCAATGGTTCTGTTTATCGTTCATCCAATTCCTCCAATTCGGGCTCGGGGTTTTTGGCTTGTACGTCCATTTTACGTTGAAAGGCTTGTCGAGGGCTAGACTAGCGGTGATCTGAAGGACTTTGGACTGTGTAAGGTAGGTGACTTCGCAGGGTTTGACGCAAAGCTGTCCGTTAATCGTGACCGTGTCGACCGGCGGCTGGTTGAGTACTGTGACTGTATTTAGGAGAGGCACGCCGTATCCCCACCATTGAACGACGCTGTGTATTTCGGTGTTGTTTAGAGAGAACTCTATGTGGCTGTATTTTTGTTCTTCGTATGTGTCTGTAATATTATTATAAAGTAATAAGTAAGCTAAGGTTTTGTAATATTTAGCTTCACATTGAAAATTATGGTATATATTCGGTCACAAGTGTTGCTAGTGCAAAATATCCAGACTTAATAAATATTACACTAAACAAAGTAATAAACTCACTCAAGCTATCGCCATCGTCCCAGTACAGCTCTCCCTTAGCGTGGTTGTCCCGGTCGGGCACCAGCAGCAGCTGCAGCGGCAGACTGCGCGTGTTGCTGGTGGTGACGGGGCCCTGCTCTGGCGGATTTTGTAGGGGCAAGATGGCGCCACCCTGTTTAAAGATAAATACTGTAAATTTATTTTAAAGTTGATTGCGTTAAGCACACATTGATACATACCGCAAAATTTGTAAATCTATTTATACAAAAATGAGTTGCTGTTCGTTAGTCTCGCTAAAACTCGAGAACGCCTGGACCGATTTGGCTAATTTTGGTATTGAATTATTTGTGGAAGCCCAGGGAAGGTTTAAAAGGTGAATAAATATAAAAATGTTCGGAATTAAATAATAAAAAAAAAAACAATTTGTTTTAAGTTTATTTTATACAAAAGTTTAGGCTTTTATTTATCGATTGAGGCAGTACGAAGTCTGCCGGGTCAGCTAGTAATGACTAAAACTTGATCTTATAAAGCTACTATAAACAATCGAATTGACATAAATCATAATATATCAACAAAAACTGGCAACTTTAAAAAAACAATATTTCTCATTTTGTTAGTTTCTTTTGGTATCTGACTTGGTAACAGTATCAATTAACTTCACGTTTTATGATGTGTCAGTACCTACAATGTTTTTTGGGCAATTGATTGGAGCGACAACTTCTTCGGCCAGCAATGCAGACTGAGGCTTTCTATGTTATGTAGGACATTGTGGCATGTCTTTAATATACAACACCCACCTTAACCGACACGGTCTCGTTGTCTGTGACCTCGTATGACTTGTCGCTGGCTATGAACTGTCCGTCCAGGATGTTATACCAGCACTGCGGGCCGGGGAACTCTCCGCGCGCGACTGAAGCTCCTCGCTCCAGTATGGGCGTGATCATCACGTACGGACCGATCATGAACTGGCTGTCTATGTCGTGGAGAGTGTTCTGTTCTGGGGCTCTGAAAGTAAGTCAGGCTATTATTTAAGTGTCTAATATAACGTGATGAATGACTTAAATCCGGAGCAAATGTTAAAAATAAAGCCGGTCGAGTGACAGATTGACTCAGTTTTTTCTTTTTTGTATGAAAGGAGTAAGTCGCCATTTAAAATTGGTGTACAAGTAAGATCCTAGTCCTATTACACACACACGCACATATATACCCACACGCGAACAATTAAAGCACGATATACTCACAATTCACAAAACTCGCATAGAACATGCCCTAAAAGTGATTAATAAAGATTCAATGTTACAATCGTATCTACTTTAAGAGGGGAAGATCTGGTGACCTGAAATACAGGCCAAAAGCCTAGCTTAGGCACCAGTCTCCCACAGTATGAATTCCAATTGTTGTAATTGTTTTAGTTTTGTAATTGTTGTGATATTGTGGTGAGAAATTAATTATTATTATTATTTGGAAGCTTCAATGCCACAAAATACAAATATACACACATAAAATTCAATACCCCTTTTTAACTGTTGTAGAGGTTCAAAAAAGGATTACAAATTTTTGAGATGATACGGGGAGTTGGTTTCTCATTTTTTTTTCAATTGCCATAGAAGGCGTTTTAGAGAAGACATAACAGGGTATTGTTTTATTAAAAAAAAAAATGTAATAATATTTTTATGTTATGTTAGCTACTCACTCAAAGAACAGCGGCCTGACGACAGTATCGCCATACACATGCGCGCGCCAGAACAGCGTGTAGTAGTACGGCAGCAGCCGGTAGCGCAGCCGCAGCCAGCGACGGCTCGCCTCCACCACCTCCGCGCCCAACGACACCGGGTCTTGCGCCTAAAGGAGAGATATAATGGGATAGAAATCACATTTAAAAAGGGTTCTAGTTTTTAAATCGACTTTTCTTTCAGAATTTTTATCGAGAATATTTTAACGTATCGTGTTCCCATCTGTTAAAATTCCACGATATAACGCATTTATTTAAATAAGTTTTACATAAGAGCTACCTGATGCGGCGAACTTCGTTGCGCCTAACAATCCTTCCTTTTTTTTAACTTTCTATAAGAACCATCCTCGTACTTAAAGGAATATTATAAAAACCGGATTAGCGAAATTAATCTTACCATAGAAGTATCAGAGTTATGGTTCCTGGAGAAGGGGTAGAACGCCCCGAGCTGCATCCAGCGCTTGCAGAGCTCCACCGTGGTGTTGCCGTTGAAACCGCAGATATCCGCGCCCATCATCGGGATGCCGAACACGCTGAAGCTTAGCAGTTCTGTAACAAGTTCATGTGTTAATAAAGGGTTTAGAGACGTTATAGAGAAAGGATTTAACCAGCGCGGGGCCTATAGTAATGTATTGACAAGACCGACGCCCAACATGACCGACGCTTATCGAGGCCAACGCTCATCAAGACAAACATCCACCAAAACCGACGCCCACCGAGACCGACGCTCATCGAGACCGACGCCCACCGAGACCGACGATAATAAGACTGACGACCACTGAGACCGACGCCCACCGAGACCAACACCCACCAAGACCGACGCCCACTGAGACCGACGCTCATCAAGACCGACGCCACCCGAGACCGACGCCACCCGAGACCGACGCTCATCAAGACCGACGCCACCCGAGACCGACGCCCACAGAGTCCGACGCTTATCGAGACCGACGCCACCCGAGACCGACGCCCACAGAGACCGACGCTTATCGAGACCGACGCTCATCATGACGGACGCCACCCGGGACCGACGCCCACCGAGACCGACGCTCATAAGACCGACGCCCACCATGACCGACGCGACGCTTATCGAGACCGACGCTCATAAGACCGACGCCCACCGAGACCGACGCTTATCGAAACCGACGCTCATCAAGACTGACGCCACCCGAGACCGACGCACACCATGACCGACGCCCACCAAGACCGACGGTTATCAAGACCGAACGCTTATCGAGACCGACACTTATCAAGTTCGACGCTAATCGATACCGACGTTTATCAAGACCGACGTCTACCGAAACCGACGCTTATCAAGGCTGACGCTTATCGACACCGACGCTTATCAAGTCCGACGCTAATCAAGACCGACGTTCATCAAGACCGACGCCCACCGAGACCGAGGGTTATCAAGAGCGACGCTTTTCGAGACCGACGTTTATCGCGATCGTCCGGTTATGTACTACTCGATCATAAAAAAATAAGAAACAAGTAGAGTTACATTATAATATGTTACCGGGTATTGTCATCTTCATATCGTGCCAGTCGCTGGTGATGTCGCCGCTCCAGTGGCCGGAGTACTTGCCCATGCCCACGAATGACGACCGCGTTATTATGAACGGACGCTTGCCACGGATCTCCGCTAAGGAACTGTGGATAAAAGAGATGCAATGTTAATTTAAATATGACATAAAATAATGTTCAAGGAGTTTAAGGACTACATAATTATACTAAAAATAAGTTTTATGGATGCTATAAGCACTAAATCTACCTGCTGCATTATGACGAAGTTAGATTCTATTGTGTTAAAAAATCAATACAAACTTTTTACCATTAAAAAAGGCTTTTGAGGCTGAATTCACAACACATTAACAGCTTATATGACTCACAAGTAAGTAGCAATCGCCTCCGTGATAGAGTACAGGTTGTGCACGTCAGCATGCACGCCCGCATACTGCTTGGCGTCCATGCACAGTGTGTGCGTCCGGAGCTCGCCGCCGGTGTGCGGAGTGTAGGCCAGCTGTTCCGCCGCACAGCTGCCGGACGCCGTGCCGTCGCGGAAGTTTGACGGCTCGTTCATGTCCTAAGATGTTCATTGAATACTATTATCACGATTGTCTAGACTTGAGTGAAACGTAGTGTTTTCGAAACGTTTCACGTCACACTCGAATAAAAATGATCAATCAAGAGGAACGGAGGAGAAGACGAGGAACGGCGGCGAAGGTTGAGGCGAGGTGCGGGACGGTAGGAGGGGAGGGTGACATATAATGACCATAAAAAGTGTTTATTTCTCACGTAAAACCAAAGAATAAAAACAATAATTTTACACACAAGAAATAGCTAACGATTTGTGATGCCTTATAAGTCTGTAAAATTTATGTAGGCAATATCCCAAGAGTCTTAAATGACAATTATCACAAGTACTTTATTAAATACCAAACATAACTTACGAGCCAAGCACCATCGTACGGCACAGCTTTGTGGAAGTTTGTCATCATTTCCAGCCAGTAACTGCTCGAGTTTGGATGAGTAAAGTCCGGGTACACTGTAACTCCAGTGTTCCACACCTAAAACAAATAAGTTAAAACTTAATGATATGAAGTTCTATAAATCCTAGGTTTGCAAAAGTCGATTAACGAAAAATCTGCTATCCAGCTTGTGTTATGGAATTGATCAATCGACAGTGCATTAATTAGACAAGAAATTAAATAGATGAAACTTTGAATTTAACTTTTTAACGAATGCCTTTTGAGTAAAACATCATATTATAGCATTTAATCTAAGGTTGTGAATTAGTTTACTTTTGATAGCCATAAGTCCTTAAAAATAAAAAAATATATGTAATTTATTTTTGTTATTCTAAAAACTTATCTATTTTAATGGCTACTTATCCTTTTAATTTCATTCGGCTATCTCAAACACATCAAAGTTAAAATTTGTTGTTTGGCAAAGAGTATAAGCTGATAAGATAGTATATCAAGTTTAATAACAAAATCAATACCTGTCCAATTAGAATCTGGTTGGTGGAGTTTTTGACGAATATGTCCATAGCGACGCCGCGGTCGTAAGGCGGATACGTGCCTGCCTTCTCTGAGCCTCCGATACCAGCGTCTGGGATAGAGAAAAAACTGCAATGCTTATATTGTTATATGACCTGTTATGTGACTTGTCACACTCTGTTTAATGAAGATATGTCGCAAGTCAAACGACGACTACGGGCAACTGGGAAAAGTGAAGCAAGACAATTGCCTTGCTTCACTTTATTGGGTTTTTTGCTAACTTTTTTGGGCACTTTGCTGGGCCCAGCACTAATAATAAAAAAAGAACATTGTCAGTAGCGTTCCTGAACTCTTTCATAGTACAGCTTTAAGAACAAAAACAAGGCAGTAAGTACCGAAAAGGGAAACAGAAATGATAGTAAAAAGTTTTTAGATGTCGACTTACCTTAAAAGAACTAAAAAATGTACAATGATATTTCTGCCTTTTAAAATACTTTAGAAATTATATTCCAAAAAACATGTGTAACAGGTATTTGTTTAAGAAGGTTTATAAAAATCTCTGTGTAAATAACTTACCAACAATAACCACATAGTGCATGCCTTCAGCATGAATCTCTTTCACAAACTCGGGCAAGTTACCGAACCGTTCCTTGTCGTATGTGAAGTCGTTGTGGTCCTTCATGTAATCTATATCGTTCCATTGTACGTCCTGCAATAACCGTATAAAATGAGTTTTAGGAAAAACAACTTTAAAGGTTCAGTTTGCGGTACAACTTATTGCAATAACGTATAGTTGATATTTGTTTAAGTGGAATCAACATCAATTCACCTAAGAATATAAATATATGGTTTGGTACTTACAAAAGGTATGCCAGCATCCCTATTGGCTTTCCAGACGCTCCTTGTAGCATTTACTGTGTTATAGTTAAATCTGCAAAAGAGGGTATGGATTACCAGAACATGCAGAAGGGTGTTATTTGTGCTAACAGCAAAAGGTTTCAATGTGACGACTAGCAGACTTAATAATTGCATATGAATGTACAAAATAACCGACTGCAATAATAATAAATAAATAGGGACAACATCACATACATTGCTCTGAACCCAAAGTAAGTAGCTAAAGCACTTGTGTTATGGAATTCAGAGTCAACGAAGGTACCACAAACACCCAGACCCGAGACAATGTAGAAAAGTGATTTTAAACATTATACCGTCCGGGGATCGAACCCGGGACCTCAGAGCAAGCGACACCTTGAAAACCGGTGTGTACGCCACTCGACCACGGAGGTCGTCAAAATCAATCAATGAAAGTAATATATGTAACTAGCTGATCCCCGCGACTTCGTCCGCCTCAATTTCTGTTATTATGACAGCGATTAAGAAGTTTAAAAAAAAGTATTTCTGCGTAAATGATAATTTTAGTTATTATTATGTTGATAAAACTCTGTAGCATATAATTGGCAATAATGCATTAATTTCGACCAAATGATTACCTTAAAAAAGGTTATAGTGAGTCAATCTTAAAAGATAGACATATACTGCCGCAAACATTTTTTAGATCATTTAAAGAGGAACAATTCTTTCATACATATATTTTGGGTAACTCGAACCGTTTACGCAGCGCACGCAACGGATGCTTTCAAGTATGAATATTTTTCCCCGTTTTTGTGACATTTTTCACTGCTGCTTCGCTCCTATTGGTCGCAGCGTAATGTTATATATCCTAAAGCCTTCCTCGATAAATGGACTATCTAACACAAAAAGATTTTTTCAATTCTGACCAGTAGTTCCCGAGATTAGCGCGTTCAACCAAACAAACAAACAAACAAACTCTTCAGCTTTATAATATTAGTATAGATAAAGAAAGAATTAATATAAAAACTATTTTATTATAATTGGATCCAATATTCCACGAATATCGTGTCACAAACACACAGTCCAATTGAGAACCTACTTTTGAAGTTTTTTTTTTTTTTTTTTTTTTTTTTTTTTTTTTTTTTTTTTTTTTTTTTTTTTTATGTAACTGACAACTATAAAAATCGTATTTTATTCTATTCTTTTGAAGTCGATTAAAATTAAGGATCATTTCAGGAATAAGAGGTTTGTACCTATTTAAATAAACTGCTCAATCAAGAAAAGACGTAAATCATTCTTATGGACTGGGCCTAAAAACACTTCATTCTTTTTTATTTTGAATCATCTTATTAATCAGTCTTTATATATCTCAGAAAACACATAGGTTCTCTTTTTACCTGCACAGATGGAATCCCAGTGACCAATACGGCGGCATGAAGGGCCTGCCGACCAGCTCGGTGTACTGAGCTACGACCTGCTTGGGCTCGGGGCCCAACATTATGAACAGGTTGAGGATCCCGCCTGTAGTGCGGTAGGTTATGCCGGGGGATGGTTGTAGCACTATATCTGTGTAAATTAATAATAAAATAATTAGAAAATGTGGACAAGGTCACCAACAGTGCTCTGAACCCAAAGTGAGGAGCTGCTAAGCTACAGCACTTGTGTAGTGTTAAGAAAGGTACCACAAAAACACAGACCCGAGATTCATCTAGGGTTCCGGGACTATATAACTAGCAACACCTTCAAAAACGGTATGTACGCCACTCGACCACGGTGGTCGTCGTTTGTAGGAAGCAGTATTATAAATATTATTTACATAATTTTATATAATTATTCAGTGCTTTGAGTACGCGGTTGACACGATCGTGGCAGCCAATGGCATAAAGCGGTCAATTCTGTCCACAAACCAAGAATTGTCATTATGGATGATTATTAACTTAAACTACTAAAATAATATAATATGTACAAGTAGCCATACCCATAGCGTTAGAATTAAGAAGTAGCATCCCGTGTGTCTTGCCGTCGTGTTCCACCGCCAGGTAGAACGGATGCGTGCCGTAAAGGTTTGCCTAAGATACAGATAAGAGAGGAAATATATATTACACCAATTTCCCCAGAAAAGATAAAGTGTAGTCATTTTGAAAAAGATTATGAAGATTTCATTGAAAGTAAAAGTCTAAGCCGAAGAAGTCTAAACAGTTAATTGAGATTATGTACACCCAGAACTGATAAACATTGCAATTGGGACAAAAACAGAAAAAAATTTCAGAGAAAGATTTCATTTATATAAATAATTTTACAAGTCAAAATTTATTTGGTATTTATTTACTAAAGGAATATGATCAGATAAAAAAAAATAACTATAGTTCAATATAGTTTGAGAAAAGAAAGCCCAGGGAGATATAATTACATATTTTTTACACCTTACAATTATGATGATGATTGCTCTTCTCAACGTATCCGCCGACGGCGACCTTACGGACTATCAGAGACAATAATATGCTTGTATGTGTAACATATTCTCTTAATATAAAGATTATTTACTCACTCCCTCAACTGGAGCTCTATCCCTATTAAACATGGCGAAGGTATTCCACTGCATGTTGTTCATGAAGCGAGCTCTCTTCTCTCCCAACCCGAAGATATGACTGGTGGGTAAGATGGCGGAAATCTGCAGGAACTTGTCTGACAGGATCAGGCCGCCGATGTCTTGGGTGTTTACACTGGGAAACAGAAATTAATAGAATGTTATAATATCCTTCTTGGACCACTTGTTTAGTTGATCAGTTGATCAGAATCTTTAATCTAGCTTTTGTATGAAAACGCTGATATGATTTGTAGGTAAAGAGGGCTACCGTTAGCAATTTCACCACCAATGGCGATAGTCAAACGTGATGTTCTAAATGTCAAATCCTCTAGTTGGTGGATACCTCACGCGTCAGTGCAGTGGCGCCAACTGGTGACCGCAATAACAGTATCCCTCATTGGTTTCTGAATTGATCCCCGAAAGCCACGCGAAAAATATTTTGCGTGTTTTATATGCAAATATTTATGGCTGTGTCGTTATTGACGAGTGTAGTAAATCGAAAAGGTAAATAGGTATACGGTGTTTTCATCAACAGTTTTCATGTTTGTAAATCGGATCGAATAAAGTATGTTGAATATTAAACACAACAAGAGAAAATTTAAGCAATATGAATGCTTTAAGTTTCTCTTTTATAATTACCAATAAAACTCACATAGTAACATTATCAGAGTTTCTGACAACTTTGAAGCCGATGAGCGAGCCGTCGACCTGCACCCTGTATTTCATCTTGGAGAGAGGCTTCGACACCATCATGATTTCTGGCTGCATAGGCTCGAAGCGCTTGTGTTCGGCGTCGTATATCTATAAGCGGGTATAGGTTTATCAGAAATGGACTTTTATATTCCAATGTGAAACATGAAGACACAAAAATCCACCGTATTTACTCGAGTGATATCATGAAATGAGTAAGCAAAATTGTGTTGTTCCCTTAAGATCTATGTGATGAAAAATGCGATTTTTTTTCATTATTCAAGTGGACTGAAGTCTGTATTATGAATTCAGGATTGACCTTACTACAAATATTAACATTATCATAAAACTAAATCTGAACATAAGACTCGAAAATAAAAGAACCTCTACCCTCGCTTTTCACTTTGTTTAGTTTTATTTTTTTCAACGTATTGTATTTTTCTATATCTCCTCTCACCTTGACTTGCAGCACGTCATCCGACAGATACTTGAAGTCCATCCTCGCCACGTCAAAGTCCCCCGGGTAGCCGGAGGGCCTGACCCTCTCCATGTACACGCTCATGCCGTGCTTGTCCTCCGTCATGTTCAGAAAGCGGTACGAGTCGAAATGCGAGGGGTAGTAGCAGTATGGTACGCCTTGAGTGTCGGACGACTTCCAACAGCACCCTGGAATTTGAATAGAACTCTGTAGCTTTACTACTATTATGCCAAACACGTAAACAAACAGTTTAAGGAAAAAAACCACTGTAATGCTTACTTACAAACTTACAGGTTCAGTTTGAGCTACAACTCCGATACAAATACCGATATTTATTATAAATTATATTAGTCGCCTATGCAAACGGGATAAGCTAAGAAGGCGCCGGCGACATGAAATTCTTTTCAGCTTTGCGGAAGATTAAGTACAGAAGCATATGATGTAAATTAGGCCTTATTTTTCAGCCACATCATGTAAAATTCGGATTTCAGCTGAATTCGGTGAAACTGAAAGAGGATCCTAACATAGCAAGAAGTTTCCAAGCTCATATGCTTATATACAGGGTGTTAGAGGGTCATAGAGGGTTCACAATCACATGCTCAAATAAAATATCAAATTTGGAAAATTTATGACAGAAACAATAATAATGGATTTTGAAATAACCATTTTTTGCCCCGAAATTCCCTAAATTTGAGAATAAAACAAAAACTACAACACCAATTTCCTCGGTATTTTTGGGGGCCTTTTGTTTGGTAATTAACTAATTAGGTATCATCTGTGACAACGCAGACACTCTCTCTCGACTTTTGAGAAAAAAAAAAATCTTAGGTTATAATTTTTTTTTTTTTTTCAATTTTTTTTCCTCATTTTGGTAATCAGATATCGATACCTAACAACACCTTAACGGATCGGACAGGGGTTTCGTAACACCCTGTATAAATATTGGCATTCAACAAATATCAATATAGCAATGACTACGACTTTACGGCAACGGGCAACCGCAAGCCAAAGTAATTTAATCGACATTAGTATACTGTGTGAAGGTCAAACACTAAAGCATCGTGTTTTATAATAGCGCTGAGGAAATCGAACATTATTATTTTCTATTCATCAGTGCAATCATCTTAATTCAATAAGCTAGGTTATATCAATTAAATGATGAGCACCTCATTCCCGACATTAACGCAGAGCTATGCAACTGTATAGCTTAGCTGAGAACTGCCGTTGCAATGCTAGGATAAAACTTATAAGTCATAAGTGTTTATCAAATCTATATCTATACTTATAATAAATCTGTAGAAGTGAAAATTCTGTACATTGAAAATATCAAAAAAATAAATGGCGGGGGGTGTTACTAGACCGACAACGAGCCCAAAAGTGTGAAAAAAAAATTTTTGTCTGTCTGTCTGTCTGTTTGTTCAGGTGTCACGCAAAAACTACCGGTTCGATTACGATGAAACTTAGTATAATTATTCTTTATTATCCTGGGCACCACACTGGGTAGTTTTTATCCCGGAAAAGTATAAGCAATAAAAAACAAACTTAATTTTGCGGTTAAAAACTCATTGATAAGTTTCGTCATCCACGCGAACGAAGTCGCAGGCACAGCTAGTAAGTCATAAGTGTTTATCAAATTACATATCATTGAATTTGTACAAATCAGAATTGTGTTTAAAATTAGCCATGAATTTCATCTAAGTTATTTTATCCCATTACTGAGAAGTTATTTTATCCCATTACTGAGGAAAAGTCACTCCCTAAAACACTTGCAAACTCCCGTCACAATTCTAAAAAAAACAAAACCAACCTCGTTTCACGCACTCCTTCTCATTAATCTTCCCCTGCGGCAGACAATCAAACTTCATATTTTCCTCGACCTTGGAACACATATCCTGCAGAACCTCTATGGTCCGTTCAGGATACACATTCTTCTTGTTCAGGTCAGATTTCTTTCTGGTGTCGGTACCGTTGCTTTTGTTTTTTGTGCTCAGGTTGTTGTGGTCGTGGTAACGGTATTCGGGCATTTGCTGGAGAGAACAAAATAACATAGCATAGTAACACAGAGTATTGGTGATTAGGTGTAGAATTTCGTATATTTCTGATACTTACTTTTTCATATGGCATTGGTGATAGAGGTTTCGTGATTGCATCTGGATGAGTCCTCTCCCATAATTTTCTGTAATATATCACATAGTATTAATCTCTTTGTACAGAAACTCTGCTGAGCATAAAATTACTACCATTGATTGAATTATCAAATTAAGATAATTTTCACTTACAGCTAACAGACAAAATTAAATAAACTTAATTCATTTGCTTGGCTTTCACTAATTCTACTCATTTTCTTTAGCCCTTATTTCTGCCAAGACAGACTCTGGTCAGTGCGTTTCTTTTTCTTTGGCCCTTATTTCTGCCAAGACAGAGTCCTTTAGGCGCTAAGTCTGAGATCAAGTTTAGCTTATATTTTATCTTGTGGGTGAACTGTAAAACCCCTCACCTGTAATGTTCCTCTCCCCAGGTCCCGCCGACCGCTCCGCCGACAGCCCACCAGGCGCCCACGCAGAGCGCGCACACGAGCGCCACGCCCAGCATGCCCGAGCCCAGCCCCGGCACGTGCTCCCACATGCGACGGAATATGTTGCGCTGCTCAGAGAAGCGCTGGTACCTGACAATAAAGGAATTTAGTTAAGGACCTACGTCTATATTTGTTGAGGGAGATTTGATACACATAAAACTAGAAGAATTAAAATTAGAAACTAATAAACCAATGGCTATGGATAATTATAAATTTGCTGGGCCCCACGGTTTAACCCGCATACGTACCTAAGCCCCATTCCCGATATTTTATAGTTTTATGCATCAAATTGGTCCATAAATGGTGCAACTATCCTGACTTTTTTTATATTACAAATTGATTATTCAGGACTACTAACCTAAGCTTGCAACTGTAAGGCTAAAACTATTCTTTAGATAGTATAATATGAAATTCTGTCTGTTCTCTTAGATCTTTTGAAGTACTAAATGGATTAAATGCAATTTTCAGCTGTAGGTAAAGTGATTTAAGAGGAAGGTTCATGCATATAATTATTTCATAATTAAATTAAAAGATGTGTGATGTGATGTCAAATCAAACATATTTTTATACGCTTACATTGCAAATGCTGTCTAAACATTACGAGTTAGATCACATTAATGTACTATGTAATTGTAAAAAAGATTAATAAAAAATACTGGATGGTATACATACATATGGTTCTTCATGATAACCCACAGTAACCAACAACATAGCGACATAATATAAAAAATATATAAAACAATACTAACTTTTCCATAGCTCACAACAGCACACAAGATAATAGAATTATGTGTTCCTCTCCAACCAACAATATTACAAAGAGAGTGTTATATGCTATTTATATCATTTTATGTTAGACAGTTCATTATTTAATCAAAGTTCATGTTTACATTAGAGTGCAACCAATGATTAATCAGAAAACAATGAGTAATCGTTGTTTTCTTCATACGCGGAATCAGTGTTGTTTGTCTATGAATAATATTTAATTGAAAGTTTTTGCTGATAAATCAAACTGCTTTCTGGGTTGGTGTTCTTGTTGTTTGTCCACTTAATAACTTAGAAATGTTATTTTACTTTTGTATTTACTGGATTATATAGAATGTACCACTGAGGCTGGTGGTGGGTCCGCCTGGCATATACTGTGGGTGCTGGTTCGATGTAGCACAGAATAAGAACAATGATCTAGGGAAGGACTTGAGGCAGGCCCTTGCTCAGCAGTGATACAGTATATTATTATGCTAATAAAAAAGAGGTTCATTAAACAGTTTAATATTCAAGCTATTTATTGCTATCTATACTAATTAGTAACCACTACATAATGTTTATTTATAGTCATAGGAAACTTACCGATGCTCCCTTGAAGTAGATTCTCCTTCATTTCTCGGCTTCGGAATAACTCCACTGAACAGTGGTGCTCTGCCCGCCTTAGCATTGTACCGCCCGAACGGAGCGAACGAATTTGACAGTTTTCTCTTGAAAGTAACACTCTTCGGACCATTTAAAGACGTCTCCGAATGCCTGTCTGCACTTCTCGAAGTCTCACCTTCAGTTTCAGCCACCTTGGAACCCTTATCACTCTCATAACAAAGACGATAATTAATGTTGTCATTTAGAGTCAACAAATCCGTTTTGGAACCAGGCGACTTATCACAAAAGTCTTCAAAAGACACAATCTCATAATCCTCGTCATCCTCATGGTTCTTCTCAGATTTATAAGGTATTTTCGGCATATTTTATATTACGCGTCGCAGAGAACCCATGAATCTAATTTTAGATATTCGTAAAAACCGTATGGCGTCAATGTTATTGTATAATCTTATTCACTAATGCAAATCATGAAACGCATTTATTTTATAGACACATGCAGTTTATTGTAAAGTCGTTTCATTAAATTTTAACATTTTAAAGCAAATTCGTTTGTTGTTGTTGTTATTTTTCAATTCGGTTATCTGTCAGACTTAGGACACCATGTATTCTGCCAAACTTGTCAATCAATAAAAAGTTGTTTTAAAATAGGTAATTTCTTTGAGTTAGTAAAAAATGTTTAGATTAATTCAAAAGCTTACAATAACATGCATTTAAAGAAAAAAATAACAAAATTTTGTTATTATTAAAATGTTGGTTTAGAAGATCAACCCGCCATTTACAATATCTAAATGAGGGTAATCAACCAAAATTTTTATAACTTGCGACATGAAAACCTTTAAGAAGATGCGTGGACAACATGGTGGACTGTTGATAACTAAAAGTTTTATTTAATTTGTGTCTCATAAATTGACATCGAATGCTGAAAATTTTACCACAATGGATTGGAGAAATGCTAAGATTCTGTTAGCATCAACGGCAACGATGGTCGTTGCTACACAAATAGTGAAAAAAGTGTATAAATACTTTTCGAGTTCAAGGAAGTCTTGCCCATCTGAGACGCGCAACGAAGACACATGTGACGAAGTATTAAACCTAAAAAATCGGGATATTAACGATGTCATACTGTTCTCGGACGACGTTGTCCGTCACACTGTAAGAGTGCCACCAAACAAAGATATAACTATTTGTGAAAGCAGAGAGTTGAACTGCTTCAAATTAATAAAGTACATTAAATCAGCACGTGAGACCTTAGACGTCTGTATGTATTTGATTACAAGCAGTGAAATTGCTGAGCAAATAATTAGGCTGGGACAGAAACACATCTTAGTGAGAATAGTCGTTGACAGCGATATGGCATTCACTCCTCCATCGCAAATTAACAAGCTGAAGGAATATAGTAAGTATCCTGTGTATTAGCATTTTTTACTTTTCGATATGAAAATTTTAACATTCTGTATTTGTACCAATCTTTGATATTTTTTATGATTGCCCTGTGTAGTTAAAATATTTTTTTTATTCTATTTCCAGGTTTCATCCAAGTGCAAACCAGCAAGAAATCTATCTTAATGCATCACAAGTTTTGTATTATTGACGGGCCCAAAGCCATTAAACGAAAAAATATGTTAAAAGCACATGCAGAAAAGTTAAATGTATATGCACAATATACAAAAAATACCAAAGTTCCACAGAAATGCAAACAAATCAAAGGTTTCGTTATGTCTGGTTCATTAAACTGGTCCACCCAGGCTATGGTTTCAAATCACGAAAGTGTTATCGTTACATCTCATCAAAATATAGTCGGAAAATTCGAAAAAGAATTTGAGGGTTTGTGGGTGGAGACTGAACCGGTAATAGTTATGCATTATATTCTATAATTTGTAATTTGTTATAATATCATATATTATTATCTAAAAATAATTTAATATTCCAGGCCTTAATGACGTCAACATGATAGCTAGACGTATATTACACTTCGCAAAAGGATGCAGTCAAGTATTTACGACCCTGATAATTCTGGTAAGTACCTAGATCGGCGAAGCAATCAACCTAATTTATTTATTTATATTTTTTTCTCATGGTCACAACAAACATTCATTCAATGTTTTCAATGTTCCATAGACATAAATCGTATTTTTTATCTGGAGTTTTCAATTTCACAAACACATTATTTTAAAAATGTTTAATACATTATAAAGCTCTTTTAGTTAATATTTTATTGTTAAGTATTTAATAAGGGCCTTATTTCAAATTATTCTGGTTGTCTTATAATTTCGGATCATTTCCCGTTCCTCACAGATGACAGGAGAATGCCATAGACAAGTCCATGTGCACTTCAATTTCGATCGATCATATGTTTTCTTTGTGTAGTTTTTTCAGCCGCTGTAATTCGAATTGGTTATAAAGTTCACGTGTTATATTGCCTGTAAATCCATGCTAATATACTTATTGTGCTATTGTCACGCGTATACGGTCTTTACAGTGTCTAGAAAAGTTTTTGAGACTAAAAATACGTGGTGCATTACGTGCATTTCTATGTGCACGTGCTTGCATTTTTCAGGCTAATTGTAAAGTTTCAGTTTAAAAGTGGGCTGCAAGGTGACCTTAGATTCATTAGTGCTGTCTTGTTTACGCAACCGTGCTAGCCCGAGCCCAGTTTTTTGGTGTATTCCTTAAAAAACGTGTGTACAACTTGTGTGCAGAATAAGGTTCAAATCTTAGGTTGGAAAATACTTGGTTGTTTTATTACAACTCAGTGTCATCATGAATCCTACATCCTGGATCGGTATTTCATTGGATGAAGTGTTTGTGGTATGTATAATTAATTATTGTGGTTTAAAAGTTCACTGTAAATGAGATATAAACAAATTCATTTTGAAGGACATTCTAGAAAGGTCATAATGTTATTATTTGTTCTTTTCCACTATTATAAATATTACTTATATTTATCATCCCACCTGATATACCCCATGATAACATGTGTGCTTATAATATACAATGTATGGATTACAATATAAACATGAACTTAATTATTTATTTATTTAAGTTTTATACATCTGTTGACAGATGCTTGTTAATAGTTATTAAAGATGCATAACATCCTTTCTTAGAAAAAGGTGTTTAGAAATCCACTATTTTCATAGACATGCATGTGCCACATAGGCAATGTAAAAATTTCAAAGCTATTATGTGAAACAAAATGACAGCAGATGATGTTGTTTTCACATATTTTATAAATTTTATGCCTTATTTCAGTGAACCTATATGTTAGATTGTGAAATAATATAAATTAAAGTAACTTATCTCTCCATACATTCTAAGCCACAATAAAAACCATGTGGCTTTCAAAATACAATTTGTGTTAAAGACAATGTACTTACAATAACTTCAATATTTAATATCAATTAATAATTATCCAGAAAAGATAAATCAAGTCGAAACTAAGTGAATCAAATCATAAAATGTATTTCTTACTTCAGATTTCGGCAAAGGAAATTCCAAATTAAGTATTCAATTTATAGTGTCTTTAAAAAGGTTTTAATGTGTAATAACTTATAGAATACAAGAGTTAATAGGTTTGTTATTTCTTATGTTTTGGTAAATGTAATTCGTCACCTGTTTTCTTAATATTTTAAATTACTCCATCTTGACCGATCAAGTTGTAATGTTACATCAGAAAAGTGAAGAAGGTTTATTACTGTCATTGTAGTTTAGTACACTAATATATTTATTAAAAAGTTGTTTTTTTTTAGGATGATTAGTATAACAATTTTTATATTATAGAACATAAAAACACTGAATAATCAAATAAACATAATGTAATCATGATGTAATTATTTTTGAATTGGGCTTAAAATTAATACCATCTAATGTATTGACTAAAACAATAATTCTTATTTTTTTGTTTCAGATGAATGTACAAAATATGAAATACCACATGTGGAAGTGTAAAATATGTGCTACAAATAATATTAAAGTGGACTATTATAGCAAAAATTGTGCAAACAACGAATACAAAACGTAAATATAAGAAATATTGAAAAGTGATAAAGTTAACAGTTTTCGAAGTTGTGTTTATAAAGTGCACATTGGATGCAGTGTTCTTCACTAGATGGCGCTGTTGGAATTGTGGTTGAGCAAGTGAGATGCTTGTTCAGCCATTCACCGCTAGATGGCTTTATTGGTAAGCTTGCACGATTCATTATGTAGCGTGAAACTAGCGACATCTAGCGACGAGTAGCCGTAACTAATTTAGTTTCATTGAACATAGATGTCGCTACTTGTAGCGAAAATGCGGAACTTAAGTTTATTTCGTTCGTGATTAGTAGCTACGATGAAGGAGATTTAGCATAAGCACATGCAATATATTGTTTATTAAATTACTGTATTTCACTACTAACATTATTATAAAAGGCAAATCAAATTAAAAAAGGACAATTCAGAAATTTCTTGCAAAAGAATATAATTTCTACATTAGGTAGGTCTTTCAGAAATTTACTTATTTAACTACAAGTACCTAATAGTAAATTTCGTTTTAAGTGCCTATGCATCTTTTATAACGTTTTACCTAAAAATAAACTTTTTTCATTATACCTACACTCGGAATTATTTAACACACCAACTTCATGGGTACAATTAGGCGGTTAGGTAAAACTAAAAACGTGACGGACACCCATTATACGAGCTTCATATTTGACGTCCGTGTTTTAATCCATCTAGGGTAAATACGCTAAATGTCGGCCCCCTTACGGATTTTCTAACTTTGGAATGCTCTGGCTGCACCAGTTTGCAACAAAGGATAGCTTGTGTTGCGGTTTTAGACAGGTTGATAAATCTATTTTATGTTTTTAGGCATAAATTTGACTTTTCTACTAAAATAAAAAAGGATTAAGGTTTAGATGCGTTGAAGACGAAAAAACCCTTAAGTCGGCCGTTCGCGGCCTATTGTCGGCGGTGTTTTTCCCAAATGTCGGCCGGATATAGGGTGTTAAAAATTAAGACACTGAAAAATATAATCAACATGATTTATTTTGGCAGGAGTATACATTTGTATTTGTCTTAGGGTAATTTGTTTAAAAGTTACTATAATTATAACTAAGTTAAACATCGGAATAAATATAACCAGCAAATTCCAAAAAACATTTTTCAATTGTATCCCAAACCATATTTAGCTATCATGAATAATATACATAATTATGTCTTCGATACTGTCAACTTCTACATCCAAATAACCTATTTAAAATGTTAATAAATTTGTGTATTGGGTACATAACATATATTCAATTTCGAGAAAATAAGTTGGATAAATAAATGAAAAAATGACTACTCACACAATCAATGAAAAAATACAAAAGTAATCAGCCTGTATATTAGCGTTCAAATTCGAGGCTGGCCGACATTACGATATTTAATATATTTAAAGTCGGCCCCTGTTGTGTGTGCCTCATTTCTCGACATTCAACTAAGATCACCCCGGCCGGTATTTAGCGACTAAACGTTAAATATATTTATTAACCTATTAAGCTTTGCAAATACTCCTATTAAGCAAATGGAATTGGTAGAATTAGAATTTGTAAAACAGACTGCATTTACTTTAAGTCGGCCCCGGCCGAGAATTCGGTTTTAAGCCGAAACTGGTACTCTAATGGCGGCCTCCTATTTTTCATTTAAAATAATACGAAAAACGTTAAAAAAACAATGTCAAAATATAGTAAAAATATTTTTTTAGTGATAACAAACTTTAAAACAAAAATAAAGAAACGTCTTACCGTTGTAATATCAATCCCCGAAGCGTGGGTATTCTCATCAAGTAAGCTACTTTAACTAAGAACTTGACTCTTCAACGGCGCGATCGCTGCTGACGCTCAGTGTGTGAAGACCGGGTGACGTAATAGGATAGTGACAGTTTGTGCGTATAGAATATGAACTTAGGTTGCAATTTGAGTAATAAAATTACCACTTCATTACCCTTGGAACGAACGCAAGATAAAAATGTGCAGACGGCCGACGATTGGGGGGGGGCCGACATATGGCGTATTTACCCTATCTGCCTTAAACACTTTCAACGGTCAAGGACTGTCTGGCTGCGAAGCCGTGTGAAATGTTGTGAAATAACAGGTTATGCAATTCGAATAGGAAATTTGAATAAACCAGCCTTGAACCTCGGTCGTTATAAGTTCCTACGTAGACAAACTACTTACTTGGAATTCGGTTTTCGGAAAACTAATTTGAATTTTGAATGCTTCCATTGAGGTTTGTTACGAACGCATCGCTTCGCTGTTTAGTATTCCATTCTTATTTCGATTTGAATTTCTCAGCAGTTACGTTGGTTGGTGCAGTGCGGCGGGGACTAGCAATATTGTGCTTTATATTTTCTTCATATTTAATGTAATTGGATTTGACATCTAATATTCAATCCAAATATAACTTAATTAAGTATAGCTATAATGATTTCTGGTTATAAAAATAATGAAGACCGTTTTATGGGCGAGTTGATTATCATAAGTTGGTATGAATGTAAAACTATATTAAAAATTCGTGATATAGTCATATAAGTATATTCCGCTATTACGTACTTATCTTTATAATATAGTAATTAAGGCCTTCTTGATACATGTAATTAGTGTAGACTAACCAGGATTCTCTTCCGGAACATTTTAGTTAAGGAGCTTGAAATATATTTTATATTACCTACCTATGTATAAAAACTATTTTTAATACGTTTCTCTGTGTTTGGGTAATGTCAAGCCAAATAGTTCTGAACACTTAACTCTATTGTGGGGGACGCCATTCTCTTGTTGCTATGGAAACAGCAGTTCGAATTTCGAAGTGTACTTTGGTAAGGTTTTCGAGTAGGGATGAACCATGAGATCAAATATCTAGTAGAAAGGTGTAGCCAAAGTATGTTGTGATGTAAAGTTCGTAGTACATTTTGCAAATTATTTATAAACCGGTAGGTCGTAGGTAGTATGATCTTCCCCTACTAATAAAGCTATTTAATATTCAGGAATGGTGGAAGTCGGTTTGTTCGTCATGAGTCCTAGTACCTAAGTTTCCTGGCCAGAAAGTCGTGAGGACATTGCATTCTTTAGAATTAATTAAACAGTGGACGTCACATTTTTGCATTTACGTACCTCGTTCTTAGAATTTATCGTTATGTCGGTACATTATGTCAGTATTACTTTGAATTCAAGTTGTTACGCGATAGCTTGAAGTACGCGAATGCACGCGAAGTGCTTCTATGTAGTGTAAGTCTTAGAATATATTTCCACGAAGATTAAGGAATAACTTACATAGTATTACTTCGGTTATGTCATCTGTAACATATGTGTACTGGGATAATAACATAGATTTATCTTTTATTATTATGTTGGATACTTTAGATTAAGTAAAACAATAAAACAGTAGTAAAACTTTGAAATGTCGTTTTATTTAGTTTAATACACAGAATAAAACATTTGGTAGTTAAATAAATAATTCATAAAACACACGTAGTTTATGAACTGCTAAAAAAATGTGTAATCTGGGATCTCAGTAGTGCCACATTTCTACTGTATCAAAGGAATACAAACTGCTTAATTTATTAGTTTTATTTGTTGTTTTTTTGGGACATTTGACCCGTGCACCGAGTTAAGATGTTGACACATTGAAAGAAATGCAGAAGATATTGTTACCATTAAAATACTAAAAAAGCAACTAAAAATTCTTGGATATAAAAAGATAGTTCCGAAGCTGGGTGTAAGTTAAAACTAAAAAGGGCAAACATTTTAATTTCTTTTCTATGTTTTAAAATAAATTATCTCTAGAGCATGTCGTCTCAATGACAGCGATCGGTGTGACGCTTACATTTAATTTTAAAAGCTAATATTGTTCCTTCTATTATTAGCGACATCGGGCGAAAGTTCGATGATCTGTGAAACTGTTCGTGTTTTCAGTTAGAAAGTCGCCAACGTTACGAAACTAGAGTGGGACGAAACTTCCCCATGTTTATGAAACGGCACGCTTTTAAAATAGTGCTCGTTTCGCTTTCTGTCGCTTAGCTACCGTTGTATTTGCGTCCTAATGCTAACCGTGTGACTCACGTAACGTTTAACATTTTAAATGTTTTTTATATTTACAAACAAAGTGTGGAAGGGTTAACAGCACCGGATGTTTTGTCCAGATATGGAATATAACGCTTTTAAAGGAAGTGGATAAAGGGCGGGTGAATCGGAACATAATCGATAAAGTCGATCCGAGCGTTCGATTGTTATGTTGTCGTCTTGTACGGCTCAATGTTGTATTGTGTTGACGACACTTGTTAGTCGTTGGCGCCACTTTCACGTACGGTCACGAGTATTGTGTCCATTGTAGCCTTATCTAACATCTCATAGGAATGGATTTGAAGTCTGATATGTTTAAGACAGATTGGGGAGAATACCAAATAGAATCTAATTGAGTCCGTCCAATTAGAATCTGTAAATTCTCATTCCGTGCCACTTGGCTGTCGGATAAACTGTTTCTAACCCGGCTAGGATTAAATTAGGATAGAGTACAAGGCATCCTTTGCCTGTGGGCTGTCTTGTAAACGGAATATAACAAGGAACGATGTTTGTTTACCTCAAAATGCGAACTTGCTTAATTACTAGTTCTACTTAGCAGATGAATAATTCACTTGCGTTTTATGTAACATTATTTCATTAGAAGATTCTGTTAGTTATTTTAGTAATATAGTCCTGGAGCTTTAAGGTCACTCGTTGTGAATCTCTCGGCGCTAGAACACAGCAAGGACATGAGTCGTTGATCCGCCGCCGACCTTTTGTCCTTACTGTACGACTGCGTATATACTAGCCACACATAATCCTGTATCATGTATGCTGCTGCCAAAATGTACAAATTGAATCACTGGATACATATTGTAATCGAAATTGACTAACGAATTATTTTGATTACTTTTTGAAATGTTTGATGCTAACTAACATGTGAATTTTGCAAGTGTACAATACTTTCTTCCTGATTTTGCTCTTTACAACGTTTCTATTGGAATACCTAAATGGGATTGTGCAGTAGACGGGACAGGAAACTTGATTATAGTTCTACAAACTTATTCTAACGTAACCAAACACTTAAATACAATTTCTTTAACAAGTTTAAGAGGTCGTCGAGACCCAGACAATGTGCTAATGACGTCGTAACATCATCAATCTTTTACAACTACCCACCTAATTAATGTCGGCGCATTTTACATATTTAAATACTTTACCTCGTAATGTGTTAATGGAATAAGTCTGCAGGTAATATTGTTTATTATATACAATGCAATTGCACTTTTGTTTTTTGTTCGTATATTTACTTAAAGTTTATTATTTTATTTTACTTTTTGGTTGGCTTCACGGTAGTAGGTAGTTAATTTGCATGTTTTGTTGTTGATTTTAATTTAACGTGTAATTATGTTTACATGTGTATTACATAAATTGCAACGAAGCGTTTCTGTGCAATTTAATGTAAGTTTAAAGACAATTTGTGCTAATAAATATAATTATGATTTAATTGTCTGGTTTACAATTTATGTACTAATAGTATGTTCTAAAGGATGAATCTTATTTGACAATCTAATATGATAATAGGTAATTCTAGTTAGTTGAAATTAGTCCAATTAACTTTACTGCACTCAAGTTTTTGTTCTTAAATTGATAATGATAGTTACAATATATCCTATCTATTTGATCATTTATTAGTTTGAGGACAGTTATTAAATATTTTAGCCATTTATATTTTTATAGTCGCCTCAAAAGATACTAATTAACACTGCTAATGGAAATAATCAATTGACCGACTGTACTTTATATCAAGTAATAAACCAAAAGGTTTGATTAATTAAGTTTTACAAAAACAAATAATGGAAAGATAAGTTAACATTTAGGTTTCCTCGCCGGTAAATTATATAGTTTGCAGTAAATTTATAATTTAAAAGCTTTATGAGTAAAGATTTTAAGTTTTTTCTAATTAAGAACGGGTATATTATCATTATACTACTAGTACTTCACCAAGTATCCTTCAGAATACAATTGGTCTTTTGTAAGATTTTGCGAAATAATGCAACTCTTATGTTCCAACTTCCAATGCAGTTTAACACTTCTCGCACACAGCATTTGAGTGAGTCTATTTATTACTTTTTAACATTATTATTTTGTTTCTTTTTACAGCCTTGTCGAAGAGGTGACACTTCGATCATAAAATTGTCGTCAATCCCTTGTCACTGTAACTTTAGTATTCTATATAAAAACCTCTCAATAAATGAAAAACACGGATTATAATTATGTTCAACGACGACGTGACGCCATTTTAAACGGGTCTTAATACACTAACTATGTTATAAGGAGCCATAAAACCGAACAATGACGCTGTCAATTGCCAAAACTTTTGTGTATCCACTCACAATAAAGTTTATTACATCTGAACCTATATGATAATAGACTTAGTTGTTTAAATGGTTGCATATTATTCACTCGTATAATATAATTTACGAGCAATTTGCAAAAGTGCTAGTTTACGAGGCTCTTAAAAGGACATAATGTAGGGGTCTTGTTTATGCTGCATAGTTGTGTGTCATGTACTCGGCTTGATGGGGACGCTGGCGCACAGATTGACTGCCTGTGTTATCACTGTCTCTCGGATTCGCCATAAATACTGATTATCAAAGACATTGACACCAATCGTTGTTCTCTTGGGAATACAAAACACTCAAAACCAAGCGCTAGCTATCAGTTGTTCTAACATAAATAGCATGCACGAAAGATCACGAACTTTAAAATTAAAAGCTCATTTTGTTTTTACTAAAATGAATTATAATTTAATCGCAATTCTTTAAAAATAAAAAAGAATGAATGCAAAAATGTCGTGTAATGCAAGGAAAATTAATTTTCGCGCTTGCTATCATAATTTTATTAATTAATTAATTTTTACACGCGAGTTTGTTCGCGTGAATATGATGACTTGCTCTGTTCCGCTACTGACTTTGCTATGCTGCGTTCATTACTGTATGTAAAATAATTTTATAATTTTGGTTTTATTTAAACGGGTCGGAACTCCGCCATTTTTTGTTGTGATAGACTTATTTAGAAAATACAACGTAATTATAACGTTCGTATTATCATAGAGATGATGTTATTCTTCAGTGGGGTATAATGGGCTGTGACGTTAACGCGTCGGTTGGTACAACCTTAGGGTGTTGTAGCTTTCCACAGACTTTCAATGAGATTCTCCGCTCCGCATAGCAACGGGATTAAGAACGCTCCAAATTCTTATTGTCAATACACGAATAATTGAATTTTCTCTTTTTCTATAACTCCGACATCACCTGCATTTGGTCTATGTGAAAAAAATGGAGCCCCATATATTTGGCGTCTCGTTACTCAATGTCTTGTGCTATTGTGTGTTCAAGACTATTGTCTGACGCGAATTTTGCCATGGGCTACCCCAGTTCCGTATTAAGCAATTAAGCACGTATTTATAGTGGGACAGTATTGATTTACGAGCGCACCGCTCTGGCTGTTGCGACGTTTTACACTCTGTACTATGCGTCGTCTTCCCGCCAGGTGCTAGTCGTACTTTTTTCTGCGATAGCATTGTGGACGGCTTCGTTTCAACTACAATGGAAGCAAGATTTGCACAAAAACGCGTCTTAAAAAGGGGGGTCGATGAAAAAACCATGGTTATGTAGAATGTCCAAACGTTAGTTCGATGGACTGTAGTCGCGTGCCGCGATGCTTTATATTTAATAGGTTTTTTTTTCGCTTTGATTCCCAGGTGACGCCGCAGCTTGCCGCTGTCGCCGCGATCACGATTGTTTTCAAACTAAAGCCCATTCATACATATTATGAACTGAATGTATATTTTCCCCGTTAAATGTTATTATGACACGTTGATGGGCAGCAATTAAAATCTTGTTCTCGTAAAATATTTAAAACGTGATCTATTTTCGTAACTAACAATTAGTCACTGAAAAACGATGCGTATTCTAAAGTTCGTTGCCACGAAATGACGAGATTAACGCGGCTTATTATTCTTTCTCAAACGCTGTCGTTGACACAACAGATTTTAAATAGACTAAAATTGATTAGTTGTCTATGAGCAACACGGTTTAAATTTTATCTTTACCACGTCAAGATTGCACGAACAATGTTCATAACGTTCGCGTGGGAGTGTATTTTTATTTTGTGGCATCGGTACACAAAATTGACACAGTCTGTCAATTGGTTTGATACTCCCTTAGCAATGCTTCCCGCGCTTTTACGGGATGAATGATTGAGCGAATGAATGGATGTCTGTGACGCTCCGTATTGATACTCTGCGGGCGGTTGATGACTGACTTGTGTATGACTAAATTAAATAAATATTTCATTGTGTTGTGATCTTGAACGATCAGATTCGTAAAAACGTTTTTGTATTCATTTGTTACTTAAACATATATTGATGGCTTTTTGATTGCCTGAGCTTTAACTGATGTTTATAAAATTATATAAGTGTGGAATAGCTTTTTAGTAAGTAATTAGTTAAAAATACTAGTTTATTTAAAAAAAACTGAATCTAATTACCTATTCGTAATGAAGAACAAAAAGCTGGAATATTTAAGACGAAAGAAAAATAAATGGTTCGCGGTAAACTCGTGAAACTTAATGAGAACTAGGAAGTGGCCTACTTGTTTTTAGATCATAAAAATGCCTTAATCAGTGTATGAGCGCTGGCGCCAGATCTAGATAGCACACGGTGAATTCAGATGAAAAAATATGTAATTAATTTTAATTACAAAGAATTATGTAAGGATTTCCATAACGAAGTGTGCATGTTGGAGCATTTAAATGGTATTTTCAATACAGAGGCGCCGATAATATAAATAATTCCTCGAATTCTCATAAGTTTGGATTATCTTATTTTTTTTTATACTGCCATATTTAAATAGCCTTACATGTCATACATAATTGCTTTAATAATGAAACAAGTAGGATCAAATTATTTGACGTTTGAATTTAATTACAATTAAAGCTTTGTTTTTCTTCCATCCACTTAGACACAAATATTTTTAGTGTTGTAGCTACATGCAGGAATTCAAACAGCTTTTTTAAACAGTAAGTCTCGCTCGGAATGCAAGCCCGTTACTCTATTGATGCAAGCGCGCGATCTTTGAATATTTTAGACGTATCGTGGTTCGTCTTGCATGCGCGTGCGCCGCCGCGCCACAAACAATTCGTGTTGTAATTCGCCGTCTTTTTAGCACTGTAACGTATACCAGGGAAAAAGTAATTGCACATTGCGAAATTATTGCGGGATTATTATTAGTTTTTGTTAATAGAGTTTCGAGAAACGACAGCCAGCTGCCTGAAAATCATCTGGATGTAAACATTGCTACACTTTACGGCCAATTAACATTAAAGTGCACTTACTACTTGGCTGTTGTTTTCCAACAACTTTGCGGTAAATAAGTTTTTTAGCTTACAAAGTATTTTATTAGAGTCGGTTGACATTTAATTTCAAATATCTTGGAATGTCCACGAGAACGGAGGGTATCTATAAAAATCAATCACAAGATTCGCTGAGCTGGCGTGGGATGAAAATAGAGCGTTTCACGAAATTGCCAGATTTTTTTACTTTTTCTTCTCCCTAACGCGGCTTGTTTGGACAGGCCCCCAGCGTCCATGTCTAAGAAACTTTTCAAAAAGTACGGATATTAAACCTAGTATTATAGGGTGGCTCTTCTTAATGTTTTATAGTGTCTAGACTAATTCCCTGAGTTGTTACTCGACGAAGTATTCAAGTCGTAAAACTTTATTAATCAACTAAAGGCTTAACATTAATTACATAAATTATAAAATGTTGTAATTAGGCGCCGAAAGACAGATATAAATAATTTATAAGATAGGCTTAATAAATCTAGAGCATTTTATCTAAAAATTGTTTATTTACTTACGTTTAATTTGATGTTATTACTTGATCAAATCAAAATTGGGCAGCTTGGTCCACCAAGCGTCAAACCTACTAATCAACAATAAGTTAAGTTTATATAACCTAATAGATAATGTGTAAAATTACAAACGTAATATTTTTATGCTCAGTAGATTCAGTCAGCTTACATAAAAACCGTCTATCATCTAATTAAGCTCCTAATTTGCATAGTAAGTAACGTCTTACTTAAAATGATAAAAACCAAGTAATGTTTAATCGCATTAAGTTTGCGTGTTCGGACACTGCTCTCGTTGTAAGTTACGGGATGCAGGGAGTTACCGTGCTAACTTATATATTTATGTAACTAACTACACTATGTATTAAATATTAATGGAGATCGTTAGCTCACACGCGACCGCGTCTAGACAGGAAGTGGCTTGTATAGTTTTTTATGGATTGAATAAAATCTGGCTCGGCCCCTCACTGCGGTACTGTCGTATCTAGAGGGTGACAACTTGTTTTCGATGGTAAATTAATTGCATGTACACTACGGGCCACGGGGTAGGGAATGACGCAGACGATTTCCGTTATTTTTTAAAACGCGTTCACTAGGGGTGTACATCGATGTCAACGGCAGACATCGATGCTCTATGTCTAAAAATATATTTGTATGATACAAATTAAACACTACAAAATTAAATCTAGTATAAAATGTCAGGAAAATGTTTAGTAAATGGAAATACTTACCGCAAAATACCGGTCTTAAAATAACGCTCATATCAGTAAATGCAGGCGTCTATCTACTCTATGGAATTTCCCTTAACCGATATTTAGGTACTTTTTTCCTACAAGGAAAATACGACAAGTTTTAAGTAGGTCTATGAGATTATGCATGCAAAATTATATTCATACTAATTAAAACGAACCACAAAAATTAACTACATGTCTTTTACAATTTCTTCATTTGGTAGTTTATTTTGTTATCAACCTTATATAAATTTATAAAGTGCCAAGTTTATTTAAAGAGTGACTAATGCCACTTATTTAGTATTTTAAGTTATAGTTCATTATGCATCATTTTGCTTTTTGCTCAAATTAGTACTGAATGTGGGTGCCCAAAAAAGATCATTTTGCGGCGAATTAGTCTAGTCTAAAGTATTTACGAAGCGCATATACATGTTTAATATTTATTAAACTCTTTCTTCGATCGTTTTTACTTTAACTCTACTAATGTCTGTTTAAGTTGTATACAAGCATTCGCAGGTTCTATTATGATGGCGTACTTAATTTTTTAATGAATGACGATTCAACAAGCTGTTATTTTTTGTCAGCCATTAATTTCGCATCCGGAATAATTTGTGTGGGTGGCATTGCCGGCCAGACTGCGTGAGGTCTGCTACCTCAAACCATGCATACATGTTTAATATTTATTAAACTCTTTCTTCGATCGTTTTTACTTTAACTCTACTAATGTCTGTTTAAGTTGTATACAAGCATTCGCAGGTTCTATTATGATGGCGTACTTAATTTTTTAATGAATGACGATTCAACAAGCTGTTATTTTTTGTCAGCCATTAATTTCGCATCCGGAATAATTTGTGTGGGTGGCATTGCCGGCCAGACTGCGTGAGGTCTGCTACCTCAAACCTCAATGGCGAAATATATTTTTGATTCTGTATTAAATTAACTGAATGTGTTAATAAAACTCGTGTTCGTTAACTGACAGACGCTGTGGAGCGGCGCGCGCAGACGCCGAGACGGTAGTGATGAACCATTACGATGGATTTGCATAATCGAGTAATCCAGTATTTGCGATGTAAATAACAATTCACGATTTAATAAATAAATTATATTTATACGATTTTATATACGGTTTCTATGGTTTAATCGTGCTGAGTTGTCTAACAGAATTAATGTGATGTATTTACGCGTATATTTAATAGATGACGTATGTATTATTAATAAAATTTTAATTTTAGAATAAATAATAACATTTTAATTGAATTAGTGTATATCATCACATACACAGATAAAAGCAATACTAAGTAGAGGTGAGTCCGATATCATGTCACATGTAAAAATCACCGATATTTAAAATCATTGTCATTTGTAATGACAACGACAAAATCACCAATGCCAAAAAATCACTAATATGAATGATGATATCAGTCTTTGCCAGTCCTAAGCCTGGAACAAGTATGAAGGGAGGATTGGAATATACAAATTCGAAGTTACTTTGCAACACTGGTGGCTACTAAATACCTACTAAATAAAAAAAGCTCGAATGAATACAGAATAGATAGATACTAGAAAAAAAAAAACATTATGCCTGCTCGCGATCATGTCATTCCTTGTCACGATCTTTACATAATTATGTAGCCTACAATAGCTAATCATTCGATTCGACAAAATCATTGATGATTTTGTCATTGATCTGGTCATCGATATTTGTTTGTCATTGTCATGCAGTCATTGATATTTAAAAATCATTATTCAGCCCATTCCTAATACTAAGTATTAATTTATTTTAATAATTCTACGATACCTACCTTCCTCTATAAAATTATCAAGTGATTTCTCACTTCATTTTCACGACCGTTCTAACATATTGTAATTAATATTAATAAACATTACAAGTAACTAAATAATCTATTACGAGTTATTAGTTATCACCGCCCATCCCTACGCCTGGCAGCACAACTTCGCGCCTAAATTTGAAATGAGAACGCGTGAGAAAACGCTCGCGGCTCGTCTTGAATTACGACGTTCGGAATGTGAATGAACGGCTTTTAAAAGAAAAAAAAAAGTCATGGAAACTACTTTTTGGCTTGTTAGAGTTTCGTACTCTTTAGTGTGTTGAAAATGAACGGATTCGTTTTTTGTTGTATGTCCTAGAGGCACAGGTTTTCCTCATTCGTCCACAGAAAATAACCCCTGGATAAACTTTAATACAGCTAGTCTATTTTTAACAAGCGGAATTTAACCAGGATATTATTAACTATAATCTGGAATAAAAAAACCACTAAACGACCGTTCACTGCAGCTTTTTTCTACGCAGACTTGTAACCACTTGACTATTTGACTAATAACACCATTTCTTTTCCTTATAGGTAAATGCAATTATTATTTATTATCAATCAGTAACTTCACATGTCAAGAACCTAAGTGTGTTTGCGGTTAGCCTAGACCGATGTGTCGACGAACTGCTTTTAACACATTTGACGGATGTAGTGCTCGGTAAAAAACTAGCGATAATTTAGCAAAATAGGTCTATTTCATTAGAATATAATTCAAACTGGAAATTGGAAACAAACGTTTCGATGAGGTATTCATGCTTTTGCAGTTCGTTACGGTGCTAGACTTTATTCAATCAGTTAAAATAAAAAATAACGATCAGAAAGAGCGAGGTATTTAAATTAAAATGTTTTTTTATTTAGTACTATATTGATAAAGTTTTTACTGCCAGCTAGTCCCGTGCTAAACGCAATTGAAGCAAAATTCTTGTAACTCAGATTTTATTCTTCCCACTAGTTGATACACCTAAGATTAATTACGGTTTTATAGTGAATAATTATAACATCGTTCTTTTAGCTTTGTCTGTTACTACGCTGATACGGATTCGCGCATAATTAAACTTCTACCCGTGCAGACACTAGACATCACTTTTTTAAAGTTAATTCTATTATGCTAATTTAGCCGTAAAAATGCTTGCCCTTAAGACATTACCATGTGTGCGTAAGACGCGCCGAAATCTACTTACAAGGTTTCTGAACTCCTGATAATTAACTTACTGAAGACACTAACTAAGTACCTAATAAACTTAGCATTGTTATATAAAAGTGGGTTGTCGTGCCGGATTTGTTATACTGTCACCATGGTAACGCAGTTAACAAGTGCGTGACCAGCCAAGAAATACGAGGCGTTGATGAGTGCCCCATGTTTTGTCTATTATTGTCTTTTCTTTTCTGTCTTAGTAAGAAGTATTGTGCTAAGCTGCTAATAGGCTCAGTTATTAATGAGGTTTTTGATACTTATCGCCATTGTAGTAGGACACTGATCTGTTTGATGACCATTTTATTCGTAGTTAATTAGGTGTAAAAATTTGCTTTTATGTTGCCGAGTTCGTGCAAAATATAATCTGTGAAGTTCATTTAGGATCCATTTAAATGCAGCGTATAATTGAATTAAATATTGTTATTTTCCCTACAGTGCAGCCTGCTCAAGGTATAAATCCAAGGCTTATATCGAAAATGATGCTCGCAAACCACCAAACTAACGAACCGAGTAAATTGCATTCGAATAGATCTGCTTTCAAATATCATAACAACTCGTTTCCTTCAATTGTTATCTCACACACCTATTGTATTAACTTCATGCCATAGCAACAGTCCCTTTTATTAAAACTTCTTTTGAGTTGTGACACAAATCATTTTGGAAAAAAATAAAATCGTATCTAATCCCCTTATTTATCTGAACGGCTTTGTTTTTTTTACCATCAAATTGCGCCATAGAATCTGAACACGTGCTGTCTTGAAGAAATTACGGGTTCGAGGGAGACGTGTACGATATAGTTTAGTTAGACACGGAGTGGGGTGTGTGGTGTGTACGGTGGCCATGGGATAGGGATGGTGTCGGGACTGACGCGACGGTGAGAGATTCACACCTGAAATACAATGCAAAGGATATAGGTGTGACAGCGATAGGTGCATGCCTCTAAAGAAAGGGAGAAAGGTTAAGATTAAAGAAGAGAGAAGTATAAATTAGTTTTCAAAACGCTGTCATCCAAAATTCATAGCAATCTCAGTTATCAAAGTTATCACCCCAACATTAAATATTAATTTTAATAGTCATATTTATGACTAAACTTGCTTTAATCATAACCCTTCCCCTTTCAAGTTCTTAATTTTTACGACAGTCCTCTTTGTTGAGCGATTGTCGAAATTAGCGTTTGTAACGGCACAGTCCACGGTAATGGGATCGTTTGGTCACATTATACATGAGCAGGCAGCGCCGGGTGCGGCAGATGGCTCGGCTCAGACGTTCCCTTTTCAATTGCCCATCTCCTCCAAGCAGCCATTTTTTTGCCCCCAAACTGATTGTGATCACTACTATTGTAATTTCCATTGTGTTACACGGCATTGTTACGGTGAAATTCTTAGGTTCTCGGCTTTTCTAAGGCATATTGCAAATTTTCTTTTTCTATGAATTCTATGAATCTGTGGGAACCATTTTGCAATTTTGGATTAAGATCGAGGGTAATGCTTGGGGATCACGATCGTGAGATGTCGATTAGATCATTGATTTTAATGTATTGTGTTACAGTTTTAAAAGCTCCCGTTTTGCGCTAATAGCGGGTAAGTGTTACGAGGGTACATATTTCTTTAAACATTGAAGCTTGTTCGTTATTATTTATTTAGGAGCAGAACCGATATTGATTTTTCGAATGACTGTTAGAATAAAATAATCGTTTGGGCATTTTGTGTGGGTTATGTATTATGATAGTAAGGCGTGCCTAAACCGATTTTGTGATTCTATATTATATTGTGGATATAAATTAGTTTTAAGAGATGAAAACGAAAACAACGTATACATTATGTGGAATGGAATTATTTGTTCAGTAAAAATGAAAAGGGAACACAAGAAGTGGATGTGTTGAATAAATGCTCTAAAACTATTTCCTTTGCTGAGGTAATAAAAAAGAAGGAAAAGTAAGAGGTGGTTAATTTAAAATGCTAACTTAGGTGTGTCGTAAACTACGTAGGTATCTAAGCATATAAATTTATTAATTTATAAAAAAAACAATAGAACCTCTAAATCTCTTTGTTCAAAATACCCTCAAGATCACCTTCAATGAGGGCTAAAGCGTGTGAATTCGCCGCTAGAGGCGCTAGTGTAGCGTGAGGTCTCCAAAATGTCACTTGTCACTTTAATGGGTGGGCTGCGCGGTTTTATTTATTTCATTTAAGTTTAATTTTGAGGTATTACAAAATATTTAATTTAAAACATCCTTATTATGGCAAATACGAGTTACGGGTCAATGAATGTCAATGCTTTAAAAGTGGAACTAAGAAAAAGAGGTGCAAAGTTAAGCGAACTTTAAGAACAGCTAATTCAGAGGTTTGTTTACTGTTTACAAACAAAATGTTTTGTCGAAATTAAGCTTCTTTACCGAGTTTACAGCTATGTTTTTCATTTTTTATAGACTTTAGATCTTTAGATCGGGACCTCACTCGCCAGTGGCGCCAACTGGTGAGCACAAAAACGGTAGCCCTCATTACGTACCTGCTTCAACCACCCCAAAACACTAAAATAAATTATTCTTTTTTTATAACCCATTTCTCCTAATTCCCACAGTCATGGCTATCATAATATTGTTTTAGTAGCTCTACCCTTGAATATTAACATCAAGCCGCTTGTATTTTTCTTCAAAGGGACACCTACCCTTTCAAAACTCATCGGCAGCCCTCCTGCTGTTCCAAGTGCCTGAGTCAAACACTCAAAATCAAGTGGTCTACTTGTGACAGTTCGCCGCAAAAACTTGAACTTGTTGTAACACATTTTATAGCTCTGCTTCACGTCTGTCTTTAACAATTTATTTTACGAACAAGCGGATCACGTAGCAACGATAATGCGAGTTCATGCCTTACAATTCTGTGACCTTACACTTTTGGAACCTTACATTCTGATAAGACTTCATTCGGCCCTATCTGAGCCTTTACGAGATTGACTCAAATTCGTTACTGTTCAATTTGTAGGATTTCGTTAGTGTCAACTAGTCTTGGAACTAAACGAAGGCTTTCTAACCTTTTCGATAACCATGTTTAAGCTGAACATATGAAATATTTAAGTCTTTTAAAAAAATAACTTCTTATACAGCTTTACAGAACTTTTAGTAGTTCAGCAAGTAAAGCTTTATGACTAAGAAACCCTGAAGTATTCAAGATTACGCTGAATTCAAGCAAATGTATTTTAATCCCCAGTTTATGGTTACGAGGACATGTTTTGGGCCTGTCATCATTACTCGCCATATGTCTCTGTATGTCTGTCTGCATCCATTTTATATAAAGCTCCAATGGCAATTTCCACCCATTACATGACGTAAGCACCGCCCAAATGGCCAAATTGAGTTATAAATCTTGCGCAACGTCTTCATTTTAAATTCGCCAGTTGTCCATTTCGTGCCTAACAAAATTAGCGGGCACTTTTTAGTCCCTACAGTTGGATTCGAGTCACGTATGAACGGTTAAGGCGCATCTAGCATTGGGGAGCTGAGTTTAATCTTGAAGGAATGTCGGACGCTCATAACAACGCCAGTTCTGAGTTATGGACCGATAAACGCGACGGATTTGAATACAGCGCGACGAGACGGCGTCAACCCCTTTCTGACGAGGTACACGCCTAGATGGGATCCTTCCGGAGGATTCCTAATCGAAATTAGGAAGTCGCTGTAGTCTAGTCAGATATTCAGTACGCTCATTTGCATTCGCCCCAATGCTGAGACATTCCTCCTGTAATGAATGTACGGTATTATTTCACTTGAATTAAACAATTAACTTTACTGTTATGTATACCGCTCCTTTGATCTTTTCTTATTACAATAAAGTCAATTTATTTTTGTATTTATTTCTACGTAAAGAGATTTGCTTTTATTAAAGCGCCTAATCGTTCTCAGAACGTTTTATAAGGTTTATTTTCTGAAAAACATAATTGCTTTTTCAAAAGAGTATTTCGTTGCTTGAACAAATTACAGTTTTTGTGCGTCGAGACACCTAGATTTAATGTGTATTTTAGGAACCAAAGGCCGTTAAGGTCGCATGGTATTTCTTGGAAGGCTGACTTTCAGATATTGACAATAGACACCATGGTCACGTAGCTATTGGCTATGAAATGTTTGTTCGTGTCAAACTAACTTCTGTCAGACCAAATGCGTCGTTCAAGCGTCAGTGAACGCTTCGCTGGCTGATGTATGGGCAATTATATTTAACCGTAGATTAGCTTTAAATTTTACAAGACTGTGTTTGCAGTAACTACGAGTATCATACGTTCTTATTTTACGCCACTTTTTGCTGATGATTAGATGAAGTGTTTTTTTTTTATAAGAACAAAGTGATCAAGACTATCTGTATACAGTTTATACTCTGTGCTAATAATTCAAATTCTAATAAGATCATTGTTCATTTCTTCGCTCAACCATTATATTGGGACTGTGTATTTATTGTGTTTTTCTCAATTGCTGGAATTTCCTACTTAAGTCGTGAGCCTAAAGGAACACATATTTTTCGATCAAATCTTTTCGCAATTTCTTTTGTGCTAATATCGTTGACAGATTCTCTTCGTTCTTGTAGGTATGTTCTTTATAATGGAAGCAATTCTCATTTGAATGAATTGCCTAACATTAGGCCATATTTTAACTTTTATGGCAATATGTAATGCGTTAGTTATTATTCTTGTTTTTGTTATAGAAGTACTGAGACCTTAATTGCTTATTTTTCATCCGTTAGACTGCGAGTTATTACAGTTTTCCCCTATGTTTTATTGGATTAAGTGCTTTTAATACAGAACGGAATAGTAAATAGCACTTTTCACCTTCGCCCCCTCTTTCAAGGACTCTTGGGGTATTCTAAATCTTTTATATTATTGTGTAATAAACAATATTTTCGTCTAGACTGTATAAATATATCAGAGGTCTAGGTATAGGGGATTCAAATTTAATGGCGTTGTTTGCTTTTATGTGTTTTGTTTTATAACTTATTTTCTGACTACAATTGCTTCTAATGTCCTAGGGGATGCATTGGTGTTATTTTCATCTAACTCCTTAATGGCAGTCGTGGGTGTGGTCCGGAAATTTCTAGGCGAAGACAGATTTATCACGTGTTTTATACGCAACGATTTGCATGTATGTAGCATAAGGAATGACTCAACATTCATTAAGTTTAGTAAGTGTTTCTTTTACGTGCCATAAATTTATATGGGTCCAAACTCTTGGATCTTAAACACCACACTGTTCTATTTTGAGATAGTCTCGCCTCTAAAACCAAGGTCTTGAGATATGAATGAAATTGACAGATTATCGATGGTGAACGTACCAGCCGATCACGCTATCTAATGTTTAAAGCAAATATTAGATCAACGCATACCGAGAATTTGGACACGTTAAAACCATGTGCGAAGGGAGGTTCGCTTAAATATTTAAAAGGGTGCACGATTGGATACGGTATTGGTTGTCGGTTGGTAAATGGAAGCGCTTTTGGTTCCTACTTAATAATAATTTAGAACGTATCGGTTTTTGTTGTGTTCAATAATGCATTTTGTTGTTGTATTATATTTGACGGCGGTGGCGTCATGATTAAATTGGTACGAGGAAAGGCCCCCATCACGACGAGTTACATTCGTAGAATTATCAATGTAAAATACGAGGCGTTTTAACAATACTTCGGGTCTGTTGACATTGGAGACAATTTTATTTATCTCTTTGGCGGCAAAGATGACATACAGATTGCATCTTTTGTTATTGAAACAATTCTTTCGGCCACCTTTTCCTTATTACACTGGAGGACGTTATTATATTTGTTTGTCTGTGTGTCCGAAGGTTCGGACATATTGTTTGCTCTATTGGTTCCGATATTCCAGAGATATCGACTACCTGACCGTTTTACCTGACTGACCGCTTGCGTATATTGTTGTTGTTCGTTTTAACAGGCCATTCTTTGAAGCGAGCTTGCGGGAATATTTAAAGGCCGTCTTTTATACATCTTTATACACCTGCAGCCTGTGGGCTGACTATACGCAAAGTAAGTACAGTGCCCTCCGCGTACAATACAATAACGCATTTAGGGCGATATTGGGGCTGCCCCGATTCTGCAGCGCATCGGGTATGTTTGCTGACGCACGTACTGACTGCTTTTACGCGACCATGCGCAAGCGGAGTGCATCCCTGGTGCGCAGGGTGTGGGCCAGCTCTAATGCCGTCCTAAAGATGATAGCAGGTAGGTTAGACTGTCCCTACATACGACACTGTTGCAGTAGACATGTCGCGTGTGGGGTGGGATGATCCTTCTAATATTGTATATTGATATTGTGTATTAATATTGTTAAATTAGTATATAATATTGTGTATTTTTATATATGTATATTATTTGAGTGTATAGGTACTTTCTTTTTCTTTTTTGTGTTTATGGGATATGTGTCCTGAAATAAACGTATTTTATTTTATTTTTTATTTTATTTATTTATTATGAAGCTTTCTATGGATTCTCATTTCTTTTTATCTTCAGATAATTGAAATAAGTGGTTAGTTGTACAATGAGCGACGTAAATGCCATGTTTCCGTGATACACGAACTTTTTATATATCCTTTAGTATAATGTTTTCCATTGAAGGCAGGAAAGCCATGTCTTCGCTTTTTCTTGATAATAAATGAAATATTTCTATTAACAATGACTTTCGTGACAGCTATCTTTACTAACAATTTCTATGTAAAACACGCGCGTTTAAAATCTAGTCTAGCAACTGTATTCGCAAGAATAAATTGATCAGAATCGTCTAGCAACACTGACTTATTAAGAAACAGATAGGCTTGGAGAAGCTTGCATGTATCAGACACGGATACGTGTACATACACACACAATTACTCACAGTTTATGGACTGTACACTGTAATAACTATGTAATGTCGGCCCGTCAAAATAAACACGCAACGCAATACATCCAGTGATTTGATAACTGCACTAACGATGCAACGTTAAACTGAGTACATTGAGCTCGTAAACGGACCCCCAACACAATGTTATTAAACGTTTCGCTGACTTTACTGTCGCATATTAAATTCCAATTCACATGAAAATGTTTTATTCGTTTTTAGCGTGATGACGTAAGGGTGGGCCCGAATACTCCCGATTCTATCTTGTCGCGATTAGAATTTTGATTGGATTGGTACTTAATCACCCCTAACAACTTAAAGATTTCAAATTAAACGACCGGACTGCATTCTGAAGTAGTTAAATTCAGACCACGATACAGCTAAAGTTTTATTTTTAGTTTTCTTATGGTACCGTTAAAGCATTAACAGAAAAAAAACTCATAATGAGTACAAACAGTACGTTAATTGTCTGAGTGTTTATTTAATATCTTTTTGCAGACGGTACCTCACAAGTTATTCTTCGTATAAAAATAAAGATAAACATATCACGCACTCTCTCTAAAAACTTACAAGTACTAGCGTTTCATAGAAAAATTCACGTCAAAGGTCAGCGGTCCCTTTGGTGTGGGTACTTTAATAGTATCGTTAACCTTTTCTTTATCAACTTTATGACGTCACTCGGTCCCGGCACCGGTGCACGCATCACCTAGCATGGATGCAGGTGTTCTGATGTCATGATTATAGTGATGTGCCTGTCGCTTTTTATGTTGAACTATGTTTTTTTTGGCGAAGGGTTGGGTTGGTTACTGGTGTTGGGAAGATCGACGAAATTAAAAGTCAATATAAAAGTATTAAAATCACAGAATACTGAATAGTCTCATTGTACTGTAAATTGGTTAAAGAAGATATTTTCTGTATTACTTACGGACAAACATAATTTATAATTTAATTAAAGTTTGTGTATCCAGTTTTAGCTGCGAGCCTATTAATTTACCGCCTCCGTAATACCAATTATTTCCTAATGTATGTCTTTAAAACAATGAAAATATCCCCACAGTATTCTATTAAACGTAAGCCGATCAAGATAGCAAGCAAAGATCCAATTGATTACACATACAACAGAATTACCAGTACTTACATTGTACATTTATATAAAACAGAATAATAAATCCATTTAGAAGATTACGATTAAGATTCAGCGGCTTACCGTTTGTGTACCTCGCCGAGCGTAAACCTGACATGGATATTTGCAATTTTGAACATTAAAATCAAATGCATCGCAATGTATGTTAATAAGTTTAACAAAGTTGTCTGCACATTAAAGAAAGTACATAGACCGCGACCGGTAGACCGTGTACCCTGTAACTCTGTAATATTTTGAATAAATTACAATTCCCATCATAAAGGCGGTATGAATAAGAATTAGGTGTTTTTATTGGATGCACTGCTGCTTTATACGTTTGGAATTATTTTTGATGCACGTTGATATCGTTTTAATAGTCCTTTGACCTTGTAATAATATTTAATGCACTTTTATGACGAGTTAAGGCTCTATGCTAGACATCACACGGATAAAGGAGCGTGTTGGTGTCGTAAAACTAATATTGCCGTATAATATATATCGTAACGCTTCGTGATCCAGGTTCATGTTAACCTTTAGACTTAGAGTACTTACTTACTTACTTAGAGTAATTAAAACACATAACTTTTACTCTTTACAGAATAAAATAAAATAACATTACTCGTACCCGGTTTTAAATAGCCATTTTATTTATAGTTTTTTTCATTACATAAAACACCTTTCAGACATTCAACGGAAACTCTACCTACAATAAACACTCGCCAAAAGACGGTTAAACTATCACGCGAAATAGATTGCAATACAATGCGCCCCATCTTTAATGCTCCAAGAAATTTATTGCAGCAAACCGAGCGATAAACTCAAAAATAAATTGGGTGTCGCCATAATGCCGTGTTACTTATACCGGCAGACTATTATTCGTATATAGAACGTAAGGGGGTAAACGGGAGGCGATTTCTTTACGAATTTATTGTACGCGCGCCGTTTTAGCGTCGTATTCATAAGGCCCAGCACACATGGTGAAACGCAACTGCAACGAAACTGCAACTACTAGTTACTTTTGAGTTTCATTTGAGTTTATGCCATAGATACCTTCGAGAGCCAACACACGTCGCAACTAGTTTGAAACCGGTTTGAAACGCGTTGCAGATCAGTTGCTTTGAAACCAGCGTGCAGGAAACTCGTGTCGGATTTGGCGTCTTTTCTGTTCGACAAAATGGCTGACGACGAAAATAAAAACATTCAATTCGTATTGGAAGTTGAGAAGCATCCTTGCTTGTACAATACAACACTTTCAAGCTACTCTCGCAAGAATGATACTGATAAAGCATGGGCTGAAATTGGAAAAATAATGAATATGACAGGTGAGCTGATTATTTTGTTTATTTAATTATTCTTAAATACAATAAGCCCATTGCCAAGGCAATGCTGTCTGAGGTGCCAACAAGTAATTATTCAAATATTTTCTTAAAGCTAAAGATGAAGGATTGGGTCCTAGGATCAAATCATGTGGAATTATACCATTAGGTCGTTGACTTGTTCCCCCGCTGATGTTCGTTGCCTGATATGACATTCCTTCCTTGGATCTCACAAAATTGTGCAAGACACAAGCGCTTTTTATTATATTATTGACCACCTCAGGGTTTCGGCAACGTATTGGTGATTCGAATAACATGAATTTTTCTGTTAACATGCCAAAAGTACACTCAACACTTTTTCTTGCTCGGGATAGTCTATAATTAAAGACCCGTGAGGTGTTGGTGGCAGTCCTTCCAGGAAAAGGTCTCATTAGGTATTTTTCCAAAGGAAAGGCTTCATCTCCAACAAAGTAAAATGGGAATGAGTAATTATTTTCATCAAGTGGTAAACGGGATGGTGCAGGAATATTAAGTGCATCAGACTCAATAAGACGCTTCATATCTGAAACTCTGAAAATACCTGCGTCACTATTTCTACCTGCATATCCCACTTCTATCATTGTAAACAAACCATCAGCATCGGCACATGCCATTAAAATTACAGAATTGTAATTTTTGTAATTAAAATTTGCAGATCCTGTATTAGGATACTTTTTTATTTTAAAATGTTTTCCGTCAAGAGATCCTAAACAATTAGGCATATTCCACAAAGTATAGTATCGTTCAGCAATTTGCTTCCACTTATTTGTGTCTGGAACCGCCATATATGTATTCATTAAAGTATCCCATATTTTTTTAGTAGTCTCAGCCACGATGTTTCCAATTGTGGATTCTCCTCTGGCGAAATATAAGCCCAATGCCACATATGTAGTAGATGTACCTCCTAAATACCTGAAAACAAATAAAGCTAGGTATATAGGCAAGTAAAACATTTAAATATTGAAGAATATAAATATAGTAAATCTAAAATCTAAAGATAACATTGAAAGATGCTTTTTAATGTTTTTTTTTTATTTAAATCTTGTTACAGGTGCCGCATGCAAAGAAAAATGGCGAAATATGCGTGTTGTTTTTATGAGACACTTGAAACCTTTGCCAAGTGGTTCTGGAATAAAAAAGAAGAAACCATACTATTTACTCGATTACATGCATTTTTTAACACCATATGTAAAACCGGTGATTCCGCACGAGGCAGGGAACTTGCCATCTACTAGTTCAAGAGAGAATACGACAACTGATGTGTCAAACGATGTGCCTACCGAGTTCGAGCAATCTACTGAGCGCAGTAATGTAGACGAGCCTAGACCTCCTAGTACTCATGATGATTCCGCTCATCATTCTTCAAACCCAAAGCGAAAGAAATCTTCATTGCACGAGACTGATAAGCATTTCATTAATTATTTAAAACAGAAATCTACTCGCATAAATGAATCTCAGACGTCCACGGATTCTGTTATGTCGTTTTTAAATAGTCTCGCACCTGAATTAAGAGAAATGAACCTGCAACAATTCAAATTATTCAAGAGACGTGTACTAAACCTTATTGATGACATATTGAATCCAACTCCTCCTACGCCTGAAAGTGCAGCAACGAGTGAATCAATTACATTAAATAACGAAACGTCCTATCAAACAATATATTCTCCGATATCGCAGTATACAGAGTATGGTAGTCCTTCATATGCGCAGCCAGTAACAACACCTAATCCTCTGGACTTCAGCGGAGTATCTACACAAAAACCATCAAATTCTACATCAGAATACAATCTTGTAAACCAAGAAGGAAACCAATTTAATTTTCATTAAAAATAAATGTTTGTGTTCTTATAAATGGTATAAATAAATATTTTAAATTACTTACATAAGTGTTATTAATAGCCGTTCTTGAGGACTCACACATTCCCTCATGTTAGTATTCTGTTTCTGCAGCTGAGGTGTCATTATTTCAACAAGCTCAAGGTATGTCTTTTTGCTCATACGATAACAATCCATGAATTTTCTGTCAGTTTGTTGAAATTCTTTAGCAGCCACAAACATACGGCAGTTGATATTCTTCTCAATGTAGGGATGTAACCACATACTTCTTCTTTTACGCCTCCTTCTTTGTCGAAGATACAAATACAGAACCAGAACTTCTTCATCACTTGAACTAGACATTTTGGAGACGTCTGTCTGGTCTCAAAATCGGAATGATTGTGACTAATTTCATCATATTTAGGTTGCGGCGTGTGTGGAAAACGTTTGAAACTGGTTTCAAACATATAATTTCAAAAGGGTTTCGTTGCAGTTGCGTTTCACCATGTGTGCTGGGCCTAAGAGTTATTGGTTATTGTCGATGGGCACGTTATTGTTCGACTTTTGAGGGGGGCGCTCTGCTCCGTATGTTATCTTTTTCGAAATGGCAATAAATTTTAAATGAATCGCCGTGTGATTGCGACCGTTGAAGTGGTTATCGTTTTGAGGATGTTCTTTTGTATGCCGGCTGGTGCAGCCGACTCCTTTTATTGGTGTACACGGCGCTTTAATCGACTGTTATGTTCCTTATGGCTTTAATTAAGAACTAAACTACCTTTAGCTATGAGGGCGTAGTCGTGGTGAATGTCGGCGTTCCCATTTCTTAATGTTTTGGTTTATAACTTTATGTTATTTGATGCAGATGTTATTTTAGAGATGGTTTGACGTCGTCCTGCATTTATAATATAAAATTATTTAAATTCTTTTTCTATTGCAGTTTACAATAAACTGTAAGATGAGCTGAAACTGTATTACCAGCTGGGTCGGCCGTCTATGAACTTTTTCAGTTTATTTCTCAACGAACTTCATTGGCTTTTTTAAACTTGAACGTGTTTTAATAAAGCGCAAACATGAAGTTTTGAAAGCTTAAATATCAAACGAAAACTTTGTGAAAGATAAATAAGTATCAGTTTTTTAACGCAAAACCAAAGTTTGTTAAACTTTTAATTAATTTGCTTGGCAGTGCTTAGCGCTTGGCTGTTTGACTTAAACTGTTGATTCCTTAACTAATGGTATAGAACTCTTCAGTAATCCACTATTTATCCTTTACTACTAGTTATCCTTTTCATCGGTTACCATAGAAAAATAAATCGGGTTTGAAATTGTAAGTATTTTGTGACGTATTGGAATTCGCATTTTTTATTAATTATTATCTTTTGCTGTTCTATTTTACAGACAATAATATTAAGTTTCAAATTATCTCTTTGAAGCTGTCATATAACTTTGTCAAACCTACGTAATGATTTTTCTAATTAGACAATTTTAAAAACTATATTAAAAGGAATATTTTATGTTTAAATTAAACTAAACTCCAAATGCTGTAATCTATTCAACATAGTACTATGACGTAGCTAGACTAGTGATGTCGAGTTGGCGACTCATTGCCCTCAGTTGACACTTACAATTTGCGCGGGAAGATTACCAGCTGCGCCGGCCCGCTTCCGGCATTCCGACTATGTAAATCATTTTAAATGCAAATTCCGGATCGAATTAAAAGGACACAAGATACAACTTGATCTGTACGATAAATTGACTTTCTTTCCTGTTGACTTTTTGGTTTTACTGATGCATTTGTCACTGGTAAAAGTTGAAATGAGCACTCAATTTATTGAATAACTTATTTGAAACTTGTACTACCCTATGTTTCATTTACACGCTAAAAGCCCTAGATCACTTCGCTATGTATACTTAATTATTACATAAGGTACATGTAGTAAAGTATAATATTAAAAAAGTAAAGGAGCCATTTTGTTTCTCTGGATTTGGCATACACAGCACGTATCCAGGCCTCGGGACTACTAAGAAATTGTAATGACTATAAAACGTTACCTTTCATAAATTGGGGCTTAAAGACAGGATCCTAAATAATTTACCCTTTTCGATTAGTATAATGTAGTTCAACACAAAAAATATATTTGTTATAATAAAATATTATTTGGTTAAAGGATTAAGGTTAAATTTAATTGACGCACCCTATGCAGCTGCTTCACAATTTGCATGTCGCGATCGAAATCGATTACGAAATAGTTTTAATAATCTCCATACACAATAAATACTATAGGCAATAATTCAAGTTACCGATATCCATCGTTCGTGCAGATTTTTAGTGAAGGCATCCAGGCTATCCTGCCATCTCTCTCGCGAGTCCGCGACCCTATTATTTACCAGTTTTGTGGTATGCGAGCCAGCTTGCCTTAATGTCTCATATCCCTTCTCGAAAGTTTATTTAGTTTAAGTATGTAGTGTATCTTATATCGTATATTATTCTTATATCTCATATGAATAATAAATATCATAAGACGGTCTTGTCTTTCAAAATTAAATGCTTTGCATTCGGGTGAGTGATTTAACTTAGTTACGACGCAAAATTGCCCGGGTCTATTTAAAGTTTTTAGTAGTAGTACCTAGTGTTATAAATGTATTATTGCCCCTAGTTCTAAGCACAATCAAAGCTTAATGATCCGATCTACATATTTTTCTTCATACCTAAGAATAGTTTCACAGTTTCGAACAAATTTAATGGGCATTGCAACCTTATAAAAACATCTATCTAGAGCTTCTCTATTTTCTTACAACTGCAACAATGTATCAAGCATCTGACACGGCATGGATATAACAGCGGTCTGCGGGCTATTCTAATAATTCCTAAGGCTTGTAATGTGGTGCTAATAGACCATTACTTTATACTTCATTAAGCATTATGTTATATTAACATATCCTATATCACTCATATTGTTAGTATATTGACGTGGCGGCGGAAGTGCGTGCATGATTCCAATAAACGTTACACTATCATAAAAATAGAAAATAAAATGCGCACGTGCTTTTGATTTTTATAGTATTTGTTTATGGGGCAGCCATGGGGGCGCGCACCCTGTAAATATTGAATTAGACCTTTGATCAATACGGGAAAATTAAGCCTGATTATTTCATGTGTGGCTTTACGTGATGTGTGTTTTCTTAAATGAAATGTTAGCGGTGCGTGTACAGGGTAATGGAATAGATTGATAAACTTTATCAGAAATATCAGGAAAGGAAATTAAAAATGAATTCTAAACAACCCTTTTTGATCACTCACCTCTATTCGTTGAAATGTCATGTTTTTACAGTAATTATGCGTTTGAAAATGTGTTTTAAAGGGTTGGGGTTGATGTGATTTCAACAGTTGTCGTACTAATTACATATCAGATTGAAGTCTTCATTAACCCGATCGACATTTACTTTGACGAAGCAAGTTCAATGAAACGTGGACTATAATTTCCCGCCAAATTATAAAGGAAGTAAAAACAAGTGTGAATAAATAATACATACTCTTCATGTATCTTGCTTAACAACTACCTAAAAATATTATTAAAGTACCGTATTATTTATATATAATGAAACTAGAGTATTATCAATGACACGGTATTCGAGATATCCAAGCGTCCCGTGGACAGTGGAACGCCAAAGCGCCAGCGCAGCGAATTAATTCAATTATTGTATTAAACTCTGTTGCCAAGTCGAATATCATCAAGTTGATATTCCGCATTCCTAGACTTTGGCTCTATAAAGATTCAGCTAATAGTCTACATTTCGTCCCACGTGCTGCCGGCTTAAGGCGAAGCTTACTTCTGCCAAACCATTTCCGAAACTATGTTGGACTCGACTTGCAATCTCACCGGATAAAACAAAATACTAGTATTTTCTAAAGAACAACTGCTTATCTGATACCCACAACACATGTACTGGGTGAAACAATAATTAAGGCGAAGCTCACATATCGAATGTCGTGGTGGCCTAGCGGTTCAATGAACGGATTTGTATGCACAAGGTTGCAGGTTCGAACCCAGGCAAGTACCAATGTGGCTTTTTCAAAGTTATATGTACTTTCTTAATTATTCTAAGACACTTCTGACAAACGGTGAAGGAAAACATCGTGAGGAAACCTGGATTCCAAGATTTGGGATCTGAAATCGCCAATCCGCAGAGAGCAAGCGTGGTGATCAATGCTCGTGCCTTCTCTATATGGGAAGAGGCCTGTGCCCAGCAGTGGGACGTTTAAAGGCTGGATTATTATTATTATTATCACATATTGACTTACACACTTTCCTTTCACTCTTTCACGTTTAAATGTGTAAATAAAATTCGTCGAAAAAAAATAAAACGCATGTAATACGCACATTAACACTGCGTAAACAATAATTATGGATGCAAATGTTATGTTTTGCTTTGTTATTGTGTTGTTTATGTTGACACAGTTTAACTGACATTAATGGAATACCTTTAGTTACTTGTCTCCCTGAACTTGCAGTTTATAAACAAACCGTGATATAGGTTACACGTGGTTCAGTAACTAACTTAATTGTAGTCGGTTATTTGAAAAGATCGGAGTTAAATTGTTTTGTAATAATTATAGTCGTTTACAATAGTAGTAGTTTGCGGTTAAATAAGGTTGAGAATCAAACTGAGCTAAAGTAATTGAGTTGATATCTTTAATGTGGATTTATTACGTGGCATGGCCTCTTAAGTAGTGTATATTGTATAGGTAAATAGTATTACTTGTATGTTTAAGTAATTAATATGATGTGGTCTCTAAAACGTATCCTTTAAAACAAATTTTAGCTTTGTAACGAACGGCATCTATGTATTTTTCAAAAGGGTCTTTATGTAACTTACAACTAACATAAAGTTAATCCCTTAACCTTAATCCTTGGACCACATCATCCGGCAACACGAACCGGTTAAAACCAGAACAACTTCGCCTTAACACTGGTGTATGTAATTGGGGCAGGATGTCGGGAATAACCGGCTGAATCATACAATCTCGTGACTACGCCCACCGCTGTACGTTCCTATACGATCCTATGCTAACAGCTGATGGAAGAGAATTATTCCTTTCCTACTTCCCCTGTAAAGCTTTGTGTACCAGTTTAGGATTTAATAGGATATGAATATTATAGGAAGATTTTTTTGTAAGATTCTCATAGGATATATCTTTTTATAATATGCTACTAGAGAAGCGGATAGGGTTCGTCATGCGAAACGATAGCGAAGTGCAATTACTCCAGTTCAATGAGAAAAGCTTAGGCAATTAAGGGTGGGCATCGCTAATCATTAGAAGAAGTTCGGACTATATTTAAGGGCAGGTCAGACTAGGATGTCAGAAAAAAATATTATTTATTTTTTGAGTATTATACACGGCTTCAAATCAATTTGCGTTAGTATCAGATAGGCCCTTTAATTAAAGTACCGGGAATACCGGAATATATATGCAAGCAACTTCTGCACTAACATAAACGGGAAATATACGTTTAGTTAGTCTGTCTTCTATCTCGGCCAGTTCCAGAAAAAGCAGGATAGGTAGCTGGAATTCACTTTCATCATTCGAAGGCGGACAGACGGTTCCGCTCTAGTTTCTTCTCTTATACTTCGATTCCCGACTGGTACTTACTACTTAAGAAATATTTTCTTGTCATCTTATCCAGTAAAGTAAAGAAAACTGAGTGTATAATGTCAGCATTCAAGTGTCTAGCGCCACTTATCATGTCCGGAAAATAGACGTGTTGATTACGGCGGGCGAAATAAGCTTAGTAAAAAGTCCGACCAATGCAACTTCATGGGCAATTAAAGACTACTTTGTTGGATGTTTTGTGAGTTAAATTAATTACAATTAAAACCGTTGCACCTGTTTTTAGCCTTATAAAAGGTATCTACGTAAAAGCAAGTTAAATATAGGCTTTAATTTGCCCACACACTGTAATCTTTTTATGTTTTAAAACTTTTAAGTGCGGTACCGAGTGGATGTAATGAAAAAATATTATCATTTTTGCAAATGAAGAGCTGTCATCAAACGTACCCAAGTGCCGTCAAGTGCTGTTTATATGGAATGAGTCAGCTGCAATAAATTGTGTGATTATATGCACGCATCTGGGAATTACTCGCTGATGAAAATACGACAAAACTCCAAACTCTAAGCACCTACACTTACCTTAGTAATGGCTTACAGGGAATGCTCCGATAAATACTAATGATGAAATGTAGATAAACATAAATTACATTTTATAATACCCTACACACCTAAGTAGCCGACCTTAACCTTCAAGAATTATTTAATTTTAATGAGGAAAGACGGAAATCGTAAACACGTGATGGTTAAATATAATATGTTATGCTAACTAGTACGGGGGCTAACAAAAATGTCGTAAACTTGAATACAAAGAAGGTCAAATTATAACGACAGGTGACATTACTGCGGCTCAAATCAACCAAAAAAGGTTAAAACGTTAGGACGTTATGTTTGTTTGATTCCGCAGGTAGAGAGCGCTTTATTTATATACATACGCAATCACGGAAACGGTACGATAAGCAGTGCGAACAATTTATATAAAACATCTGTTACCAGCCATCCGATACGTACCCAATGAACATACTACGCCGTAACTGGTTCTTTAAATATATTGTAAAATATTGCGGTTTTTTTCCAACATTCGGCCGCGTCTCATGGTAGATCATGTAAATTATCCCGCCAGACGACATTTCGTACTTTTTATTCTAACATTATTCTCTTATAAAAATGAATGGGATTCACAAATTACTAGTTTCAATGTCGCACGTGTATTTAGGTTGATCGTGCCAATTTCTTTGGTTTGCCTCAAGGCCTGTAGATAAGTGGTAATATAGGTTAGTAGGAGCGTCGACAGAATCGCATTGTGTGCTCTAGGGAAGTTATTGATTACACGCGCATTTGTGTCGAGCCGACGTATCGCAGTGATTGGAGAGGACGCCTATCTTGTGATAAGATGCTCTGTTTACTTAGCTTTCAACACAAGTCTGGGAAATAATGCACTACTAGTACGGTCTGCTTCGCGAAACGGCAGGAAAAGTTACCTCATTCCGTTGCAATAAGATCTTCGATATTGAAGTATTAGTGGACGGATGGCATACTTCTAAATAAAGAAAGAAATCGGCTTTATTTACCTAATTTCGAGTAAATCCATTTTAAAACACTCTTGACGTTTTTTTATAAAGAAATACTAAGGTTACAAAAGCTTTAATCATAATATATGAAGACAGTGAATTCCTGATATCATTTATAGAGTTCAGTTTCCGTATTAACAAAGGTCAAAGGTAAAATTGAACCCTTTATTTACTTACTAACTAAAATAAGGTAAACGGAAATTGTTACGGAAATAATACTAGTTCTATACAAGCATAAAGTAAGTAATAATCTTAAAATTCTGCTTAGCCATAAGGAAATAGTCCAGTGTTACACATGTAAATATTTATAAATACTTCGAACGAATATTTTCGCCGAATAGTTTCTTCATCTTCATCTTCCTTTGACTATGAAAATACTTTGTGTACATACCTTTATCCTTAATACATAGAAATATATGTATACTATGTATTACATATTGGTTGTTTATCTAGCAATTCTTTGAATATCCTTCTCAAGGGGAAATCCTTTTAGTTTTATAATACCATGCGTGCAAATGAGATGATAATACTGATTATGTATCGTAATATATAAGTAGAAGTACAGTCAACTAAACATGGCTTGTAATAACGACATTCAAAAATCAACCTTACTTCTCTGAGATAGAGGCGCTTTCTATGTCAGTGTTACCACTTATGTGCGGGTGAGTGTATGTATCTGTTAATGTTTATGCTCATTCACGTTTCTCATTCATTTATGATATCACGTAGTAATGTTTACTCGGTTTATGTTGGTTTTGTGTTAGGATACAATATTAGGTAACACAGCGGGTGTTTTTCACTAAAATACAGAACGTAACTACGTAGGTGTTCCATAGAAAAACGGATCACGTATCGTAAAAGTAATTTCAATCAGAAAATCTACGTTTTTGCGAATTAATTTCGTCATGCCCGGATTGAGTCTGCGATGTTCGAAGCCCAAAGTTAAACACTAAACCACTTAGGCTATCGCGGTCACCGATTTCGCCATAAGATAAAGACAGGATATTGGGTTACACCGGCTAGTTACCGACCGGCTTTCGTAATGGTAAACGCGAAAATAACCAGAATTAAAACCTCCATGAATATTTGGACCGTTCTTAAAGAAACTTTCTGCTAGATAAACTAGTGAGTTCTAGACCGCCTGTATCTATAAATGTTTAATGTAAAAATATCTGTCTTACATTTTCAAGGTTGATTCGCTGCAACTATGTCGGATGATATTAACACAGATATATCGGCTTTATCGAGGGAAAGCCGCGAATATATTTAACGCAGAAGCCAACGAAATCGAAGGGGAAATTATAAAAAGACTTCCACGTAGTACTGGGCGTGAAGATATATTACGTTTATTGGGCGGATCAGCTGCTCTCACCACGCACGTGTTGTAAAACTGCCAAGAAATGGGTCAATACTGTAGCAAGCCATGATCCAGTAACCTAGGTCTGATCGCATGCTGATATTGATATAATTTATTTCCGTGTTTTAAATTTTATAATGGGGATAGAAAAAGGTCATTAATCCTTGTCATGCAACGGACTCGACCCACCGGAGGTCATTATAGGACATTTGTTTATAATAGCGCTGCAGCACTGGTTTGCTTTTATTATGCAGCTCCCTGCGTGTTCAAGTGTTTTCTTCATCCAATTTTTTGTAGTCCTGTGTGTGATTTCTTTTTATATTAACTTATTGTACAAATACAAAGTTGAATGTTCCTTTATTCAAAAATAGTAATTAAATTAGAAATGTTGCTATCCAAGAAAGTACTTAAATAAAACCCTTAAAAACGAAGTAAAATTCTGCTCATATTTATAATTGTTTTAATTTAGAGAGCTCGGTGTTATAATATCCTTATGGTCTCAGACACACCTATGTTACTTAGCAAAGTACTCCAGCATCCGATTTATGGAGGTCAAAAACATAAACCGATGGAATCCAATCCGCAAACCGCAGTTAACATAACAAGTCAGTTAAAACAAGCAGTAAACTCATCGGGAATCGTCTAGCGCTTGTTCGAAGGTATACTTAAGTTCTATTTATACGTTGACAATCATACTATGTGTTGCATTCTTACGTGTGCCAAGATATGTATGAGACGCCCGCTTCAAATAGCGGTTGATTCATTGCGGTGCATTGCGCAATCATGCCGGCTTTCCTTATGCAGCTAGATTTCGAGTTTGATTTCCTTTGTGGGTTTACGTGGGTTATAAGAGAGTATCCATATCAAAGTATTAACTGTATTAAAAATAAATTAGAAAAACGTACAGTGATTTTTTTATGAATATCCATTGGGTTAGTTCATCATCAAGAACTATTTCTTAAATCTGTGGAGATAAAAGTGAACTTTTCGAAGTCGGTCTATTTTCGTTTGTTTTAATTTTCCGGAAAGCAGTAACATAGAAAATTTATAAAAGGTGAATAAACGTTTGCTACTTCCTTATGTTTACAAGTTTGAAGTGCTTCTTATCTTTTGCCTGCACTCCTCAAACTCGTGGCAACAACTGCATTACCAAGTACTTGGGGATTTTCACGTTTGAAGTCTAATACATCATTGTTAAATAATTCAAACATCTGTCTTGTGATGAATACAATTATTTAGTTACTAAGCCCGACTGTGCAGTATTTTAACATCAAACAAACACAGAAAAACCGAAAGTAATTGTAAATTTGAACCGTGAATAAATATTTTGGCATTGAAGTCTGGTTGAGTGTCAGTGAACTGAATTCGTTGCAGGCGATCTGATCTATTTTGTTGTTAGTATTTCCGCTTGGCAACGGATTTCCATAACGAAGTTATTCCAACAGTTCAGAAGACGGAGCCTCTAGATTCTCTAGAATACCTTTGTCTGTAATTCCTTGTCTACGATTCCTTGCATTCTTGGCTTTTGTTTCGACGGACCATTGTGAATAAATCTGCTCTCATTCTGCGTTGATTCTAGGAACGACGACCAGATTTCGTAATCGTTGTCTTATTACAAAGATTCCATTTATAGGTTTTGACTTGTTATGGAATAAGCGAGATAATGACTGTTATTTTTTTTAAAGTTCATTTTACTTCTCGAATGTAAAATATATGTAACAGTTTTAAGTCATAGATTGTTTAGTATCTGCAATCCGTGTTTCTTGTTGTGTTACATAACTATCCTATTGCTTAGTAAATAAACAAGAAGACGCCACAAATAGAGATGTACTTAGGGATTTACGCCCTACAACAATTCCATTTGCTAATTACTTAGTTAATATTCAAGTGGTGATTTTCCTCGTCCATTGTGAATTATGCTCGGTCGCAGGTAATTAACGACGTCGCTTCTGTAACACCGTATTCAATGCGACCACGTGATCCCTGCAATGTATAGCTGACCTAACACCCTATTGCGGTGTCACTAGATAATTCAACTACTTGTGTGCCTTGCGCAAGTATTGTTAGTTTGAAGTAAAGCTTCTAAAATGTAGCGATGGCATTTACGAGTAATTTTCTTCCAGACTAATTTGAGATGTGAAAAATGCCATTGCTTAATCACACTACATAACGTTCGTAATGCCGCACGTCGCGCTATATTTTTTTTGGCACTTGCGTCACCCGGTTTTATTGTCTGTTTTATTATAAAATAAGACTTGTATAAATATTAACCTGTCTTCACGTTTATAAATGCATTTCCACAATTTTCAGCTACTTTAAACAGTTGCGTGTTTCAAGATAAATTGCGTTATGTAAATTTAGATGGTGTTGCTAGGCGGCATTTATCTCGCGGTAGTCATCAGTGATAGATATAGTCGCGGATAGCGTAGTAGGTGCCCTACACGGTTGCGTCATATGGTCGCAGGCGCCGGCGCGGGCGGCGGCGCCTGCGCGCGCGCATCTCGGTCACTGTGCCACTCGCACACGCACCTAGTCACGCGCACCGAGATTTACACCAGATTACGCATTTTGCTTGTAGTTTCAGTATCATAATGTTTATTTTGTAGACCTTTATAACGTTTTTATTGTACCGATATACTTTTGTAAAGACATTCCGTCCTATTGTCTCGTCACAAGGTTGACGTTTAATGTTTGGGATTTAAATCTTGCTGCTGAAATGTTCTGAAATTTATTATGGTTTGCAGCTAGTATGCTGATTTTATTTAAATTATTACAAACATTATTTTCATTGACTTTTGTTGTACTAATGATTAGTTTCTTTTAAATAAAATGGTGTTTAAAATCTTATACAATGATAATGCATGAACAGATTTGATTGAATATTCATGTTTTAAATTAATATTTACAAATTTAAATTTATGTATTACATGTAGCTTAGACAAAGAACAATTTTCTTTAGTTTTACAATTATTAATAAGGTATTTGAATGTGACATTCATTATGTAAAGATTAGTTGCAACGGCAATATTTCAGTTACAGACAAGGTGACACTAGTGTACATAGACTACCTAACTAGCTAGTCTATTAATATAGCTTACAACTAGAATTTAGGAGGGACATATATTTTGGTGAGGCAACATGTAAGATGCAGGGGTTTTTCCCATGAAGTGGTGTGATATTGTGAATATGTAAATAATGGGTTTTGTCTATTTGTACAGAGGATTTTGCTCTGCAGTGACATATTACAGGCTGGTATTATTTATATTGTAACCGGTTATAACCGGTAACCTAGACTTTTGATATCTTGTATTTTGGAAGCGATTCATTTATGAAGGTATTTTGAAAGCCCTACACCGATATTTACTAGGGTTAAACTTACTACATAGTGCATAAAACTTTGGTCACAGCCATTAGGCACCACACCAAACCATTTAAAACTATTAGTCTCATTTTTATTATCTAGGAAGCAAGTTTATTATTAAGGTGACAGTACGTGTTGGATAAACGCCAGAAACGTGTTCAACTATTGTGAAAGCATAGTTCTCTATTAATTGGTAACACATAATCTTTTGTGACACTGATAAAATCTTCCTAAAAACTTTCTTTTGTTCTTTCTAATTGTTTCTGAGTGTTCTTTTGACGCGATTACTTTTTTCTTGGTCTAAATGCTAATATAATGTGGAAAATTTGTGTTGCGTTTATTTTAGTTTTAGTTCATATTTTGGTAGTTCGTAGAATCAAGACATTAAATCCCTTCGAGTGGGTTTTTCGCAATATGTGACGTAATATCCGCATATCATAGAAGTTTGATATAAATAGCACCCTTGGTAATGTTTCGTGGCTAGACCGCGGGTCAATATAGCTATTAGATGGCGTTGCCTTCGCCATTACAGACGGCCAGAGGGAGCGGGGCTATGGTGACCATGCTTTATGTGTTGGACATGACTTGGATTTTTGTGCTTCTTTTAAATAATAAGTCTAAAAATAAATATATTATCGCAAAAGTCAGAAAGGTTTAGACGAAGAAAGGGGTCCCTTGCCCAGCAGTGGGGCGTCAAATAGTCTAAAAACAGAGAGCCTAATCCCAAAAGGTTTAGAGTTATGGGATTATTGACTGCTTTCAAACTATTGTGGGTAATATGGTTATATTAGTTTAAAAACTATGTCTGCAAGGTTGAAATGGTCCCTGATTTCTTTAAAATTTTTAAAGAACTATTTATTTATTTATTTATAAAAGATTTTTATAATAAGGAACGGAGTGATAGTATAATATAATTGTCTTTCGAGTGTATTGCAGCTATTAATAGTTCCTTATTTCTTTTTGATGTAGATTTCAAACGAATATAATTCATAGAAGAATAGAAACAAAGATTTTCCTTTGTTATATAAGTGCATAATATTAAGTAACATATAACCTACAGTATTCTGAATGTCGTCTAGTTTGACTTTCCAGTAACCCGAGCGAAGCTGACGTGAATGTTAATTAATGTATGTCTCTTAGTTAAAGATCACGTAACACATAATTATATCCCG